>OY757014.1:173286122-173886122 GCA_963580285.1 Lucinisca nassula | reverse complement strand
ACAGCAGCAGTATCTAGTACTTTTTTTTGTTCTTTACCTTGTTTTTTGTGTTTGATTGCTGTTCTTCTCACAGCAGTAGTAGCCAGAACTTTTTTTGGTTCTTTACCTTGTTTTTTGATTGCTGTTCTTCTCACAGCAGGAGTTGCTAGAACTTTTATGTTCTTTACCTTGTTTTTGATTGCTGTTCTTCCCACAGCAGGAGTTGCTAGAACTTTTATGTTCTTTACCTTGTTTTTTGATTGCTGTTCTTCTCACAGCAGGAGTAGCTAGAACTTTTTGTGCTTTACCTTGTTTTCTTACAGCAGGAGTAGCTAGAACTTTTTTTGGTTCTTTACCTAGTTTTTGATTGTTATTCTTCTCACAGCTGGAGTGGCTAGGAGTTGGTACTTAACCTTGTTAATTGTGGTTATTTTTCTCGGCAGCTAAGAGCTTTTGTTTTTAACCTTGTTTTCCCTTGCTATTCTCATAGCTGTAGTAGCTAGGACTTTGTGTTCATTATCTTGTTTTTCCTAAGCTATTCTTCTTACATCTGGAGCAGCTAGGACTTTTTGTCCTTTACCTTTCTTTCTTCCATGGCTATTCTTCTGCCAGCAGAAGGAGCTAAGGGTTTTTGTTCTTAGCTTTTTTCTCCTTGCTATTCTCACAGCTGGTATAGCTAGGACTCTTTTCTCTTTTCCTTGTTTTCCACCAAGGTTTGCTGAACGAGAAAAACTAAGAGCCTTGGTTCTTTGCCTTGTTTGCCATGGCTATTCTCCTCACAGCAAGAGTAGCTAAGAGTCTTTGTTCTTTTCCTTGTTTTCCATGGCTATTCTCCTCACAGCAAGAGTAACTAAGAGTCTTTGTTCTTTTCCTTGTTTTCCATGGCTATTCTCCTCACAGCAAGAGTAACTAAAAGTCTTTATTCATTACCTTGTTTTTCCATGGCTATTCTCCTAATAGCAAGAGTAACTATGAGTGTTTATTCTTTACCTTGTTTTCCATGGCTATTCTCCTCACAGCAAGAGCAACTAAGAGTCTTTGTTATCTACCTTGTTTTCCATGGCTATTCTTCTGCAAGCCGAGACAGCTAAGAGCTTTTGTTTTTTACCTTGTTTTCCCTTGCTATTCTCATAGCTGGAGTAGCTAGGACTTTGTGTTCATTACCTTGTTTTCCCTTGCTATTCTTCTTACAGCTGGAGCAACTAGGACTTTTTGTCCTTTACCTTTCTTTCTTCCAGGGCTATTCTTTTGCCAGCAGAAGGAGCTAAGGGTTTTTGTTCTTAAGCTTTTTTTTCCTCGCTATTCTCACAGCTGGTATAGCTAGGACTCTTTTTCTCTTTTACTTGTTTTCAACCAAGGTTTGCTGAACAAAGAGAATAATTAAGAGCCTTGGTTCTTTGCCTTGTTTTCCATGGCTATTCTCCTCACAGCAAGAGCAACTAAGGGTCTTTGTTCTTTACCTTGTTTTCCATGGCTATTCTCCTCACAGCAAGAGTAACTAAGACTCTTTATTCTTTACCTTGTTTCCCAAGGCTATTCACTTTAACCAGAGGAACTAAGTGTCTTTGTTTTTCCCCTTGTTTTCCATGGCTATTCTCCTCACAGCAAGAGTAACTAAGAGTCTTTATTCTTTACCTTGTTTTCCATGGCTATTCTCCTCACAACCATAGGAACTAAGAGACTGTTTTTACCTTGTTTTCCATGGCAATTCTCCTCACAGCAAGAGTATCTAAGAGTCTTTATTCTTTACCTTGTTTTCCATGGCTATTCTCCATTCAACCAGAGGAACTAAGCATCTTTGTTTTTACCTTGTTTTCCATGGCTATTCTCCATACAACCAGAGGAACTAAGCATCTTTGTTTTTACCTTGTTTTCCATGGCTATTCTCCTCACAGCTGGAGTAGCTAGGACTTTTTGTTCTTTCACTCTCTGCATTAGAGAATCTTCATCACTAGAAGAGTCGGAAGACGTATCCACCACTGCTTCCTGAGCCTCTCCTGAAGAGAATACCAGCCCCATCATGATAAAATCCACAGCTTCAGATAAGGTGAATATTTGGGGATAACTACCGTAATGATCCTAAATATCGGGACAGACAGGCCTAAACAAACAGTGCAGACCCAGATCAGACTGCTCCTGGAGGAGCAGTCTGATCAGGGTCTACACTGTTTGCCATTCTGTCTGCACCTATAGGATTCCTCGCTGAATTGTGAAACAAATTTGTTAAAATTTTAGGAGAACTATAGCAAGTCTTCCAGCAGTTTTTTCATGACCTGTATCATAAGAGTTATGTCAAGCACAATTGTTTTGTTTGATTTGAGGTTTAACCCTTTTTGTACCAAATGGAATCTTCATCTTTATATATAGCAGGAGTCCATGTCAAAATTTAGGGGTGTCAGGTTGTACACATATTTTCTTCAAAGTGTATCTAGAAAATGACTGAACTTTTTGCAAGCAGTGTAGGCCCTGATCAGATGCTGCATTCTGCTGTGTCTGATCTGGGCCTGCACTGTTAGCCAATTACCCCTTTTGGGGTACAAAATAAGTTAATGTCCCTGTCAACATAATTTAGGTAATTTTGGAGGCATTGCTTCCAATTTTGTGGGACTTCTACCCAACACTGAGTGTGTGTGTGTGTGTGTGTGTGTGTGTGAATTCGCGTTTAATGTCGCTTTCAACAATTTTTCAGTCATATCACGACGGTGTCTGGTTGCGACAGGGAGCTCAATGCTCACTTTTATAGTGTTACCTGACTGAAATATCATGTCCCAGACACATTACATGATACCACACCCAGTCACATTATCCTGACACTGGGTTGACCAGTCCTAGCTCTACCCCGTAAATCTGAGTGCCAAGCGAGGAGCAGCTAGTACCATTCTTAACGACTTTGGTATGTCGCGGCCCGGGATCGAACCCGTGACCTCCCGTTCCCCTACCCAACACTGAGATGAAATGACATCTCAAGCCTGCCGCCCTATGAAACTAATAGTGTTATATGCATAAACAGTCCAAATTGACCACTTTGCAATTGCCTGGGCAGGCTTAGACCTTCTAGGCGGTTTACCCATACTCATGTGCAGTCAGTTTCAGCTCTGTGTGGGAGCTACATGAAGCTCAATCTCTTTCTCATAGCCCGATGGGCGGGGCACTGTATCTAAAAAATATGTGCAGTGCAAAGACTCAGCTCAGCCATCAGCCTGCAGTCTGATCAGTCTTCTTATTTCTGTACAAAAGCATGTGCACTTCTAATGAGTACCCACAACATATGTTTTTATCCAGAAATAAGAAAAATAATATGTGGATACCCCCTCTTATCTTGGGCTATGGAATAAGTTGAAATCCTACAGCAGAGTCACTTGAATTGGCTTTGAGATAGTTCAGTGAAAATGTTGGCTGTTTTGTGTCCTTTTCCACAGGCATGTAATCCTAAATGCCAGAGAAAACTCTATCTTGCAGACCATATTTAATGTATGTATTCAGACAGATAAGCATAAGCCCAAACTGTAAACCCAGATGAGATGCTGCAGAATGTGTTATCTCATCAGTCGTCAATGTTTGCCACTCTTCCAGCTGTTTTCAGACACAAAATTGGATAGTAAATTGTACTTGTTCAAATTTAACCCATTTTGTACCAGAAACCCTAAAACGGGTATCCCGGTGTAACAGGCCGGTTCTTCCCCCCCAGTTACTTTCTTCCCCGGGGAAGAAACGGGCCGGCCCGTTACTTCCCCGGGGAAGAAACTGACTAGTCAGTTTCTTCCCCACCCAGTCAGTTTCTTCCCCCCCACCACTAAAAACTTTTTTAGAACCATTGTAAACAAGCTATTAATGCCTCACAATTTGTTCAAAATGAGAAAAGAAACCATTCTGAATAAGGTTTGAGCCTTTATAGCACAAATGGCAAAATTTGCTAGATGCCCTACAATACATGGTGATCTAATGAAATATGCATCCCTATTCCAGTATCTGTGATTAATTTTCTCGGCTTTCTAATACATAAATTGGTATTAAATTAATAGATATACTAAGCAACAAATCTTTGGTGCTCAATTCTAAATAGAATCTGGAAAATGGGGGTGGGGAAGAACCGGGCCAGCCCAGTTCTTCCCCGGGGAAGAACTGGGCCGGCCCGGTTCTTCCCCACCCCAAGACTTTTAATTTTCTAGTGCATAGATCTGTCAATTTTTATTATTTCAATTAAAGTATTAATTCATGAAATGAAATAGCATGAAATGGCAATGTTGATTTGTTCAGAAAGATAAATCTACATGCAGTAACCTTAAGGTGAGGAAGAACTGGGCCTGCCCAGTTCTTCCCCCCATCATCTTCACCCACCCCCAGCTATTTCCTTTTTGTAGTTCATACTGCTGTATGTATTTGTTATTTGAACTCAAATATAAAATTCATAGCGTAAAACATTGTAGATTTGTTCAGAAAAGCAAATACATAGCAGCCTTAGGGTGGGGAAGAACTGGGCCGGCCCAGTTTTTCCCCACCCCCTGTCACCCACCCCCAGCTTTTTCCTTTTTGTAGCTTATACCGCTGTATGTGTTTATTATTTGAATTCAAATATTAAATTCATAGCGTAAGACATTGTAGCTTTGTTCAGAAAAGCTAATGTATAGCTGCCTTGGTGTGGGGAAGAACTGGGCCGGCCGAGTTCTTCCCCATGCCCCCCACCCCCCCATTTTCTTTTTCTTTTCTTTTTTTTCATACCGCAGAACGTGTTTATTTTTTTAAATCAAATGTTAAATTCCTAGTGTAAAACTTTGTAGATTTGTTCAGAAAAGCAAATACATAGCAGCCTTGGGGTGGGGAAGAACTGGGCCGGCCCAGTTCTTCCCCACCCCCAGTCTCCAAATTCTATTTAGATTTGAGCTCCAAACATTTGTTGCTTATTATATCTTTTTAGTTTATACCAATTTATGTCTTAAAAAGCGAAGAAAATTTATCACAAGATTTTTTTGTAAACAGAAAAATCTGGGGTGGGGAAGAAACGGGCCGGCCTAGTTCTTCCCCACCCCCAGTCTCCGAAGTCTATTTAGATTTGAGCTCCAAACAGTTGTTGCTTATTATATCTTTAGTTTATACCAATAATTGTCTTATTCGAAGAAAATTTATCACAAGAATTTTTTGTAAACAGAAAAATCTGGGGTGGGGAAGAAACGGGCCGGCCCAGTTCTTCCCCACCCCCAGTCTCCGAAGTCTATTTAGATTTGAGCTCCAAACATTTGTTGCTTATTATATCTTTTTAGTTTATACCAATTTATGTCTTAAAAAGCGAAGAAAATTTATCACAAGAATTTTTTGTAAACAGAAAAATCTGGGGTGGGGAAGAAACGGGCCGGCCCAGTTCTTCCCCACCCCCATTCTCCAAATTCTATTTAGATTTGAGCTCCAAACTTTTGTTGCTTACTAGAGCTGTCAGTGAAACTGACTAGGGCCCTGGCAGTGCTATCAGAAATTTTTGGACGGACAGACGGACGGAGAGACAGACAGACAGACAGACGGACGGACAGAGTGTTTACTATAGGGCACCCACACTTTCAGTGCGGGGCCCTAATTATATCTTTATAGTTAATACCATTTTTTGTCTTAAAAAAGGAAGAAAATCACAAGAATTTTTTGTAAACAGAAAAATCTGGGGTGGGGAAGAAACGGGCCGGCCCAGTTCTTCCCCACCCCCAGTCTCCAAATTCTATGTAGATTTGAGCGCCAAACATTTGTGCCTTATTATATCTGTTTAGTTAATTCTAATTTATTAAATTTATGTCTTATAAAGCAAAGAAAATGCACCAAAGATGCTTGAATATGGATGCATATTTTATTGCATCTCCATGAATGGTGTAGCATAGAGCAAATTTTGTCATTCAAGCTAAAAGGACTCAGAACTTATTCAGAATGGTCTCATTTCTCATTTATAACAAATTGTGAGCTGAAAATTACTCGTTGACTATGGTTCTAAAACAAATTTTTAGAGGGGGAAGAAACTGACTGGGTGGAGAAGAAACTGACTAGTCAGTTTCTTCCCCCGGGGAAGGACCGGGCCAGCCCAGTTCTTCCCCCGGGGAAGGACCGGGCCGGCCCAGTTCTTCCCCGGGGAAGAACTGGGCCGGGGGAAGAAACTGACCGTTACACCGGCAAACAGTGTAGGCCAGATCAGAATCCGCAGAACGCAGGGCCTACACTATTTGCAACAAGTTCAGCTATTTTCCAAATAAATTTTGAAGATAACACAACCTGTCACCCCAAAATTATGAAATGGACTCCGGCCTTATATATGAGGAGAAAGATTCCAGCTGGTACTAAAAGGGTTAACTCTTATCCTGTTGTTCACGACAACCCTTTTCTTTGGAAACAGTGCAGATCCAGATCAGATGGCTTCTGAATATTCAGCAAGACAAGGGTTAAGAACAAGTATGGTAAGAAGCTGAAGTGTCGGAACCGTAAGGTTTAAATATGGTAACTTAAGTGTTTTCCTGCCTCTCAGGAAACCATTACAGACATACATGTATCTAGCAAATGCTTTCCTGGTGAAAAATTAGATGAGATTTACTCTGACAGCAAAACAATACAGGGATAGTGGCATTTAATCTTCTTTTGTACTCAGATTTTACTATTTCAGAAAACAAATATTTACTTTTTGATCACCATCACTGCTTTCTCTAAAATGAAAATTTTATGTTGCCATGGGTTTCTTACTAAATAACACAAAAGCAGAAAGTTCATATTTGTCAGTACTGACAAATCACACAATGGCCAAACTAATGGATGCATGTCGTTTTGCTGCTATTTTAATTGTATGCTGCAGAGCAACTATTCACAAGCAACATATTTGATGTACTTACACAGTTCAATGTGGACATCTAAGTGACAGGGAATGCTGGCAGATTGTTGGTCGACTTCAACTTGACAGTCAGGCAAACTGATCTTTGACAAAGATTTGGGGCATCTCAAATTGTTATTAGAAGACCATGTTAGAGGCACCAACAGTGTAAAAATGCTAAAAGGTCTGGTAGTAGGTGTCAGAAAGAGAAGCAATGATTGCTTCATCAGGGCTATTGCAATACTTTCTGGTAACCTCATTGCATCTGCAATCAGATGTTCTCTTAGAAATGTTAGAAGAGTAAATATGTCTGCAAAACAATAAGGACCAGGCTTCATGAAGTCTGACTACGTAATGGCTGTGCCACATCAACGCCAGGCACGTCCACACTGGGCAATGGCACATAAAAGATAGACAAAGCAACGGTGCCCAGGAGTACTATGCTATTCACTTAAGCAAATGTTTTCATTTGTCTCATGCAGATGGGAGAATCTGTGTTTGGAGATGAAAAATATCCACATTATCTGTTGTTATGATAACCTTACCACTAGAGTCTGAGGTAGTTTCAATTTCCACCAGTGGCTTGCCAACTAGAGCAATATCATCCACTTCATAACAGATTTTCTTTACGATTCCATCATATCTGCTTGTTATCGTCACCGAGGCCTTGTCACTCTGTACTTCACAAATACTGTCAAACTGATTCACATGATCCCCTACATTTATATACCTACAAAGAAAAGAGCATAGAGGATCTTACATGAGTGCTCATGTATTACTGAATTTATTAAACAAGTTGAGGAAAAGGGATAAAATGCGAGCCTCAATGAGTTTAATAATAAATTCAATAATACCTGGGTACAAATGCAAGATTCTAAAAAGCATTAAATTCATGATTTTTGTACAAATATGTTAACCCTTATCTTGCTGTTCACGACAACCCCTATCTTTGCAAACAGTGTAGATCCAGATCAGATGGCTTCTGAAGAAGCCATCTGATCAGGATCTACACTGTTTGGCATTCAGTTTATGAATTTGTAGCAATATATTACATCAAGTAATTTGATTGGTTGATAGACAGAAATGGGTGTGGCTTAAATTAATATTCAGCAAGATAAGGGTTAATGGTCCGCCATTAGTGAATGCGGCATCGTTAAGAACGTCCAACATGTAATGTTACAGGGTGTATCTAATTTATGCTGTGGGATAAGGGTTGAGCGTCATTTCTAACAAGTATTTTGTTTGATTTGGGGTTTAACGTCCCAGTCCAGGGCCTGACAAATCCATTGCCCAGCTGCCCGGGACAAGTCGAAATTTTGGCTGGGCAAATGAATTTTTATTTCACTTGCCCAGAAAAATGTATAGAATATATAGGGAATATTGTAATTTCGAGGCATTTTCAAGATGTTTTGGAATGCCGGGTAAGTGGCTGAAACTTGGATTTGTCAGGCCCTGCAGTCAATACTATTTTAGTCATTTCGGAGACATTTATTCCAATTTTGTGGGACTTTTACCTGACACCGAGATGAAATGACATCTCAAGCCCTGCTGTCCAATGAAACCAAAAGTGTTTATATACATGGGTAGTCCAAATCACACCACTTTACCTGGGCAGGCACTTTAACTTGGCAGGCTTAGAGATCTTCTAAGCGGTTTACTAGTAATCATGTGCGCAGTCGGCTTCAGCTCTGCAAGGAAGCACCAATCTGTTTCTCCAAGTCCTGATTGGCAAGGGTGTTTTCTTACGAGTAGCAACAACCCTATGTTTGAGTTTGTTTTGTTTGTTTGTACTGGAGTTTAACGGCCCAGTCAACACTATTTGAGGTCATTTTTTGAGTCGGTCAGTTTACCTATCCACACATTTCCTGGACAGGCTTATACGAAAGCGGTTAACCAGTACACTACACATTCTTTTGCCAGAAACTGATAACTGCCTTTCTTGAATCAGTGGAAGGGAGAGAATGACCATATAAAAGATTTCATGATTAATTTCCATGAAAGAATGTTGCCGACCCCGGCAGGTATTGAACATGCATCCTCCTGATCACCAGTCAGACTCACATCCTACTGAGCTACCGAGGCCAACACCCCCATGTTTGAGTCACATCCTTAACTAATTTTTTATCATTACATCATACATGCATATTTTTGTTAAACTAATAAGCTAACTCTCTGTCAAAACTGAACATCTTGATCAAGTATTCATAGCATCATTAGCTTACTTAGCTTGTTTGTTAACTGTACTAACAAGTACATGTACAATATATCTAACCCACCAGGGGCCAGTTATTCAAAACATCGTTAGCTTAACAAGCTCGTTAGTGGTCATATTATTAACTGTTCTAGCAAGTTTAATGTTTAATTTTTTAGTATTTTTGCTGAAAAAATGTGAGCAGCTTTTGCATCTGCAAAAGCTGCTCACATTTTTTTCAGCAAAAATATTAGCGTATTTGCCATTATAAATGATCAGAGTTTTAATGATACGTTAACTAACGATGTCGTTAGTTTTGAACAACTGGGCCCAGGTTTTTGCTGAAAAAAAATGTGAGTAGTGTTTGCAAAATGCTTAAACTACTCACATTTTCTTCAGCAAAAATATAAGCTTATTTGCCATATGCAATGATCAAAGTTTTAACAATATGTTAACTAACAACATCACTACTTTTGAGCAACTAGACCAAGCTTGATAAAAGCTGCAGGCAATGCATGATGCCCCACCACAAAAATTACATCAAGCAAGTGCCATATCACAGCCAAAAAGGAATTTAAAGTAAGCATGCATTACTCTTTCCCTTAATAAAGTTGTCAGGAATACATGGATGCTTGCACTGAAGTTGCTAATCCTAGATGCAAGCTTGTAGAAAATAGCATTAATGAAGCTCTTACAGTTCTCGAGAAATGGACTCTTACATTAGGGTGAAAGTTTGGGTGGTTGCAATAATTCAAAAAGTCAGTGAACCATGAAACGAAGGTCAATGTCAAATACGGATACCTGCATTGAAGTTGCTATTCCTAGATGCAAGTTCGTACCAAGTATCATTAATGAAGCTCTTATAGTTCTTGAGAAATGGGTGAAAGTTAGTGTGGTTGCAATAATTTACAAAGTCCGTGAACCATGAAATGTAGGTCAATGGCAAATATGGATGCTGGCATTGAAGCTGCTATTCCTAGATGCAAGCTTGTATCAAGTATCATTAATGAAGCTCTTATATTTCTAGTGAAATGGACTCCTACATTAGGGTGAAAGTGAGGGTGGTCACAATAATTCAAAGTCGGTGAACCATGAAATGTAGGTCAAGGTCAGATATGGATGCTTGCATTGAACTTGCTATTCCTAGATGCAAGCTTGTACTAAGTATCATTAATGAAGCTTTTATAGTTCTCCCGAAATGATCTCTTATATTTGGGTGAAAGTCAGGGTTGTCGCAAATGTTGACGAAGAGACAGAAAACCAGACTGTCCTGCTATGCTTAAAACAGGCGCAACAAGAATTAGCCCTTAAATATCCTCGTTAGTTCTCCTTATCCGGAGATATGAAATTTACCATTCTTTAATCTGAACTTCTCGAATTCCCTCTCCAATGTCTGATAGGTTAAACTTCACGATTTCACTTAAGGCTGAAAAACATGAAAAAGACATATTAACCCATTAGATACTGGTGGAGCCTTCCACTATTATACACTGGACAAGTCCCTTTGTTATGTATTAAGAGGTGCAGATTCATTATTTTTTGTTGTTGATTTTATCATATTTCTGACGGACATCATGAAAACATGCCTATATAACTCTACCCCCACCCCCACCCCCTTGAACTCCACTTTTATTGTAAAACTTGAGTTTACAGGGGTAAACCTTATTTTGCTTATTTCTGTTCTAAAATATAGATTGAGGGTACATGTTAGAACTGCCTCAATCTAAAATATAGAACCGCCTCGATCAGGCAGCTCTAATGTGCTCACAATCTATATTTTGATGAGGCGGCTCTTATGTACTCACAATATCTATATTTTGAGCAGATATAAGAAAAGTATCACAATATTTCACCTTAAAATCTTCAGCAGAAAAAAATACAATGTATTTGTATAGGCATGTTTTCTTAATGAAATCCTGTTACCAAACAATATAGATCCTTATCGAGGTGTCTTATCCAGATCTGAACTGTTTGCCTGAAACCCTTTTTACAGGTTTCCTGATAAGATTGACTTAAAGCATATGTTTTGTTTGTTTGTTTGATTTGAGGTTTAACGTCCCCGTCAACACTGTAAAGGTCATTACTTCCAATTTTGTGGGACTTTTACCCGACATTAAGATGAAATGACATCTCAAGCCCTGTCGCCCATAAAACCAGTAGGGTTTATTAGCATGGACGGTCCGCCTCGCACCGCGGTTCCTGGACAGGCTTAGAACCTCTAAGCGGTTTACCAGTACTAGTGTGCGGGCCGGATTCAGCTCTGCGTGGAAGCATCATGCAGCCCATATATTTCTTCAAGCCCCTATGGGCGGGGGCCATTAAAGCATATGTTCAGTTGTACAATCTTAACAAAGTTATCAACAAAACTGTCCTTTTTTTAATTTAACCTTTACCTTGCTGTTCACGACAACCCCTATATTTGCAAACAGTGTAGATACAGATCAGGTGGCTTCTGAAGAAGCCACCTGATCAGGATCTACACTGTTTGGCATTCAGTTTATGAATTTGTAGTAATAAATTATATCAAGTAATTTGATTGGTTGATAGACAGAAATTGGTGTGGCTTAAATGAATATTCAGCAGGATAAGGGTTAATGGCCCAGTCAAAACTATGAACACTGTTGAGACAGTCAGTTAACTTTACTATACTTTTCCTGGGCAGGCTATCTTCTGTGCAGTTAACCAAAACACTACCCATTTTTGGCAAGTAATTCACAACAACCCTTCTTAACAATTAAGAAATCGAGAAGACTACATGTACATCTGAAAATGTTGTCTGCTTATGTCATCTGCTGAATCATTTTGCGGCCTTTTATAAAAATATCTTTGTATACATGCAAACAGTGTGGACCCTGATATATATATATAGGAGCAGTCTGATCTGGGCCCACACTGTTTGCAAAAATTCAAGTAACCGGCAGACGACAGAGCAGACGACAATTGTCGTGATTGGCATTTTATGGGATAAATCAGTTGGCAAGCTTAGGTTTGTTCTTATTTGATCTGATTGTCTATGAATGCCGATCTTAAAAATAAGGTTAAGGCAGATTCTAATGCACTTACGCATGTAACGGGATGTCTGATTGGATAATGTCAAACATTTGCTTTCACCAGCCCCCGCCCATTGGGGCTTGAAGAAATATATGGGCTGCATGATGCTTCCATGCAGAGCTGAAACCGACCCGCATAAGAGTACTGATAAATCGCTTAGAGGATCTAAGCCTGCCCAGGCAAAGTGGTGGGAGTTGTCCTGTCCATGCTTATAAACCATATTGGTTTCATTGGGCAGCAGGGCTTGAGACGTCATTTCATCTTAATGTCGGGTAAAAGTCCCACAAAATTGGAAGCATTATCTCCAAAATAACCTTTACAGTGTTTACAGGGACGCTAAACCTAAAATCAAACAAATTCACTGGCTGACATTTCATTTTACGCAGCTCGCGGCACCTGTCACTTTGTGGAAAATAGTACAATTTTTAACAAAACAACTGAATAAGTGATAACGGAATTGAAAAATGTCATTTGGGGAAGTAAAACATTATTTTTGCAGTTAAAAATTCAATTAATGTGTTACTCCGCTAATGTGTTGCTGTAAAATAAAATTGCCGACTGTAAAACCACTGATTTACCTCCCCAAATGACAATTTTGGACACAATTATCCCCTAAATTCTCGACAGAAGAAGTAAGGATAATAAAAGAATAATTTTGATAATTCCTTGTTTGAAACGTATGCTGTCCGCATTTGTTAAAATCACCTAATCAATTTGATAAACCCACAACATATGGCTAACATGGAAATAAGAAAACTTATCTCAAAATTATCTTCATTAACCCTTTTTGTACCAAATGGAATCTTCCTTTTTTATATATAACATGAGTCCATTTCAAACTTTAGGGGTGTCAGGTTGTGTTTTCTCCAAAATCTACTTGGAAATTGGCTGGAGGTTATGCAAACAGTGTAGACCCTGATCAAACACAGCATTATGCAATGTCTGATCTGGGCCTGCACTGTTTGCCACCTACCAGTTTTGGCGTTTCCGGTACAAAATGGGTTAACCTTTCTTAACTGGAGCTATGATTATAAATATTAACTTTCTTTCTTCCGGTTTCGCCTTAACCCCCGGAGGGGACACAGACGGTGTATTACATACACTCCAGTTTTGCAGGCAGTAATCATGTAATTACGGTAGGGTTCTTTAACCTGCACAGGGGATGGTTCTCCCTGCACAGGGGGCCTCCAGTTAACGTCCCGATCCGAAGGACGGTGCACTTTATGACATTCATCCCTGCAAATGATGCCAATGGAGCGTGTTCGGACACCGAAATTTTCACACCGCTGCCGGGGATCGAACCCGGGACCTCTAGCATCAGAGGCAAGTGCACTAACCACTGAGCTATCACGCCCCCTTATCTTGCTGTTCACGACAACCCCTATCTTTGCAAACAGTGTAGAACCAGATCAGATGGCTTCTTCCGAAGCCATCTGATCAGGATCTACACTGTTTGGCATTTAGTTTATGAATTTGTAGCAATAAATTATATCAAGTAATTTGATTGGTTGATAGACAGAAATGGGTGTGGCTTAAATGAATATTCAGCAAGATAAGGGTTAAATATCTAATCAACATGAAAGCATGTCCAGCAATATAAAGGCATACGGCAGTTGAGGGGAATGGATTCACTTTCAGGGGAGGCAACTCCTGCAAAAGTATTTTTGTCTCCCATGTCAATAGGGGTCAACTCTTAACCCATTTAGTACCAGAAACCCCAAAACGAAACGGGTATTTGGCAAACAGTGCAGGCCCAGATAAGATGCTGCAAAACTTGACATCTGATCAGGGCCTACACTGTTTGCAAAAAGTTTAGCTATTTTCAAAATAAATTTTGAAGAAAACAAAACCAGACACCCCCAAATTTTGAAAAGGACTCCTGCTATATATACGAAGGAAGATTCTGTTTGGTACAAAAAGGGTTAAAGGAAATAATTTGCTCCTTCCCTCTTTCCTTTAAGAGTTGACCCCTTTTTCAGTGGGACAGACTTTTACAGAAAAGGAAGTCCCAAAAGTTCTCTCCTTTTGAAAAATGGCGGAAAAATATGCCAAGTGTAGCTGTGTACCCATTCCCCTTAACCCTTATCTTGCTGTTCACGACAACCCCTATCTTTGCAAACAGTCTGAAGAAGCCATCTGATCAGGATCTACAGTTTGGCATTCAGTTTATGAATTTTGTAGCAATAAATTACATCAAGTAATTTGATTGGTTGATAGACAGAAATGGATGTGGCTTAAATGAATATTCAGCAAGAGAAGGGTTAAGTATCCATCCTAAGATTTCAGAGATACTGGCAGAGATAATGGGGACACAAGCTTCTTCATGTGCAGAACATTTCTGTTTACCTGCTGAAGAGTGGAAGATCCTTGAGTTGGGGGCTGTGACGGTTTTTGGAGAATGCAGGCCATGCCAGCAAGCCCTGTGTCTACAGCTGATAGATTGTCTTGTCTTGGTCTGAAAAAATTATCACATGTTGAACCTAGAATTCATCAATTCTTTCAATCCCACAGATAAATCTCATGTCAGCATGTCAAAAAGATTGACAATAAAGGTCACCATTTTCAGGCACAGAGTATACACCATGATCCGTGGCTGGAAAAGAAGTCAAGAGCAAACAGAAAATGGAAAGAATTGCAGTCAGGTTGGAAATTTACACCATAGTGTCGAGGAAGGAGAGGGGTGGGGGCGAGTTGGGGGAGAGAGTAGAATGAAACCAACTAGGCATACTGTAGCTCAGTTTATCAATTTTAATTGCATATGATCAAGAAAAGAAAAATCCAACCTACCAACCCTAATTTGGTTTGAAAAAAAAAAAAATGCCTACCTGCCGACCCTGTGTCAAATATCTGATAACATTCGGAAACAGAACATTTTTTAATCCTAACAAACAATTCACCTTATTTGCTTTATGTGCTGGTTCCTAGTCTGAAGGTTATCAGTGTTGGAAAAACAGGTAACCAGACCCCCCCCCTGACCTTGAAAGGTCAGGGGGTTGGTTACCTATTTTTCCAATATTGACAATGTGCAAGCTGGGAGCTAGAATCAGAATCAGAATCAGAATCAGAATCAGAATTGTTACTGGTGACACGTCAAATGACATTCATACACCAGGACCTGTGATATGGGAAGTTAGTCCCTAGCTCTAACCAAAGATGTAAACCTAGCTACACAATCCTCAGCACCTTCAGCCGTCAAAATAATAGAATCGGGAAGGGCATTCCAATCTCTAATGGTTCGGGGGAAAAACGATTCTTTATAAATATCCGTTCTTGCAGTAAGGGTCTGAAACGTCATTGAATGGTGTTTTCTACAATGCCTAGCTGGGGGAACAAGGTCATCTGTTGGAATGCTGGCAGCACCCTTTAGACCTTTGTATAAGAGTATGAGCCTACTGTCTCTTCTCCTTTTCTTGAGAGACTCCCATCTTAATTTTCCTAGAATTCCAGTCATGCTCCCAGTTTCAAAGCAATAATTTCCAGTTACAAATCTAGCAGCTCTATTCTGAACTTTTTCAATTTCTTCATTTAGGACCACTCCGCTTGGGTCCCAGATGCAACTACCATATTCCAAGATTGGGCGAACAAGTCCCCTGTATGCTGTTTCTTTCACATCCTGAGGACACTGATGAAGATTTCGCCTCAGGAAACCAAGTGTTCTATTCGCCTTTGTACACATATTGCTAATGTGTGTATTCCATCTCAAATCGTGAGTGATTGTCACACCAAGGTATTTAATGGAATTCACATTTTCGAGGACCGTTCCCTCTAAGGTGTAAGAAGCCTCAACTTTATTAGATCTCTTCCTTGTTATCTGCATAATATTGCATTTAACTGGTTGAAATCTCATGCCCCATTTTCTGGCCCAACATCCTAATCTATCTATGTCAGCCTGAAGTTTCAGTGAGTCATCTGTATCTCTAATTTCCCGGTAACAAACACAGTCATCTGCGAACAGTCTTATTTCTGAGTCAATATCAGTGGAAATATCATTGATGTACAGGGAGAACAATAGAGGACCAAGAACGGTCCCTTGTGGGACTCCAGACAAAACTGGCGCCCATACTGAAGATTCACCATTAACAACAACACGCTGTTTTCTGTAGCAAAGGAAGGAATCTATCCATTTAAGAGTCTTCCCACCAATTCCATAACCAAATAATTTGGATTTAAGTAGTTCATGAGGAGGGGTGTCAAAAGCCTTCTCAAAGTCCAGAATAAATGTGTCCACCTGCCCCCCTTTGTCCAGGATTTTTGCCCAATCATTAATAACCGTGCTCAACTGAGTTTCGCAACTATGCCTTTTCCTAAATGCATGTTGTCTGTCTGACAAAAGTTTATGTTCATCCAAGTGGGCCATGATGTTTGAGCAGACTATGTGTTCAAGCAATTTACATAGAACACATGTCAGTGACACCGGGCGATAATTACGAGCAAGAGCCCTGTCCCCTTTTTTGAAAAGTGGACAGATGTTCGCTAGGAGCCATTCTTTGGGAATTTCACCCGTATCGAGAGATTGTTGGAAAAGATGAGCAAAAACTGGACCTAACTCGTTTGCTAGTTCCTTCAGGACTCTAGGATGAAGCTCATCAGGCCCTAAAGCTTTAGAAGGGTTCAAGCCTTTAAGTAATTTGATCACTCCCGCAGAGGATACAACAATATTTTCCATGAAAGGGGCCGATCTTCCAGTCAATGGAACCTCGTTGAACTCAGTTTTATTAAATGCATCATTGAATTGACCAACCAATTCCTCTGCCCTTTCAGAGTCCGATTCAGCGACCCCGTTCCCTCCTCTTTTATTAAGGGGTGGGATACCTTGCCTATCTTTCTTCTGGCTATTGATATATCTGTAGAAGTCTCTGGGATTCGCCTTTACATCACCTACCAAGTTATTTACATACTGATCATGCTGATTTTTGATGTCATTTTTAATTTCTCGTCTCAAGTTTTCAAATTTTGCTCTGAGTTTACCACTTCCCGACTTTTTTGCCTTAGCATGAATCTTATTTCTCCTCCGAATTTTTCTTCTTATTTCTGGTGTGATCCAAGGAATTGAAGATACAGACCTGCTAGTTTTGGAGGGGATATGATTTTCGGACGAAGCTTGAATGAAAGACTTTATCAAATCAAAGTTCTCCTGGACAGACCGAGCGTCTGAATGACCATTAAAGTATTTCTCTCTTGCAAATTTTAGGGCATCCTTCCTCATAGTTTCATAGTCACCCTTTTGATATAAGTACACCTTTCTACGAGGTTTCTTTATAGGTGGTATGAAGATTTTCAAAAATCCAGAGACAATATCATGATCACTTAGTTTGTCCGGGGATTGAATATCCCCAAACTGTCCTGGCAAAGTTGTAAGAATCAAATCCAAAGTGTTTCTATCTCGAGTAGGGAAGTCAACAACCTGTTCCAAGCCATGATCATTCATGATGTCGACCAACACCTGTCCCTCTGACGGACTCAGCATCGTGCCTTGTTTGCTGAGCCTATCTGGCCAAACAATCTCTCTGAAGTTGAAGTCGCCTAAGACATGTACTGCAGGAAGTTTTTTACCCTTATTCTGAGACTTAATGCGATCAAGCTGATCTTTAAATAAGTGGAAGTTTTCGACAGTGTCGTTAGGTGGTCGATACCAACTTGCAATAAAGTGGGAAGTTTTGTTTGCAAAAACCTTAACCCAGACAGATTCTGAATCGTTTTCCAGTTCCATGAATGGCATATGAGGGATATCTCTGTGAACGAGCAACATCACCCCGCCGCCATGAGTGTTTCTATCTTTTCTGTAGACACTGTATTCGCAAGTTTCAGGGAAAAGCTCCGAAGTCATAATTGAACTGTCAATCTTTGTTTCCTGAATAGCCACAATATGTGGTTGGTGAGTATCAAGGAAAGCTAAAAGTTCAAGTATCTTTCCTCTTAAACCGTTAATGTTAATACTGCAAAGTTTCAAACCTTTTACAAAATTCGGCTTTCTCATGTCAGTAGTCGGAGATTTAACTCCTTTCTCCTTTGACAGAGGTTCAAATTTATTTCTTTCTTCCAGTTCTATAGGTTCGCTGAAGAACGAGTCAGAAAAATTAAAAAACTCGCACTTCGGGCATATCCATGAACAACTCGAGTTAACCAGTTTGCCATACTCGGCGTCTGAAAGGAAAGCGCAATCAGTGTGAATCCACATTTCACACTGGTCACACTGAACTGCCTTATGCTCATTTAGAACATCACCACTGCAAAGGCCACAGTCTGCCTTGCAATCTTTGCAATACCAAGTTCCAATTCCAATTTCAAGCTCTAGCAATTGGTTTTCATCCAATTTAGAACACGAGGCATGAAAATGCTTTTCACAGTCCTCACATTCTACCCATTTCTGAGAGTCTTTGCAATATTTTTTGCACAGCCCACAGCGAAATCTTGGACCGGGGTTAGTTTCAATGTCTCCGGCCAGGATCAATAGAATGACCAAATTTGTTCCACCTGAGGACTTAAAGTTGCGTAAGCCCTCCGAACGTCGTTTGTTTCCTAGCTTCCTAGTTACAGCCAAGTACTGAGAAGTTTTATCGCAGTGTTGCTCTTTTGCAATCCTGCATTCCTGATTTCCATCATCCGGTTGGGTTCTGTTATTTAATTTCCAAAGGGTGAACCAAAGAATCAAGACCATGGGAAGTAGGGAGACCTTCATTTTAATATAAAGGGCAACTTGGAGTCAACAATACATACTAGCTAGCAAATAATGCAAATATAGTGAATGGATGCTGAACCAGAAATTGAACATGTCAGATTGGTATTTAAGGAGTTTGAGACTTAATTGAGTGTTCTTTTTTATTTTATTTTATTGCATATTAGGATATATGGTTAATAACCCATTGTATTGTTACTGAACAGGAATCTTTTGTTTTCATCTATGGAAGTATAATTACTTCACAACAAAAGTCAAATTTACCCAATTAAACATAGCAAATCTGTACAAAGCCAGTATCGCAATACTGTATGATATATCCTCACATGTAGAAGCCTCCGTGGTGTAGTGGTTACGCTACTCGCCTTGTAAACCAGTGGTCGCAGGATCGATCCCGGGCTTCTCCAGACTTTCGGATGAGTCTTTAAACCGACGTCCCATCTCCGTATGACCTAAGCTGTTGGTGGGACGTAAAACTCAAACACTCACTCACTATATCCTCACATGTAATATCGAGAATTATTTTTTCCTGTTGGTTCCGGTAGTTCCTGTGTCCCGGCAGATACACCAACTGTTTTTATTGGATATTGGCGGCACCTTATGGATAAACAATTTTTATTGGCCTAAGCGGCTCAGTAAATATGAGTTTGTTTCGGACAGTTGTTGGTATAACATAAAAGCATTGTTAAGTTTTTTTCATTTGAGGTTTTAACGTCCCCGTCAACACTGTACAGGTCATTTTGGAAACGTTGCTTCCAATCTTGTTGGACTTTTACTCGACATTATGAAATGACATCTCAAGCCCTGTCCCCAAATGAAACCAATAGGGTTTATAAGCATGGATGGTCTGACTCGCACTGCTATGCCTGAGCAGGCTTTGATCCTCTAAGTGGTTTACCAATACTCCGACTACTCGTGTATGGCCGGTTTCAGCTCTGCGTGGAAGCATAATGCAGCCCATCTATTTCTTTTAAGCCCTGATGGGCGGGGCCCTTCAAGAGTAGACTAAAAAGATAGGTTACAAGCCCATGGCATATATATTTTCTGTCACCACAGACAAATCAGAATTCTGATCCTGACAAATCATATTTACATGTAGTAAAGTGCTGGTCCCATTCACAATTTGATACTTAGAACACATTTATACAAAATGTAGACCACACATATGGCCCCAATTGGCAGAAAATCAAGCATCAGAACTACAAAACGGACCATAAAACAGCATGTTGCAACAGTCAACCTTCTGGATTTTGAAATGTAAAAACATAACATATGCTTGACCTTGAAATGGTGGAGGTGTGTCTAAATGGCCCAATCAAATGCAAGCTATACTAAAACAAGGGTGGAATTATCAGAACTCAAAGATGCTGAACAAGATAATGTTAATGGTCAGATTTAAAAGCAACTTATTGTATATTACACCCAAAATATCAGAGAAAAATGCCCATGGCAAAGTCTAAACTGCAAAACATTATTTTTGACTTTCAAAGGCTTTGCCACGTTAAGTATTAGGTGTCATCTCGGAGTCAACGTCTTTGAATCAAATGCATGCATGATTATGACTCAAACGATTGTGAAAATCCAGAAGCAGTGCTTAATTGTACCTGATAATGCCTTATAAATTGTAAACAATTTTTGGAGATTCTTTTCGCAGCCATAATTGTTGACGCTTGTTTACACTTCAACCAAACAGAGCGGCGTACACCAGTGAGTCTATCTATCTATCTATCTTCATATACTGAGTCGGTCAAACGTGGCCATTACCTCAGTTGGGTGCGCTAAATTTAGAATTTAGCTTTAGCAAAAAAAAAAAAAAAAAAAACACACCCACTGGATGAGTTCTTAAAACTATTTACAATCTGCTTTCAGAGGTGTACTAAAACGCACACCTCTGGATCCCAATCTACACTATGCGGGCTTTGAACTCCTCTGCAGTTTTGGCATTTACCACAGAGGAGGGAAGACTATTCCACTGAGGAATAGTTCTAGGGAAGAAAGAATTCTTCAGGGCATCACTATAGGCCTGGTACCTACGATATTGACTGTTGTTTAGTTTTGATGCCCTTGTTTGAGTTGAAGTAGTCACAGGGGTCAAGTATTTATCTTTATTAAGAGACACTGTGTCAGAGTGAATCTTATAAAAGAAGGTTAAAGAGGACTGCTCACGACGGGCCTCCAAGGATGGCCACTCCAGCTCATCGAGCATATCACCAACACGGCTTCTGTTCCGCCATCGCCTGCAGGTCCATCGGGCAGCCGTTCTCTGAACCTTCTCAACCTGCTGAACCTGAGTTTTAACATGGGGGTGCCAAACAGGTGATGCATACTCTAATTGAGGTCTAACCAAGGTTTTGTATGCAACACCCTTTGTCTGCCTAGGTGCAAAAGCCAAATTACGTCTAAGAAACCCTAATGTCCTAGTTGCTTTAGAGGTAATCTCAGAAATATGTTGACCCCAATCAAGATTATCAGTAATGGTGATACCAAGATATTTTGCGGATTGGACATGTTCCAAAGTATGCTGATGTAATGAGTAATTGAATTTAATCTGCTTGTCTGGAGGGTGCCGTGACACCCTCATTGAATGACATTTGGCCACATTGAACTTCATTTGCCAATCGGCCTCCCAACGTGCTAGGCTATCCAGGTCATCTTGTAAGATAAGACAGTCAGAAGTAGTATATATGTTCCTATACAAAACATAGTAAAGTCAAAGCGAGTAACCGAACTTCATAGCTACTCTTGATGCAAAATCTGCTTTTGATGTCGTATCACATCCTGAACTCATGCGCAAGGTTTACAACATTGGAGTTGATAATCAGCTATGGACACTTATAAATGATCTCCACGTGGGTGCTGTATCTACGGTGAAGTGGCAGGGGCAAATATCGGACCCGTTTGACATCAAACTCGGAGTGCGTCAAGGAGGGATTCTCAGCGCCGACCTGTATAAGGTGTACATCAACGACGGTGTAGAGCAGGCGCGGCTCTCTGGGCATGGAGCAAAAATAGGGAACATCAGCGTAGCCTCACCTGCTGTGTGTGACGATCTAACATTTATGTCCAAGTATCAGGAAGAACTCCAGATTCTGCTCAGCATTGGCGATAACTACAGTGACGACCATAGATACTTCTATCAAGCTAAAAAGAGTGCTGTACTTCCAATTTATCACTCTAGCAGAGTGAAACCTAAATCAGACTTTTATCCATGGACTATTTGTTCCGAGGAATTACCTGTAGTTGAAAAAGTAACACATCTTGGGATTATCCGTGCAAAATCACATGAAGATAGTGTCAAAGAAACTGTAGCTGAAAACATAAAAAAATCCAGAAGAACATTGTATAGCCTTATGTCATCGGGTGTACATGGTGAAAACGGATTGGACATTGAAACCAAAATACACATTCTCCGTACGTATGTACTCCCAGTGTTAATGTACGGACTAGAAGTATTACAGCCGGCAAAGAATTCGTTGATGCAGTTAGAAAAGTTCCTGAAACGTACACTGAAACAGATCATGAGTTTAGCTGTAAATGCTCCGGATCCAGCGGTGTATGCCCTGTCTGGTATCCTACCGGTGGAAGCCCAGATACACATAAAGACACTAACTATGTATAATGGTATATGTCTACAAGAAGACACTGCTATCGAGAAACAGTTAGCCATCAGGCAGCTATCAGTGAAAGATCACACAAGTTCTAGCTGGTTTATTAATGTCAACCGAATCTTGTTGAAATATGAACTTCCTAGTGCACGTGCACTTCTGGTAAGCCCTGTTGAAAAGCTGAAATGGAAACGTTTAGTGAAAGAGACTGTCCATACCTACTGGAAGAACCAGAATCTGCAACAGTCAAGTCTTTATGATCAACTCCATAACCTGAATTTGTACAGCTGTAAACCTGGATCGGTACACCCTATAGTAAAAAATCAATCTAACAACATTCGTGAAGTCAGAAGAATCTCAGTGAAAGTTAAACTCGTTACTGGAACTTATATTGTACAATCTGTCCGTGCGAAATTTTCGTCTCATTCGGTGAGCAGTACCTGTCTCTTGTGTAAAGATGAGGAAGAGGATTTACAACATTTCCTCCTTGAATGTAGTATTCTGAGCACAGTTCGGGATCTGATTCTACAGGACATAGACGACTGCCTCACAGAGGCGGGTGTTAAAACTCTCACAGACTTTACTCCAGAACATAGAATTGCTATATTACTCGACGCAACTAACCTTATCCAGATTGTTGGCGATTGTGATGTCGCAGTGATGGACAATGTTGAACTGCACGCCAGAAGATTGTGCTTTGTATTACATACTGAAAGGCATAAACTCTTGCTGAATCATTCAGCCTTGAAGAAGCGCAACGGTCAGCGCCCACGGGTGCACTAAGATTTTATCAAGTTTTTAAAGAATCATTTTATAAACATTGTATATACGTAAAAACTGCATGTGCTACGGTGATGTGATATGCCTGTACATTGTATACAACTACCATACAAGACTGTAAATACGTTTTACTCAAGAAGAGGTTCCTCATCATTGAGGGGAAAGACCGGATTACAGATTACAGATTACAGAATGCGTCGCAAGCACCGCCTGTATAGCACAGATGCACGTTTTATGCGATTTTTTCCTTTTTTTTTTTTTTTTTTTTTGCTTTTTGTTTTGCATGGGAGTGAGTCAATGTTGGTACTTCCTGTTGTTTCTACATAAGGCCAGCTGACCCTAAAGATGAACCTATCTATCTATCTATCTATCTATCTATCTATCTATCTATCTATCTATCTATCTATCTATCTATGGACAACTCGGCCCTTAACAAACTCGGGCCCTAACCAACTCGGCCTCTAACAAACTCGGTCCCTAACATACTCGCCGCCCCCTCATGAACCTTACTCTCTGATTTTTGGCTGAATATGTCTGAATTCGTCTGACTTCTGGATGAATTCTTACTGAACACTAAATCAGTATCTGAATCACAGCTGAACATAAAAACTAACTGCTGAAGCTGGTAAGAACAACGTGTCTGAACAATTTCTTATGGGTTCAGCAACAAATCAGACTACTTGTAATATATGGATTTTGGCTGAATATTGTCTTACTGGTTCAGACTTAGTAGTAATTTCTGAATTTAGGCTGAAATTTATCTTTCTTGTTCAGCTGCTGGGTCAGATAAATTCAGCCTTGTTTGAATTTCTGAACCCTGGTTGAACATATTCTGAGTAGTTCAACCAAATTTTCAGGAAAACAAGTAGATTTTTTTTTCTGAAACATTTTCTGAATAAATTTAGATTCACTCAAGCTTATAAATAAATCTTAACCTGAAGTCCTTTGATTAGCTAGGACAAACAAGACGATAATGACATGTCTATATTTATCAATAGATTTTGATATAATAAAATGAAATCAATGATATGTAAAATATATTTCTTGATATATATATGTTTGTTTTATGATATCCATTATTCCTTTGCATATATTGATATCTAAAAATTCAATTATAGATATCAGTTAAAAGGCTGAATTATAGATATCACAATTTTCACTGATGGATATCAGATAATATATTATGGATATCAATAAATGTAATTATTGATATCCTAAAATGTTCTTCAATATATGATATCTATATATTCAAATAATAGATATCTATAATTGAAA
Organism: Lucinisca nassula; assembly: GCA_963580285.1. Lineage (NCBI taxonomy): Eukaryota > Metazoa > Mollusca > Bivalvia > Lucinida > Lucinidae > Lucinisca > Lucinisca nassula. The sequence goes on along the minus strand of OY757014.1, from coordinate 173,861,736 downwards.
TTATAGATATCCCTTAGCATATTACAGATATCATATAATAGAAGATAGATATCTAATATTATTTATAGATACCTAATAATATGTATTGATATATATTTTTAAAAAAGATATCTATAAATCAAATTATAGATATCTATAAATCAAATTATAGGTATCTATAATTAACATTATTGATATCTATAATTATCAGTATTTGTGATACCATAAAATGTAATCAATGATATGCAATATATATTTTTTGATATCTATAAATTTGTTTTATGATATCCATTATCCCTGTGCATATATAGATATCTAAATATCCAATTATAGATTTCATTTAATTAAAAGGCTGAATTATAGATATCACAATTTTCAATAATGGATATCAGAAAATATATAATGGATATCAATAAATGTAATTATTGATATCCTAAAATGTTCTTCAATATTTGATATCTATATATTCGAATAATAGATATCTGTAATTTGAATTATAGATATCCCTTAATATATATTAAGGATATCATAAAGAATAACACATATCTAATATTATCTATAGATATCATATAATAATTATTGATATCTTATATTTTTATTATAGATATCATTAATTTTATTCTTAGATATCTTGAAATTCGACTAGATAGTAATACGGCACCTCATTATGATTTTTAGATATCTATAATTTGATGTAAAGATATCTTTAATAAAATTATAGATATCTCGAAATTGTATTAAATAGTAAAACGGCACCTCATACCTCAGATAAAAATAAAAAATGAGTTCCTTTAAGAGCAATGAAAACATTCATAAGAAAGAAGATGGGTCATACTACCTAGTTTCGGCTAATAAAGCCTCATCAGTGACCCTATAATGATCCGGCAAAGAAAGCCAGAGGAAACATACTGCAATTTTGCGAATTTCGAATAGGCAGCCGATTCAAAGACTGATATAAATCAAAATGGGGTCCAAATAATTAAAAACCTGTCTAGAATGAGAATAATTAAAAACCTGTCAGAGCCTATATCCTATCTGAGTGACTTTGACATACAGTGTTTAATAATGGTTCATGTGCTCCTTTCAGTTGCTGTGTCTGTTACTGGAAACCCAGTTTCATTTTTGTCCCCATTTAAAAGCATAATTTAGGACCAAGCAACTTCATATTTGGCATTTTAGTAAAAAGATGGTCATCAATTGTGAAAATTTTGTAGTTTTTAAGAAATAAATGCAGCATGTCATGTTTTAATGACTTCGGGGAAGGATTTTATTAACGGTAAAAAAAAATATATTAGATTCTCAGACAATTTTTTGTGGGGGCGGAGAACAGATGAGGATGGGCAGAGATTATATTTTATTTTTTATTTCTAAAAAAATAAATGAGGCTTTATTCCGATGAAATATCTTCAATATTTGATTATTCTTCCGAAAAATAGGATAGCGCTCGCCAAAAACTCCTTAATATCTTAAATAAGGTAACATTTCAACAAAATAGCCATAAGAAGAGATGGCTGATCCAATGAGCAAAAGCCGGTATGGCATTCAAAAGATTCTACACATGCAGATAAAACGCGCCAGCTAATCCTCAACCATATTGCTGCTAATACCAGCAAGAAATCTGCAAGGTACACTAATTGCATTAAATACGTGGCCAAAGAGTGTTGGAGTTATAAATTGCAAACACAAGATTTTAAACTGAGAGGGGAAATAATAAAAATCCCTTGTCAGCCATAGTTGTAGTTCTTGCTAACGATATCTTCTTAACCTCAACTACAAAAATAGCCATCAGAGGAGATGGCAGATCCCCCGACCAAAAGCCAATATGGCCTTCAGAAGACTGTTCACAAATAGAAAGTGCACAAGAATTAAAACACACTGGTAAGCCCATAGTATATTTTGTATATGTAATTCTGTAGAGACTATCTTCGCCTATTGATACAAAAGATCGCTTCTCAACATGATGAAGATCCAAGATTTCCAATGCGCAAAGTACATGTATACTGAGTTGTGGTTCTTGCACATGAAATGCCTTTTCATCCTTGTATAAACATGTACAATTATGGCAAATACCAGCAATATATCACAGATATTGGAGTTATAGCCATCACAAGATTATACTGTCAGGTGAGATAATTCTTAAACCAACGCACTCAGAATCGTGGTTCTTGTGCATGACACGCTTGCTTAACCTCATGTAGCTAATATGCAGTAAATTTCACATAAAATTGACATGACAGTATAAATCATATTTGCTAAACTTTTTAAAATTTAGCAAAATTATAAAGATAAATAAATGATAAATATTTCGTATAATTAACTTTTTTGCACAAATCTGTGAGACAGTTGCAATTTGGATATAACCATATTGTTTGCTTTATTAAGCCAGATTACAGTTGCTGTTTTCTTAGGCACCTGTTCATCAAGGATCATAAAAGAACTGCTAAAACATATTCATGTTTGTTTGTTTGATTTGAGGTTTAACGTCCCCACCAACACTGTAAAGGTCATTTTGGAGACGTTGCTTCCAATTTTGTGGGACTTTTACCCGACATTGAGATGAAATGACATCTCAAGCCCTTTCGCCCAATGAAACCAATAGGGTTTATTAGCATGGACGGTCCGCCACGCACCGTGGTTCCTGGACGCATTTCTTTCTATTCTCAAAATACTAACTTATTAACTCCTAAGCCCAAGACGTCTTTCCGTCATCTTAAACTAGGTATTCAAGAATTTCATAAGAAGTTTGTTTTGGCCCCTGCAGACAAGGCCGCTAACAACGCGTCGTTGTGTGACGGCTCCACTATGTTAACACGCTTAAGCAGGAGCTTGGTGGTACTAAGGCCTATGAACTTCAGCCTTTAACTGAAGAGAGAGCTATAGTAGATAAACATGTTTGTCTTTCAGCCACCAAATAAAAATCAAAAATGAGTTCCTTTAAAGGCATTTATTCTTGATTATTGAGGACCATTATTTGATTATATAATATTATGTAGCCTTCAGAGCTGACTGAGGTCTTCAACAGGTAAGGGGCCTCCTTTGGGAAAATCAATAATGTACTCACTGTTGACTGGTGTACAATATTGATTTCCCCTTAAGTGCCTCAGTCAGGGGATACAACAAGAGTTATTAATCACCCTATTAAGGGCCGCCTTTGATCTGTTATAGTCAGTATATCACAAGGGGCAATAAAACAATTATGGACACACGGTGTATCCTACTGTTCAAGAATAAATGCCTTTAAGAGCAATGTAAACACCCACAAGAAAGAAGACGGGCCACACCACGCAGCCTCGGCCAACAAAGCCCCATCAGCGACCCCGCAATGATCCGACAAAGAAAGCCAGAGGAAACACACTGCAATTTTGCGAATTTCGAACAGGCAGCCGATTCAAAGAATGATATAAATCAAAATGGGGTCCAAATAATTAAAAACCTATCTAGAATATGAGTCTACACCAATAATTTATTTCCGATTTCTCAGAATATTCACGCTGATCTCAAAGACCAAAAGTAAAATATAACTGCACTATGGTTGATGTACGGGGAGACGTTTTACGGCCGCCACACGGCACAACACCAGCTGCAGTGAAGACAAATAAAAATCAAAAATGAGTTCCTTTAAGAGCAATGTAAACACCCACAAGAAAGAAGACAGGCCACACCACGCAGCCTCGGCCAACAAAGCCCCATCAGCGACCCCGCAATGATCCGACAAAGAAAGCCAGAGGAAACACACTGCAATTTTGCAGTTTGTTGTGTGTGTTAACGAAGGCCAAGACAAGCTTCCTACGCTATACTGGTTACCAAAACTTCATAAAAGACCTTACAAAGCACGGTTTATTGCAAATTCTAGCTCTTGCACTACCACTGAACTTTCTAAATTATTAACTTCCTGTCTTACTGCTATTAAAACGCATGTAATTAAATATTGTGATAAAGTCTTTGAAAGATCAGGAAGAAATCTGTTTTGGTCTATAAAAAATTCGAATGAGGTTTTAAATAAATTGAAATCCAGACATTTTCGTGCTTCAAGTCTGTCTACTTACGATTTTTCCACTCTTTACACTACACTTCCTCATAATCTTATAAAAGAAAAGCTTAATGATTTAATTGAATGGGCTTTTCACACAGAGAAGATTCTCTCTATCTTGCATGTAATGTCAGAAATGCATTTTTCACTTCTAAAGAGCATAGGAATTATACACTTTGGTCATGTCAGAAAGTGTGTGATGCCCTCTCCTTTCTACTTGACAATATTTATATTAGATTCGGTACTAAGTTATGTAGACAAATTGTGGGTATTCCGATGGGTACGAATTGCGCACCTCTTGTGGCTGATCTGTTCTTGTATTGCTATGAAAGAGACTTCATGTTGTCGCTTTCGATTGATAACCAATCTGAAATTATTGAAGCTTTCAGCTCCACTTCTAGATATTTAGATGATTTATTAAATATTGATAACACCTATTTCGATGGTTTGATCAGTCAGATTTACCCCCCAGAACTTCAGTTAAATAAAGCAAATTCTTCTGATACCGAGGCCCCGTTTTTGGATTTACATCTTTCTATTGTAGATGGATTTGTTTCGTGCAAAATTTATGATAAACGCGATGACTTTGATTTTGATATTGTAAATTTTCCTTTTTTTGGATGGTGATGTTCCTCGTGCGCCATCCTATGGCGTTTATATTTCGCAATTAATTCGATTTGCTAGAGTGTGTAGTCATGTAACTGACTTCAACACTCGTAATAAATTATTAACGGCTAAACTCCTTAATCAGGGTTATCGGTACCATAAACAACGCAAAGCCTTTTCAAAATTTTATTGACGCCATTCTGATTTAATTTCAAAATTCAATATTGGACTTAAATAAAAAATCAAAAATGAGTTCCTTTAAGAGCAATGAAAACATTCATAAGAAAGAAGATGGGTCATACTACGTAGTTACGGCTACTAAAGCATCATCAGTGACCCTGTAATGATCCGGCAAGGAAAGCCAGAGGAAACACTGCAATTTAAATCTCTTCTGCAACAAGGTCTATCGGAACCCGAATTTGATGGTGACTTAGTATATAAATTCAGAAAAATATATAACCGCAATGACTTCAGCACCCAATTTCGTAAAATCATTCTTCGATATAAAAAGATTGGGTACAACATGGATGTTATACTACAGACTGCATGCATGGTAGTTAACCCAATCACGGTTGGCAACTTTGCTTCCCTCTTTAATTGCACGCCGGTGGGTCAGGCCTCAGATTCTATGACGGCTCCAACGTAAAGGCTTATTGAGAATTAGAGAGATCTAATTCAAGGTAATGTTGGTTGGTGCCTGATGCTCTGTCTCTGGTCGGGCCCATCGGAGTCTAACTGTTGGTTTTCTTTTGCTCCAGCATTTCAGTGGTTTCTTGCTGTCGAGTCCTCACCGTTGTCTCACCTCTGTGGTTGTTTGATTTTTGTGTTCACGGAGATGTTGCACTGATGAGTTAGGAGGCCCTTGATGCGGACTGAACAAATTATTTGTCTAAATCGCGACGGAATTAAGGGCGAGGATTGTGGCCACGTAAAATCGATTTAAGCCCCCCAGTGGAAATCATTCCACTGACCGTTCCAAGGCGGTTCTTCTGTGGCGGTTTATTTATGGTGTTGTTTGTTACTTACTGTGTGTATCACTTGTGTCTTTTTATTTTGGATGGCCATATGGCCATTTTGTGGGAAAGTAACTGTCCTTATGGCCTTCCTTTGTTTAGGTTTCCATTAAGGTCTGGTCGCTTAATGTTTGTGTTTCTTTCCCTTTGGCGTCTTTGATGGGTGGAGTAAGTTAATTGTATCGATTCCTGATCTTTGTTTTACTTCTACTTAGATCCTCTAAGCGGTTTACCAGTACTAGAGTGCGGGCCGGATTCAGCTCTGCGTGGAAGCATCATGCAGCCCATATATTTCTTCAAGCCCCTATGGGCGGGGGCCGCAAAAAACATATTCATGAGAAGGAAATATCGAAACCATATTTTGACAACAAATGTCTAGAATCAAACACTGAGACAGATTATCATTGATATGGATATTTTCTTGTTAAACACAAATCTGTTCTTATTGTTATCCTTGATGACCATGGCTTGGAGGGTATAAATGCCTAAACAGGTAGCTTTCCTCTTGAGCAATGTTTTGATAAGTACATAACAACATGTTAATAAAAAGGGAGTCTTCTAGATTATTACACACAATTATAATATAGTGGCTTTATGCATAATAGACTGGATTTTGCCGTCTTAATTCTGGAATTACCAGTGTTTAAAGTGGGCATTTTATGTTACACTGGACTGGTTCTTCTGTCGCGGTTTATTTTTGTTATGGTGTGTCTTTGGGTGTTTGTGTCGCTTATGTTATTTTATTTTGGATAGCCTATTGGCCATTTTGTGGCAAAGTAACTGTCCTTTTGGCTTTCCGCTGTTGGTGTTTCCATTAGGGTCTGTTGTTTCATCTTTGTTTGTCTTTCCCTTTGGTGTCTCTGATGGGAGCTGTGAGTTAATTGTATCGATTCCTGATTATTGCCTCCACTTCTATTTTGCCATGTTGCTAATTAATTGATAGAGGACATTTACAAGAAAGGATCAGCCTTCTGACATATCGACTGGATAACCGGTCAGACTTTCTTTTCACATTATTACTGGGAACATTTTGTTTGTTTATTATTTTACATGTTAGTGAATTTGCTTAAACACAGGAAATATGAATTAAACAACTGTTTTGGTAACCGGCGTTCCTAATTATTTTCATAAGTACTTTTGCGCCTCTCATTTAGTGCGTAATATCTACCTGTACCAAGTACCATCAACATGTCCCAAAGGGTATTCGAGATACGGTGATCACAAGGTGGTCGTACTGTTATATTCAAAGGGGAGATAACTCAAATACCACAGCACCAAGAGTTGGGATTCTTGCACATAACATGCCTTGTATACTTTGTATTCAATTGTGCCAAGTTCCTTCAATATATCTCAGCTGATCACAAGGTGGCCATACGATTATATTGGAAGGGGAGTTAACTCAAATACCCTAGCACCCAGAGTTGTGATTCTTAGGCATGACACACCGTATTCACCTTGTCCACAAATGTGCCAAGTACCAGCCATATATTTCGAAGGGTATTGGAGTTATGGCCATCACAAGGATATGTTGTCAGGGGAGATAAATAAAAACACAGGGCACCCAGACTCGTGGTCCTTGCACACGACACGCCTACTTAATGTCATGTACATCTGTACCAAGTACCACCAATATATATCAAAGAGCATTGGAGGTATCGCCGTCACAAGGTAGTGATTCTATTTTATTGGAATGGGAGATAACTAAAAAAACATGGCACCCAGAGTTGTGGTTCTTGCACATGACACGCGGTCTCAGCCTTGTGAACAGCTGTGCCAGGTACCATCAATATATCTCAAATGTTATTAGAGTTATGGCCATAGCAATTTTCGTCAGAAAATAAATATTCTATGTCTATATCCATAGGGTTCCGGGTCATTTCGGCCCATAACAGAATCGGCCCATGGCAAAATCGGTCCATAGCAATTTCGGCCATAAATGATTTCAAGACTGTTATATGGGTCAATTATCAGCCAAAATATAAAAAAATGAAGTATGATAAAATACATGTATCTAAAATTTATCTTTACCCCTTTACACCGCTAGGTATTTGTATCATTATTTTCAATAATTACCTCCCTCAGATGTGAGTCTTCTCCACTTTGTAATGGAATAGATATGAAATAAAAAAGGATGTGTTTATTTAGAAAAACAAATGTATATTTATGAACTTGACAATTGTAGTTCTGGGGTCATTTATCATTTGTTTATATTGTTGGCACAATTTGGTATGCAAAATGATCAAAAATCACTTCACGTTGTTACCTTTATTGACACGTGCCTTAAAGTAACAAACAGAACGAGTATCACTTTACTCAAACCCCAGTCATTATTGGGGCACGTGCCAATCATCCATAATTATATGTCTCTAATGTTTGTCTTTAATTCTTTCTTTGTTGCTTTCGGTTTCGTTTTATGAATGTTATTTGACAGGGGCACATCGAAAGCTATATGTGGGCCTAGCGCCGGGCCCAACGAAGGCCCACATCAGCCTGTGCATCCACGCTGTCTGATTTGTGTGTAACTATGAATCATAAAGTAGCCAAAGTAGAAGTAAAACAAAGATCATAAATCGATACAATTAACTTACTCCACCCATCAAAGACACCAAAGGGAAAGAAATACAAACATTAAGCGACCAGACCATAATGAAAACTTAAACAAAGGAAGGCCATAAGGACAGTTACTTTCCCACAAATGGCCATATGGTCATCCAAAATTAAAAGACACAAGTGATACACACAGTAAGTAACAAACAACAACATAAACAAATCGCAACAGAAGAACCGCCTTGGAACGGTCAGTGGAAAGATTTCCACTGGGGGGCTTAAATCGATTTTACGTGGCCACAATCCTCGCCCTTACTTCCGCCGCGATTTAGACAAATAATTTGTTCAGTCCTAACTCATCAGTGCAACATCTCCTTGAACACAAATAATCAAAGAACCACAGATGTGAGACAACGGTGAGGACTCGACAGCAAGAAACCACTGAAATGCTGGAGCAAAAGAAAATCAACAGTTAGATAAAAATCAAAAATGAGTTCCTTTAAGAGCAATGAATACATTCATAAGAAACAAGATGGGTCATACTACGTAGTTTCGGCTAATAAAGCCTCATCAGTGACCCTGTAATGATCCGGCAAAGAAAGCCAGAGGAAACATACTGCAATTTTGCGAATTTCGAATAGGCAGTCGATTCAGACTGATATAAATCAAAATGGGGTCCAAATAATTAAAAACCTGTCTAGAATATGAGTCTAAACCAATAATTTATTTCTGATTTCTCAGAATATTAACGCTGATCTCAAAGGACCAAAAGTAAAATATAAACTGCACTATGGTTGATGTACGGGGAGACGTTTTACGGCCGCCACACGGCACAACACCAGCTGCAGTGACTCCGATGGGCCCGACCAGAGAAAGAGCATCCAGTGATCGTGACCATACTGTGCGGCTGAGCAAGTCGAGCTGTGTATGCTGGGCTCGTGAAGGGGTCAATGCTTCCTCACGCCTCCAGCGATCATAACCATACTATGCGGCTGCCTAAACTGATCTGTGTATGCTGGGCTCGTGAAGTAGTCAAAGCTTCCTCACGCCTCCAGCGATCATTACAATACTGCTTACTTAGTTACTTTGTGTTTCAATCGGCCTAATGTTCAAACGGCTTCATCGGGACCCGGCAAATATTAATGCACGAAAACCTATGGGTGTAAAAAATTGAAGATTTTCTACTGAAAACTAATCATGTCGCCTCTAATTCATAACGTATTCCATTACTTAAATTGAAGACGAAAAGCAGAAATAAGAAAAACAAGGCACACAACGAAACCCTTAACAAGTTTATAAGCCAAATGTGACTGTGAACATCGCTTGATGTCAGTATTCTGACCATTGCCTGCAGTGTAAACAATCAAATATCATCTAGTAGTGTATTCTTTCATTTTCTCCAAAATGACTACTTTTCCGCCAAAAAAATGTGATATTTGATACTCCGAGCATACATTTCCTTTTGCTCTTTAGAACCGCCTCATGGTGGCGGTTCTAACGTGTACCCACAACATATGTCTGGGATCAGAAGTATTCATAATAACATATACCCCTTTTAAACCCCGAAATTCCCTATATATAGTGGGGTTTAGGGCGTTATTATTTTCTCGGACTTGTTAACATTATGTGATATTTTTATCATTTGAGGAAAGAAAATATATTTCTTAAACTGGGCATATTTTTCACTTTATCCCATTTTTCGACTTACCGGGTACATGCAGGCAAACCAATTACATGTATATGCAAACACAGTAAATATACCATCATTAAAATTGTGGATCGAAATTGCTATGGGCCGATTTTTATGGGCCGATTTTGTTATGGGCCGATTTTTGTCATGGGCCGAATTGTCCAGGGGACCGTCCACAGACATGTTAAGTTTTGAAAATAAAAATGAGGGAGACAGCGCGTTCGAGGAGGATTGGCGAGTGCCAAAGGTGCGCGAAGTCTTGGTGGCAAGCTCTCAGGATAGGCTAGAAAATGGTGCCTTCTGAGAGCTTTTTGAACATTTTTTGTTTATTCTCTACATAGATAAATAACTAATAAATATTTTAAAATCATTTCATTGAGACGATGCCTACAAACTAACACCTAGCCATACCAGTGCCCCCCCCCCCCCCCCAGCCCCAGGTGTATAATGCTTCAGCACAAGAGCATATCTTATCATTTATGCCCAGATAGTTCACAATGAAAGTAGCCCAATTGATTCTTTATTCCAAGGGCCATCCAATAACCAAAGTTTCTGAAGTGTAGCTCCAATAGTTTAGAAGATATGGCAAAATAATACTTTTTGACCTTTAACCTTGGGGTCATGTTGAGGTCGAGGTCATCTCAAAAGTAGCCCAATATATTCTATATTCCAAGGGCCAGCCAATAAGCAAAGGTTCAGAAGTGTAGATCCAATAGTTTAGGAGATACGGCAAAATAATACTTTTTGACCTTTGACCTTGGGTTCATGTTGAGGTCGAGGTCACCCCAAAAGTAGCCCAATATATTCTATATTCCAATGGCCATGCAATAAGCAAAGTTTCAGAAGTGTAACTCAAATAGTTTAGGAGATATGGCAAAGCCATACTTTTTGACTTTTGACATTGGGGTCATGTTGAGACCAGGGTCATGTCAAAAGTAGCCCAATTCATTTTATATTCCAAGGGCCATCCAATAACCAAAGTTTCAGAAGTGGTACTCCAATAGTTTAGAAGATATGGCAAAATAATACTTTCCGACTTTTGATCTTGTGGTCATGTTTAGGTCAAGATCATCCCAAAAGTAGCCCAGTTTATTCTATATTCCAAGGGCCATCCAATAAGCAAAGTTTCAGAAGTGTAACTCCAATAGTTTAGGAGATATGACAAAATCATACTTTTTGACCTTTGACATTGGGGTCATGTTGAGGTCAATTCATTCTATATTTCAAGGACCATCCAATAACCAAATAAGTTGCAAAGAACATTCTAGCTGATAAACAAAGTTTCAGAAGTGTAACTCCTATAGTTTAGAAGATATGCCAATGTAATACTTTTTGACCTTTGACCTTGGGGTTATGTTGAGGTCCACCAATAGTATGCCAATTTTTCTATATTCCAACGGCCATCCAATAACCAAAATTTCAGAAGTGTAACTCCGAAAGTTTAGAAGATATGGCAAAGTCACACTTTTTTAACATTGACCTTTGGGTCAGGTTGAGGTAAAGGTCAAAACAAAAGTAGCCCAATTGATTCTGTATTCCAAGGGCCAATTAATAAGCAAGGTTTCAGAAGTGTAGCTCCAATAGTTTAGAAGATATGGCAAAATACTTTTTGACCTTCGACCTTGGGGTCATGTTGAGGTCGAGGTCACACCAAAAGTAGCCCAATATATATTCTATATTCCAAGGGCCATCCAATATGCAAAGTTTCAGAAGTGTAACTCCAATAGTTTAGGAGATATGGCAAAGTCATGCTTTTTGACCTTTGGGTCGTGTTGAGGTCAAGGTCCTGCCAAAAGTAGCCCAACTCATTCTATAATCCAAGGGCCATTAAATAACCAAAGTGTATTCCAAGGGCCATCCAATAAGCAAAGTTTCAGAAGTGTAATTCCAATAGTTTAGGAGATATGACAAAGTCATACTTTTTTACCTTTGACCTTGGGGTCCTGTTGAGGTCAAGGTCATGCCAAACGTAGCCCAATTCATACTTTTTTACCTTTGAACTTGGGGACAGGTTGAGGTCAAAGTCAAAACAAGTAGCCCAATTGATTCGATATTCCAAGGGTCATCCAATAACCAAAGTTTCAGAAGTGTAGCTCCAATAGTTAAGAAGATATGACAAAATAATACTTTTTGATCTTTGACCTTGGGGTCGAGGTCACACCAAAAGTAGCCAAATATATTTTATATTCCAAGGGCAATCCAATAAGCATAATTTCAGAAGTGTAACTCCATAGTTTAGGAGATATGGCAAAGTCATACTTTTTGACCTTGACCTTGGGTCATGTTGAGGTCAAGATCATGCCAAAAGTAGCACAATTCATTCTATATTCCAAGTGCCATCCGATAAGCTAAGTTTCAGAAGTGTAACTCCAATAGTTTAGGAGATATGGCAGTCATACTTTTTACCTTTGACCTTGGGGTCATGTTGAGGGCAAGGTCACGCCAAAAGCAGCCCAGTGCCATCTACACCCCATGTACTATCCAAAGGCAAAGTTTGAATACATACAGACCCACTGACTGACAGACACTCGACTCTGACACGAAAACAATATACCCGATTATTCTTCGCAAAAGCGGGTATAATAATCCAAAATTTCGATCAAGTCTAAAGCAAAATATTTTTTATTCCCCTCCGACTTTTAAGTGCGGAATTACGGTAGATAATACTGTAGTTGTCACGGTCAATAACGGTACTTTTTCAAGTTCAAATTAATTGCAGACATGTCATAACAGCTTGTCCAATTAGCAATTAAAGATACTGATAGTTATATAAACTTGACACGCATGATTAACACAAGCTGCAGCCGATATACATGTACTCAAAAGATCAAAAGTGTCAGGTTAGCGAGAAAAGAGATTAAGAATGCAGATTAGTTTATAATTTAATGATCCAGCCACAAGACGAGGACCCTTCCATCCACAACTTTCACAACCGCTCAACAAGCAAGTCCAAGGCGAACATCAATGATCTCCACCACCAAAATCGCCATGAAATCAACCGTCCACAAACAGCAGCTACCGTTTTCCTGTACGCGCTCGGAAAATGACGTCATCCCACCCCAGCAAGCCTGCACGTGTTTAATGTTTAATCGTTGTTTTTATTTTAATGGGGCGTATTTCTTTCATAAAAATGTTTGCAACCCGTAAGAGCTGAATAGGGAACGTGCCTTCCACAATTCCCGACTTATCCCGGGAAGCTCCGTGTCAATCACCAACAACAGCAAACAGATGTGTTTACACACATTAAAGCGTTCGACTTTTCCCGCCAAGCATCTGCTATTTTGGCGCCAAAACACAACCATGCACGAGACAGAAGAAAAGTAGGTTATAATTATGCATAAATCTACCGTTAGAGGTTGCTAAACATCTTAGGAGAGATTACATCATTTTCACACTGATTGTGGATTAAATTTTATAATGATTTGGGGATAAATGCAAATTAGAGCCATAACTTAATCTTATTTTCACACCTTGTCACGCAGAAGATTGTAGGCTTATCGAGAGCAACGGAGGCTTGTGTTTACAGTGTAATAATAGAATAGACTGGTCCGTGACAAATACGGTCGGCGTTTATAACACAATTCGGTTAACTAACATGGTTGAAGGAAATTAACCGTTATGATTTACTTTCATTTTTGCAATCACTTCAAGAAACGACTGTTTTCATTTGTAAATGCCCATCTGCAAGTGTGGAACCGTGTTTTAATCCCCAATAATACTGGACAATGCATTAATTATTATCAGTTTTACTCACGGATTAACTCGGATTTTTCCGCTGGCTGGTTTGCACACACGAAAATACAAGCGCAGATTTTCAAAAATGTGCCCAAAAACGGTATTTTCATTTTTTCGGGAGTTTTATCCTGAATTTCGTGAGGCGTGAGAAAAGCTACTTTTTCGGGAGTCTCCCGCGATTTCGGGAGACTTAACATGTCTGCGTCCATAGCTGTGCTGAAAGCAGTAATAGTAAATAGTATGACCTAGCTAAGGCCACTCTTGTGAATCGGCGTAGACAAGAAGCATAAATCAAAACAATCATAATGTCAAAATGAAAAGAAGTTGATTTTTTATGCATCCTAGTTCGGTCAGGCAAATCATTTTCTTCCAATTTGTTTTTTGGAAGTTTAACTTCATGTAATGGAAAATTATGAGAAGATACGGGTGGTCGGTAGAGGTGCATACGGGTAAGATTCAGAACATGTCATATATTTTCGTGATTTGGAATCGGAAATTTAGAATCTTTCTTTCTTTCTACTGATACTGCGATCGGTCACATTTGACGGGTCTTGGTAATTACCAAAACGAAACCAAAATACCAGAACAAAGCTGAAATAGCGGAACAGACTATTAAAAATACAGAGAAGGGTGCATACATTTACTGGAAAGCAAACCGAAATACCGGAAAGCGGGTGCGTTTACTAACCGGAACGGAGCCAATAACCGGAATGGACCTGCAATAACCGGAACGGAACTTTTTTTTTTCATCCCCCCGTTCTATTTGCTATTAAAAATGTTTATGGAAGCTCCCCAAAACACCATATATTACTTTTGGAATCTGTAGTTGACATTTTTGTCAAGGAAATTAGCCCATGTATTTATAGGGTTCGCCGGTCATCCGGGTACTTTCGTTTGTCACGTGATAGCAACGAGCACGCGGGTGAATACAAACGCCATTTTGAATAAGCAAATAGTGTAAATAAAACCCAAGTCACTAGCATATTTCTTACAATTTTGATAAAACATACCAAAAATCTGTAGTGCAGGTGGTTGTACAAATCATCATTTACAACTGGATAAAAAGCTATCGTTCTATCAGTTCCCAAATGGAGAAAAACATCCAGAGAGACGGTCTCGGTGGATAAGGGCCTGCAGTCGCCAGAACGCTGATGGTTCAGACTGGATTCCTACATCAAAATATGTTTACATGTGCAGTGAACATTTTATAACAGGTAATTGATTCACAATACATTATTCTTTGGGCCATGCTTTGTTGATAATGAACTGAAATTGTCCTTTCTATTGGTAAAATTGTCCGTTGATTTCTCTCTAGTGCTCGTATTTCTCCCTTTCAACAACATTTCTGCACTTACCGAGGCGATCCCTTGGAACATCACCACAGGTGTTGGATGGGTGACTAAATTTAGAAATTGATTGTAATTAACTTAAAAGTGTAGAAAAAAAAAACCTCCTTACTGGGTGTGCTAAAGAAGATGAACAGGGGTCCTAAAATGAATGCCTCTGATCTAAAGGTCAAAACAACAACAAGGTCTTTAGAATGTGTGCCTTGTAAATGAACTAACAAACTAGCCTGTCCCCCTAGCCTTGGCATAACCTCGGATCTGGGTTCACACTATTTGCAGAAATGACATATGACATGCAAACAGTATGGACCCAGATCAGATGAGCAGTCTGATCTGGGTCCACACTGTTTGCAGAAATGACTTAAAGCTACCGACAGTCAACGATTTTTTACAGACAAACAGTGTGGACTCAGATCAGATAGCTCCTCTTAGCAATCTGATCTGTGTTATTTTGACAATAAACAGAATGTCAAACCTACCTTGACACTTGGATATAGTATATTTCCCGAGTCCATGACACCTCCGAATACACAACACTTGACACTAGTCCGTAGACATTGGTTATCAGGCAGCTGTTATTTCACTAAATGGAAATTTCCCGCCTCGTTATTCTTTACTTTTAATCATTTTTACTTACAGTAACATGCATTTTCAGGTTAAAAAAAAACGATTTTATTCAATGTAATTGATAGCGATCTAAAGGATAATTGCCGGTCGCTCTGTTATTGTTTTCACCTCAAAAATGGCGGCCTATCGGTTGCTACGGGCAGTGACGTCACGTCGGCGAACCCTATAGCAGAAAACGGTACCAGTATATAGCGCAATAAGTCTCTTACTGCTTTATTTATCAAAAGAGATCTGAGAACAGTGCCTTACTATTATAGAACCAGACCAGACAGCGTATAACTCTCAGCTAATTCTACAACAGTTGAATAGTCTATACCCATTCCAGGACATTTGCCCCCCAGGACATTTGCCCCCCAATGAATTAATCTAAAAATGGACATTTGCCCCCCAGTTGAAAATGCGACCCGGACATTTGCCCCCCCAGAGCTTATTTTTGGTTTGGACATCTGCCCCCAGTGCTTATTTTACAGGTGGACATTTGCCCCCCACTGCTTATTTCAGAAAGGGACATTTGCCCCCCAGATAGACCAGGGCTAACACAAAGGAGGAAAACAATGTATTTATTGGTTTATTATCATCAGAAATACAAAATGTTAAGCAATAAATTACTCCATCTATATAAATATGAATCCCATAAAAACCTGCTGTTATGGACAACCCCTGCATTAGAAAGCAGTATGGATCCCAATCAGATGCCATATCTGATGGGGATCTATACTGTTTGTCATGCAATTTGTTAAGTTAACAAAAATATACCAAGAATGTGATGGTTAATAGTCAACCATTGGAGATGCTTAATTTATTCAGCAGGATAAGGGTTAAGCAAGTCAGCTACAGAACCATATATTGAGTTTGTGCCTCACGGTGGGCGGACAATTTGGCCAGCGGACGATTTGGCCCGGATGATTTGGCCTAGGACAATTCGGCCTAGGACAATTTGGCCAGCCAAAAATACGGGGTAGGACAATTTGGCCAAACTGATTTCTCCGAGCTGTTTTACCAGTTCTTATTCTATCAATCATTTCATTAGCATTTTTTTTCTTCATTTGGTTTCATATTTTCATCAAATATTTCATGTTGTTGTTTTTTTTCAGTGATTTTATCTGTCATTTCTTGGCTTTGATGAGTGAAAATCAAATGTTGACATAAGAGGAAATTGCATAGTTTTAGCAGTTTCTTAATTTGACAAAATATTTTTATCACACATCATTACATATTTTCTGCACATTTATAGTATTTGAGCCAAGTCAACACTATTGAGGTCATATTGAGCAGATCAGTTTCCCTAAGTGCAAGTGGTTAACCAGTGTGGTGCACATTCTTGAACCAGGCAGGCATCATGTGAACAAGTCCGTAAAATGAACTTTATATAGAGAAAATTATGGTTTATGAGGGTATACATTATTTTTCTTATTTCTGCTCCAAGACATAGGTTGTGGGTACTCGTTAGACCAGTCAAAAAATCAATCAGCCAATTAACCATGCATGCAAGAAAACATGCCAATTAATCGTGTATTCCAACAAATTTAACTAAAATCACAATGCATACAAAAACAAAATAAGTGTGGAATAGCTAATTAAGAAAGCAAGGAACTAAGACCAGTCAGCAATTCAGTTAGCCAATTAACCATGAATACAAAAACATGTAATTAATCTTGTTTTCCAGCCAATTTAAACAACACCATAAAGTTTATTTATTTGTTTATTATTTTATTTATTTTATTGTATTTTTTGTGTTTGGGGGATCATAGTTTAGCATTTTTATTTAATTTGCACTTAAAGAATATCTCAGGCAAAAAGTTATAAAAGTTTAAAAACAACAATGAAAAAAATCTAATTGTTTAAAATCTCCTTTAAACTGTTCCTTTCACATATTCAAACATTACTGTATATTAAAACAAACCAAAAACATTAAATTTTCAGTTTAAACTAGTCATTATATTAATCTGGCCAAATTGTCCTACCCAATATTTTTGGCTGGCCAAATTGTCCTAGGCCGAATTGTCCTAGGCCAAATCGTCCGGGCCAAATCGTCCTACATTCGTGCCTCACTGAGGGTCCAGTGTCAGACGCCTATACTCAAGTGGTTTACTGATGGTTAATTCTTGAAGAAATTGAAATGATCTTGAATGGGCTGTAAAACTTTAACCAAAACGTTATCATGAAAATTATGTAGCTATATACAAGTCTGTGTAATGAATATCCTTGTCTAGCCAGGTTGGGGGGCAAATGTCCCTGTCTGAAATAAGCAGTGGGGGGCAATTGTCCACCTGTAAAATAAGCACTGGGGGGGCAGATGTCCATACCAAAAATAAGCTCTGGGGGGCAAATGTCCAGGTTGCATTTTCAACTGGGGGGCAAATGTCCATTTTTAGATTAAGTCATTGGGGGGCAAACGTCCTGGGGGGCTAACGTCCGGAGACCGTCTACACCATTTTTAAGCTTTTATGCTTAATTTATACGACACTATTATACCTGCTGCGATATTTACTCTATCAATGGTATTACATGTCGCATCATCACGAACACACGCCTATGTAGTTTTTACCCACTTAAGCCCCACTTTTAAACAGTAAAACTGGGGATCCAGGTGGTAAACAATGTTTTTCTTATTTCTGTTTAAAATCATAGATTGCGAGTTCTCGCCGAGGCGGTTCTAACGAGTACCAACAATCTTTGTTTTGACCAGAAAAAAAAACACTCAGATTTTATATTCAGAAAAGTACCACTTTTGTTTTTTATTTGGTGGTATTTTTATTTTATTTTTTTTTTTCAATATAATTGAATAGGCGTGTTTTCATAATGCGGCAATACTCCTTTTGTGACAAGAATTTTAATGGATTGTATTTAAAAAGAGCAGAATTCATATTCTATCAATTTAATATTCCTTCTTTAACCTATCCTCTGTAATAGATCAAAACCAGCACTTAAAGTAGCATTTCATGAACATAGACATAATGAAGTTAGAGAAAGCACATAATTGAGAAAGTTCAAAAACAATATTAAAGCATGTAATAAACATGGAGACTGTGTGTTTCCCCGGCATATAAGGGAATATGACATGACCGCCCCTACCCCGCCGGGCATCCCAACATTGAGAAACGGTACACGCTTCATGTCATATTCCATTATATACGAGAGAAATACATCAAAAACAACAACTATTCATTCACATACAAGAGCAATACATCAAAAACAACACTAAAACATGTAATGAACACGGAGATGGTGTGTTTCCCCGGCATATAAAGGAATACGACATGACCAGAGTTTCGCTCCTCCCCGCCCATAGAACCTTACTTCTCCTGGCACTCGGAAGAGATTTAAAGACATTAAACGAAACGTGTCAGAAAAATTCTCAATCGGTGACAATATCATCTACATCATGTTAACAAGTACGTATAATGAACACACCACTAAACCCCACTTTATAT
Organism: Lucinisca nassula; assembly: GCA_963580285.1. Classification (NCBI taxonomy): domain Eukaryota; kingdom Metazoa; phylum Mollusca; class Bivalvia; order Lucinida; family Lucinidae; genus Lucinisca; species Lucinisca nassula. The sequence goes on along the minus strand of OY757014.1, from coordinate 173,842,729 downwards.
AAGGAAAACTGATGTTTACTGGGGTATACATTACTTTTCTTTTCTTATTCCTGCACTGACCTGCAGAAACACATAGGTTGTGGGTACTCGTTATTCAAACGAGCTCAACAATTTATGTCTGGAGATAAATTAAGAATAACTATCACAAAGTGGGTTTTACGGGGGTATACATTCCTTTACTTATTTCTGCATAAACACATAGGTTGTGGGTACCCATTAAAACCGCCTCAATGAGGCGGTTCTAACGAACACAAGATTATGTTTGAAGAACAAATAAGGAAAAATATCACTAACATGGTTTTACGAGGGTATACAGTCCTTTACTTATTTCTGCACTAACACATAGGTTGTGGGTACCCGTTAAAACTGCCTCAATGAGGCGGTTGTAACGAGTACAACAATTTATGTCTGGAGAATAGATGATAAAAATATCACATATTAACATCGGAAAAGTAGCGATTTTTGGGATAAGAAAAAAGACACACACACAAAAAAAAAAACGCACTATGTCATTTCATGTAAAAAGTGGGGATAATGGGGCTCGAAATAATACAGGCGTGTTTTCATTACACAAGTTTCTAAATTTAGTATCATTTTTTTTTTTATACCCCGGCATACAAAGTATGCAATGGGGGTATATAGTTTTTGTCTTTTCCGTCTGTCTGTGTGTCCGTAAACAATTATTTTGTGTCAAAGATATCTCAGGAACTGCTTCACATAGAAACTTGAAATTTTGCACACATGATCAGTATGACTACTTGTGTTGTGGGAAAGAAAATAAGGGCCAAGGGGTCAGGCCTTTTAGAGTTATTTCCCTTTGTAGTTCTTGCTGTTTAATAGTGTATATTTTTATTTTGTGTCAAAGATTTCTCAATAACTACTGTACATAGAAACTTGAAATTTTGCAAACATGATCAGTATGACTGGTTGTATTGTGGGAAAGAAAATAAGGGCCAAGGGGTCAGGCCTTTTAGAGTTATTTCCCTTTGTAGTTCTTGTTTCAGCTGAGGTGATGGCACTGGCCGGGGGTATACGTGCCCCACTGGGCACTTTTGTCTAGTTCAATATGTTATTATTTTATAGCATCAGTAAAATATCTTTTTGAATTACAAAAAAATTGTAATCCGGTTATTTGAGCAATTAATTCAGGTGTCAAAGAACAACAGTAATTAAGGAACCTGTCAAAACACCAGCGGTTAATCTCATAATACACAGACTAGGTGCGATAAATGAATGCGGCGATAAAAGAAAGCAATGTAAAGTTATTTCATTGGGCGACAGGGCTTGAGATGTTATTTCATCCAAATTAATGGTAAAAGTCCCACAAAATCGGAAGAAACGTCTCCAAAATGATCTAAATAGTGCTGATGGGGACGTTAAACCTCAAATCAAACAAACAAAAAATGAACATCAAAAGTAAATAGCTCGCAGGATAGACTACGGAATACAGCTGTAACACTATTAAATTTCATTTAATTGATATTATTAACATCTGGTCGTCCTGTTGCTGATGCTTTACGGGTATCTAATTTATTATTATTGTGGTCATGCATTGTGTCTTTTAACCTGAGCGGCCCAATCGGAATTGTCTAATATTTCTGTGAGAACAGAATAGAATACAATATTTCGGCAGGGTTTTCATCGCTTCCCTTGATGTGAAACCAATTAACTTTATGTATGGATATAATATTTATATGAATATTGGGAATCAGATACGAAAAAATACTTAGAAAAATGAAAATTATGCCGAAAATAGGTCCGTTCCGGTTATTGCAGGTCCGTTCCGGTTATTGGGTCCGTTCCGGTTATTCAACGCACTGCCGGAAAGCACATATAAATACCAAAAAGCACTTTGTACTTGGTTTTTTTCTGCAGAGGAACATGTTAAAAATGAAATTTTGGCCTATGTATTAGATTTATATTGATAATTTTACCTAAAAAACTTGAATATTTATCCCCAATCCCCTAGGGTATTGTCAGAATGACATGCAAGTTTCAAGAATTACACGCTGCTATCTATATCTATATTCATATACTGCGACAACCGTTTGGGAGTGTTATGTGCAGTTTAAAGAACTTGAACCAGACCGTTTGGAATACATTCATTGGTTAAATAATGTCGTCTTGACGTTAGTTCATCATAGGGTGTCTATTCGGAGATCACCACCAAGTGACCATGTAAGGTTTACCAGGGTTTCCATTGCTAGAGCTTGGGTAGTGTATCTGACTAAATACGGTGTATAACACGTCTGTTCAACAATTCACATGAAGATTTAGCTGTTTAGCAGGTGGTGGGGGCTATATAGCCCTTTCAAGATTTTCAAATATATCGAGCCGATCGTTTGGGTTGGCAAAAATGGGAGATCCAGGAGAAAATCAGGCAGAACTTGTCTTTCACACGTTTTTGAGCCGGATGCGAACCACCAATTAAGCGAGTGGAACTCAGAGAAAAAACAAACAGAACTTGTCTCTTGCCACAAGTGAACTGAGCGGGGGCACGAACCACAGCGATGAGCGACCTATTGAGAATGAGTCAGGGCTCCTAACCACTAGGCCACCGAGACCCTTTGAAACCAATGAATAGGTACAATGTAATGACTATGGCATGTTTAAGTGATGTTACATGCATTATAGAAGCAGTATTCATCTTTATTATCCCCTCACACAACATAGTTGTGAGGGGGGATATAGCATTTGTCCCGTACGTACGTACATATGTATGTACGTACGTAAGTACGTACTTTTGTCATCGCTCTAGCGCCAATATTTCTGGACCGATTTTAATATAACTTCACACGAATGTTCCTTATGACAATATCTCAAGCGAGTTTGACTTTCAAGGTCATGACCTCAAGGTCAAGGTCACTGTGGCTATTTTTAGAAAAACTTTGTCATCGCTCTAGCGCCTACATTTCTTCACCAATTTCAATATAACTTCACACAAATGATCCATATAAAAATATCTCAAGCGAGTTCGACTTTCAAGGTCATAACCTCAAGGTCAAGGTCGCTGTGGCTATTTTTAGAAAAACTTTGTCATCGCTCTAGCGCCTATATTTCTTTACCAATTTCAATATAACTTCACACAAATGTTCCTTATTAAAATATCTCGAGCGTGTTCGACTTTCAAGGTCATGGACTCAAGATCAAGGTCACAGTGGCTATTTTTAGAAAAACTTTGTCATCGCTCTAGCGCCTACATTTCTTCACTGATTTAAATATAACTTCACACAAATGTTCCTTATGACAATATCTTGAGCTAGTTCGACTTTCAAGGTCACTGTGGTTATTTTTAGAAAATCATTGTCATCGCTCTAGCGCCTACATTTCTTAAACAATTTCAATATAACTTCACACAAATGTTCCTTATGACAATGCCTCGAGCGTGTTTGACTTTCAAGGTCATGGCCTCGAGGTCAAGGTCACTGTGGCTATTTTTAGAAAAAACTTTGTCATCGCTCTAGCGCTTATATTTCTTTACTGATTTCAATATAACTTCACATAAATGTTCCTTATGACAATATCTCGAGCGTGTTCGACTTTCAAGGTCATGGCCTCAAGGTCAAGGTCACTGTGGCTATTTTTAGAAAAATTTGTCGTCACTCTAACACTTACATTTCTTCACCAATTTCAATGTAACTTCACACAAATGTTCCTTATGACAATATCTCTAGCAAGGTCCACTTTCAAGGTCAATGTCACTGAGGCTATTTTTAGAAAAACTTTGTCATCCCGCTAGCGCTTACATTTCTTCACCGATTTCAATATAACTTCACACAAATGTTCCTTATGACAATATCTAGAGCCATTTCGACTTTCAAGGTCAAGGTCACAATGGCTATTTTTAGAAAAACTTTGTCATTGCTCTAGCGCTTACAATTCTTCACCGATTTCAATATAACTTCACACAAATGTTCCTTGTAACAATATCTCGAGTGAGTTCCACTGTCAAAGTAGAAGTAAAACAAAGATCAGGAATTGATACAATTAACTTACTCCATCCATAAAAGACACCAAAGGGAAAGAAATACAAACATTAAGCGACCAGACCATAATGGAAACCTAAACAAAGGAAGGCCATATGGACAGTTACTTTCCCACAAAATGGCCATATGGCCATCCAAAATTAAAAGACACAAGTGATACACACAGTAAGTAACAAACAACAACATAAATAAATCGCCACAGAAGAGCCGCAAGGTCACTGTGGCTATTTTTAAAAAAACTTTGTCACTGCTCCAGCGCTTACAATTCTTCACCGATTTCAATATAACTTCACACAAATGTTCCTTATGACAATATCTCGAGCGATTTCGACTTTCAAGGTCAAGGTCCTTGTGGCTATTTTTAGAAAAAACTATGTCATTGCTCTAGCACTTACATTTTTTCACCAATTTCAATATAACTTCACACAAATGTTCCTTATGACAATATCTCGAGCTATTTCGACTTTCAAGGTCAAGGTCACTGTAGCTATTTTTAGAAAAACTTTGTCATTGCTCTTACGCCTACATTTACTGATGGATTTAAATAGAACTTCACGCAAATGTTTCTTATGATAATATCTGGAGTTGCTTTGACTTTTAAGGTCATGACCTCAAGGTCAAGGTCACTGTGGCTATTTATAGAAAAACTTTGTCATCGCTCTACCGCCTTCATTTATTGACAGATTTCAATATAACTTCACACAAAAGATGCTTATGATAATATCTTGAGCAAGATCTACTTTCGTGGTCCTGGCCTCAAGTCAAGGTCACTATGGCTATTTTTAGAGAAACATCTTCATCACTCTAGAACGTACATTTATTGATGGATTTTTAAACAAACTTTACACAAATGTTGCATATGATAATGTCTCAAGCAAGATGGACTTTTGCCATTTCAGTGTTTTTCCACACACAAAGTTGTTTAGTGTGAGGGGATTTGTATCGCATGCGATTCCTTGTTATATTGGAATTACAGAGAGAAAAAATCCAATTTTATCAAGTGTATTATTCTGTTGCAAAGATAGTTCTTTGAATAAAGTATAAAAATCAGGAAGAATGAACAACATACTTACAAAAAGCGCAAGTTATAAGTCCAGAGAGCAACCCTAATTGTTCCAGATATGTTATATATTGCATTTAAATACAATTTTCTAATGTTTTTCCGTATATATAAGTGCTTTCTGGTATTTATGTGTGCTTTCCGGTATTTTGATTTGCTTTCCGGTATTTTGGTGCTTTCCAGTAAATGTATGCACCGTACAGGGAATGAGTCCAATTTTTATTTTTGGCAATAATTTTCAGCTTTGTTTAGGTATTTTGGTAAATGAAACGCACATAAGTATCTGTTCAAAGACGTGTTGTTAGGTCAACTGGCGGTTATAAAGCAGGGATAGTTCTCCCTGCACTGGGGGCCTCCAGTTAACTCTCTATAAGGACAATTGGCGTGACGTCACTTCTGCTGAGGTCCACCATTTTCGGAGGTGTAAACAAAGGTATTCTGCTATATGACCTACCAAATGTGCACAAGAAATATTTTAAATCAGTCTCATACCTCTGATAAAGACTTACTCTATAATATTGTTCCGTATATTTCCTTTTATTTATGATGATTGTCTATAAAATTATCAGACACATTTTGGTTTAAAAACTGTTTAAAAATGATCAAATTTTAGCGAAAAAAACGGAAGCTTTCACCTCCACCAAATGAGAAAAATGGCGGGAAAGATAGCCGTTCTTTGTTTCTTTTTACTGAAGAGTTCCCGGCAGGCTGTCCTTATCTTCTTATACTGAGTCATTACCTCAGTTGATTAACGTCCCGATCCGAAGGACAGTGCACTTTTTGACATTCATCCCTGTAAATGATGCCATTCCGACACCGAAATTTTATCGCCGCTGCCGGGGATCAAACCCGGGACCTCTAGCATCAGAGGCAAATGCACTAACCACTGAGCTATCATGCTCCACTATCTATCTATCTTCATATACTGAGTTGGTCATACTTGGCCATTACCTCAGTTGGGTGGTGCACTAAATTTTTACTTTAGCAACAAAAAAAAAAAAAAAAACCGGTTGAGTTCTTAAAACTATTTACAATCTGCTTTCAGAGGTGTACTAAAACGCATACCTCTGCGGTGTCTGATCTGGGCCTGCACTGTTTGTCAGGGTACCCGTTTAAGGGTTTCCAGTACTAAATGGGTTAAGACTAAGAGACACTTTGTCAGGATGTATCTTATAAAAGAAGGTTAAAGAGGACTGCTCACAACGGGCCTCCAACGATGGCCACTCCAGCTCATCAAGCATTTCACCAACACTGCTTCTGTTCCGCTATCGCCTGCAGGTCCATCGGGCAGCCATCCTCTGAACCTTCTCAACCTGTTGAACCCGAGTTATAACATGGGGATGCCAAACAGGTGATGCATACTCAGGTTGAGGTTGAACCAAGGTTTTGTATGCAACATCCTTTGTCTGCCTAGAATTGTTACTGGTATACGTCAAACTACATTCATGCACCAGAAACTGTAATATAGAAAGTTAGTCCCGAGCTGTCACCAAAGAGATAAAGTAACTATTTACGCAGATTAACGCAAAAACTCCAAAGCAGTAAGTGCAGAAATTCCAATGCAGGGGGATCTGCGCACATGCACAGAAACTTCAATGCAGGAAAAATTGCACGATACGTAAAATATTAATAGCGACGAGGACTAATGCCACACACTGACACAAAAACTCCAAAGCAGGAAGAACTGCACTTATGAGCAGAAATTCCAATGAATTAAGATCTTCACAGTTGCGCAGAAATTCCAACAAAGGAAGGTTTGCAGAATATGCAGAATGTTGGAATTCAAATGCAGGAAATTCTGCGTATTACAGAAATTGATATTCGGGACAAAAAGTATTTCTGCACATTAGCGGTATTCGACTGGAGACCTTTTGTGGAGCATGACTAAGCTCCGCCCACAATGCGCAGTGGAAAATTGTGCTCCACGTTTTTGTACCAGTCGAATGTAATTCATGCTTCACGCGGTATCCAGTTTGATGCCTAAAGCAAGAAAATGAAAAACTAATGTGACTGTTTCAGGTTTTAGCATTCTTGTAAGCCCCTCGGTTGCACAGGAATCAAAAGCAAATACAAATGATCAAATATGTTCGTAAAAGATTTGCGGATAGGCATTATGGCGAAAGGTCAAATGTCAAAGCTGGTCACTTGATGGACACAGTAAATTCTTAAAAACTAAATGGCTGCACCCATGCAAGATCTGGTAAAAATCATGGCAGCTAAAATCGTCAATATTTGGCTCTTTCATCAGATCCAGACAGGATGCACAAATTTTAACCCTTGTCCTGCTGAATATTCATATATGCCACACCCACTACCGATTTTCAACCAATCAGATTATTTGATGCAAATTATTGCAACAAATTCACAATCTAAATGGCAAACGATGTAGATCCAGATCAGATGGCTTCGTCAGAAGCCATCTGATCTGGATCTTCATTGTTTGGAAAATAATGCATATGCGGGCTCAGCAGAACAAGGGTTAACTTGAAAGTTGTTTTGATCAGTATAAGAAAATCGTCTTGAAACAACTTCCTAAATGAAATTTTACTGTGTTACAATTACTTTTGCGTTATATTCAGCCATATTAATTCAGTCACGTGACCAACTTTGCTACTTTTGAAATATGGTGGTTGTGCTCCACGAAATTGATAAAAATTTCACGAAGTCTCCCGTTGAACACAAATCATGCTCCACGCTTCAATTGGCGGTGCACAATAACACCAGTCGAATACCGCCAATGGCAGATTTTCAATTTTTGGAGTATTTGTGGTAATATGCAGATTATCAAGCATTGGAGTATCTGCAGAAATGTGCAGAATTAATCTGTGTTATAGCTTCGAGAATATGCGCACATTTCCATTGTTTGGTGTTTTTGCGGTATAACATGCAAATATGGAAGCACTGGAGTTTCTGCGGCAGGGTAATGCACAGAATTAATCCATACCTTTACTATATTTTTGTGTTTATGCGCAGCTTTACATGTTTTGGAGTGTCTGCGATTTCATGTTAACTCTTATCTTGCTGAATATTCATTTAAGCCACACCCATTTCTGTCTATCAACCAATCAAATTACTTGATGTAATTTATTGCTAGAAATTCATAAACTAAATGCCAACAGTGTAGATCCTGATCAGATGGCTTCTTCAGATATCCTGCACAGAATACTCCACACCACTGTTATAACTTTGCGTATACATGTGTGTGCAGATTTTCAATTTTTATGCTCCCCAAAGAGAGAGCATATAGTCGCCGCTTTGTCCATCCATCCGGCTGTCCATCCATCAGTCCGTTGCACTTTTGTCTGGAGCATGTCTCTAAAAGTATTTACGGTAATTAAGTGAAACTTGATATGCTTCCAGTTTTGTGGGACTTTTAACCGACATTGAAATGAGATGACATCTCCAGCCCTGTCGCCAAATGAAACCAAAAGGCTTATACATGTATGCATTGGACTGTCTGACTCACACCACTTTACCTGGGCAGGCTTAGTCCTTCTAAGCAGTTTACCAGTACTCATAAGTGGTCAGTTTCAGCTCTGCGTGCAAGCATCATACAGCCCAATCTATTTCTCCAAGCCCTGATGGGCGGGGGCCACCTTGTCTGTGTATTTGTCACGCCTTAACCAAAAAACTTAACCTCGGTCATGACTTCAAAAGTATTTGCCCTACTCTCATGAAACTTCACACACATATTTACTATCACAAGACCTACATTCTGACAAAGGGCCATAACTATATTGCTTTTGTCCGTGTGTTTTTCACGCCTTAACCAAAACACTTAACCTCAGTCATAACTTACAGCAGGCAGCTACTATATTTAGTTTTTTCACATCTGGCACTTACATGTAGCTCATTGATTAATTTCAACACATGAGAGGATGGATGTTTTTACATTTTAGACCCCTTTCAACAGTATTTCAGTCACATCAATGCTACAGACAAATTGTCATTGCCACTTAAAGGGGATGGCACTGGCTGGGGGTGTACGTGCCCCACTGGGCACTTTGTCCAGTTGGAATTTCTTCCCAGGTCTTCCTTCATTTGAATTTTTGCTCTTATGCGCAGATCTTCCTGCTTTGGATTTTATGCGCCAATGCATGACATGACTCCTTGTCGCTAATAACATTTTGTGTATTGTGCAAATTTTCCTGCATTGGAATTTCTGTGCATATGCACAGATCTTCCTGCATTGGAATTTCCACCCTTATGCGCAGATCATCCTGCTTTTGCGGTCATGTGTCAACACGTGATTGCGGTCAATACAGTGGGTGAATTATGCAGTCTCGGAGACTTTGCGGCTGTACCCACATACTCCGTTTTTGGATGTAATATTACCTGCACTACACTATAGAGGCTTCTATTTCATCTAGATCTATACTGTTTGCCCTGGTACATGTATCTGTCGATTATCTAGGTTATTAGGATTTATGTCCCCCAAATTGATCAGATTTTTTGTGCAGATCCCGTTTGTGGCGGCGGTGAGTCTGTTTGAAGCACTATATCTCCTGAACCTATGAATGGATTTTGACCAAACTTGCATAGACACATCACTAGGATAGAGGAAAACAGTCGTTAGGTCATGATGACCTTGAACTCATTTTCAAGGTCACAGCGACCCAAAAACTGTCATTTTTGAGCCAAAGATGGCTTGTCTGCACTCTATCTCATAAAGGAATTGATTGATTTTAGTCAAACTTGGTACAATATATCATTACAACAAGCAAGCTACAGATTTGATTTGATTTTGGTGACCTTGACCCCACTTTCAAGGTCACAGCGACCCCAAAATAGTCATTTTTGGGCCAAAGATGGCTTGTCTGCACTCTATCTCATTAACGAATTCATTAATTTTTGTCAAACTTGGTTCAATATATCATTACAACATACAACAGATTTGATTAGATTTTGGTGACCTTGACCTCATTTTCAAGGTCACATTGACCCCAAAACAGTCATTTTGGGGCTAAAAATGACTTGTCTGCACTCTATCTCATTAAGGAATTGATTGATTTTAGCCAAACTTGGTACAATATATCATTACAACATACCGCAGATTTGATTAGATTTTGGTGACCTTGACCTCATTTTCAGGGTCACAGCGACCCCAAAATAGTCATTTTTGGGCCAAAGATGGCCTGTATGCACTCTATCTCATTAAGGAATTGATTGATTTTAGCCAAACTTGGTACAATATATCATTACAACAAGCAAGCTACAGATTTGATTTGATTTTGGTGACCTTGACCCCACTTTCAAGGGCACAGCTACCCCAAACAGTCATTTTGGGGCCAAAAATGGTTTGACTGCATGTTTATCTCATTAACATATTGATTAATTTTAGTCAAACTTAGTACAATATAGCATTACAACATACTGCAGATTGGATTAGATTTTGGTGATCACAGCTACCCAAAAACAGTCATTTTTGGGCCAAAAATGGCTTGTCTGCACTCTATCTCATTATCGAATTGATTAATTTTAGTCAAACTTGGTACAATATACATGTATCATTACAACATACCGCAGATTTGATTGGATTTTGGTGACCTTGACCTCATTTTCAAGGTCATAGTGACCAAAAAACAATCATTTTGGGCCTAAAATGTCTTGTCTGCACTCTATCTCAGTAACGAATTGATTGATTTTAGTCAAACCTGGTACAATATATCTTTACAACATACCGCAGATTTGTTTACATTTTGGTGACCTTAACCTTTTTCAAGGTAACAGGCTTGCAAAAAACAGTCAATTTTGGGCCAAAAGTGGCTTGCCTGCACTTCATCTCATTAACAAATTGATTCATTTTCGTCAAACTTGGTACAATATATCATTACAACATATCGCAGATTTGATTGGATTTTGGTGACCTTGACCTTTTTTTTCATGCACAGCGCCTCCAAATCAGTCAATTTTGGGCCAAAAATGGCTTGTCTGCACTCTATCTCATTAACGAATTGATTCATTTTCGTCATACTTGGTACAATATTACAACAAACCGCAGATTTGATTAGATTTTGGTGATCTTGACCTTTTTTTCAAGGTCACAATGCCCCAAAAACAGTCAGTTTTTGGGCCAAGGCAAAAAACGGCTTGTTTGCAGCTTACATTTTGGTGACTTTAACCTAGTTATTAAAGTAAAATGGGTCTTTAAGATATTTTCATGGTGGGGGGACATTGCTTTCCTTTGAAAACATTTCTAGTCAAGATGTAAGTTCAGATGAATTTAAATAAAAAAAACTTCCACAGTTTTCGTCAGGAATATTGTTTTGAAAAAAGAAAAACATTAACCCTTGTCCTGCTGAATATTTAAATATGCCACACCCATTACTGATTATCACCCAATCAGATTACTTGATGCAAATTATTGCAACAAATTCACAATCTGAATGGCAAACAATATAGATCCTGATCAGATGGCTTCTTCAGAAGCCATCTGATCTGGATCTTCATTGTTTGGAAAATAAGGCATATCCGGGCTGAGCAGGACAAGGGTTAAAATACCTTATCCTGTTTCTTTTCAGCACTGTACACCTATGTCATCGCCTCAGCGACAAGAAACTGGTGATCATTAAGCAGATTCCAGTGGAACAGATGACGAAGGACGAGAGACTGGCAGCTCTGAATGAAGTGAAAGTTCTTTCCATGCTCAGTCACCCCAACATTATTGAATATTATGAGAATTTCCTAGAGGATAAAGCACTTATGATTGTCATGGAATATGCTCAAGGTTAGACATTTCAAAGGTTTTGTTTTAACCGATTGTATGCATTGCTACATGTTGGACAAGTCTATTTGTCATATAAGGAGTGTCAGGCCCATTTTTTTTTCATTTTTATTCTTTCTTTTTTTGAAGGAAAAGTCTGTTAGCAAATAGTGCAGGCCCCGATCAGACACCTCAGAATGTGGCGTCTGATCTGGGCCTGCACTGTTTGCCAAGGTACCCCTTTAGGGGTTTCCCATTGTATGCTAGTGAACTCTTACATTGCTATATGTTGGACAAGTCCATTTGTCATATTTTGGGTGTCATGCCTATTTTTTTGTTTTTATTCTTTTTTTTTTTTAAGGAAAATTCTGTTAGCAAATAGTGCAGAACGTGGCGTCTGTTCTACGGTATCTGATCTTGGCCTGCACTGTTTGCCAAGGGTACCCCTTTAGGGGTTTCCTGCATACAGTGGGTTAAGGAGTATTTAATAAACTGGCCTCTGTGACCTAGCGGGTAAGAGCACTGTTTATCATATATCGTCACTGTTTTAGTGAGAAAGAGCACTGTTTATCATATAACGTCACTGTTTTAGTGAGAAAGAGCACTGTTTATCATATAACGTCACTGTTTTAGTGAGAAAGAGCACTGTTTCTCATATAACATCACTGTTATTAATGAGTAAGAGCACTGTTTATCATATAACATCACTGTTATTAATGAGTATGAGCACTGTTTATCATATAACATCACTGTTTTTAATAAGTAAGAGCACTGTTTATCATATAACATCAGTTATGAGTGAGTAAGAGCACTGTTTATCATATAACATCACTGTTATTAATGAGTAAGAGCACTGTTTATCAAATAACATCACTGTTATTTGGTGGATAGCATCATGTCATATAAATCATATGACCCCACATGTAATAAAACATGTCATGACGCTGTCCCTTACAAGCCTAAGTTTTTTACTGAAATTCTTCTGAACTTCTTTGTCTATAAAATCTGATTTAATCATTGTATACAAGTGAACTCTTCCATTGTTATATGTTGGACAAATCCATTTGTCATATACATGTAAGGCATCTCAGGGCTATTTTCGTTTTTATTCTATTTTTAACGGAAAATTCTGTTAGCAAATGGTGCAGGCCCTGATCAGACGCCACACTCTTTGGTGTCTGATCTGGGCCTGCTCTGTTTGCCAAGGTACCCCAGAAGGGTTTTCCTGCATGCAGCGGGTTAAACTTGTTATATGATGGACAGAATCTTACACTCGTGGTCATTTTATATGAAATTGATAAAACTCGCCAAATGCTCTTTTGATAAATTTCCTATGAAATGACGTATCTTGTAAGATCCTATCTCTTAAATCATCAACTTTTTCACGACTGGGTGGTTAGAGACCCACTCAGGTCACATGACATTGTGAGAAGCTAAGATCTGCAACTGAAGGTCTTGTGGATTTTCACTGGGTACTCCTGTTTTTGCTCACCTGATAAATGATCAGCTAGAAATAAGTGAAGTAATATTGTAAGTATTGGATAATCTCTCCGAGCTCCATACCTCACACATTTCTCATTGGAAACATAATTATGTTGTGGATATTTGTTAGAATCACCTCAATAGGGTATGTTTTAGGCAGAGGATTAAGTAAAAAGAAAAGTTATCCCAAAATATCAGTCAACACTATTTGGGTCGTATCAAGCCGACTGTTTGCTGATTGCAGATTTGAGATTTGTAGAGAATCCCTTGAGTCAAGATCTTTTCTACAAACATGTATGTGAATCATATTTACCTTATAATATATGGACAGACAAACCTCCAGCAAACATTTTAAACCCAGATAAGACACTGCAGTATCTCATCGGCTTTTACACTGTTTGCCGCATGTCCAACTGTTTTGAGACACAGCATCGGGTAGTAGATGGAACTTTTTTCGAATTTTGGAACAAGACTAGTGAAGGCTTTGAGGTGTGTGAATATTTAGAGAAAATTCAGCATTTTATAATCTGCGATCATCAATGATGTTTGAGGTAGCTTCACACAAAAAGCCATAATATATTTGCCATCTGGCAGGGCTGCCACCATCAGGGAACATATATTTTCAAGATACATGTCAAATAAAGCGAAAGTCTTGCTAAATTATCCCAAATACAATAAATCCTATATTAAGACCACTTTTGAACAGTCCCAAATGTGGTCTCTGACCAGAGGACACTGTATGCAGAAAACACAAAAAAAGAATAACTGCAACCTACTAAATAAGCTTTTTAAAGCAGAATTACTCTTATTTTTAGGTGGTCTTTACACCGGAAAGCTGTAATATTCACTGTATATAAATATCTGCAGTTAGGGGGAATTTTTCATAGGTAATCAAGAATGGATTCGAAACAGCAATTGTAAATGAACAAGTCATGTTTAAGCTGTAGAATTTTTTTCTGTTTTTACAGGAGGAACACTGCTTGACTATTTACAGCAACAAAATGGGAGACTGTTGGAAGAAGAGGTATGACAATTGTTGATCTATGACCCATATCAAGTGAAAGATGTCTTTTGGCATGCACCCATGGTTTTGTTTGTTGTGTTGAGGTTTTACTTCCCCATCAATACTATTTAGGTCATTTTTAGCTCACCTGTCACATAGTGACAAGGTGAGCTTTTGTGATCATTTTTTGTCCGTCGTGCCTGCGTGCGTCCTTCCGTGCATGCGTCCGTGCATCCGTAAACAATTTCAAATAAGTATATCTCTAATACCCCATGGTCAGTCTTGATCAAATTTCATCAGCATCATCAGGTAGGGGTAAAGGCTGCATAAGGTTTTTTGGCAGATCAGATTGGAATTCTGGTTGCCATGGCAACATATAGCTCCTATAGACTTACAATGGGAAAAAATTAAAATATCTTCTCTGAAACTACTGGGCCCAGAGCTTAGATATTTAGCTTGTAACAATGTCAAGTGGTCACCTATATAAATCTTGCCAATCATGCCCCTGGGGTCAAAATTGGCCATACCCCGGGGCCCCTTAACTCCTATAGACTCATAATGGAAAAAAAAAAGCTTCAAAAATCTTCTTCTCTGAAACCACAGGGCCTAGAGCTTAGATATGTAAGATGTAGCAACGGCAAGTGGTCACCTACATAATTCCTGCCAATCTCGCCCCTGGGTTCCAAATGGGCCACGCCCCGGGGCCCCTTGGCTCCCATAGACTCATAATGGAAAAACGCTTTAAAATTCTTCTTCTCTGAAACAGGACTCAGAGCTTAGATATTTAGCATGTAGCAACGGCAAGTGGTCACCTACATAATTCCTGCCAATCATGCCCCTGGGTTTTAAATGGGCCACGCCCCGGGGCCTCTTTGCTCCCATAGACTCATAATGGAAAAAAAAAGCTTCGAAAATATTCTTCTCTGAAACCACAGGGCCCAGAGCTTAGATATTTAGCATGTAGAAACGGCAAGTGGTCAACTTCAAAATTCCTGCCAATCATGCCCCTGGGGTCCAAAGAGGCCACGCCCCGGAGCCCCTTAGCTCCTATAGACTCATAATGGAAAAAAGCTCCAAAAAGCTTCTTCTCTGAAACCACAGGGCCCAGAGCTGAGATATTTAGCATGTAGCAACGGCAAGTGGTCACCTACATATATCCTGCTAATCATGCCCCTGGGGTCCAAATGGGCCACACCCCGGAGCCCCTTAGCTCCTATAGACTCATAATGGAAAAAAGCTTCAAAAATATTCTTCTCTGAAACCACAGGGCCCAGAGCTTAGATATTTAGCATATAGCAACGGCAATTGGTCACCTACATAATTCCTGCCAATCATGCACCTAGGTTCCAAATGGGCCTCGCCCCGGGGCCCCTCTGCTCCCATAGACTCATAATTGAAAAAAGCTTAAAAAATCTTCTTCTCTGAAACCACAGGGCCTAGAGCTTAGATATTTAGCATGTAGCAATTGCAAGTGGTCGCCTACATAATTCCTGCCAATCATGCCCCTGGGGTCCAAACAGGCTATGCCCCAGGGCACCTCAGCTCTTATAGACTCATAATGGAAAAAAAGCTTCAAAAATCTTCTTCTCTGAAACCACAGGGCCCAGAGCTTAGATATTTAGCATGTAGCAATGGCAAGTGGTCACCTACATAAATCCTGCCAATCATGTCCCTGGGGTCCAAATGGGCCACGCCCCGGGACCCCCTTAGCTCCCATAGACTCATAATGGAAAAAAGCTTCAAAAATCTTCTTCTCTGAAATCACTGGGCCCAGAGCTTAGATATTTAGCATGTAGCAACGGCAAGTGGTCACCTACATGTTTCCTGATAATCATGCCCCTGGGGTCCAAATGGGCCACACCCCGGGCCCCCTTAGCTCCCATAGACTCATAATGGAAAAAAGCTTCAAAAATCTTCTTCTCAGAAACTGTGAAGCACAGAACTTAGATATTTAGTATCTAGCAACATAAAATAGCCAGCTACATAAATCCTGCTAACCCTGCCCCTGGGGTCAAAATTGGCCACACCCGAGCTCATCAGCTCCAATAGACTTATAATGGAAAAAAAAACTTAAAAAATCTTCTTCTATGAAACCATAAGGCCCAGAGCTTAGATTTTTAATATGTAGCAAGTCAGGTCATAAATCCTGTCAGTTATGCCCCTGGGATCCAAATTGGCCACCCCCAGCGCTCTTTAGCTTCTATAGAATAAACACAAAAAAGAAACAACTTAAAATGGGGAAAAAAAATCTTCAAAAATCTTCTCTGAAACCATAAGTCCCAGAGCTTAGGTATTTAGCATGTACCAGTGTCGAGTGGTCGCCTACATGAATCCTGCCAGTCATGCCCCTGGGTCCAAAATGGCCAAATCCTGTGGCCCCTTAACTCCAAAAAACTTATAATGGAAAAAAGCTTCAAACATCCTCTTTGAAACCTTAGATATTTAGTATATAGCAACACAAAATGGTCGCCTACATAAATCCTGCCAACCATGCCTTTTGGGTCAAAATTGGCCAAACCCCAGGGCTCATTAGCTCCTATAGACTTATATTCGAAAAAACTTAAAAACATCTTCTTCTCCAAAACCATAAGGCACAGATTTTGTTTGATTTGAGGTTTTACATCACCGTCAACACTGTATAGGTCATTTTGGAGATGTCCCTTCCAATTTTGTGGGACTTTTACCAGACATTGAGATAAAATTACATCTCAAGCCCTGTCATCCAATGAAACCAGTAGGGTTTATAAGCATGGACACTGCTTTGCCTGAGCTTTGATATTTAGTATGTAGCAATGTCAAGTGGTCTCCTACACTAATGATTTTCTGGTACACAGGTGAGCAATATAGGGCCATTGGGCCCTCTTGTTGAGATGTTGCTTCAAATTTTGTGGGCTTTTACCTGACATTGTGATGAAATGAAATTTCTACTATCCCCCCCAAATTTAAGTCCAACTTGCAACACTTTTCATTGTCCTTGTCAACATTCTTAGGTCATTTTGGTGGATTTTTACCTGAGACTGAGATGAAATGACATCTCAAGCCCTACTGCCCCTCAAAAATGCTAGAGTTTAAGGAGTGGTCTGACTCACACCGCTTTTCCTGGGCAGGCTTAGACCTTCTAAGCAATTTACCAGTACTCAAGTTTGGTTCGTGTCAGCTCTGTGCAGAAGCATGATGCAGCCCAGTCTATTACTCCAAGCCCCAATGATGTACCCATGGTAAGTCTGTGGATTCACATAGGACACAGTCTTTTTGTTACTGCATGAAAAATCTTTTTATTACTGCATGAAAAATATTTTTGTTACTGCATGAAAAATCTTTGGATTAACCCTTATCTTGCTGTTCACGACAACCCCTATCTTTGAAAACAGTGTAGATCCAGATCAGATGGCTTCTGAAGAAGCCATCTGATCGGGATCTACACAGTTTGACATTCAGTTTATGAATTTGTAGGAATAAATAACATCAAGTAATCTGATTGGTTCAAAGTCAGAGATGGTTGTGACTAAAATGAATATTCAGCATGAGAAGGGTTAAAACATACAAGACATCCAAAGAGCACACAGCAGTGCCTCTGATCACAGATCAGACTGTGTATGCGTAGGCTTGTTTGAAACTTTCCTACACAATCTTGTCCAAAGATAATTTTTCATTTTTATACAGCTGGGGCCAGTTGTTCAAAACTAACGACCTCGTTAGTTAACGTATCGTTAAAACTTTGATAATTAAAAATAGCAAGTATGCTGAAATTTTTGCTGAAAAAATGTGAGCAGCTTTTGCGGACGCAAAAGCTGCTCACATTTTTTCAGCAAAAATACCAAATTTTACAATATTGTACTTGCTAGAAGAGTTAACAATATGACTACTAACGAGGTTGTTAAGCTAACGATGCTTTGAACAACTGGCCCCAGATATGCACGGCTTCAACACCATTGGCTAATTTACATGTACTTACACAGAAGCTGGCCCCTATAAAATTGTCTAAGGCTCGCTGATTATATTTTATCATTATTAAAGACACTAACCATGTATTTACTATATGGTCCTTGGTACAAACTTGTATCAAGGGATGGCAACTATAATGCAAGCATCCATATTTGACCTTGACCTACATTTCATGGTTCACAGACTTGGTGAATTATAGCATCAGCCCTACTCTAAGTTCATTTCTCAAGAACTGTATGAGCTTCTTTATTGATACTTGGTTTAAGGTTGCATCTAGGAATGGCAACATTTATGAAAGCATCCATTTTTTGACCTTGACCTACATTTCAAGGTTCTGTGCCTTTGTGCCCAGGCGCAACATAGCCGTCAGCAGAATTTTTGTAGAAGATCAGTTGCTAATTTGCTAATCAAAGCCAAACCTCCAATGTCTTCAGCGGAATGACAAGGCAATGATCAGACAGATCTGCAATGTTAAGCCACAGGACACTGTCACCATCAGGTCCAGTGAGTTACTTGAGTGTCTTGGCATTGTGGACCTGGACCTCATCCTGAAAGAGAGAAGTCTCTGCTGGTATGGACATGTGGAACCCTCCAACAGTGCAGTCAAAACTGCCCGTGACATACAGGTAGGTTGAAATTGGGGGCCTGGAAGGCCCAAGATGACCTGGAAACAGCTGACAGAAAGTGATTGCAGAGAATGGCAGCTCTCTGCTATTGATCCTCATGATAGACAAGCCTGGAGATCTGGTGTAAGATCTGCCATGTGTGCAGCAAGCCAGCTACCTGGAAGGGGGCGCACTTATGTGGATGTTGCCCCTGTACCTGCACGTTAATCAAAAATCCGATGATGATGATGATGAATTGATGATTTGATTTCTCTGTCTGTAATGTTACCATATTTACCCTAATTATTTGGACACCTTAGTTGTTTACTATACTTGTTCTAAAGTTTGAACAAGTAAAATTTACTCATGGTGGTCTAAAAATATATGGATGAGTGGCAAACAGTGTAGACCCTGATGAGATGCCACATTTTTGTGGCATCCCATCTGTGTCTACTCTGTTGTCTCATGTCTGTCTGTCCAAATACATACAGTAAATTATAAGGTATGGTAAGAGTCATGCTCAGACAGTAAGCCAGAAAAGTAAAAAATCATGACCAAAGCTTCAGTGATTACTAATCAATTATTAATCACAATGGCTGGGCTGATAATTGATTCAGTCCTTGTAATGATTTTATCAGCTTTGTACAACTGTCCCAGATATTTTGTTATTTTCTAGGAAATCCTTCACTTCTTCGCCCAGATGTTGTTATCCATTAAGCATGTGCATGCCAAGATGATTCTACACCGAGATCTAAAGACACAGAATATACTGCTGGACAAGAAGAAGAAAGTTGTGAAGATCGGAGATTTTGGAATCTCTAAAGTCCTCAGCAGCAAGAGTAAGGCTTATACGGTAAGCTACAAAAATGGTGAGAAGGGAAGGCACATGTTCATTGTTGATATCCTTGTCACATGACCTGTTCAGAAGCCATCTGATCTGGATGTTCACTGTTCACACAGATAGATGTTGTCTTGTTCTGCAGGATAAGGGTTGAAGAAAATAATTCTTTCTTTATGAAATTGGCATCGGAGGGAGACAGAAATAAGGATATTTATCATATGACGTCGCGTCTGAGAGTGTAATAACGCCATGTAATATTTTCGATAATACACTAGTGGATTAAATATGCAAATTAGGTAGATATGTCCCGTAAAGTTACATGTACGACGTCATTAACGACGTCGTGTTTACTAATTGGGGAATATTGACATTTTTGTAAACAATCGTGAATAAAATGCGTTTTAAATGTCAAATGATAAATAGAATCTTGCATTCGTGCACATGTATTATTGAATTTATTAAACTCGTTGAGGAAAAGGAATAAAATGCTTGGCAAAGCCTCGCATTTTATCCCTTTTCCTCAACTCGTTTAATAAATTCAATAATACATGAACACTCATGTAAGATCCTCTATATCTCCCTCTCACATTCAAAGTAATTGCCCTTTTGACCTGACAAAGGTTGATGGCTTATCAAATAGTTGCTAATTTGTTGTGGTTGTTTTTTTTTTTCAGTATTTTTAGCTTACCTGTCATCATTACAATAACACACCCGTGCGACATAGTGTATTTTTCACATTTCCAAAATGACTATTTTCTGATGAAAATACATGCTATTTTTCTTATTAATACTGCAAACATAGGTTATGTGTGCTCGTTACAACCGCCTCAATGAGGCGGTTCTAACGAGTACCCACAACCTATGTCTTGGAGCAAAAATGAGAAAAATAATGTATACCCCCGTAAACCCTAGTTTTCTCTATATAAAGTGGGGTTTAGGGGGTGTTCATTTTACGGACTTGTTCACGTGATGTGCAGTAACAAAGTGAGCTTTTGTGATCACTTTTTGTCAGTCTTGCATGCATGCATAAACAATTTCTTCAAACAATATCTCCTCCTAAACCAGTGGTTGGATTTTGACCAAACTTCATAGGAATGATCCTTAGTTGGTCCTTTTTTCAAAGTTGTTCAAATAGTTCAGGTCCATTGCATATCTACGTCACAGGAGCCAAACATAGATTTTTTTTAATCAAAAACTTAAAAATCTTCTTCTCTGAAACTACAAGGCTCAGGTCTTTGGTATTTTGTTTAAAGCTTCATCTGGTGGACTTTTCCAAGATTGTTCAAATTATATCCTTGGGGGCCAAAATGGCCCCACCACAGGGCCCACATGTTTTACATAGACTTACAAACTTACAAAGAGAAAGCCTTAAACTCTTCCTGTCTAAAACCACAAGGCCCAGGTCTTTGATATTTGGTATGAAGCTTCATCTAGTGAAATTATAGCCTTGGAGCCAAAAATCTCCTCTTGCCAGGGTCCACATGTTTTACATAGATTTATATTGAGAAAACCTTTAAAAATCTTCCTGTCTGAATTCAGAAGGCCCAGATCTTTAATATTTAGTCTGAAGCTTCATCTACATGTAGTGTACCTGTACCAAGATTGTTCAAATTATATCTTTGGGACCAAAAATTGCCTCACCCTGGGGCCCACATGCTTTACATAGACTTATATAGGGAAAGCCTTTAAAATCTTCTTTTCTGAAACCAAAAGGCCCAGGTCTTTCATATTTGGTATTCAGTTTTACCTGAGGGACCTCTGCCAAGGTTGTTCAAATTATAGACTTTGGGCAAAAAATGACCCAGCCCTGATGCCCACATGTTTTACATAGACATATATAGGAAAACCTTTAAAAATCTTCTTTTCTGAAACCAGAGGGTCCATGTCTTTGATATTTGGTATGAAGCTTCATCTAGTGGACTACCAAAATTGTTAAAATGATAGTCTTAGGGCCAAAATTGCCCGGCCCTGGGGTCCAGATGTTCTACATCAACAAATAAGTAAAACCTTTAAAAATCTTCTACTCTGAAACCACAAGACCCTTGTCCTTGATATTTAGTATGAAGTTTCATCTAGTGGACCTCTTTAGTTATAGCCTTGGGGCAGTTAATGAACCCATTCTGGGGCTTTGGTCTCTCACTTTTGATATGTAAGTCAGCTGCGTTTCTTAATGTAAATTTTGTCATACCATGCAATACTGTTGTTATCCACTCTGGCAAAAGGAAATCATAGACACATCATGAACAAAGAACAACTGCATGGATTCAAACAAGTCTTGTGTATACAATACATCATGCCCTTTAGGATTTCATCCTGAAGAGTTCAACTGGTACAACCAAATAAACAACCCTGGGTTTGTGAAGATATTAATATCAATCAGATAAAGAAAGATGACTCGCCTTTCTTTGCAGTTTCTTTTTTTCTAATTATCCCTCAGGGCCTGACAAATCCAAAAATTTTCCTCTTGCCCACCGGGCAAGTAAAATATTTTTGCACTTGCCCAGCTCAAAATCCTACTTGCCCAGGATTTTGGAACTCAAGTGGGTTTGGATGCGAGGGGATAATGGTGACAATGATGACGACCAACATTTATAAATATAATCCAAGGTTTCTGTCAAGTTTCAAGCACAACCACTTTCCATTAGGGTCTAGTTATTTCATGTTCTTTGGGGTCTCTGATGGGAGCTCAGGGTCAATTGTATCGATTACTGATCATTGCATTCACTTCTATTTATTTTCCTCTGTGCGGTAAAACGATAGGAAATACGGTTGTTGTCACAGTCAATAACGGTACTTTTCAAGTTAATTGCTGACATAATACCTTAACCGATTAGCAATTTAAGATACAGTTATATAAACTCATTTAGCTTGACACGCACGATAAACACGAGCTGCAGCCGATATAGATCTACTCAAAAGATCAGAAGTGTCAGGGCAGCGAGATAAAAGATTAAAAGAATGCAATTTATTTAGCTTGCAATTTATTGATCCAACCAGAAGACAAGAACCCACTCTATCACAAACGAACCCAAACGTTCACGCCCACCCTATAAGCAAGTTCAATGCGATCATCATGTCCGCCATCCAAATCGTCGTCCACAAACCACCACTCCCATTTTTTCTGCACGCGATCGGTAAATGACGTCATCCCGTGATCCGACCCCAGCAACACCACACATGTTTAACATCATAGTTTTATTTTAATGGGGCCTATCTCTTTCATTAAAAAAAAAATGTTTGGAACCGGTAAAAAATATTTTCTCGATAGCTAAACAGTTGTGGATAGAGGCGCGACTAATCCGCGGTTACCAACATTAAAACATCCTACTTTTTTCCACCAGCGTCTGCTATTTGGCGCCAAAATATAACCATTCACGAGATAGTAGAATAGTCCGTTTTTACTACCGTAAGATGTAGCAAATCGTCTTAGGAGCTATTAAATCATTTTCATATTGATTGTGGATTGAAGGGATAAACGCAAATTACAGACAATCTTATTTTTACACCTTGCTTATCGATAGCGCTGGCGGTACACATTACGCCAGAAATGAAAGACACGCACCGCCGGGCAATCATGTTTAATTGGTAATTATATGACAGGGATTAACAATAGTGTCATAAATGAACCGTTATAAAAACATGGGTGGTTTCATCTCTGAATTGCCGACAAAGCGGGAATTATTGTGATTTAATTACTGGTCAAGTTTTACTGCATTTAAGGACTCAAAATCCTGGCGATTGTAGACGATTTTTTGCACTTGCCCGACCGGGCGTCGAAAGGTCAAATTGCACCTGCCCGGCGCGATTTCGGACTTGTCCCGGGCGGCCGGGCAATGGATTTGTCAGCCCCTGATCCCTAATGATTTTCAGGTACACAGGTGAGCAATACAGTGCCCTCTTGTCTAGTCAGCTGTCATAAAACTGAAAGAATACAAATTGAAACTAATCTAAACAGACTACAACCTCTTTATAACACTATTAATGGAGTCCAAAGCCGAAACTGTGTTTGTTAAACAAACAGAATGTATAGATTATATAGAAAAATGACCATTTATGGGATCCAACTTTAAACTGTGTTTTATCATATGATGTCGTTGATAAGCAGTGGATAACGTCATGTAATAAAAATCGTATGACCACACTTGTAATAACACTTTGGCGGGATTAAGTAACATCATGACGATGTCCATGTCAACCATGCATTTTGTGGCAATGTTTAAAGGCGATGAAATCCAATTTAAAGTGGCCATATAATAAACAGAATCTTACACTCATGGTCATTTCATATGAAATTTATGAAACTCGTCGAAGGCTTGTTTCATAAATTTCATATGAAACGACCACTCGTGTTAGATCCTCTATATATTCCAAACTGTGTTACAATGAACAGTGTTATATAGAGGTTTTTTCTGTAACTTAATGTTGTACATGAACTATCAATACTTTCAGGTTGTCGGCACCCCGTGTTACATATCTCCAGAGCTGTGTGAAGGAAAACCGTATCCTTTCTTTTGTCTTGGCATTGAAATAACTGGATTTTTATTCAGTCATATCAAGGATTGCTTAAATCATGTGCCAGAATAACGCAACATTTAATAAATATCTTTTCTTAAAATATACTGGAAACATTTTCACATATACTTCATAGTAAATGCAAACATTTGAGTAAACTTGTGAGTTTCTGGGTTAGTATTTTGCAAAAGGATGATTTTCAAATTTTGACACTCTGTCAAAACAAATATTCAACTACAAAAAGCACAATATTGATATATATGTTATAATTTATCAGTCTAGTCATTCCACCAAATTTTGGTAGACATGAGGATCCTCATGATAGACATGCCTGGAGATCTGGTGTAAGATCTGCCATGCCTGCAACAAGCCAGGTACCTGGAAAGGGGCCCACTTATGTGGACATTGCCCGCGTACCTGCACATTAATCAAAATCCTTTGATGATGATGATGACACATTCTGGTAAAAATTTGTTCTTGCTAGAAAAAATGTTCGAAGTTTCTAATACCTGTATAGTATACATTATATCAGAGAGTTAAGACTTCAAATGAACAAGTTCCTGTCATGGATTTTTGTACATAGAAAAGAAAAAAAAATCTACAGTCAGTATTGAACGGTGACTACATACATATATTGTGATGCTTAACATTTCCTAGATATAACCAGAAAAGTGATATTTGGGCCCTGGGCTGTG
Organism: Lucinisca nassula; assembly: GCA_963580285.1. Taxonomy (NCBI): domain Eukaryota; kingdom Metazoa; phylum Mollusca; class Bivalvia; order Lucinida; family Lucinidae; genus Lucinisca; species Lucinisca nassula. Next base: position 173,817,897 of record OY757014.1, on the reverse strand, counting down.
TATTGTATGAGTTGGCCAGTTTAAAAAGGGCATTTGAAGCAGCAGTAAGTACTCTACTTTGCATTTAATATCACTTAACCCTTATCCTGCTGAATGTTCAGTTTAGCCACACTCATTTCTGACTTTGAACCAATCAGATTACTTGAATTAATTTATTCCTACAAATTCATAAACTGAATGTTAAACAGTGTAAATCTGGATCTACACTGTTTGCAAAGATAGGGGTTGTCGTGAACAGCTGGATAAGGATTAAATGTTTGGTTGGATAAGGAAAAAGATGTTGTGTATGAATCTGCATTGGGACATCAAACTTTTATTGGTTTATAGTTGGGCAAGGCCTATTGTCTTTAAAATTGGTGTGGGCATAGGTGTCACACTAGCTTTGAATTTTTCAAAAGTTCATATCTCAGTATATCTTGCCTCATTGGAATGAGTTCCTAGGTTGAGGCCCTGGAGTGGAAATTAGGGGTGAAGCATTTGGTGACACTCTTATAAGTTTTTTAGCAAAGTTTTGTAAAAGTTCATATCTCGCCATTCACTGACAAAAGCCTATCTAAAATATAATCTTGTAAAAGGATAAACTTCTGTCAGTCGAGAGGGTGACTGGTTGGTTTCTTATGCATTCATTTGAGGAATACTACCCGGTACTTCTTGTAAGAAATGGTATTTTTTTTTCATGTCTGCCTGAAGCAAGGCGTATAGGAATCCAGTTTTCAGTCCGTTCATCTAGCTGTCAACATTTGCAACCACCCTAACTTTTGTCCTGATGTTCAAGTCCATTTCCCTAGAACTATGAGAGCTTCATTAATGATACTCGGTACCGACTTGCATCTAGGGATGGTAGCTTTAAGGCAAGTATCCATATTTAACCTTGGCCTACATTTCACAGACTTCGTGATCTATTGTGTCAACCCTAGCTTTCACCTTACTGTTCAAGTCCACATCTCAAGAACTAACAGAGCTTCATTAATGAAATTGGGTAAAAACTTGCATCTTTTGCAACAAAATTGGGTTATACCTTATCTTGCTGTTCACAACAGCCCCTATCTTTGCTAACAGTGTAGATCCAGATCAGATGGCTTCTGAAGAAGCCATCTGATCAGGATCTACACAGTTTGGCATTCAGTTTATGAATTTGTAGGGGTAGGGTCGTAACTGATGTTGGTAGAACTCGTGACCCAACCCCTTTGCTTTGTTTGTATGCAATAAAATACTATTAAACTATTTGTAGCAATAAATTACATCAAGTAATTTGATTGGTTGATAGACAGAAATGGGTGTGGCTTAAATGAATATTCAGCAAGATAAGGGTTGAAATCAGTATAAGATAAACAGAATCTTTCACTCGTGGTCATTTGATATGAAATTTATGGCACTCGCTCGTTTCATAAATTTTGTCAGAAATGACCACTCATGTAAGATCCTATGATGAGTAATGAAATAAAAAAAAAGCTTAGTGACTGTGTAAATCAAATCATCACATCCTTAACAATACACTGTACATATTTTTCTTACCGGAAAGAAATCAAGGATTGCAAATGATAGAACTTATTAACCCTTATCTTGCTGAATATTTATTTAAGCCACACCCATTTCTGTCTATCAACCAATCAAATTACTTGATGTAATTTATTGCTACAAGTTTATAAACTGAATGTCAAACAGTGTAGATCCAGATCAGATGGCTTATGAAGAAGCCATCTGTTCAGGATCTACACTGTTTGCAAAGATAGGGGTTGTCGTGAACAGCAAGATAAGGGTTAAACTCATTTAGTAAATGTCATATGAAATGAAAGGAGCACTTTTACATCATTCTCTAAATAAACATGTGAGATGCCAATTTCTGCAGTGGATGGTCAGATACTTTTTCTCCAGATACTCCGTTTTTCTCCAGACTCTGACTAACAATTGGCTCGGAATAAGTGAAACAATCCTGAAAGGTTCATGAAACCAAAACCAAAAACTTAAGTACTCTTAACCTATTGCATGCGGGAAACCCTAAAGATGTATCTTGACAAACAGTGCAGACCCAAATCAAACGCCGCAGAATGCGGCGTCTGATCAGGGCCTGCACTATTTGCTAACAGAATTTTCCGTGAAAAATAGAATAAAAACAAAAAAAGGCCTAAAACCTCTTAAGTGACAAAAGGACTTGTCCAACATACAGCAATGACAGAGGTCACTAGTATACATTGGGTTTATAAAATAGAAGTAAAGGCAATGACCAGGAATTGACACAATTATCTTACACCTTCCAGCCAAGACACCAAATAACAGATATGTTATTTCCAACAGATACATGCAAAAACAAACAATGACAATAATAATATAAAATCTGGGGCCAGTTGTTCAAAGCAGTGTTAGCTTAATGAGCTCGTTAGTGGTCGAACTGTTGACTGTTCTGATAAGTACAGTATCTAACACTCTGATATTTTTTCAACAAAAATATTATCATATTCGACATACTAAATGATCAAAGCTTTAACAATATGTAAACTAACGATGCCGTTAGTTTGGAACAACTGGGGCCAGTTGTTCAAAACTAATGACGTCATTAGCTAACGTATCATAAAAACTTTGATCATTTAATGTAGCAAATATGCTAATATTTTTGCAGAAAAAATGTGAGGAGCTTTTGCATTAGCAAAAATACCACAATTTTAGATATTATACTTGCTAGAAGACTTAACAATTTGACCACTAACGAGCTTGTTAAGCCAACGATGCTTTGAACAACTGGACCCTGGTCCCTGATATATTTACAGAATCTTCCAGCCTTGATCTTGAAGATCATGAGAGGAACTTTTGCTCCTATCTCAGAACACTACAGCAAGGAGTTACGATCTCTCATCTTGAGCATGTTACACCTGGACCCCAGTAAGAGACCGGATATCAACCAGATCATGGCCCAGCCTATAGTGATCAATGCCTTGATGAATCTACACACTGATATGGGGAAAATCCCATGTACTAGGTAAAGTAGATTTTTCTAGGAGTGGGTGTGGGGGATGGTGAGGGGGCTTCTTGGACTTTGTGAAATTTCGATGGCTTGAACACTTTTGGACCACAAAAATTTATTCGAGACAGGTGTAGTTTAAGCCGCTGAGGATTATTCATAGGATTATTTCAGAAGGCATAACACTTAAATGAAATTAAGCTATGCTGTGTGTACTCATTAGAATCGCCTTATCGAGGCGATTCTAATGAGTACACACAACATATTTTTTCTCAATGACATTTTTTTTTTAAAGTCATACCTAACTTTGTTTTATCAGGCCCTATAAAAAGTGTTTCCTAGGGACTCAAAAATGTGTTCGAATCAGCCATGGTAAATAAGACATGGGTGTTCGAGCCATCGAAGTTCCACTGTATTTGACTATCCAAGGAAGATCATTCTCAAGTACATATAAGCTCTTTATTATTATAATTCATTATAATAAAGTTTTGGACATAGTTTGGCTTAAAGTTGGACCCAAAAATTTACAGATTACATAAAAAAATGACAGAAATGGTGGCCACCACCCATCGGGGCTTGAAGAAATAGATTGGGCTGCGTGATGCTTCCATGCAGAGCTGAAACTAAACAGCTTGGAGGTTCTAAGCCTGCCCAGAAAAAGTGGTGCGAATCGGACCGTCCATGCATATTAACACCATTGGTTTCATTGGGTGGCAGGGCTTGAGATGTCATTTCATCTCAATGTTGGTTAAAAGTCCCACAAAATTGGAAGCAACATCTCCAAAATTACCTATACAGTGTTGACAGGGATGTTAAACCTCAAGTCAAACAAAGACATAAATGGATATAACTGTGTTGTATACTAACATTGTTTTGGATTTAGACCCCAACAATTATGTTATGAAGAGATTGTGTAATTGCATCATTTCTCATATTGGTGCTACTGTATTTTTCATCTATTTATAGCTCCGCTTTGAAAAAGTCGGGCTATACTGGATTTGCCATGTCCTTCCGTGACTCTGTGATTCAGCCATTCCGTAATTCCGTGACTTGCAAAATTAAAATGCATGTTGCTTAATGACTTGTATGTTTGCGGCCATACTTTAATGAAACCTATACTACATCTGGGACCAGTTGTTCAAAACTAATGACATCATTAGTTAAAGTGTCGTTAAAACTTTGATCATTAAATATGGCAAATATGCTGAAATTTTTGCTGAAAAAAATGTGAGCAGCTTTTGCAGATGCAAAAGCTGCTCACATTTTTTCAGCAAAAATACCAAAATTTTCGATATTGTACTTGCTAGAAGAGTTAACAATATGACCACTAACAAGCTCGTTAAGCTAACGATGCTTTGAACAACTGGGCCCTGGTCTCTAAGGTAAGGAAGGAGTAGCAAGAGAATAGTGGCCAAGAGCCCATACCTCTTAGAGTTATGTCCCTTGATAGGTTCTCAAATTTTATAATACATTTTGCTTAAATTTTGACTGGCGGCTGGTTAAATCACTGGAGTATATACCTCTGTCCTGTTGCTAAACTGGTCTTAAAAGTTCCCACCTACATCATGTTCATGGTGTTAAACTATATTTTCATCACTGAACAAGACAAAATAGTCTTTCAAAATTAATAACAGTAATTATTTGAGATATCTTTTATTTCATTAAAAGTCAAAAGACATTATTGCTGGTCGATTGACTGAACTGTAGACAGGCCTGTTGTTCTTTTCAATTATAATTATTCTTTTTTCCTTTATAGGTTAGATTGATTGTTCACATTTTGATTTACAGGAATATGAATAAGCTGAATGTGTTATGGATTTTGAAGGATTTATGAAAGGTCCTTTATTTATTAACCAAACAATATTTGAAGAATCACTGATGTCTTTGTTTATTTTAAAGTATCTGCAACACCTGTAAATTGCTGTCAAAACAAACTAACCCATGCCACTGCAGTGGGTGTGGCAAAGATCTGATTGCTAAATTGTTGTTGTTGTTTCCAGTTTCCCCGTGTCACGGGTCGTCAGCTTGTGGGGTCCCAGGGAACGAATCCATTCTGGCACTACACCGTAGCCGTTCGGTGGTATCCCCATTCCACGTTGCCGGTGAATGGGGAGACCATCGCTCGGCTCTAGCCCCGTCCGTCCGTGTCTATCGTAAGTCCGCTGCAGTCGGTCCATTTTGTCTTCTACTCGACGTTATAATTTTTTGCTTGTCAATATGCCGAACCGTGTCAGAGCAGGAAAGGGTCAATTTTGATATTGGTATTTTTGTTTTTTATTTTTTTTATTTGATTTTTGTATATTTATGTAACGTATGTACATTTTTACATTGTTTGGTCTGTTTCCCCAGCTTGTTGAGTGGTCGTTTTTTTAAGTATATATATGCGGGCGGATGTGCTTACCCCGCCATGGACCATTGCTAAATTCAGTAGCTTTGCTTTTTTAACACTAAAATTATTCAATTGACCACTCAATATTTCAATCAACCAGTATTGACCAGTATTGACCACTTTGGGAGTATTGACCGGGACGGTTTTAACCGGTTAAAACCACTGGTTAAAACCGCCCCTGGTTTTGACCGCCTAACCTTGCCTACTTCAGTGAAACTTAAACTTCACTTGGTCTCTAAGGTAAGGAAGTTGTATTACCAGAATAGTGACCAAGTACACACATCTCTTTGAGTTGCTGAATAGTGACCAAGGGCACATAATTCTTCGAGTTATGTCCCTTGGCAGGTTTTCAATTTTCTCCAGTCTTGAAAATTTTTGTAACAAATTTCTCAGGAACTGTGAAAGCTAGAAAGCTGAAACTTAGTATAAACTATGACAATCACCGGATGTATTGTGTGTACCAGAATAGGGTGCATTCTTTTGCCAGAAACTGACAACTGCTCTTCTTGAATCAGCGGAAGGGAGAGAAAGCCCATAGAAAAGATTCCATGACCAATCTCCACGAAAGAATTTTACCAACCAGGGCAGGTATCGAATCCGCGTCCTCCTGATACCAGTCAGACGCGCATCTGACTGAGTTACCAAGGCTGGCATCTAAGCAGTTTGCCAGTACTCATGTGCGGTCAATTTCAGCTTTCCATGGAAGCATCTTGCAGCCCAATCTATTTGTCCAAGCCCTAATGGGCAAGGACCACCTTATGTAAGGAAAGAGAGGTTTCCAAAGGTATACACCCTTTTTCTCATTTAGATCCAAAGATAGATTGAAATTACAATCACTGAGTCAGTTATAACAAGCACCAACAATCAATGTTTGAAGCAGAAATAAGGAGAATAGAACAGTTATTGAGTGGAAACAAATGTCATTTTTAAAACTGTGAGAGACATCTGATTATGTTATCCTAGTGATATTGTTTCAGGGTACACAGACCAATGACCCCTGCAGTGCCATCCTCGGCCAGGGGTAGGCTTACAGCTCGTGGAAATATATCTAACAGAGGTACCTCTATTTTATTAAAATAAAATTCAAACTATATATTTTTTACCAATAAAAAAATTTCAAACTATATTAGTAAGTAACTAACAACAATTGGCCATGGTTATTTTGCACATGATATTCTAAATATTATGACGAAATCAGGAGGTAGTTGTACAAAACTTTTGACATTGTTAGTTTATACTAATTTATTTTGGTTCGATTGCGATGAAAGCTTTAAGCTTATTGAATCGCTCTCAAACACTCATTCCGGGTGTTTTCACGCGCGCGCGAGAGGGCAGAAAACACAAAGAAAGATTAAGTGAAGCCTTCAAAATATGCTTTTTAAACATTGACATTGTGAGACAATACAGTGAATTTCGGCTATTAAGACCACCTAAAATTGAGACTAGTTCTGCTTTAAAAAGCATATTTTGAAGGCTTCACTAAATCTTTCTTTGTGTTTTCTGCCCTCAGTGTCGTGTGGTCAGGGACCATCCTGTGGTCAGGGACCACCTTTAAAAGACCACTTTTGAACAGTCCCTAAGGTGGTCTTAATACAGGAATTTTACTGTATATTCTGAAAACTTTGATAATCAAATTTGGCAAATATACTGAAATAGAAAGCAATGATGAGGAATCAACTTTACACCTCCCATCCAAGCCTCTTTGCCATCCGGTATAGGAATGAATTTCAGTTTTGTGGATTTTATTGATGTGTAAACTTTGGTGAAATACTCACAAACTTAGCATAAAAAAAATATTGTTAAACGCCAAACAAACAAAATATTATAGATTGAATATTATAGGAATGAATTTCATTTTTGTGGATTTTATCCATGTGTAAACTACGAATCGATAAAGTCCACAAAAATGATAATTTATTCTATATAATTCCAACTTTGTCATCAGAATGTTAAAATGTCACCAAAAATGGTAAATTTTAGGAATTCTTTCAAAAGTGGAAGAAATGGACTTACCAACGTTCACGTCGGAATGATTATTCAATAAAAAGCCATCTTTGAAAGAAATCCAAGCAAAAAAAACGTCAAGTCTTTGAATTCAGTTTATTTGTCATCTTTTAATCAAATGCTGTTGATGTTACTTCATAAACAATGGTGTAACGCACGGTTTCTAAACATGCTCTTTGACTTCACATTATATTGCTACCTGTCGCTGTGTGAAATAATTCTAGATTGTTGCTCATCGAATTTATCGAAGTATTAAATTTTTATTTCAACCAACCAAATCGCTCGAAATTTGCATTCTGATGGAGAATTAGAATTCTTGCACACCAGACAAGGAAATCCATGATTTTACCCTGGGATAGAAATTTGTGTTCTGACCCAGGTGTTCCGACCCTAAATCGAATATAATGGCGAGTTTGATAAATGCACTTGTTGATGACGACCTCGTATGTGTCGTTGTTAAGGTTGACGTCACAGCACGTTACGTGACACCACTAAAAATTCCTGCAGTGTCATTACAATATGGTGGACATCGGTACTCGAAGTGACTGCAGCATTAAGAATCCGCGCAAAAAATGGAAGGTATGCAAGAAAAAGAATCCTATATGGATGTGAGGGGCGGATAGAAAAATCCGTCCCTCAGGATCACTGTCCGGCATCACGAGGCAAGCCTCGTGATGCCGAACAGTGACCCTTGGAACGGATTTTTCCATCCACCCCTCACACCGATATAAGATTCTAATATTATTTATTGCAGGACTCTTTCCATATGTCATCCCTAAATCTCAACTAAACTACAAACTAATAGAACCGGTTACAAAGCATTAAGTTTATTGCACATTTTATTGTTTTCAGATTCTATACCGGACAAGCCCCAGTCTCTGAGCTGTGCCTACTGTTGGGGTGGGGGTATTCTGTCCCCATTAAAGCTGCCATTGCCGACCAATGACACACAGGTGATAGAAGTGTCAGCCGGTAGAACACAGAAAGCTGCGGTCACCAAAAATGGAAGGTTGTTTAATTGGGAGGTAGGTACAAAATGTTCGTTTTCACCACTACAACTGCTCTATAACTTTATAACATTCTTTGTTATAACACGGTTTTGCAAATAACACAGTTTAAAAATGAATCGCCAAAACATACAGATTATATAGAAAAATGACCATTGTTTTAGCTCACCTGAGCATAAAGTGCTCAAGGTGAGCAATTGTGATCAGCCTTTGTCCATCGTACGTACATGTTCTGTCATCAATAATAATCTTGTTCACCAGCTAGAGGCGACAATTTTGTTTCCTTCTTCATTAAACTTTGTGCAATGTTTGACTTGATGATGTCTTGGTCAAGTATGAATATGGATCATGTCTGGTCAAAAACTAGGTGACTAGGTCAAATTGCTTTAAAATCTTGTTCACCCACTAGAGGCCACAGTTTTGCTTTAATCTTCATGAAACTTTACCAGAAAGTTTGCCTTGATAGTATCTCAATCGCATTCCCATATGGGTTACATCCTGTCCAAAACTAGGTCACTAGGTCAGATTTCTTTATAACCTTGTTCACCCTCTAAAGGCCATAGTTTTGCTTCAGTCTTCATTTACCTTTAGAAGAGCATTTGTCTTGATAATACCTTGATCTAGATTGAATATTGGTCATATTGGATCGTATCTTAAAACCTTTATTCTCTCTCTAGAAGTCACAGTTTTTTTGTTTTCGTGCCCCCGCCATAGACATGATGCCAGGGGCATATAGTTTTTCGATTTTGCATACATATTTTCATCCTTCGGTACATGTGTACGTACGTGATCCTTTAACCTCAGGTTAAGGTTTTTGTGATTTGTAGAGCCTGAACTTTTTAGAACTCATATTTTCCACACCATTTGATGGAATTGGTTCATATTTGGAATGATAATAGGTATAGATCTGAAGTTTTATTCACCCCCACCCATGCCCATGACATTAAGGTCAAATTTCCAGTGTTAAAGACTCAGGTTAAGGTATTTGTACCAGGTAGAATCCGAACTTTCACTATGGATTTGGTTCATATTTGGTATATATATCATGATAGATAAACAGCCAATGTTTTATTCAGCAGCAGTACCCCCACCCATGCCTATGACATCAAGGTCAAGGTCACAGACTTAGAAGTTTTTAAATGTTAAAGATTTGAAAGAGCTTAAATTTTCCAAACCATACTATGAATTTGTATTTGCTATGATGATAGATACATGTCCAAAAGTTTATATGGCAATACCCCCACCCATGTCTATGGCTTCAAGGTAAAGGTCACAGACTTAGAAATTTTTAGTTAGATACTTTAAGAGTTGATATTTTCCAAATCAAATGATGCATTGGGTTAATATTTGGTATGATGAGAGATACCGGTCCAAAGTGATATTCAGCAATATCCCCTAATGAACGTGACCTAAAGGTTAACCCTTATCTTGCTGAATATTCATTTAAGCCACACCCATTTCTGTCTATCAACCAATCAAATTACATGATGTAATTTATTGCTACAAATTCATAAACTGAATGCCAAACAGTGTAGATCCTGATCAGATGGCTTCTTCAGAAGCCATCTGATCTGGATCTATACTGTTTGCAAACATAGGGGTTGATGTGAACAGCAAGATAAGGTCACAGACATAGACATTTTTAATTTAAAGTTTTTTTATGAGCTCATACTTTCCAAACCATATTATGGATTTGCTTCATATTTGGTATGATGATAGTTACAGGTCCAGAGTTTAATTAAGCCATATCTCCACCCCTGACCTCAAGGTCAAGGTCAAAAACTTAGTTTTATGATATTTTTTTAAGTTTTTAGGGCTCATTTTCTCATATATTGGATATTGGCTTTTGTTTGTCTGTTTGTTTGATTTGAGGTTTTACGTCCCCGTCAACACTGAATAGGTCATTTTGGAGACGTTGCTTCCAATTTTGTGGGACTTTTACCCAACATTGAGATGAAATGACATCTCAAGCCCTGTCACCCAATGAAACAAATAGGGCTTATAAGCATGGACAGGCCGACTCGTACCGCTTTACCTGGGCAGGCTTAAATCCTCTAAGCGGTTTACCAGTACTTGTGTGCGGCCGGTTTCAGCTCTGCGTGGAAGCATCAAGCAGCCCATCTATTTCTTCAAGTCCCGATGGGCCCATTGGCTTCGTAGTTGGAATGGTTATAGATTCAGATCCAAAGTTTCATTCAAGCATACCACAGACCCTACTCGTGACCTCAAGGTCACAGACGTAGAAAATTTTTAATTTTGAAGTTTCTGAGAGCTCATATTTTCCAAACTATGTAATGGATTTAGTCCATATTGGGTATGATGATAATTATTTGTCCAAAGGTTTAATCAGCAATATCCCCACCTATGCATATGATCTCCGGGACATTTTTCCAGGTGAGCTATGCTGTCCAATGACAGCTGTTGTTGCAACATGGTTTTTTTCGGGGTGAGGTAGGCCCCTGGGCGAGGGCTTCTGTGTTGTATGGACACATTTCTATTTTTTTTCAGTCTTCACAAAGCTTTACCAGATTATGTCCCTTAATGCTGTCTACCTCAAGTTCGAAGATTGGAAGTATTAGATCAAACTAGGTCACTAGGTCACATTTCTTTAAAACCTTTTTCACCCTCTAGAGGCTGCAGTTTTGCTCCAATCTTCATGAAAAGTTACCAAAATGTTAGTCTAGATGATATAATGTTCAAGATAGACTAAGGGTTATGTCATATTAAAAACTAGGTGACCCGGTCAAATTCCTTTATAACCTTGTTCCCTCAACATAGTTTTGCATCAGTCTATTTTGAAACTTTTCCAGAATGTTTGACTTGATAAGACCAAAGTTTGAAGAAGGGTACTCGTAGTTGGAAAATGGGACTTATCATGCCAAAAATTAGGTCACCTGGTCTTATTTCTTTACATCTGTTTTTGCATTCAAGAGGCTACAAATGACTCAGGTGAGTGATTACAGACCACCTTGGCTGTCTTGTTTTCTATATAATCTATATATTTTCTTTGAATATAACACAGTTGTTTAATGCTCTGCATGCTGGGTATTTTCTCAGCAATTCTCACAATTTGAAATATTTTTCAAGAAAAAAAAAAGGATGTTTGATGTTACATGCAACTTGTCATGTAGATTGTGTCTACAGGAGACATTTTGCATGAGATGTCAGATCCTGTTATCTGGGAAAAATAAGAAAAAATACCAACAATTTGTCATCTGCTGAATTAGCCCAGAGAGTGGGAAAGTACCTAAGACAGTCTCAGCTTTAGGCCCGAACTTTAGCATCATAAGGAGGTTGTTGTATCAGCTCACAACAAAACAAACAACAAGATGTGCAACCATCAAAGACTCATATCATCTGCACATTCTGATCAGTGTCTTTGTTGGTCAAACAGTCCTTCATAGATTCTTGGCTATCCAAAGATCAGTTGCAACTGTTGTCTTAGTGGGTGGCTATACAGGCAGATCTGAAGCTTAGCTGGTTGTACGTTGTCATGCACCAGTGCCTATGTTTCTAATAAGATTAAAGTAATTTAACCCAAATTACTGTAAAAATCCTAAAAATTCAGACACTTTGAGGACTTCCTGTAATTCTCCTAAAATTTTAACAAATGTGTTTAATGATTCAGCAAGGAGTCCAAAAGGTGCAGACAGAATGGCATACAGGAGCAGTCTGATCTGGGTCTGCACTGTTTGTTTAGACCTGCTTGTCCCAATATAGGATCATTACGGTATCCACGTTTCTCCTGCCAGCCTCCATTATGCACAATGCAGTCAGATGCGTGTCTGACTGGTGATCAGGAGGTCACAGATTTGAATCCTGCCGTATCGGCAACATTCTTTCATTGAAATTGATCATGAAATCTCCATTCTCTTCTGATGATTCAAGAAATGCAGTTTTCAGTTTCTCGCGAAAAAATCTGGACTGTAATGGTTAACCGCATTTGTATAAGCCTGCCCAGGAAAAGAGTGGACAGGTAAACTGACTGGCTTGTTATGACTTAAATAGTGTTGACTTGGCCATTAAACTCCAAAACAAAGAAACTGAATCCACATATCTATACCTTGTTCTGGAACTCTTAGGTAGAAAAACTTCAATAGCTGAAACACCTTTGGGATCATCAAAGTTTGTTCAAGATAGAGGTACAGTAAAATTCCTATATTAAGACCACCTTTGGGACTGTTCAAAAGTGGTCTTTAAGACCACTTTTGAATAGTCCCAAAGGTGGTCTCTTATTATGAGATACTGGGTGTTGGAAACATATTGAAAGAATAACTGAAATCATCTCAAGCTTTTAACCTTTACCCTGCTGTAGGCGACAAGCCCTATCTTTGCAAACAGTGTAGATCCAGATCAGATGGCTTCTGAAGAAGCCATCTGATCAGGATCTACACAGTTTGACATTCAGTTTATTAATATGTAGAAATAAGCTGCATCAAGTAATCTGATTGGTTCAAAGTCAGAAATGAGTGTGGCTTAATTGAATATTCAGCAGGTTAAAGGTTAAAAGCAGATTTAATTTTATTTTTAGGTGGGGTTAATAGCTGAATTTTACTGTAGTTTGCGCAACTGAAGGTTAATTATTGCATCAAAGCTGTGATGTGCAGAAATTATATGTCCACTTATACACCCATGTGTATGTACTTTTTTTCAGTCTCATAGTGTAGGATCTGAAACCTTGATACCAGGTTCTGTTGAGAGTTCATCCCCTTCCTTTATACCGAGATTCCTAGAAGGTCAGTCAGCAGTAGCTATACAACATGTGGCTTGTGGAGACCTCTTCACTGCATGCTTGACAGGTGAGATTAACCCTTATCTTGCTGTTCACAACAACCCCTCTCTTTGCAAACAGTGTAGATCCAGATCAGATGGCTTCTGAAGAAGCCATCTGATCAGGATCTACACTGTTTGGCATTCAGTTTATGAATTTGTAGCAATAAATTACATCAAGTAATTATATTGGTTGATAGACAGAAATGGGTGTGGCTTAACTGAATACTCAGCAAGAGAAGGGTTAATGGATTTTGTGAGGGGCTGGTTCCCAGTTGAGCACATGGTGATGATGTCATGAGTGACATCAGTTTGCTTGTCAAGTGTAAATAATGTATTTGCTAAAATGATCTATTACAGAAGATGCTGTACACCAAATATGTTCTATTTATAAAAAAAGTTAACCTTCCGAAGAAAGAAATACACCTCAGAGATGAAAAGTATGGAGTGTACAGGTTTTTCTGGGCCAGACAAGCTAGTAATGGTCAGTTAGGCCCTCATCAGTGACCCTCAGATATTTTCAAAATTTTGCAATAGAATAAATGATCTCAGAGGACTAGAAAATATAATCCACACTATGATGATGACAACCTAACTTTGACCCTAATGTCCAGGGGCCAGTTGTTCAAAGCATCATTAGCTTAACAAGCTTTTTAGGGGTCATATTGTTAACTGTTCTAGCAAGTTTGATATTTAAGATTTTGGTATTTTTGCTGAAAATATGTGAGCAGCTTTTGCGAATTCACATTTTTTCAGCAAAAATATTAGCATATTTGCCATAATACATGATCAAAGTTTTAACGATACATTAACTAATGACATTGTTAGTTTTGAACAACTGGCTCCTGGTTTATACAGTCAAAACATAGCTTTTGGTGGGATTCTTGTCATAACAACACATGCCTTCTGTCAGGTCATCAGTGTGTGACATTTGTGTTTGACTGTATGGTTATATAATTTATCATATGACATCGCGTCTGAGAGTGTAATAACGCCATGTAATATTTTCGATAATCCACTACTGGATTAAATATGCAAATTAGCTAGATATGTCCCGTAACGTTACATGTACGACGTCCTTAACAACGCCATGTTTACTAACGGAGGAAAATTAACATTTTTGTAAATATCCGTGAATAAAATGCGTTTTAAATGTCATATTATATATAGAATCTTGCATTCGTGCTCATGTATTATTGAATTTATTAAACACGTTGAGGAAAAGGGATAAAATGCTCGGCAAAGCCTCGTTTAACTCATTTAATAAATTCAATAATACTCATGTAAGATCCTCTATATTTCTTACACCTTCAGATCGAGGTATCCTGATGACATACGGCAGTGGAGCAAATGGCTGTCTAGGTCATGGAAATTTTAATGATGTTACTCAGGTAATTGTTACTAAATGTAAAAATTAATAGTACAAGACCTCAAAGACCAGACCATCATCCATTTTGTGTTGTTAGCTAGAATAGAATGTACTTGGTGGTTGAATTGCTTTAAACCCATTTTGCACTAAATAGCACATCCCACCTTACATATAGTAGGAGTTCATTTCAAAATTAAGGGATGCCAGGGTTAGGGTTTTTTTAGCTCGGCTGTCACGAACTTTTGTGATCACATTTTGTCTGTTGTGCGTGTGTTCCTGCATCCCTGCATCCATAAACAATTTCAAATAAGTATATCTCTAATACCACATGGCCAATCTTGATCAAATTTCATGAGAAGCATCATCAGGTAGGGGAAAGGCTGCATAAGGTTTTTGGGCTGATTGGATTGGAATTCTGGTTGCCATGGCAACATATAGCTCCCATAGACTTACAATGGGAAAAATTGTTCGAGTTACCCGTATTTAATGGGTTGAAAGAAGGCTGTTCTTGTCATGAAGTATAGCTTTGAAAAAGAACGGATTCTTTACTTCAGCAGTCAGATCTGATGGGCAAGGAATCAGATTTTGTTTGTTTGATTTGAGGTTTAAAGTCCCCGTCAACAATGTATAGGTCATTTTGGAGATGTTGCTTCCAATTTTGTGGGACTTCTACCCGACATTGAGATGAAATGACATCTCAACCTGCCGCCCAATGAAGCCAATAGGGTTTATAAGCATGGACGGGCCGGGTCCCACCGCATTGCCTGGGCAGGCTTAGATTCTCTGAGCAGTTTACCAGTACTCACGTGCGGTTGGTTTCAGCTCTGCGTGGAAGCATCATGCAGCCCATCTATTTCTTCAAGACCTGGGGCCAGTTGTTCAAAGCATCATTAGCTTAACGAGCTGGTTAGTGGTCATATTGTTAACTCTTCTAGCAAGTACAATATTGTAAATTTTGGTATTTTTGCTAAAAAAATGTGAGCAGCTTTTGCGTCCGCAAAAGCTGCTCACATTTTTTCAGCAAAAATTTCAGCATATTTGCCATATTTAATGATCAAAGTTGTAACGATACGTTAACTAACGATGTCGTTAGTTTTGAAAAACTGGTCCCTGATGGGCGGGGGCCGAGAGGAAGCAGATAGTCCGGATAAACCATGACCAGTATGAAATTGCATGTTAGCCCAGCCTT
This sequence comes from Lucinisca nassula, assembly GCA_963580285.1. Lineage (NCBI taxonomy): Eukaryota > Metazoa > Mollusca > Bivalvia > Lucinida > Lucinidae > Lucinisca > Lucinisca nassula. The sequence goes on along the minus strand of OY757014.1, from coordinate 173,802,213 downwards.
GACTGATCAGCCTGCCAACCAACTTAGTCAGAACAAAGCCTTGCTATCTACAAGAAGAAGGCACCTATATTGTGCACAGCAAAGACATTTTAGCTGATATACCTGTGCAACCAGCAAAGACTTTGATCAGCTTGCTTATCCACCCAGTATGACAAGAATTTTCGCTTATCACCCTTTGGATACTTGTATGCCGCAGAAGCCCCAGGCGGTCGGTGATGACTGATCAGAATACCTGGATGTGCAGTCTGAGCTGAGTCATTGCAGTCTCACAAGCCTTATTGTAGGTTTTGTCATGCACTGACTCAATAATGAAATTGTAGAATTCTGTAATAATGCTATGCCTTACCTTCGTTAACCCATTTAGTACCGCCCCCTGCCCACCAGGGCTTGAAGAAATAGATGAGTTGCATGATGCTTCCACACAGAGCTGAAGCTGACTGCAAACGAGTACTGGTAAACCGCTTAGAGAATCTAAGCCTGCCCAGGCAAAGCGGTGCTAGTCGGACCGTCCATGCTTATAAACCCTATTCGTTTCATTGAATGACAGGGCTTGAGATGTCATTTTATCTCAATGTCGGGTAAAAGTCCCACAAAATTGGAAGCAACATCTCCAAAATTACCTATACAGTGTTGACGGTGACGTTAAACCTAAAATCAAACAAAACCCATTTTATAGTACTGGAAACCCCAAAAAGGGTAGTTGGCAAACAGTGAAGGCCCAGATCAGACGCCGCAGAATGCGGTGTCTGATCGGGGCCTCCACTGTTTGCTAAAATTTCAGGCATTTTCCAAATAAATTTTGATGAAAACACAACCTGACACCAGTAAATTTTGAAATGGACTCCTGCTATATATAAGGAGGAAGATTCCATTTGGTACAAAAGGGTTAATCTCTTAGACCCTTGAGTTTTTGAAGTGGACTCTTCCATCTTTGTTTTTGGACTGGTCCATTGTTGTCAATAGGGATTTTTAGTCAGAACCATTAAGGGGAATGGGAACACCTTCAGGGGAGGTAACTCCTGCAAAAGTATTTTTGCCTCCCATGTCAATAGGGGTCAACTCTTAAAGGAAAGAATTTGCTCCAGAGGAGCAAATTCTTTCCTTTAAGAGTTGACCCCTTTTTCAGTGGGACAGGGTTTATAGAAAAGCGAACAGGAAGTCCCGAAAGTTATCTCCCTTAGAAAAATGGCGGAAAAATCTGCTAGGTGTTCCCATTCCCCTTAACAGACTGGCAAATAGAGTAGATCCTGATGAGATGGCTCATAATGATCAGGATCTTTTGTTTCTTTTGAGGTTTAACGTTCCCGTCAACACTGTATATGTCATTTTGGAGACATTGTTTCCAATTTTGTGGGACTTTAACCTGACATTGAGATGAAATGACACCTCAACCCCTGTTGCCCAATGAAACCAATAGAGTTATAAGCATGGACGGTCCGACTCGCACCGCTTTGCTTGGGTAGGCTTAGATCCTCTAAGCGGTTTACTAGTACTCGTGTGCAGTCGGTTTCAGCTCTGCATGGAAGCATCATGCAGCCCATATATTTCTTCAAGCCCTGATGGGTGGGGGCCACTCATCAGGATCTACACTGGTTGCATAGGTATCTGTTTCAGTCCACAGAGTTGAAAGGTTATGTGAGCTACAGCAGTTTTGAAGGGAAATAAATGTTTAAAAAATTGCTGAAAAAGAAGGTACACCAAAACCTCTTTATAACACTATTAATGGGGTCCAAAGCAAAAGCTGGCTTAGTTAAACAATCGTGTTATATCCAAACAAAAATGTATAGATTATATAGAAAAAATGACCATTCATGGTCATTTTTCTATATAATCTATACATTTTTGGGATCCATCTTGAAACTGTTTTATGTCCTTAGCCATGTTATAACGAACTGTGTTATAAGGAGGTTGTGGTGTGCAACAGTACCTCAGTAATTTATTGTCCAACGGGCTGGCTTTTTTTGTTTGAATTACCCAGTGTTGAAATGCATGCATTTAATAAGATTGAAGTTTTTGGATAAGTTAGAATTAATGAGTGGAGTTTGAATGAAAATAAGGGACCAGTTGTTCAAAACTTATCATGATGTTAGTTAACAAATCGTTAAAACTTTTATCATTAAAAATGGTAATATGCAGTAATATTTTTGCTAAAAAAATGTGAGTACATGTAGCTTACTCACATTTTTTCCATTAAAAATACCTGAGTATCAGATATTGTACTTGCTTGAACATTTTGTTTGTTTGCTTGTATTTGAGTTTAACGGCCCAGTCAACACTTTTTAGGTCATTTTTGAGCCGGTCAGTTTACCTATCCACACTTCTCCTTGGTAGGCTTATACGTAATTGGTTAACCAGTACAGTGCACATTTTTTCGCCAGAAACTGACAATTGCCCATCTTAATTCAGCGGAAGGGAGAGAACGACCATAGAAAAGATTTCATGGTCAATTAATCTCCACAAAAGAATGTCCTTGAACAGTTAACAGTATTACCACTAACAAGCTCATTAAGCTAACAATTCTTTGAACAATGGCCACTTGTTCGAAACTAATGGCATCATTAGTTAACGAATCGTTAAAACTTGATCATTAAATATGGCAAATATACTAATATTTTTGCTGAAAAAATGTGAGCAGCTTTTGCAAATGCAAAAGCTGCTCACTTTTTTTTGGCAAAAATACCAGAATATTACATATTGTACTTCCTTGAACAATTAACAATATGACCACTAACAAGCTCATTGAGCTAACAATTCTTTGAACAATGGGGAATCAGTTGTTAAAAAATATCAATGTTGTTAGTTGTTGTATTGTTAAAGCATTGATTCTTGATTCATTAGATGTGGCAAATATACCACAAACTTGTTAAAGCACTGATCATTTTGACACATTTTGACATGCCTAAAAGATGGATCCCAAAGTATGTGGATTTTATAGAAAAATGACCATAAATGGTAAAAGTTGTAATTATTCTACACATTTTTGTTTGGATAAAGCATGTTTGTATAACTATGTTAAACCTCTATAAGTTTGCAGGCTGATCTGTAATTTTGCTGGTCACTTTCCCTGTTTCTTTTGCAAAGATTTAGTCTGTATTAGGTCTACACACTATACCACTCACTCAGTCCTATCTTTCCAAATCTCGGGGTCATTAGGATCCTGTTGTGTACTTCCTGTTGTTTATTAGCCAGCCTCAGTACCTGAGTTGGATGTACTTCTGACTGGTTATCAGAAGGTCTAGGGTTAGATACCTGCCGGAGTCGGCAACATTCTTTCATACAGATTGATCATGAAATCTTTTCTATGGTCAGTCTCTCCCTTCTGCTGACTCAAGAAGGGCAGTTGTCAGTTTCTGGTGAAGGAATATGCACTGTACTGGTTAACCCCTTATGCTTCCCCAGGAAGTGTTGTTAGGTAAACTGACCGACTGGGAATGACCTAAATAGTGTTGGATTGGCCATAAAACTCCTAAACAAACAAGCAAAATATTGTTTATTAGGTTGACTGTTAAAAATTATTGGTATTGATAATTATTGCTTGATATTTCAGTATTTGTTCAGTTCACAAATTGCATGACAAACAGTGTAGATCCTGATCAGATGGCTTCTTCAGAAGCCATCTGATCTGGATCTACACTGTTTGCAAAGATAGGGGTTGTCATGTTCAGCAGGATAAGGATTAATGAGCTGTAAATACAAGAAAGCATAAACAGTGTAACCTCCATTAAACAGCCATCCTGGGAAAACTCCAATACTTGCTGTTGAAGGAAGGTGGCTGCTGAACATAGGGAAATGTCTGGGATGATGTATGGATTGTTATACAGACATAAAATGGTGATTATTGAAGACAGCTCAAAATGGATGTACTCAAAGAAAACTAAATAATGGAGAAGTGTCATCTGAAACCTCTCCATCATTTATGTTTCTTTTCACTTGCTTACAATACAGATATCACAATGGTAATTACGGAAAAAATAAATTTTGAAATAAACAAATACACCAGAAGAGAAATTCCTATTTTCACATCTGATTTTTTGCTATTGAGTTAACTGGCTGTTTAAAAGAGGGAATTTAAATTTGGTAAGGTGGCTGCTGGTTGGAGGAGAGAGGTGGCTGCTGAGCAAGGGTAAATATATAGTAAAATGCTATGGGAGGAATTATTGTGGCTGCTGAAGAGAGGTGGCTGCTTAACAGAGGTGTACATTAGTGGAGGTTTTACTGTTCATTTATGGTTTATCTTTATTCCTCCCATTGTTTTACACAGGCAAAGATTGTTGAAGCTCTCCTTGGCTATGAGATAGTTCAAGTGTCATGTGGAGCATCACATGTTCTGGCAGTGACCAATGAAAATGAAGTATTCTCGTGGGGCAGAGGAGACAATGGTAATAGCTTGTCTATACTCCTCAAAAGTACCTTATTTCTCCAAAGACAATTCAGTTCCTTACCATACTTGTTCTAAAATTTGAACAAGTACAATGTACTACCTAATGTTGTGTCTAGAAATAGCTGGATGAGTGGCAAACAGTGTACATCCTGATGAGACACCACATTCTGTGGTGTCTCATCTGGATTTACACTGTTTGCTCAGGCCTGCGTTCTGCCATGTCTCATCTGAGTTTACACGGTTTACTCTGACCTGTCTGTCCAAATAGTGTACATGTACTCAGAAGTAATTTTTGGCCCTTAAGAGAGGCAACTCTTTCAGAAATATTGTATCAAAAAGCATTTTCTCTTAAGGGGCATGGATACACCTGGCAGATTTTCTGCCAGTTTTCAAAGGGAGACAACTTTTGGGACTTCCTGTTCACTTTTCTATAATTTCTGTCCCATAGAAAAGGGGTCAACTCATAAATTAAGGAAAGCATTTGCTCCTCATACTTCAAGAGTTGACCCCTATCAATATGGGGGACAAAAAAATACTTTTGCAGGAGTTTCCTCCCCTGAAGGTGTACCATAATTTGGTCCTGAGGAGCAAATCCTTTCCTTGATGGGTAGACCTATTTATCAGTCTTACAGAAAGACTTGAGTATATAAGAAGGCAGAAAGAACATACTAAGAGTTGTCACCATTGTATAGAGATATTCTGTTACTCATTATTTAGAAATCATTTATGGAGGCAGTACCGGGTATATATATTGAACAAGGATGACAGATCAGTTGATGCTGATTCGCAGGGTAGTCCATGCATTGTTTGTTTCTATAGGTGCATTTTGTGTGGATTTCCATAAGCAAGATGCAAAACTTGTGTAATCACCCAGCTGTGTTGAATTAACAAACAGAATTGCTCATTTTGACTGTTTTAGGCAAATCAGTTTAGCGTTATCTTGTCATTGTGAAAAAAGTCTGTATAAATAAGATGTACTGTACTGCTCAAAATTTGCTAAACATCTGAATTTTCGTACATTATGAGTGGTTTCTTGGCAGTGTGAGATTAGAGAAATTGTCAGTATATACATGTTTATGTATAGCTGTTTGAATTTTCACAATTCTCTTAATTGGATAACTATGGTATCTTATCAATGGCAGTCACAATGTCTGGAATTTTCATTTCTTTTTTTTTCAGCCCTTTCAAGATTATTTCACTTATTTCAAACTGATTGTTAATCAGAGATGGGCAAAATTGGAGTACCTGCATTGCAGAACTTGGGGTCTCACATGTGTTCGGACCCAGGCATGAACCCACTAGGCTTCGGAGGTCCATTGGAATTTATATAAATGTGCTTATTTAAAATAATTCTGACACTGATGCTTGTGTTGTTATTATTACAGGAAGACTAGGACTGGGGAATCAAGATTCCCACAATACACCCCAGCCAGTGACCTTCCCAGAGTCAGTGAGTCCATGTTCTGTACACTGTGGTGTTGACTGTTCTATGGTACTGACTTTAGACAACAAACTTCTTTGCTGTGGCAATAATAGGTCTGTATTACCATTTTTACCGTATGTTTTGGGACAGACAGGCCAGAGCAAACAGTGTAGACCTAGATGAGATGCCACAGAATGTGGCATCTCAACAGGGTCTGCAATGTTTGCCACTCTCTCAGCTATTCTGAGACACAAAATGTCAGAGTTACTTGTACTTGTTTGAATTTTGGAACAAGTATGGTAATGCGTTTAGGTGTCTGAATATTAAGGGTAAATACAGTATGAACAATCTTACTTCAATGTGCATCTGACTGGTATTTGGGCCACGGGTTTGACACAGCATACTTTTAGATTATAGAAGATAGGTAAGGCATCCTTAACCCATTGCATGTAGGAACCTCCTAAAGGGGTACCCTGGCAAACAGTGCAGGCATCTGATCAGGGCCTGCACTATTTGCTAACAGAATTTTCTGTCAAAAATAGAATAAAAAGGTAAAAATGGGCCTGACACCCCTTATATGACAAATGAACTTGTCCAATTTATAGCAATGGAAGAGTCCACTAGTATACAATGGGTTAAAGAATCCCGTTATGACTCCTGCCCTGATGTTGGCCTGGTGATATTCTTAACCAGCAGTGTCTCAAACTACCCCTATCCCAAACATTTTTCATAGTCCCAAAGATATCAGTGTCATTGAAGTTTGATTGTGTTATTTATGAAGGTAAAGTGTCAAGTAATCAAAGTGTGCATCATGGTAAAGGTTTTCTTACGACACACTCAGCCATAAAGTTTAATACTTTAACTCTTTTTATGCCCCCGCATCATATGATGCCGGGGGCATGTAGTTTTTCGGTTTTCCGTACGTGTGTACATGTGTACGTCCGTCTGTACGTGTGTGTGTACGTACGTACGTACGTGATCCTGTAACCTCAGGTTAAAGTTTTTGTAACAGGTAGAGCCTGAACTTTTAGAACTCATATTTTCCTAACCATATGATGGAATTGGTTCATCTTTGGTATGATGATAGATATAGGTCCAAAGTTTTATTAAGCAATACCCCCACCCATGCCTGTGGCCTCAAGGTCAAGGTCACAGACTTAGAAATTTTCAATTTTAAAGACTCAGGTTAAGGTTTTTGTAACAGGTAGACTTGAACATTTTAGAACTCATATTTTCCAAACCATTTGATGGAATTGGTTCATATTTGGTATGATTATAGATATAGGTCCAAAGTTTTATTTAGCAATACCCCCACCCATGCCCATGGCCTCAAGGTCAAGGTCATGGACTTAAAAAAAATTTCCATGTTAAAGACTCCTGTTAAGGTATTTGTACCTGGTAGAACCTGAACTTTTATGATGGCTTTGGTTCATATGATGATAGATATAGGTACAATGTTTTATTCAGCAATACCCCCACACATGCCTATGACCTCAAGGTCAAGGTCACAGACTTAGACAATTTTAATGTGAAAGATTTTAAAAAGCTCAAATTTTCCAAACAATATTATGGATTTGGCTTATGTATGCTATGATGATAGCTACAGGTCCAAATGTTTAATTGGCAATACCCCCACTCATGCCTATGGCTTCAAGGTCAAGGTCACAGACTTAGAAATTTTTAATTATCCCCTCGCACAACATAGCTCTAGCGTCTATATTTCTTCACTGATTTCAATATAACTTCACACAAATGTTCCTTATGACAATATCTTGAGCGAGTTTGACTTTCAAGGTCATGACCTCAAGGTCAAGGTCACTGTGCATATTTTTAGAAAAACTTTGTCATCGCTCTAGCGCTTACATTTCTTCACCGATTTCAATATAACTTCACACAAATGTTCCTTATGACAATATCTATAGTGAGTTCGACTTTCAAGGTCAAGGTCACTGTGGCTATTTTTAGAAAAACTTTGTCATCGCTCTAGCACCTGCATTTCTTCACTGGTTTCAAAATAACTTCACACAAATGTTCCTTATGACAATACCTTGAACGAATTTGACTTTCAAGGTCAAGGTCACTGTGGCTATTTTAGAAAAACTTTGTCATTGCTCTAGCGCTTACATTTTTTCACCAATTTCAATATTACTTCACACAAATGTTCCTTATGACAATATCTCTAGCAAGTTCCACTTTCAAGGTCAAGGTCAGTGTGGCTATTTTTAGAACAACTTTGTTATCGCTCTAGCGCTTACATATCTTCACCGATTTCAATATAACTTCACACAAATGTTCCTTATGACAATATCTCGAGCGATTTCAACTTTCAAGGTCAAGGTCACTGTGGCTATTTTTAGAAAAACTTTGTCATTGCTCTAGCGACTACATTTCTTCACTGATTTTAATATAACTTCACTCAAATGTTCCTTATGACAATACCTCGAGCGAGTTTGACTTTCAAGGTCAAGGTCATTGTGGCTATTTTTAGAAAAACTTTGTCATTGCTCTAGCGCTTACATTTTTTCACCAATTTCAATATAACTTCTCACAAATGTTCCTGATGACAAGGTCACACACTTAGAAAATTTTGTTGCAACATGGATTTTCGGGGAGAGGCGGGGCCCTTGGCGGGGGCATCTGTGTCGTCTGGACACATTTCTAGTTTGGAATCTTCCTCCTTATATATACCAGGGGTCCATTCGGAAAATGGCTTAACTTTTCACAAACAGTGTAGACCCTGATCAGACGCTGCGTTCTGTGGCATCTGACCTGGGTCTGCCTTGTTTGCCAATTACCCGTTTTTGGTTTCCAGTACAAAAAGGGTTAATTATATTTTATTGCCAAACATCACAATTGACAAAAGGGCCGGGTCACAAGTTCTAACAACATAAGTTACAACTAAGTCTATCAGTCTATCAAAATTTTAGTTTTTCATGAAGTTTCTTTACGACATCACCTCTTAGTCATTTGTGTTTCATTGGTATATATTTACATTTCCAGTGTAAAAAACAAGTGAAGGCAATGATCAGCAATCGATACAATTAACCCATAGCTCCCATCAGAGGCACCAAAGGGAAAGAAGCACAAACATGAAACAACTAGACCTTAATGAAAACATCAATAGCGGAAAGCCAAAAGGACAGTTACTTTCCCCCAAAATGGCCAATTGGCTATCCAAAACAAAATATACAAGTGACACACACACTCAAATACAAACCATAACAAAAATAAACCACAACAGAAGAACCACCTTGGAACAGTCAGTGAAACAAATTCCTCTAGTGGCTTAAATCGATTTTACATGGCCACAATCCTCGCCCTTATTTTTGTCGTGATTTAGACAAATAATTTGTTCATTTGTAAAGCCTATTGTAAACCTGTAGAAAACAATGTAGTTCATACTTCCATAAATGCATTGAGTCATGTGGTTTTCAGTGACATCAGTCTAAATCATGGTTCTCTACGATCTGATTGGGCATTGGTGACATAAACGCTTTTCCGCTATTTGTATTTAAGATGTCATTTCATCACAGTGTCATGTAAAAGTCCCACAAAATTGGAAGCGACATCTCTGAAATTACCTTAGTAGGGAATGTAAAAACTCAACACAAACAGTAAAATTCGTATATTCAGGCCACCTTTGGGACTGTTCATAAATAGTCTTTAAAAACACATATGAACATTCCAAAGACGGCCTTTTTCTAGAAGATATTTGGTAAAGAAAACACAAAGAAAAAGTACAGTAGAAAATTTGGCTATAAGACGAGGATTTTTCCCTCCAAAATGAGCCCCAAAAAATGACCCCGTCTTATAGCCGAGGTCATGGGTTGCATGCTTTTTTCCGGCAATGTCCGGGGAAGACCAGACATACGGAAAAAGCCGATTGGTGATTTTTGAATTGATATAAATCGCCGCCCACAAACCACCGCTACCATTTTTCTGCACGCAATTGGTAAATGAAGTCATCCGACACCAGTACCCCAACATGTGTTTATGTCATTGTATGTATCTCTTTCATTAAAAAAAACCATTAGGAACCGGTAAAAATATGTTCTTGATAGCTAAACAGTTGTGAATAGAGTTGGATAGAAAACCAGCGCTTTGCACAGCTCCCGAATTATCCCCAGAAGCTTCGTGTCAATAACCAACAACAGCATTCGACTTTTCCCGCCTAGCATCTGCTATTTGGCCCGAAACATAACCATTCATGAGATTGTCAACTTGTCCATTTTTATTATGCAAACATCTATCGTTAGATGTAGCTAATTGTCTGAGGAGCGATTAAATCATTTTCACATTGATTGTGGTTTAGATTTTATGATTGGAGGATAAACACAGGTAAGAGACATAACTTGACCATATTTTCACACCTTATTGACACGCACCGCAGGGTGGCAATTATATTACAGGGATTAACAATAGTGTCATACTTGTAGTAATAAATACACATATGGTTTTGTCTCTGAATTGACAGTGCAGTAATTATTGCAATTTATTTACTGGTCTACTTTAACCCGATTTAAGGACTCAAAAAGACTGACAGTTGTAGACGTTGTTTTTTTTTTGCACTAGGCCGACTGGGACGTCATAAGGTCAAATTGCACCTGCCCGGCGCGATTTCGGTCTTGTCCTGGGCAGTCGGGAAATGAATTTGTCAGCCCTGTCGTCTAATAAATAGAAGTCTGTGTAGCTGTCTACCCTTAGCCAGGAAAGCATTACCAGGCCAACATCGGCCCGACAGCGACACAGCGTATCGGCCCGATGTTTGCTCGCTATTTTGTGCTAGCTGGGGCGTTGGTTCTGAATCTGAATAGTTAGGTGTTGTGTTCCCCGATAAAAAAAAAACATTCAGTTACTTATAGAAAAGCTGCAACAAATATCTCTAACTATTTTGGATGGAAATAAATTTCCCCCTTTTCCCAACGCTTAATAGACCAACCTATTCAGATTCAATAAGAGTTGTCTCTCTTTGTAACTCTCACAAATGAAGACACAGAATGTAAACAGACATAAACAAAGCCAGGTGAGGGGTAAGTAGAGGGGTTTTCTGACGAAAAAAGGCCAATTTCTCACATCCAAACGGTATCTGGCGGTAGCAGATAGGCCCCGACAGATATGGCAAAAATTTGACCTGTCTGTCTTATAAAAGAGTATAAGCAAAATCCCACCTTAGAAAAACTGAAAAAGGGGCCCCGTCTTATAGCTGAATCGCCTTATAGCCGAATTTTTACGGTAAATGAAACCTTCTGAATATGCCTTCAAGAGCAGAATTAGCCTTATTAATCCCCCGCTGTGAAGCAGAGCGGGGATTATAGGAATGGCCTCCGTCTGTCCAAGCGAACATGTCAGGTTTAGGGGCTAGTGTCCAGATGGATAACAACAGAAAATGATTGGAAAAGAATAGACTTATTCTGTAAATAAAAGGTTTAGGAGGTTAGCCCCTAAACCAAAACAAAAGAAAATGACAGAAGAAATAGCCCTTAAACCCGACATGTTAGAATGTCCGTCCATCTGTCCATCTGTCTGTCTGTCCATAACACTTCTGAAACTTTGAATTTTGTGTCCATTCCATATCTCCTTTACCCCTGGAAGGATTTTCATTAAAGTTTGGTGAAATATCCCCCCTCAGTGAGCAGATGTGCAGAACCCATCAATAAACCATGCCAACTCAAGATCAAGGTTACAGGCGAAGGTCACGAGTTTAAGGCTTGGAATTTTGTGTCAGTTTCATATCTCCTTTACCCCTAGAAGGATTTTCATTAAACTTTTGTGAAATATATCCCCTCAGTGAGCTGATATGCAAAAACCCATAAATAAACCATGCCAAATCAAGGTGAAGGTCACAGGTGAAGGTCACAAGGTTGAGCCTTGATTCAAAGTGTGGCGGGGGATTTGGCTGTCTCACAGACTGCTTTCTTGTTTTCATATGGTATCAATTACAGTAGAACGTCGGTGGCTCGAACCCCGATGGCTCCTTTACCATGGATGAGTCGAACACGCAGGGAATTCCTCCAAATACGATATAGAGATAGTGTAGGGAGGTTTTCTTCTTTTATCTTTCAAATGTATGCTGTGTGTAATCCTCTGTGGCTCGAACAACAGCTGTCTCGAACAAGTTTTCCTGGTCCCAAAGGGGTTCGAGCCATCGAAGTTCGACTGTAATTTTATTGTATTTCTCAGCTTTGACAACTCCAGTGAAATTAATGGACATATTTGGACTCCTCAGCTCCTTACCATACTTATTCTATAATTGGAAATCAGTTTCCAGACATAGTACAATTAACTACCCGATATTTTGTCTAAATAAAAAAAAGGTGGATGAGTGACAAACAGGGTAGACTCTGTTGAGAGGCCTTGTTCTAAAGCATTTCATCTGGGTTTGCACTATTTGCTCAGGCCTATCTGGCAGAATACGAATGGTAAATATGGTATTTCAGGTACAACAAGTGCTGTATAGATGAAATCAACGAGGCTGGTTTCACTATGAGGTCTGTAGAAGAAGTTCACAGTTTTACAATAGTTACCTCCCCTCCTGTTGGGACCGCTTTAATCAAAGGTGTCGCCATTGGAACCTCACACATGGCAGCTGTAACAGGTACCAGTTTCTTTTTTTTCTTTAAGAAGTAGATCTGACAGCTCTAGCAGTGATTTGTTGAGTAAAAGATCAAATTTTTTAGGTCAGTTGTAAAGCAGATCATATGAGCCCCGCCAAGCGAATTTGTGTCTTCGAGCATTCTGTCATGACAAATTTTAACTGCGCATGCCCAGCCATTCAGAGGGGCCAGGGATATGGTTTTCTGTCTGAAGGTTCCTTTGGATTCCCTGATTATATGAGCGAGCAGGGAAGGTTCTGGCCAGACTGCGCGGATGCGCAGGCTCGCCTGAACCTTCGCTGCTCGCATAGGCGATAAGTACCAAAATTGCTTGACGGGGCCCATATATCAAATGAGTTTTTCACAACTGACCGACAAACTGTGATTTCTCTACAATTCACATACTAGAGCTTATCTTTTCTGATTCTGACACTCAAAATCGACAATAATTATGTTGTTTCCTACAAATTCTCCGAACCTTTTGCATTTGTTAAAAGAAATTCTGTCAGTACTGTTAACTTATCACACGTTTTTATGTCCTTTCATAATGTTTATGATGTGAGAAAATGACATTTCACCATCTAACATCATAGAATCTTTGAGTGATGTCATGAAATGGCAGATTTTTGCACCATGATGTTCTGCCCAGATTATTTTGTTGCAGAATAAATTGCTTTGCATGAGCATTTGTGTTGAAATTGCTGTCAGTGTCCATATTTACATTAAAGTTTTTTTTAAGAGCTCATACTTTCCAAACCATGTGATGGATTTGGTGTATAATCTGTAATCTGTATAATTTTTGTTTGGATATAATTGTTGTTTAACTGAAGTTTTGGGTTTGCCCCCCACCCCCGCAACAATAGTGTTATAAAGAGGTTTGATTGTACTAACTGTGAAACATACAAGTTTAGTGGAAATTTTGCATTGTTTCTTTCTTTGCCAAGTACATTGTATATTTCATTTAACTGCTCTACTTTTTGCTGTTTCTGAATACAGTAGAACTTCAATGGCTCGAACACCGATGGCTCGTTTACCATGGATGTGTCGAACCCATTCTTGAGCCCCTAGCGAAATCCTCTACATAAGAAATAGTGGGGGATAATTAAGGAGATTTTAGTCTTTTATCTTGCAAATGTATGCTGTGTGTACTCATTAGAATCGCCTCGATGAGGCGATTCTAATGAGTACACACAGCATACATTTTCGTTATAGAACATGGAAAAGATGTCTAAAAGTATCTCGTTATGCCTCCTGACAGTAACCTCAGGGGCTCGAACTACCCCTGTCTCGAACAGATTTTCGAGGTCCCAAAGGTGTTCGAGCCATTGAAGTTCGACCTTATTTTTAGTTGATGGTCAACTGTTTACCTGTGGTGCTAATCAGTTTGGTCAGCTGGGATACCAGACAGACTTCAACAGTAAGCAGGCTGGTCAGGTGCTGACTGTCCAGGGTCAGAGGATTACAATGGTGGGCTGTGGGGATACCTTTACTGTCGCTGTGTCAGAAGGTGAGATCATGGGTGAATAGAGGGCAAGCAGGGGTTGGGGGGTCTGGGTCGTGATGACAGGAGATGGTCTAGTCAAGTTCACAAACTGTATTAGTTTAGTGTTAGTAAAGAACTTACGCACCAGGGACCAGTTGTTTAACCCTTATCATGCTGAATAATTAATTTTGCCACATCCATTTCTGACTATCATCCAATCAAATTACTTGATATACAGTAGAACTTCAATGGCTCAAACACCGATGGCTCGTTTACCATGGATGAGTCGAACCCATTCTTGAGCCCCTAGCAAAATCCTCTACATAAGAAATAGTGGGGGATAAGTAAGGAGATTTTAGTCTTTTATCTTGCAAATGCATGCTGTGTGTACTCATTAGAATTGCCTTGATGAGGTGATTCTTATGAGTACACACAGCATCTATATTCATTATAGAACACCGAAAAGATGTCTAAAAGTATCTCGTTATGCCTCCTGACCGTAACCTCAGTGGCCTGACTACCCCTTTCTCGAACAGATTTTCGAGGTCCCAAAGATGTTCGAGCCATTGAAGTTCGACTGTAGTCTGTTCATTTTTTTTTTTTTTTGCGGGGGGGGGGGGGGTTGTTTTATGGCTCTTCTAAGATATTTCACTTATTTTGAGCCAATCATCCGTAGAAAAACCATCTGACCTTCCATTGCAGAACTTGGTGTCTCACATGTGGATTCTGTATATTTGATTTCGAAAACTGAATGACAAACAGTGTAGAGCCTGATCAGATGGCTTCTTCAGAAGAAGCCTGATCTGGATCTACACTGTTTGCAAAGACAGAGGTTGTTGTTAAGCATTGAAACTAATGAACTAGTTAGTTAACAATATGCTAGAACATTCAACATTTCCACAACCAGATGCTTCTTAAGCTAACAATGCTGTGAGCATCTTGGCCAAGTATCACAAGATTTCAGTTGTGCATATGTAATATTTCTGTTGTAGCAGCATCAGAAGTAATTATCAGATTGACAGGTGAAATGAAAAGGTTTTGGTTTTGTTTTGGTGGTGCTGCAAGAAACAGACCTGTCCGGTTCTGACACTAAACTAGTCAGTTTTTCACAGGTTAAGGCCAGAGAATCACACTGGTTTGTAAAGATATTTTACTGCCACTGTGTAAGAAGATTGAGCCAACTCATGGGGAAGGGGAACTTTACCCTCGTCCTGCTGAATAAATTAATTCATCTGCACCCATTTATGACTTTTGACCAATCAGATTACTTGATGCCATTTGTTCCTACGAATTCACAAACTGAATATAAAACAGTGAAGGTCCAGATCGGATGGCTTCTTCAGAAGTCCCTACATAGTCCCTCAATTCAAACCAAACTATCTGCAGAAAACATGGCCTATAGTTCAAGTTCCAGCTAGGCACATATCTTTCATAGAGGTCTCTAGGCACTCCATTTTTTTTCTTCTCTCAATATATGCAAAATAATCTTGAAAGGGACATAAAACCAAAAAGAAAAATCTTCCACCTTTTTCTTGCAAGGGAAACAACTTCTATGACTTCCTGTAGCTTCTATAACATATGGTCTTCAGAAACAGAGGACTGGTTTTAAAGGAAAGAATTTGCTCTTTATGAGAAGAGCTCTGTTGATTAGGGGAGACAAAAAGTTGCCTGCCCTGAAGACTTGTCCATTCTCCTGAAGATTTTGCACTGTCAGGAATAAAGAAACTAAGTTTGTAAAGTATATAGAAAATTGTGTTCAGAGGACAAGATGTTTTCATTCATTGAGAATGTCTCAAGAAACTGTATCAAATTTCCCCGACTGGCTGTGTTCAAATAGAACAGCCCTAGTTGATATGTTCAGTAAAATTTTATGCAAATCATGATATTTGAAACAGCTCTAACATGAGAAAAGCATATTTATTGCATAGATAGTCAGCAAAATCTTTGGCGAGCCTGTGCATAAGCACAGTCTCACCAGAACTTTGCTGGTCACCGAAATGTAAAAGAGACTGACTTTCCAGAGCTTTGTCTAAGCAGTCATAGGCCTATATAAGAGGGGTTATCCCCATATTATTTTTCTTATTTCTGCATGAAAACATATGTAGTGAAAACTCATTAGAACTCACTTCTAATGAGTACCTACAACATACGTTTTCCTGCAAAAATAAGAAAAATACGAGTATGAGTACTTTTCTTCTGATGAAAGAAGCCCCATATCTGGAGCTACGTTAACCTTTAGCAAGCTCCAGGCTAATTCAGCAGACTACAAATTGTTGATAGTTTTCTTTTTCCCCCAGAAAACAGGATTTGACATCTCATGCAAATTGTCTCCTATGGAGACAATTTGCATGAGTTGTTAAGTCCTGTTTTCTGGGGAACAAATTGTCTCCTATGGAGACAATTTGCATGAGATGTCCTATGGAGACAATTTGCATGAGTTGTTAAGTCCTGTTTTCTGGGGAACAAATTGACAATTTGCATGAGATGTTAAGTCCTGTTTTCTGGGGGATAGGAGGCAATTTGCATGAGATGTAAAATCCTGTTTTCTGGGAAGGTAAAGAAAATATTTAAAAATGTCGTCTGCTGAAAAAAATTGCATCATGCAGAGTGTTAAAGCAGTTATGCATCTAGCCCTCTAGCCCTTATGAAGAGCATAAATTGGAGGATTCAGAACATCTGACTGTTGATTCGGGACCAGTTGTTCAAAGCCTCGTTAGCTTAGAGATCTCATTAATGGTCAAATTGTTAACTGTTCTAGCAAGTACAATATTTAGAAGTGTTTTTTTTTTGCTGAAAAAATGTGATTAGCTTCTTGCAGCTACAATAGCTACTCACATTTTTTCAGCTAAAATATTAGTATATTCGCCATATTAAATGATCAAAGTTTTAACAATTTGTGAATTACTTTGTTAATTTTGAACAACTGGCCCCAGGAAATCATAAGTTCTATACCTACATGGTCGGTATCATTCCTTTGTGGCCGGCCTCGGTAGCTCAGTCGGATGCGTGTCTCACTGGTGATCAGGAGGACATGGGTTTGATACCTGCCAGGGTTGGCAACATTCTTTCGTGGAGATTGATCATGAAATCTTTTCTATGGTCATTCTCTCCCTTCCCCTGATTCAAGAAGGGCAGTTGTTCTGTACTGGGTAACTGCTTACCTATAAGCCTGCCCAGGAAAAGTCTGAATAGGTAAACTGACTGGCTCAGAAATGGCCTAAAAGTGTTGACTGGACCATTAAACTCCAATACAAACAAACAAAATCATTCCTTTGTGGAGATCGATTATGAAATCTTCTACAGTCAGTCTCTCCTTTCTTTTGATTCAAGAATTCAGTTGTCATTTTCAAGAGAAAGAATGTGCACTGTACTTGTCAGTTCCAAGCAAAGGAATGTGCACTGTACTTGTCAGTTTCTAGCGAAAGAATGTGCACTGCACTTGTTAGTTTCAAGCAAAAGAATTTGCACTGTACTTGTCATTTTCGAGCATAATAATGTGCAATGTACTTGTCAGTTTCATGCAAAAGTATGTGCACTGTATTTGTCAATTCAAGCAAAAAATGTGCACTTTACTTGTCAGTTTCCGGCCCCCGCCCACCGGGGCTTGAAGAAAAAGATGGGCTGCATGGTGCTTCCACGCAGAGCTGAAATCGGCCCACACACGAGTACTGGTAAAAGGCTTAGAGGATCTACCGGTAAGCCTGCCCAAGCAAAGCGGTGCGAGTCGGCCCGTCCATGCTTATAAACCCTAATGGTTTCATTGGGCGGCAGGGATTGAGATGTCATTTCATCTCATTTCATCTCAATGTCGGGTAAAAGTCCCACAAAATTGGAAGCAATGTCTCCAAAATGACCTATACAGTGTTGACGGGGACACTAAACCACATATCAAACAAAACTTGTCAGTTTCAAGCGAAAGAATATGCACTATTCTTGTCAGTTTCAAACAAAAGATTGTTAACCACTTACCTAGCCACACCTTTCCTGGGTAGGCATATGTGGTTAGGTAAACTGGCAGGCTTGATATGACCTAAATGGTGTTGATTGGGCTTTTAAACTCTAAACAAACAGACAAACAAAGGAAATCATGGGTTGGCTAATTTAATGATACAAGGTTTTTTCTCTTGTAGATGGGGAAGTGTTTTCTTTTGGCAAGAGTGCTCGGGGTCGTCTAGGAAGGTCAGATGATGACACCATGACTCCAAAGCGTGTCACTTTCCCTAGTGAAGAAGTCTTTGAAGTGGTCTCCATATCTTGTAGCCATGGCAACACACTAGTAGCAACCAGACGTAAGTTTTTTTTGCTAAAATTGCAACTTTGTTCATAAAACTAAGTCTGGCCCTATTCTCAATTAAACAAAACTTGTAACTACTTCTTACATACATAATTTCAGCAGGATGTAACTTGAGCATAATATTGGGATTCATTGTTCTGCAAAGAAATTTGTAGGCTTTTGTAGGCTTCAGTGGAATGACATTCAGCGGAATGACAGGGCAATGATCAGACAGATCTGCAATGTCAAGCCACAGGACACTGTCACCATCAGGTCCAGTGAGTTACTTGAGCGTCTTGGCATTGAGGACCTAGACCTCATCCTGAAAGGGAGAGGCTCTGCTGGTATGGACATGTGGAACACTCCAACGGGGCAGTCAAGACTGCCTGTGACATACAGGTAGATGGAAAGCGGGGCCTGGAAGGCCCAAGATGACCTGGAAGCAGCTGACAGAAAGAGATTGCAGAGAATGGAACTCTGCAATCGATCCTCATGATAGACAGGCCTGGAGATCTGGTGTAAGATCTGCCATGTGTGCAGCAAGCCAGCTACCTGGAAGGGGGCCCACTTATGTGGACGTTGCCCCTGTACCTCCATGTTAATCAAAAAATCAGTTGAGGATGATTTTGTTTGGACAGCACAAGGGCAGTTACTTTCCATTAATCCCTTGAGCAAAATATTGCCCTCTTGAGCCCTTTCACAGAAATTTATTGTGTCCCGTCTTGGATTTACTGCACAGTTGATAAGAAATAAAAGCAAAATAATTTCATGCACCATAATAAATTCCTCAAGTTCTGCTGCAAAAGAAATCTTTGAAATACATTGCAACAATGTACAAAATGTCATGAAAAGCTTTGCACTATAACAAATTCCATATTTTGATTCTTGTTTCTTGTCAAGAATCAAAATGTAAACCCTTTTGGTTTGTTTGGGCAGTAGGGCTTGAGATGTCATTTCGTCTCAATGTCAGGTAAAAGTCTCGCAAAATTGGAAGCAATGTCTCCAAATAACCTAAATAGTGTTGAACGGGATGTAAAAGCTCTGACAGCTTAAACAAAACAAAAGAAGAATCAAAATAATTAATATAATGTTAGTCATCTATGTAACAAAGATATGTTGTGTGTACTCATTAGAATTGCCTCAATGAGGCAATTCTAATGAGTACACACAACATAACTTTTGATACACACAACATACCTTTTGAAGATAAATTAAGAAAAAAGTCCCTAAATTATCCTCAACTAAGTGTGATCTGGAGCTGCCACAAAAGTTCTTGAGAGACTCTAGAATGGTTTTGAATCAGTTTTAGTAAATGAGTGTTTGAAGCTTTACTAGGTATACATCTACATTTATTATACTGCTAAAAATTTTGTAGGCTTTTGATTGGACAGCATGAGGGCAACTATTTTCTTTATTCCCCATGAGCAAAAATATGTTACCCTCTCGTGCTTGCCTTCACAGAAATGTTATGTCCACCATCTTGAATTTACTACACAGTTGATAAGAAATATAAGAAAAATAATTTCAAGCACCACAATAATTTCCAGCCAGTAAATAAACAAATAATAACTTTTGATTGTTATTCATTCTTTTGGAACTTAATTTTATTAGCTCGGCTGTTTTCAAAGAAAACGACGAGGTATTGTCATAGCTCTGGCGTCGTCTGCTTCGTCGTGCAGAATCTTGGATATTTTGTAATACCTCTGTCATTACTGAACATATTTACTTGAAACTCGGACTAGTCACTAGTTGTTCATTATGAAAAGGGGAACTCATACCAATAGGTGAGGTAACCCTCAAAATATTTTTGGCACAGTTATGCCCCTTTTTTGACTTAGAATTTCTGTTTTCTAAAGAAAAGAAACTGCAGGCGAGCGTTGGCACCGGCATGCGGTGCTCTTGTTGTTTTTCGTTATAAAACAATTTCATTGTTTTCCATTATAAAACATAAAACTCCCATTCTAACATGTCTTAAACATTTTCCCACAGAGCACTGTGATAAACATAGTGCGTGCAGAAGGGACTTTGTTTGTTGACTTGACATGTAAACATATACCATTGATGACGTCCACTACAAAAGAATTCTTTGGAAAACATTACAACAATGTACAAAATGTCCCCAAAAAGCTTTCCAGTGTAACAAATTTGTTATTTTGATTCTTGATTGGGAATATGAGATTATATTCCCCATCTGAGAGTGATATTTGCCCAAGCCATTAGGCGAGGGTAACTATCACTTTCAGGCGGGGAGTGTGATCCCATATTCCCCCACAAAGAATCAAAATAATTTATGGCATGACTAGTCACTCTGATTTAACTGATGCTATTTATCACAAAAATGCTATCGTCACTGAACCTTAAAATTTTTGCAAGAAACAGTTTCAATGGTAGAGATATCCCTTAATTCATCAAATTGTATTGTTTTGATTTAAAAAGCATTAGTTGAGTGTATTGCTTGTAGAAATGTAACATAATTTTAATGAAACGTTTAAGAGTTGTTTTTTTTTGTTTGTTTTATTTTTTAACGTTGCCAAGAAACATAGGTATCTATTATAGCTTTTTTTCAAGATACAAAGAATAACTGTTCTTGTACATTTTTATATTTCAGCTGTACATGGCATCATAGATTGACACTGGAGGCTGAAGCTTAATTTATTTTGTCAAGTTAGATTTACTTTATTAGTGATTTGTTCCTGCTGGCAGGGCAACAGATTATTGATTCAGTTAGCAAAGTTACAAGGACATTGTGATAGAGAAGACAGGTACCATTTGAGAGGACCACTGTAGCTTAAGAATCCACAAGTGGTGGGCTACAAATCTCGGTTATGAAACTTAGGGTCTGCTGTTTCCTTTTAGATATGATCCGTTTTCAGATGTGCTAGATATACTGGGAAACAAACTGCCTCTGCGTTTTAATGAATTTAGCTTGTCCGATGACAGTCACATAGCAACAGATAAGCTAAGTATTTTGTGATAATTGAAGGATAGTTTTCTTTATTTCTCCATATAAACCTGTGTTGAGAAGCCTCCATGGTGTAATGGTTATGCTACTCACCTTTAAACCAGGGGTCGAAGGATCGATCCCGGGCTTCTCCAGACTTTTGGATGAGTCTTTAAACTGAGGTCCCGCCTCCCTTTAAAGTTTGCTGTTGGTGAGACATAAAACGCAAACACTCACTCACTAAACCTATGTTGTGGGTACTCTTTAGAATCTCCTCAGTGGGGCGGTTCTAATGAATACCCACAACATAGGTTTCTTTGGGTAATTGACAAAACCTATCCTTCAATTGTTACAAAATACTTACCTTATCTGTTGCTATGACAGTCACAACAGTTGTTGCCATCTTTTCTGTTTACTGGTTAATTCAAAAGTCATTATTGCAAACAGTGTGGCCGCAGATCAGACTGCTCCTTATGGCAAACAGTGTGGACCCAGATCAGACTGCTCCTTATGGAGTATGTCCGTCTGTCATTACTGACAATGACCAATCTTAATCATACATGTATTTGAGAAATGTTACTGTCTAAGATGGCTGATGAGACTGAATCTAGCTCTGAACTGTCTGTTGCAAATAGAGCAACAGAGGCTAGCGGAAGACAGCTCTGTTGGTGATGCCTTAGCTTTGGCTTTGCGCTGTGCACATTTCTGCTCAGCTTCACTGATTCTTTTTGCCTAATATTCATTGGCAGCCCTTTTGATGAGACCTCGCCACTTTGCTCTGTCCTGTGCAATTTGTTCCCACGACTCTGTTGGAATGTTGAAGTCCCTGAGGGAGGCTTTGAGGGTGCCCTTGTAGCGCTTCTTCTGACCCCCTTGGGAGCGTTTGCCCATTTCTAGTTTTCCATAGAGAATTTTCTATGGCAAACGTTCCTCAGGCATGGTAACATGCCCTGTCCATCTTAACTGTGCTAATTTCAGAAGAGTATGTACACTTTGCATCCCTGCCCTCTTCAGGACTTCTGTGTCTGGAATTCTGTCTTGCCTCTTAATCTTTAAGAGATTTCTAATACAGCTAGTATGGAAGTGATGCAGTCTTCTGGCATGCTGTTGGTAAACTGTCCATGTTTCACATGCATACAATATTGTTGGCAGCACCACAGCTTGGTAGACTTTCAGTTTTGTGTCAAGTCTGATTCCACTTCGAGCCCAGACACTACCATGTAGTTGGCCAAATGCTGCACTAGCTTTGACTGTCCTGGCATTGATTTCATCATCAATGTGCACAGCTCTTTACAGTGTGCTCCCAAGGTAGGTGAACTTGTCTGCCACTTGCAATCTTTGACCTTTCAGTGATGGTGGGCTGTTTGTAAGGCTTACCAGGTGCTGGCTGATAGACTACTTCAGTCCTTTTGATGCTTTTTGACCCATTTTGTACCAGAAACCCCAAAACCGGATACTGACAATCAGTGCAGCTTAGATCCGACGCCGCACAATGCAGCATCTGATCAGGGCTTACACTGTTTGCAAAAAGTAATGCCATTTTCTAAATAAATTTAAAAAAAAAAAAAGCAACCTGTCACCCCCTAAATTTTTAAATAGACTCCTGCTAATATTAGAAGGAAGGTCTCATTTGGAAGTAGTAAATTATACTTGTTCAAATTTTAGACTGCTATGCAGTAAAAAAACAACATTACCTTCTCGTTTTGATATCCGTCCATTTTTGATGATTTATATTCTTTTGAATACTTTAACAACAATTTTTAACCCTTGTCCTGCTGAATATTCATATATGCCACACCCACTACCGATTATCAACCAATTAGATTACTTGATGCAAATTATTGCAACAAATTCACAATCTGAATGGCAAACAATGTAAATCCTGATCAGATGGCTTCGTCAGAAGCCATCTGATCTGGATCTTCATTGTTTTGAAAATAAGGCATATCCGGGCTCAGCAGGACAAGGGTAAACATCACTGTGATATTTTTCTACTAATTTATTACTGTACAGCTATGGATATGAACTTTGTTGCTTATTTTTGTTTAGAGCAACTCTGCACTGTTCTTTCATGGTTTTATGGATGTAAAGAGTTGCATAGATTTAAACTATCTATTCAGGTGATAAACTGTTTTCAGAATCACCATTAATCCTAGCCCTGCTGATCATGACAACCCCTACCTTTGCAAACAGTGTAGATCCAGATCAGATGGCTTCTGAAGAAGCAATCTGATCAGGATCTACACTGCTTGTCATGCAGTTTGTATATTTGAATGAATACATTTAAATCAAGTAATTTGATTGGCTGACAATCAGGATGGGGTGTGGCAAAATTAATTTATTCAGCAGGATAAGGGCTAAGAAAAATTGGTTTTACGGTCCCATTTTTATACAACAGGTAAGAGAAGCTGCAAAACACCATTTGCAATAGTAAAATATATATGGGCCCCGTCAAGCGATTATGGTACTTATCGCCTATGCGAGCAGCGAAGGTTCAGGCGAGCCTGCGCATCCGCGCAGTCTCGCCAGAACCTTCGCTACTCGCTCCTACAAGCAGTGAATCAAGAGGAACCTTCAGACAGAAAGCCATATCCCTGGCCCCTCTGAATGGCGTGGCATGCACAGTTAAAATTTGTCATGATGGAATGCTCGAAGACACAAATTCGCTTGGCGGGGCTCATATGATTTACCACTTTAAATGACAATGACGATAAAACATTTACATTCATGCCCATTTTAATGCACCTGTTTGTATGTTTTGTTGTAAAATTTATATTTAAGAAATGAAGGTTATTTTTTAACGTTCATTGAAGTATGAAAAACATTGTCTTACGACATGAAAGTCATATAAAGAAGTATAGCATGCCCGTGCCCATCAGGCCTTGAAGAAATAGATGGGCTGCATGATGCTTCCTTGCAGAGCTGGAACCGCCCATACTGAGTACTGGTAAACAGCTTAGAGGAGCTAAGCCTGCCCAGGCAAAGCAGTGCGAGTCGGACCATTCATGTTTATAAACCCTATTGGTTTTATTGGGCGACAGGGCTTGAGATGTCATTTCATCTCAACATCGGGTAAAAGTGCCACAAAATTTGAAGCAATGTCTCCAAAATGACCTAAATAGTGTTGACGGGGATGTTAAACCTCAAATCAAACAAAACAAAGAAGTATAGCTGAAAAAATTCCTGCCTATGGTGGGATTCGAACCCGGGCTGCTATGGTGAAAATCCAGTGCTGTAACCATTGAGTCAACTCCCTGACGCAATGGGCCTCTGTGGCCTAGTGGATAAGAGAGCTGACTCTTAATCATTAGGTCATTCAACGCTGTGGTTCGAGCCCATGTGAGACGGGTCCCATGTGAGACGTCAAGTTCTGCAACGGACAGTCAGGTGGTTTATCTCCTGGTACTCTGGGTTGCCCACCTGATTAACAATCGGCTCATATGAGTGAAATAATATTGAAAGGGCGGTAAAACCAAAACCAAAAAAGAAGAAACTGCTTGATGCAGTTGTCAGAGATTGATTGTAAACATTTATCACATGACGTCCCGTCTCATAATGCACTAAGGTCATGTAATAAATTTGGTAATCCACCAGTGGATTAAAGATGGAAATTAGTTAGATACCCCCGTAACATTACATGTATGACGTCATTAACAACGTCCCATTTACAAATGGCGGAATATTGACATTTTTGTAATCAATTGTGAATATAATGCATTAAAAATGTCACATATTAAATTATAGAATTTTGCATTTGTGCTCATGTATTACTGGAGTTATTGAACTTGTTGAGGAAATGGATAAAATGCTCAGCAAAGCCTCGCATTAAATCCATTTTCCTCAACTCGTTTAATAAATTATTAAACTTGTTGAGGAAATGGATAAAATGCACAGCAAAGCCTCACATTATATCCCTTTTCCACAACTCATTTAATAAATTGAAGAATACATGAACACTTATGTAAGATCCTATATATAATCTATGCATAATCGACCAAGATAGATAATTGAAGAGCAGAATTGCAGTCCGTAGTAATTGGGTCACAATTAAAATTTGTGTGAGCCGTGACAGTTCACTCAACTTTTCTGCTGACCCAGTGTTGTTGATTCTTTAATAACCATTAGGGTCGTTCCCGGTACGATCGGACATCTTACAGGTTCCCAGCTTATGGCGGCTGCTAGGTTTATCCGTCGCTATAGAAAATTATTGGGCGGAGTAGGGCAATGACTCGTTAAGTTATTTCCACTAAGCGGGGATCCAGAATAGAACTATTTAATGCAATAAAAACAAAACACTGATGTTCTGTAAAGTGTATGGTACCTTCGGACAGAGTCTGGTACCTTCGGACATCCATGATGGTATGATCGGACAATAGCCCTCTCCGCCAAAAATGATTACTGTTGGGTATAAGAACAACTTATTCTCTGATACAAAGCATCTATATGATTGAGAAATGAAAGCTAATCATTAATAATATACGTTTAGACCTTACTGACATTTTTTTTCCAACCAGTATACAGTGTCTTTCAAGAAATTTCCATCACAGAAATACTTTAAACTTTAGCAGGCGTACTGAATATGGTAGCATAATTACTCTTTTCTTGGCTATGGTAGACAGATGCTTCTGTTAACCACGGGATAACCAGTTATGATCTGAACGATAATACAGCTGCAGAGATGTCGAGAGAAACCAGCAGATATTTGGTTTTGTAAAATACTCAGTAAAACCGAGTCTCCGATTTTCTTTCTTTTCTGTGTTCTTTGTTTCCAAAGGCAACCTTTTACCTTTTTATTTTACCTTGCTGCAGCTGGTGTTAAGTGCCTTATGACGGCCGTAAAATGTCTCCCCGTGCTTCATCATAGTGCATATTATATTTTCTTTTCCTTTGGGATCATTGAGCCCATTCTGGTTACATTGAAAATCGAATACAGCTGAAGCCGGTGCTAGGGGGGCGTATACTGCCTTGCAAACTACATTGCTGTGTATGAAGAGACTCAATAAAACCGAGTCTCCGATTTTCGCTCTTTTATGTGTTCTTTTTTTCCTTTGTACTCATTTACGAATCATTCTGAAGACAAAAACATGCAGATTTATTTTACATAAATTCATAAGTTCATATTTATGTCATCTAATAGATCAGTTAGTGTAAATTCATAATTCTAACACAGCGCGCCTACCGTATTTTAATCTGCAACAAATCACAGTAAACTGGAAGAGTGTACAAGGGGATAAACTAATAAATAGAATAACAGATTCGTTTCATTTGATATCAAGTTTATCAGGCTCGGCTTCGTGAACGCATGTAGAATTGCTCGGCAAGCCTCGCAATTTTACAAGCGTTCTCGGAGCCTTGCCTGATGAACTTGGTAACCAAAGACACTCACCTGATATTCTCTATTTATGACGTCGCTTTAACGTGTCCTTGACGTTAGACGGTGTAAAGTTGTTTTCTCGAAGGCGAAGCGTCAAAATTAATGTACAAGTCTGCATTACAGTCGAAACATTTGGCGGGAATTTGTCTCAATCATGGCGTTTTGAAAGGAAAAACGAAATGTAAGAAATGCATTTTCATCGTTTGTGGTGTGTTAGAACTGGAAAAAGATCAGCTCAAGTGTGTGCTTTGTTGTGTTATAAACACAGTGTGTCGGTCAGTTGTAAGCAGATAAATCACTCGCGCTTCGCGCTCGTGATTTGATATACTTTAAAACTGGGCTCCAAACTGCGATTTATTACACAACAAATCACACCTAGAGCTGCTCTATTTCTTAAACATTGCAACATTATTCTTTCTTTTGTTTTTTTGCGAATTCTTTTTCAAGTTTGAGTTTGTTTTTCTGTTCCAATTTCCGTTTCCTATCATCCATTTGTTTAGCTTTCATTTCTTTTTTCAACTGTTCTGCTCGTTTTTCTTCTATGACCTCTTTACTCGTAAGTAATCTGTGTGACGTAACTCGTTTACTTTTTGCTTCAGAGGATACCTTGACTTCCGGCATACCAACGCCGAAAAGGGTGTCAATGTCACTATTCCAGTTGCAAGACAAAGTATCGCTGCTGTCATTCAATGCCACCAGTACGCTAGCAGCTTCAAAATCTTCGTCGGAGATGACGCTTGGCATCACGGGGTCATGGCCGGGTGAAACTGGATTGAAATTATTTTCAATAACAAGATGAGCGACAACATTTCCCTCTTGGTCAATAACATCAGGAGAAAAATTCAACGATCTGTCGTCGGCATTGAAAATAGGGACTTCAAGTGACACCGGGCTGTCGTCGGCACTGGAAATAGGGGCATGCGCTTCAAGTGACATCAGGCTGTCGACGGCACTGGAAGTTGAGGCCTGTGGTTGAAATGACGATTCATCACTCGAACCTACAATGGTCGCGGTTGTTTCACGAATTACCCACTGAAGTGGATGCTCCTCAGCTGTTTGGTCATTTTTCTTATCGAAGGGCACAGATGCTGCAAAACCTTTGACAGGAATGGCCAGTGGATCCCAGTCACAAATGCCCGTCGACTGAAACCCAGCAACAACGTTTATACGCGTGAAGGACTGCAAATATGCCTGGTTCAACAACTTTGGAAATGTTAACTTGTTTACTATAGCATTGACACTGCTGGAGGTAAAGTCAGAGCAGACTGAATCATATGCTCGCTGGAATGGACCAAAGACAGCTCGGTCAAGGGGGCAAAGATAGTGGGTCGTATTTGGTGGGAAAGACAGTATCTTGATGTCATTTTCTGAAGCAGCTTCTAAAAGACTGAGAGACTCGTGCGAGTGGTGGTTATCCATGATCAGAATTTGTGGTCTGGTATCACCGCAGTTCTTTAAGAAGATTTCGCTGAACCATTGAGCGCCAATTTCATCAGTCATGTACGCATTCTTTTGATATGTCCATAACGCTCCATCAGGCCCTTCATGAACATTGTAAGATCTGATTGACCGCGATGTTTTCCCTTTCACAATTATGAGAGGCGGCATCTTCTGGCCTGCTGCGTTAATACAGGGCAGAAAGGTAACCGTTTCCCGACTGTTCGACGTCCTCCCGGGAACGGTTTTGGCTCCTTTCCTGGCAACAACATTAGCCGGTTTATGTTCCAGACACATGTTGGTTTCATCCATGTTCCAGACACATGTTGGGGACAATGAGGCTACTTCACTGTGCAAGTCTTTAAAATACGCACCCACTACAGTTGGATTCATAGCTTTCGATCGGGTCGTGGATAACTTCTCGGGGCGCCTGAGCGTAAGTGCTGGGTGCCGAGATTTGAGGCCGGCCCACCACGCCTTCCCTGGTACTCCATTTGTGAAGCTGTTCCGGAAACCCATGGTCTTACACAGTGTCCCGGCTCTCGCTATCAAGGTTCTTTTCGAAAGGCCAAACCCTTGATCAGCTCTACTCATGGCCTTTGACACCATGGCTTCTTCAACAGCTCTAGGTATGACTGGCGCTTTACCGGGCCTTGCTTCCACGTCAATCCTTCCACTGACACGGTCTCCTAGCGTGGACTTGGGCACGCCATACTTGTTGGCAGCATCTCTTATAGAAGACCCCGCTCTTACCGCCTCCACAGCTTGGATCATATTTTCAATAGGATAGGTGGCTTTTAAGCCTTTCGACACCCTCGTCATGGTGATCACTGAGTAAGCTAAGGATTTGATTTGATTTGAAGTTAATCGTCCCCATCAACACTGTATATGTCATTTTGGAGATGTTGTGAGACTTTGAGACGAACATTGAGACATTGAGACGAAATGACTTCTCAAGCCCTGTCGCCCAATGAAACCAATAGGATGTATAAGCGTGGGCGGTCCAACTAGCACCGCTTTGCCTGGTCAGGCTTCGATCCTCTAAGCGATTTACCAGTACTCGTATGCGGTCTTGTGCTGTGTGTGGGAGCATAATGCAGCCCATCTATTTCTTCATGACCCGATGGGCGGGGGAGAGAGTAAGCTAAGGAATAAATTCGGAGGTTGGCTTTCAGATTTTAACCTGATAAACACCTTTTTGTTATAATACATTGAAGTTTATTTACCTCTCCAATAATGTGTTAAATCATTTGAGCCAGCGCATGACAAAACCTACAATAAGGCATTTGCGCCATACGAAAACTCAGATCAGCCTGCGCCTCTGCGCAGTCTGGTCAGAGTCTTCGTATAGCTAAAGGCCCAATGCTCCTTCATGCAGCAAAAGAAGTCTCTGGGTAAAACTATATGGATGCGCAGGCTGATCAGAATCTTCGATGGGCGCTCATGTTTTATTGTAGGTTTTGTCGTGCGCTGGCTCATTTGGTACTTACGTGTTACAATACCATAGTAGTAGCTTTAACCGCGGCTAGTTTTCATCTCAATGTCGGGTAAAAGTCCCACAAAATTGGAAGCAACGTCTCCAAAATGACCTTTACAGTGTTGACGGAACGTTAATCCTCAAATCAAACAAATAAAACCGCGGCTAGTGCTTGACGGCTCGGCCGAAAATAGCTAACATGCACACTTCATATTTTCCAGTTCTGTGGTGTATTCCTCGCTTCCAAAGGATAACCCTTTTATAGAACATACTTAACGTCACTAAAGCTGGTGTCTGGGAATTTGTGGCGGTCGTAAAAAGCCTCCCTGCCCTACACCACAGTGTAGTTTATATTTTCTTATCCTTTGGGATTATTGATTCCATTGTGGAACTTGAATCGCGCAGTCGATGGCACGCCATCGCATATCCCCACGCTTCCCCACGGGCCCCATCCCCTGGGTCCACCCCTATGGGTGGGATCAAAATTCCGAAAGTGTCATGCACTCCCCAGACCAAAGATTTATATGTTCCCAAAGTTTCAAGTTTCTATCTATAACCGTCTAGTAGGAGTTATCCTGTAAGACGGACATACGTACGTACGGACGGACGGACGACGAAGACCATTACAATATCCCCACGTTTTCTTCGAAAAGCGTGGGGATAATTATGAAAATACCCGAGGGTCACTGATGAGGCCTAATTGGCCTAAACTAGCTAGGCTGGCCCAGAAAACATGTACACTTCATATTTTCCAGTTCTGTGGTGTGTTCCTTGCTTCCAAAGGATAACCATTTAATAGAACATATTGTGAGAAACTATACAGAATTAACACCGGAGAAAAACACAGAATAGCAAGGAACCATAACAGAAGTACCGACTTGGAACGGTTGGTAATAAATAACACAAACATAAATATTCTATAACTGCGTTATTTTTCTGGATCTATCTGTGTACCAGAATGTCAATATCTGGTTAAAAATCCGAGAGGCCTTAAATGGGAAACAAATAAAAGAAAGAAAGAAAAGAAACTGTGCAATACTTGTTTACAGTATTATTCTTTAACCCTTTTAGTACCAAATGGAATTTCCCTCCTTATATATAGCAGGAGTCCATTTCAAAATTTAGGGGTGCCAGGTTGTGTTGTCTTCATAATCTGTTTGGAAAATTGCTGAACTTTTAGCAAACAGTGGAGGCCCTAATGAGACGCCGCGTTCTGTGGCGTCTGATCTGGGCCTGCACTGTTTGCCAAGGTACCCCTTTAGGGGTTTCTGGTACTGAATGGGTTAAATACTATTAATAACTATTTCTTCAGCCAGATCCTCAAGGAACTCCAGTTTCAGATAGTCAATATTGCGAGAAACTCGCCTCGCCAAAAACACAATGCTGCTACAGTCCGGCTCATTCTCCCACTCCTCCAACACCTCGAAGATCAAATCACGTACTGCTTTGTATCTGGCTGCCAGCTTCTTGATAATATGGAGCAAAACTGGAATGAGGTCATGATCGAACAACGTTTCCTCTCTATACAATTGATCTAGCTTTGAAACCACGATACAAGCAGATGTTCCGTCTGTTCCAAATTCTCTTTTTTGTATGGCTTTCAAAATTGATAGTGACATGATACTTGATTTTGTTAAAGATTTTTTTAACCTTCTTACAGTAACGCGATAGCTCAGTGGTTAGTGCACTTGACTCTGATGCTAAAGGTCCCGGGTTCGATCCCCGGCAGCGGCGATAAAATTTCGGTGTCCGAACACGCTCCATTGGCATCATTTGCAGGGATGAATGTCATAAAAGTGCACCGACTTTCGGATCGGGACGTTAACTGGAGGCCCCCTGTGCAGGTAGAACCATCCCCTGTGCAGGTTAAAGATCCCTTACGTAATTACATGATTACCGTGTAGGCTTTCATCCTGCAAAACCTGGAGTGTATGTAATATACACCTGCGGTAATGGTCAAATGTGACCGACGCAGTATCAGAAGATAGATAGATAGATAGGAAAAACAAAGTTTTGTAGCCGACCGTTCTCGCAGCTACAGGGATAGCGGAGATAATAAAACATTGCAAAATTTACAGGCCTGCACTGCGGGAACCATCCTTTGAAAGCCCACTTTGCATTAGGGGTATATTTTCATTACAGCAATAGCTCGGCACTTAGCCACCGCCCATCGAGGCTTGAAGAAATAGATGGGCTGCATGATGCTTCCACGCAGAGCTGAAACTGACCCGCACGAGTACTGGTAAACTGCTTAGAGGATCTAAGCCTGCCCAGGCAATGCGGTGCGAGTCGGCCCTTCCATGCTTATAAACCCTATTGGTTTCATTGGATGGCAGGGCTTGAGATGTCATTTCATCTCATTGTCGGGTAAAAGTCCCACAAAATTGGAAGCAATGCCTGCAAAATAATCTTTACAGTGTTGACGGGGACGTTAAACCTCAAATCAAACAAACAAAAAAAGCTAGGCATTCTCCGGCACCAGAGCACTGCGGAATTAATTTGTCATTACCCTGCTTATTGGCCCCGCTATCCCCTCCCATCCCCGTAGGTGGGGAGGGGGCAGTGGTTACAAATGACTGGTGCACAGTTTAATGTTAGGCTGCACACTGCAACGTTTGCTTACGGTTGTGTGAAGCTGCAGCCATATTTATAAACCACGCCTGCGATGAACGCATTGAAATCGATATACAGAGAAACATAATCTTCCCCATGTGGTCAACTGAAACCTTTAAAAACTTCGTGTGTTCCATTATAGTCAGTACACATATACATGTATGGCCTAGAGCATATGCAATCACGTGTTGGTCATCATTAGATCTATATAAAGGGTGAGACGTTCACGGAGGAAACCAAAAACATGTGTCCGATCGTACCTGTATGTGATTTTTTATTTGTCAGGTACCTTCGGACAACTAAATTGTGTCTCAAAATCGCCTTTTGGCTCAAATTTACCCTGAAACTTATATATTTTCATTCACAGAAATATCTTTTGCGCTTAAAGGATACACAAATTACCAGTACACAGCCTTCGTTTGACACTTTCTGAGATTTGTCACGCGCTAGTCGTCTCGCGCTTTGATCGCAATTTGTTTTTGTTTTTCCCGCCGCTATGGCTGCTGCTTACGTAGCGGGTTTTCAACCAATCGATAATGGTTTTATATTCAAGCTATGCAATGTTTTTAGGCGGTTGCGAACAGGTATTTTATTGGTCTTCTTTGATAAGCGGTGCTCGATTAATGTCATTGATGCGGATTTATGCAAGAAAAGAAATACCAAATTGTCCGAAGATACCCCGAAGTCCGATTGTACCGGTAACGACCCTAGATAGATTACCTTAACTCATTGAAATTGATCAAGAAATATTTTCTATGGTCATTCTCTCCCTTCTGCTGATTTAAGAAGGGCAGTTGTCGGATTCTGGCGTACGAATGTGCACTGTACTGGTTAACAGCTTAAGGATTAATCCCCCTGGGCCAGAGGCTTCAGGGTAGCTTATAGGATGATAGGCCCCCGGCGTTTGTCATCTGTCCACATTTTCTCTGGACATTTTCTCTGAAACAGCTAGGTCAGTTTCAGTTGAATTTCATATGCAGCCTCCTGGCCAAATAGGATGAACGTGTGTGTGTTTGAGTTTTGCATCCCACCAACAGCTAAGGTCATATGGAGACGGGACCTTGATTTAAAAACTCATCGGAAAGTCTGGAGAAGCCCAGGATTGAACCCAAGACCCCCTGTTTATGAGGCGAGTAGCATAACAACTGCACCATGGAGGCTTCTAAGACATGGTGAAAACCCACAAAATTATCATCTCCAGAACCAGAAATGAGTACTACCATGTTTGTTCAAGTGATGGCCTATTTTAAAGCAAGGTCAAATTTAGTGCTTGAGACTTGAATATGAAAAAGGTAAAACTGCATTTTTCGAACACTATTGAGGTCTATGACGTAAGAGAATGTAAAGTATGAATGGCAGTACGAATGTCTTAAAAATGCCAAAGGTCAAAGTCGAGGTCACTTAGACTGCAGGTCCATCAACATTTCAAAGGGCATTTTCTCAAAAATCACGGGTTCAGTTTTAATTAATTATGCAGCCTCCTGACAATGGTAGAATGAAAGTCTATTTGAATGGTCCTATGTTCAAGA
Organism: Lucinisca nassula; assembly: GCA_963580285.1. Taxonomy (NCBI): domain Eukaryota; kingdom Metazoa; phylum Mollusca; class Bivalvia; order Lucinida; family Lucinidae; genus Lucinisca; species Lucinisca nassula. The sequence continues at coordinate 173,768,689 of OY757014.1, read as the reverse complement.
TGGCTGCTATGCCCAAATACAGTGATTTGGTTGGTTGATTTGAGGTTTAACGTCCCCGTCAACACTGTAAAGGTCATTTTGGAGACGTTGCTTCCAATTTTGTGGGACTTTTACCCGACATTGAGATGAAATGACATCTCAAGCCCTGTCGCCCAATGAAACCAATAGGTTTATTAGCATGGACGGTCCGCCTTGCACCGCGGTTCCTGGACAGGCTTAGATCCTCTTAGTGGTTTACTAGTACTAGTGTGCGGGCCGGATTCAGCTCTGCGTGGAAGCATCATGCAGCAAAATTCCGCTATTAAGACCACCTTAAATTAAGACTAATTCTCCTTTAAAAAGCGTATTTAGAAGGGTGCAGTTATTCTTTCTTCGTGTTTTCTGCGCAAAATGTCCTTGTCAGGGACCACCTTTGGGACTGTTCAAAAGTGGTCTTAAAGACCACTTTTGAACAGTCCCAAAGGTGGTCTTAATAGAGGAATTTTACTGTATAGTCAAAACCTTAAAAAACCGTCTCCAAAAATGGTGGGTCAGTTGTCTTGAAACTTAGTAGTATAATGTGACTAGGCTCTGCGTGTAACATCAGATGTCTGAGCTCTACCAAATTTGTTAAAATTATTATATTATTCTAGGTTGACTTTAACCTATTTTATGGGAAGGTCAGATTTGCTTCCTTAGGCTTTAGAATGGGAAAAATATAAAAGAATGCATTTTTATCCCCCGACCGAATAGGTTTGGGGGATATAGCGATCAGCCTGGCGTCCGTCCGTCCGTCCGTAGACGCAACCTTGTGATGGCCCTAACTCCTATACCCTTTGAGATTCATTGATGGTTCTTGCCACAATTGTTCACAAGGCTGAGACGGCGTGTCATGCGCAAGAACCAGAACTCTGGATTGCATACTTTTTGAGTTATCTCCCCTTTTAATAAAATAGAATGACTACTTTGTGATGGCCATAACTCCAATACCCTTTGAGGTATGTTGATGGTACCTGGCACAGTTGTTCACAAGGCTGAGACGGCGTGTCATGCACAAGAACCACAACTCTGGTTGTCATGGTTTTTTAGTTATCTCCCCTTCCAATAAAATAGAGTGACTACCTTGTGATGGCCATAACTCCAATACCCTTTAAGATATATTGATGATACCTAACACAGTTGTTCACAAGGCGAGACCGTGTGTCATGCACAAAAACAACAACTCTGGGTGCCATGGTTTTTGAGTTATCTCCCCTGACAATATAACCTTGTGATGGCAATAACTCCAAAACCTTACAGATCTCCACCCCCTAAACCATATATATTATTGTTCCTTATGATAAGACACATTCATTGACACCAACCTGGGGGCCCCCGGGATGCGCTAGGCCTTGCCCCACCCCCTCCACTTCATAAAAGGCCCAATATCTTGGAAACCGTACAGATCCCCACCCCTAAACCATATATATTTTTGTTCCTTATGATAAGACACATTCAGTTACACTAACCTGGGGGCCCCGGGATGCGCCGGGGCCATACCCCACCCCCTCCACAACATAAAAGGCCATATATCTCAGAAACCGTTTAGACCCCCACCCCTAAACCATATATATTTTTGTTCTTTATGATAAGATGCATCCATTGACACCAACCTATGGGCCCCCAGGCTGCGCCGGGGCCTTGCCCCACCCCCTCCACTTCATAAAAGGCCCAATATCTCGGAAACCTTACAGATCCCCACCCCTAAACCATATATATTATTGTTCCTTACGATAAGACACATTCAATGACCCCAACCTGGAGGCCCCCTGGGATGGGTCAGGGCCCTGCCCCACCCCCCTCCACTTCATAAAAGGCCATATATCTGAGAAACCATTCAGATCCCCAACTCAAAAACATATATATTCTTGTTTGTTATGATAAGACGCATTCAGTGATACCAACCTAGGGGTCCCCCAGGATGCGTCATTGCCCCACCCCTCCACTTCATAAAAGGCAATATATCTCGGCAACCTTTCAGATCCCCACCCGAAAACCATATATATTCTTGTTTCTTATGATAAGACGCATTCAGTTACACCAACCTGGGGGTCCTCTGGGATGTGCCCGGGCCATGTCCTACCCCCCCCACTCCATAAAAGGCCCCAAATTCTCATAAACCGGTCATATCCCCACCCCTTATCCATATATATTCTTGTTCTTTATGATAAGACGCATTCAATGAGTCCAACCTAGGGGTCTTCAGGGGTGTGCTGGGGCCATGCCCCACCCTGCCACTTCATAAAAGGCGATAAATCTCAGAAACCTATCAGATTCCCACCCCTAAACCATATATACATTCTTGTTTTTTATGATAAAACGCATTCAGAGACACCAACCTGGGGGTCTCTTGGGATGTGCCCGGGCCATTCCCCATCCCCTCCACTTCATAAAAGGCCCAATATCTCAGAAACCGTTAAGATCCCCGCCCCCCACCCATAAACCATATATTTTCTTGTTCCTTATGTTATGATGCATTCAATGATATCAAATTGGGCTCTGTTGGGTCATCTCCCACCCCTCCACTTCATAAAAGGCCTAATATTTCAGATACAGAGTCCTCATGAAATGGGGGTTCATTTGGGAGACTTTATAATCAATAAATTAAAACCATACATGGCTGCCAGTGGGCAGTGCCTGACAGAGCTCTGGTGAGCATCCTGGCCCATGGGCCTCTTGTTTCGTTATCTCCCCTGACACTAATCTTGTGATGGCCATAACTGCAATACTTTTGTGATATATTGCTGGTTTAATTCTGGTGCACTTTCTATTGGTGAACAATCTTCTGAAGGCCATATTGGCTTTTGGTCGGGGGATTTGCCATCTCTTCCGATGGCTATTTTTGGAATGCATTATAGTCTATGACATGAGATTAGGTACAATATGAATGTCAATGGTCAAGGTCATTCAGCAACATTGGGGCAAGTTCACTTGGATGGCAGGTTCATCAACATTTCAAAGGAGCCCTGGGCCAATTTCAGCTAAATTTCATCAGCTTTCTCATGACAACGGGGAAATGAAATTTGCACAAATGGTCCAGGTCACATGACTAGCATTAGAGGGATGCAGAAATATGGTAAAACACTTAAAACATCTTCTCCAAAGCTCAAAAACTGGTTTGTAGCATCAGGTGACTGATGCCAAAAAGTTCCGCCCACTAAAACTCGTGGTTATTTTTACATCATACACAGATGCACTTCAATGCATTTAACTGAATGTTCCATGGGTTGTGACTGACCTTCACCTATTCTAATCTGGAAACCCGAAAAAAGGGACATAGGCAAACAGTTCAAACCAGGATCAGACAGCAAAATGCGGTTTCTGATCAGGGTCTACACTGTTTGCTAACAGGATTTTCTGTCAGAAATAGAATAAAAACAAAAAATAGACCTGACACCCCTAAAATGACCAAATGACTTGTCCAACATATAACAGTGGAAGAGTCTACCAGTATACAAAGGGTTAACATTTTTAACCCTTATCTTGCTGTTCACGACAACCACTATCATTGCAAACAGTGTAGATCCAGATCAGATGGCTTCTGAAGAAGCCATCTGATCAGGATCTACACTGTTTGGCATTCAGTTTATGAATTTGTAGCAATAAATTACATCAAGTAATTTGATTGGTTGATAGACAGAAATGGGTGTGGCTTAAATGAATATTCAGCAAGATAAGGGTTAAACTGTTTTCTGTGCTTCACTATCCTTTTTTTTGTCATTAGTCCTGTAGTTGTGACATAGCTCTCTGGAAGGGCTCTTGTTATTGTATATGATATGGTTAAAGTTTGAAATAAACTTAAAACTTATACATATATGTCTTGCTGATGAATTTAATCCTTTTCCAAACAAGGCAACAACTGCAGCCTGGGCAAGGCCTGCTGTCCTTGCAGCAGGTAAGGGTAGTCGGGATGGGGGAGTTTTCTGTTATTTCTTCAGTTTCTACACTTCCATTCATTTTCCTCTTTCTCCACTGTCCTTCACTTCCATCTTGGGTGGCTGGGTGAGAGGAAGGTGTCACTGGGGCATCCAACTGATATTGGCTTATAACTGGACAAGGCCTGCTGTCCTTGTAGCAGGTAAGGGTGTTTTTTTCTTCAGCTTCTACTCTCCCATTCATTTTCCACTTTCTCCAGTCCTTCACTTTTATCTCCCATTCATTTTCCACTTTCTCCAGTCCTTCACTTTTATTTCCCATTCATTTTCCACTTTCTCCAGTCCTTCACTTTTATCTCCCATTCATTTTCCACTTTCTCCAGTCCTTCACTTTTATCTCCCATTCATTTTCCACTTTCTCCAATCCTTTACTTTTATCTCCCATTCATTTTCCACTTTCTCCAATCCTTCACTTTTATCTCCCATTCATTTTCCACTTTCTCCAGTCCTTCACTTTTGTCTCCCATTCATTTTCCACTTTCTCCAATCCTTCACTTTTATCTCCCATTCATTTTCCACTTTCTCCAATCCTTCACTTTTATCTCCCATTCATTTTCCACTTTCTCCAATCCTTTAATTGTATCTCCCATTCATTTTCCACTTTCTCCAATCCTTCACTTTTATCTCCCATTCATTTTCCACTTTCTCCAATCCTTCACTTTTATCTCCCATTCATTTTCCACTTTCTCCAATCCTTCACTTTTATCTCCCACTCATTTTCCACTTTCTCCAATCCTTCACTTTTACCTCCCATTCATTTTCCATCCACTTTCTCCAGTGCTTCACTTTTATCTCCTCTACTTCTTTTCTCCCTTTCTCTAGGAGACAACACAAAATGCCCCACAACTTGTGACAAGGATCGATGTGTCTTTAAACCCCAACACAATCAATCTCTTCTCTTCTCTTCTACTGTCTCTTCTATCTGTTTTCTCCATTTCTCTGGGAGACAACACAGTATGATGCACAGGGGTGAACGTGTCTTCCAACTCTGATACAATCAATGAATCAATCATTGCCGCCTGAGAGTCAGACATACTTCTATGGCTCGAAAATCCTCAGGACTATGAAACTTTGTTCTAGACAGTAGTACTTAAAAATCCAAAAATGCGGACACCTTGAGGACTTGCTGTAACTCTTCTAAAATTTTAACAAATTTGTTCCTTGATCCAGGAAGGAGTCCAAAAGGTGCAGATGGAATGGCAAACAGTGTAGACCCAGATCAGACTGCTCCTTCAGGAGCAGTCTGATCTGGGTCTGCAGTGTTTGCTTAGGCCTGTCTGTTCCAATACGTAGGATCATTACAGTAGTTACTATATTTGCCCTCAGTATTCAGACACCTTTACTCATTACCACACTTAACCGGCCCCGATAGCTCAGTTGGTAGAGTGTCCGCTCCGGGGAACGGGAGGTCTGGGGTTCGATCCCGGGCCGCGACATACCAAAGTCGTTAAAAATGGTACTAGCTGCTCCTCGCTTGGCACTCAGGTTTACGGGGAAGAGCTAGGACTGGTCGATCCAGTGTCAGGATAATGTGACTGGGTGTGGTATCATGTAATGTGTCTGGGACATGATACTTCAGTGAGGCAGCACTATAAACGTGAGCATTGAGCTCCCTGTCGCAACCAGACACCGTCGTGATATGACTGAAAAATTGTTGAAAGCGACGTTAAACCCGAGTTCACACACACACACATTACCACACTTGCTGTAAAATTTGAACAGGTTCAATTTTAATACCCAATGTTGAGCCTAAAAATAACAGGATGAGTGGCAAATAGTGTAGACCCTGATAAGATGCCGCATTTTGCGGCATCTCATCAGGGTCTACACTGTTTGCTCAGCCCTGAATGTCTGAATACATAAGGTAAATAATTATGGTATATGGTACCCGGTCTGAAGGCCTAATAAGAACACTTTTTGAATATCTTTTCAATCTTCTGTAAAAGAAAGGTTTATCGTGTTATTTGTTAGAATCACCTTACTGAGATGTTTGTTTGTATAGGAGTTTAACGACCCAGTCAACACTGTTTTAGGTCATTTTTGAGCCGGTCAGTATACTTATCAACACTTTACCTGACCAGGCTTATACGTAAGGGGTTAACCAGTACAGTACACATTCTTTCGTCAGAAACTGACAACTGCCCTTCTTGAATCAGCAGAAAGGAGAGAATGACCACAGAAAAAATTTCATGATCCATCTCCACGAAAGAATGTTGTCGACCCCGGCAGGCGTCGAACCCGCATCCTCCTAGTCAGATGCGCATCCGACTGAGCTACCGAGGCTCTTACTGAGATGATTCTAATGAGTACACACAACATACTTTCAATAAGATAATAAAGGAACTAGAAATGTGTCCAAAGGACACAAATGCCCCCACCTGATAGCAAAAATAAGAAAAACACCTCGGACATGGACAGAAGACAGAGGTAACACCATTGGAATAGAAATCTCCCTAAAGTACCCCTCAATGCTATTGACAAAATTTTCTTGGGAACCCTGAGAACAAAAATCAAAGCAGTCATGAAATTTGTGTGGTCCACTGTAAAGAATTGGGTTCTGATTTCAAACAAAGACACGAGAGCACTGATGATGCTCAACAGTGGCATCACTCAAAATTTGTGATCACAGTCTGTGATGGACCATCTGATAGAGGCAAGTGACTGCATGGTGCTGAGTGATAGACGTGTAACAGTTCAACATATTGCAGATGCCATGTGCATGTGTTTGCTCTGTTCAGACTGCTTTAACCCTTTTTGTTTTGTTTTGTTTGATTTGAGGTTTTACGTCCCCGTCAACACTGTAAGGTCATTTTGGAGACGTTGCTTCCAATTTTGTGGGACTTTTACCCGACATTGAGATGAAATGACATCTCAAGCCCTGTCGCCCAATGAAACAAATAGGGTTATTTAGCCTCGCACCGCTTTGCCTTGGCAGGCTTAGATCCTCTAAGCAGTTTACCAGTACTAGTGTGCGGGCCGGATTCAGCTCTGCGTGGAAGCATCATGCAGCCCATATATTTCTTCAAGCCCCTATGGGCGGGGGCCTTAACCCTTTTTGTACCAAATAGAATCTTCCACCTTATATATACCGGGAGTCCATTCCAAAATTAAGGGGTGTCACATGGTGTTTTCTTCAAAATTAACTTGGAAAGTGTCTTAACTTTTCGCAAACAGTGTAGGCCCTGATCAGACGCCGCGTTCTGCACTGTTTGCCAGGGTACCCGTTTTGGAGTTTCTGGTACCTAATGGGTTAACCAACATTCTGGGGATGAGCAAACCCCTCTGCAAGGTTGGTTCCCCAAATGTTTTTTTTTTGTTTATCCTGGTCCAAAAGCTGAAAAGACGGGACATTTCGAGACCAGTTTAAGATTATTTTTAGGCCAATCCCACCAAATTATTCGTGAGATTTGTGACTCAGGAGGAGTTTTCAGCAAAAATATTAGTATTTTCACCATACTGAATGATGATGATGATGAGGTTTTTTAGTTTAACGACGCGCCAACCCTCTTTGTGGGACCATACTGAATGATCAAAGTTTTAACGATATGTTATTTAATGATGTCATTACTTTTGAACAACTGGCCCCTGGCATACTGATGCTGCAGGACAAGCTCCAGACAACACAACACAAGGTATTAGTGGCAATGGCAAGCTGAAAGATGTGTCTTTGAACTGTTACCCTATGCTAAGCCCCTTCCGGTCTTGCATCATATGATTTTTACTCTTTTTCTACACAGAAATCACGTGTGGTTGCTACCTTCACAGTGATTGTGACATTGTTAACGTTATTTCAGAGGAATTTGATGCTTGTTTGTTTGTTTGTTTGATTTGAGGTTTAACGTCCCCGTCAACACTGTATAGGTCATGTTGGAGACGTTGCTTCCAATTTTGTGGGACTTTTACCCGACATTGAGATGAAATAACATCTCCAGCCCTGTCGCCCAATGAAACCAATAGGGTTTATAAGTATGGACGGTCCGACTCGCACCGCTTTGCCTTGGCTGGCTTAGATCCTCTAAGCGGTTTACCAGTACTCATGTGTGGTCGGTTTAAGCTTTGCGTGGCAGCATCCTGCAGCCCATCTATTTCTTCAAGCCCCAATGGGCGGGGGTGCAAATCACGTGTGGTTGCTACCATCACAGTGATGGTGACATTGTTAATGCTATTTCAGAGGATTTTGATGCAGTTTTCTTTCAAGAAATGATTGTGAATATATTCTATAAAAGGGTCATCCTTTGCAAGCAAAGAATACACTGCAGAACTTAAAAATATGGGGTGTGCAAGCTTTTCTGAAGCCAAACAGGTCTCATGAGTGACCCTCAAATATGTATGAGATTCAACAATGAAGTCAAATTAGTCAATGATTCCAAAGGACTAGAAGATATACTACTCAAAGTTTGATAGGGATCACTTTTTTAATGCAAAATAATTTTTGGATGAATTAATCAGCTGAATCCAAATTTGATACATAATGATAGAAAACGTATCCTTCACAAAACCTAGTGATTAATTTTGTCAACTGGTACTGCATTCAAGCGTGACAACAGCAAACGTCTTGGCACCCCCAAAATTTGCCGTAACACGAAGGGATTTGGACAACTGATTTTTCACAAATTTCCAAATTTGTTTAGACAAACGTACTTAATAACGTGTATGGCGTACAAGGGCATCAATTACAGTACGACATCGCTTGCGCATGCTCGTAATCCGAGTCTGTATCCGGTTTTGTGAAATCAGCTTTCATTCAGCAACCAATGCATCTTTGAGCTCCTGTAAAGTCCTCGGATGCACAGGTCGGGCTGAAACAGCACTCTGTAGCATGTCCCGCGCATGCTCAATCGGATTTAAGTGCGGTGACCGAGCAGGCCAGTCCATACGAACGATTGTCTCACGTTCCAGGTAGGAATCAGTGACGTTGACAGGGTTGGGACGGGCATTATCATCCATCAGAATAAAGTCCGGGCCGATAGCATCTGCATATGGTCTCACAAACTCATCAAGAATCTCATTACAGTACCGCACTGCCATTAACGTTCCGTTTTCAACGACGTACAAGTCAGGTTTACCGTTCATGCTTATCCCAGCCCAAACCATGACTGACCCCTTTCCATAGCGATCATGCTCTGCCACATTCAAGTCATCGAATCGCTGTTTAGACATTCGCCACACTAATTGACGTTTATAAAGGAAGTCTAGACAGAATCTGGACCCCTCAGTAAACAGTACTGGCGTCAAGTCACGAACCGTCCACCTGACGTGAGTTCTGACAAAGTCTAACCGGTCTAGCACATGCAGTCTCGTCAACGGGACACGTACAGCAGGCCTCATGGCATTAAGTCCGAACTCGTGGAGTCCGTTTCTGACAGTTTGTGTAGAAATTCGTACTCCAGTTCCGTTCATAAGCTCGTTATGCAAACGCGTAGCGTTCAGGAACCGTTGACGTCGAGACTGAATCAACAAGAAACGGCCCTGACGTTGAGTTGTAGCCCTTTCTTGACCCCGCCGCGACTGTGTGAAGGATTTCCGTGGGTAAGATGCCGACTCCACATTCGTGAAACCACGCTCTGAGACACATTCAGAATCCCAGCAACACGACGTTGAGAGACGCAAGATTCCAACATTCCGACGCAACGATTCATTTCTTCGGAGCTCAGACGGTTTCTTAATTGTCCCCCTAGGCATTTTAGTGTTTCACAAATCAAATGAAGTCCTTTTTACGATTGGTAAAGGAACACTGACAAGTTTGATTGGTCTGTTGGAAAGCAGTGCTACGCAAGATTTTGGGGGTGCATCAATTCATTTGCGAATTGTGAGAAGTGTACACTTTTATGAGTACTGAGCTGCACACGAGTTTCTGCTTAAGATATTTATCAATATACCGAGTACAAATTCTGTCAAGAACTTATAAATTTTCTGTGCAAAATTTGGTACATAAAAAGTGATCCCTATCAAACTTTGAGTAGTATATTTAATCTACACTGATGGAAGGGCGGAGTGACTTTTTAAGGCTGCCAAACATTCCCTTTACACCAGCTGTAGTGTGTGTGTGTTTGAGTTTCACGTCACAACAACAGAGAAGGTCATACAATGATGGGACCTCGGGTTAAAGAATCATTCAAAAGTCTGAAGAAGCCCGGGATCAAACCCACAATGCCTGGTTTATGAGGCGAGTAGCTTAAACACTACACCACGGAGGCTTCTAACCAGCTGTGGGGAAGTAAAATAATGTTTTATGTAAGTGTTATCATTTGGAAGCAAGGAATACACCATAGAACTATAAAATATGGAGACTGCAAGTTTTTCTGGGCCAGACTACCATAGCTAGTTTTGGCCAATTAGGCCTCATTAGTGACCCTCAAATACAGTAAAATGTCTCAATTAAGACCACCTTTGTGACTGTTCAAAAGTGGTCTTTAAGACCACTTTTGAACAGACCCAAAGGTGGTATCTGACCAGAGTACTTTGTATGCTGGAAACACAAAGAAAGAATATCTGAAACCTATTAAATAAGATTTTCAGAGCAGAAATAGTCTTAATTTTAGGTGGTCTTAATAGCGGAATTTTACTGTATTTTGGAAATTCCACAATAATTTCAAACAACATGAAAATAAAATCTACACTTTGATAGAAGGCAGCAAGATGTTTTACGACCACCACACATTACCTTACTACCTTCTGTAATGACATTAAATAATCTTCTGTAGAAGAGTTATCATTTGGAAGCAAGGTATACACTGCAGAGCTTGAAAATACGATGTGCAATTTTTCTGGGCCAGAGGTTTGTTTTGACTAATTGAGTCTCATCAGTGACCCTCAAATATGATGAAGGGCAGAGTTTTTTTACAGCCGCCACACATCTTGCCATTACAATAACATGCCTGTGCGACAAAGCGCACTTTTCACATCTCCAAAACGGCTACTTTTCTGATGAAAATCCACGATATTTTTCTTATTTATACAGCAAACATAGGTTCTGGGTGCTCATTAGAACCGCCTCAAACAGGCAGTTCTAACAAGAACCCACAACCTATGTCTTGGTACAGAAATAAGAAAAATACTGTATACCCCCATAAACCCCATTTTTCTGTATATACTGTGGGGTGTAGGAGGGTGTTCATTTCACGGACTTTGTCACGTGATGCGAAGCTTAGACATCAAAAGCACTATATGCATTACAGTTCATGGAGACTGCTTTGTTTGATTTGAGGTTTAATGTCCCCATCAACACTGTATATGTCGCTATGGAGATTATTGTGGGAATTTTACCTGACATTGAGATGAAATGACATCTCGTGCCCAGTCGCCCAATGAAACCAACAGGATTTATAAGCATGGACGGTCCGACTTGCACCGCTTTGCATGGGCAGGTTTACCAGTACTTGTGTGCCGTCGGTTCCAGCTCTGCGTGGAAGCATCATGCAGCCCATCTATTTCTTCAAGCCCCGATGGGTGGGGGCCAGTTCAGATAGACTATGCTGAAAAATAATTCATGAATGAGGACCTCTCCTTGGTGCAATCCTAGAGAGGCTGAGAAGTCTCTGCAGTGCCCTTGTAAAAAAATCCTAAAATTTGGACTTGTGGTTTTGCTGCAAAAATTTTAACAAATTTGTGTCACAATCCAGCAAGGAGTCTAAAGAGTGCAGATTGAATGGCAAACAGTGTAGACATTGCTGCTCCTTCAGGAGCAGTCTGATTTGCACCTGCACTGTTTGCCAAGGGTACACCTTCATTAAATGTAAAGTAAATGACAACAGTAAAGCTGCTATTTATTGCACTTGCAGTTTATTTTTTTAATACTTATGATCAATAAATTATCATAATTTGTATACTTCCCAAAATATAACATATAACAAATGATCTACATGTATTTCAATATGAAATTCTTCCCCCCAAAAATGAGCATAGAAGGAACAGTACATATATACCACAACCTCTTTATAACACTATTTATAGGGTCCAAAGCAGAAACCGTGCTAGTAAAACGGCTGTGTTATATCCAAACAGAAATGTATAGATTATATTTTATGGTCATTTCTGTTGCACCTGCTTTAAGCAAGGTGCGACATAGCAGTTGAACTTTCCATCAAGCCATCAACATTTGGGATCACCCTAATGTAAGAGTCCCCCACAGGCGCGACATAGCCTTCGGCGGAATTCTTGTTCGATATATTCTATGCATTTTTTTGGATCAAATGGTCATTTTTTCTTTCTAATCTACACATTTCTGGGATCCATCTTGAAAGTGTGTTATATCCAAAACCGTGTTAGATCTGTAACAAAACTGTGTTATAACAAAACCATATCATAACGAACCTGGTTATAGTGAGTTTGTGATGCTAATCATGACACTGAGAGCAGGGACAGGTTTATCGGCCTTGAGTGTAGGCTGATCCATGTTCTAACAAAACAGTGTTATAACAAAACCGTATTATAACAAACCTGGTTATAATGAGTTTGTGATGTAGTGCTAATCATGGCACTGACAGCAGGGACAGGTTTATCGGCCTTGAGTGTAGGCCGAACTGTTTATAACAATGCTGTGTTATAACAAAACCATATTATAATGTACCTGGATATGACTTAATGATGTACTGCTAATCATGACACTGACAGCAGGGACAGGTTTATCGGCCTTGAGTGTAGGGTGAACTGTTTATAACAAAACTGTGTTATAACAAAACCGTATTATAACGAACCTGGTTATAATGAGTTTGTGATGTACTGCTAATCAAAGCACTTACAGCAGGGACAGGTTTATCGGCCTTGAGTGTAAGCTGGGTAAATGGTCCTAAATGGAGACCTGGGTCCAGTTGTTCAAAGCATTGTTAGCTTAACGAGCTCGTTAATTGTCATATTGTTAGCCATTCTGGCAAGTACAATATCTAAAATTTTGCTATTTTTGCTGAAAAAATGTGAGCAGCTTTTGCATTGGCAAAAGCTGCTTACATTTTTTTAGCAAAAATGTTAGCATGTTTACCATATTGAATGATCAAAGTTTTAACAATATGTCGGCTAATGACGTCGTTAGTTTTGAACAACTGGCCCCTGGTCAGTTTTGCTAAACCAATAAATTTCTATGCTTTAAGCAAACATGATCATATACCACAGAAAATGGCATCTTATCTGGGTACACACTATTCCCCAATGTCCCAGCAAATGAGCCCAGTCCAGTTTTTACAGACAACCCTCTTTACATAGCACTCTTGATGTCTCAACGACAAGAACAGCACAGTTATAAGTAACCGTACCTGGATTTGCTGATATCACCAACGTAAGTTTGCTTGTACTTAAAAATTAAACTTTGGGTTAACTAATTAACAATCAACACCAAATTTGACACTATGGCCCATAATAGTTGATTAACCCATTTTGTACCCAATGGAATCTTCCTCCAGTAACCCCTTTTGGTGTTTTCCATACATACAGTATGGCAGTGTAGGTCCTGATCAGATGACTATCACATCTGGATCTTTATTGTTTGTTTTTTGTGTTCAGCAGGATAAGGGTTAAAGATAGACATGAAAATATGTTTTGATTATATAGATTTTGTTTGTTTGATATGAGGTATAACGTCCCCTCAACACTTCATAGGTTTTTTTCGGTTTTGGTTTTACGGCCCTTTCAAGATTATTTCACTCATATCGAGCCAATCTTTAATCAGAGGTGGGCAAAAACTGGAGTACCCGGAGAAAAACCATCTGACCTTCCGCTGCAGAACTTGGCGTCTCACGTGACCCGAGCGAGGCTCGAACCAACAGCGGTGAGAGACCTAATGTTTAAGAGTCAGCGCTCTTATCCACTAGGTCACGGAGGCCTGTAATACTTCATAGGTCATTTCGGAGATGTTGCTTCCAATTTTGTGTGATTTTCACGGACATTGAGATGAAATGACATCTCAAGCCCTGCCGCCCAATGAAACCAGCAGGGTTTATAAGCAAGGGGCGATCCGCCTGGCACCACTTTGCTTGGGCAGGCTTAGATCTAAGCGATTTACCAGTACCCGTGTGGGGGTCGGTTTCAGCTCTGCGTGGAAGCATCATGCAGCCCAACTATTTCTTCATGCCCCAATGGGCGGGGGTCGAGATTATATAGTAAAATGACAAACATAAATAACCATAACCAACATATTTATTTAATTGCTTTGGACCAAAACTATCATTTATTTTATATTGTAAGATTATAGAAATTGGCAGTATCCAACAGACAGCATGATTGGTAATAGCAAACCATTTCAACCAACTTTTTTCATGTACAAATGAATAAATTAACAAATTAAGATGAAACAGTTAAACCTGGGCATGTTTTCATGTACAAATGAATAAATTAACAAATTAAGATGAAACAGTTAAACCTGGGCATGTTTTCACGTACAAATGAATGAATAAACATGTTTAGTTAACTCTTATCCTGCTGTTCACGAAACCCTTTTCTTTGCAAACAGTGCAGATCCAGATCAGATGGCTTCTGAAGAAGCCATCTGATCAGGATCTACACTGTTTGACATTCAATTTATGAACTAGTAGGAATAAATTACATCAAGTAATCTGATTGGTTCATAGTCAGAAATGGGTGTGGCTAAACTGAATATGCAGCAAGAAAAGGGTTAACAGCTGCTGAAAAAAATGACAGCATAGCTGGAGAAGCACATGACATTACGGTAACACACCCGTGTAACATACTGCATTCTTTCATGGCCCAGTTGTTCAAAGCATCGTTAGCTTAACAAGCTCGTTAGTGGTCAAATTGTTAACTGTTCTAGCAAGTACAATATCTAAAATTTTGTTATTTCTGCTGCTCAAGCTGCTCACATTTTTTCAGCAAAAATATTAGTATTTTTACCATATTGAATGATCAAAGTTTTAACGATATTTTAGCCAACGACGTCGTTAGTTTTGAACAACTGGCCCCTTATCTCCAAAATGGTTATTTTCCTGATGACAATTTGTGATATTTTTCTCATTTATACTGCAAACAAAGGTTGTGGGTACTCGTAGAACCACCTCACTGAGCAGATCTAACAAGTACCCACAACCCATGTCTTGGAGCAGAAATATGAAACAGAATGTATACCCCTGTAACCCCAGGTTTCTCTATATAAAGTTGGGTTAAGAGGGATGTTCATTGCACGGGCTTGTTAACATGATGATATGGTAACACTAACATCTCAAACTGGCAGTTATGAAATTATGACCTGGCAGAGTAAAATATTTTTCATGAACGCTCTCCCATGCATGAAATTTGTCCTACTCATAAATTTTAATATCTATGAAATAAAGTTTTTTGAAGGAGTTGCTCTTGACACTATATTCATTTCCCGTAGCTTAAGTATCGTAAACTTCCTAAAAGTTTGGACACCTTGTGAACTTGTTATAATTCTCCAAAACTTTTAACAAATTTATTTCAAGATCCAGCAAGGCAACCAAACGGTGCAGATGGAACGAAAACAGTGTAGACCCTGATCAGACTTCTCTTTCAGGAGCAGTCTGATCTAGGTCTGCACTGTTTGCTTAGGCCTCTCTGTCCCAATGCTTAGGATCACTATGCTTAAGTGATTTGTTACACTGCATAAGAATTTATACAGGCTTTTGATTGGATGCAAGGGTAATTATTTTCTGTATACCCCGTGAGCACAATATATTGCCCTCTGGTGCACGCCTTTGCTGCATTTAGATGTCCACCATCTTGGATTTACTGCACAGTTCAGGAGAAATAAAAGCAAAATAATTTCATGCATCACAATAAATTTCATCTTTCACTATATGAACTCTTGCCTAATATTTCACAATATAAAGTCAATGACCCTCAATAATGGCATCACAGAAACAAGAGACCATTCACGAAATGCATTTGACAATTTTACAATCAATATATTGCACATTACTAAAAGAACAATTTGATCACACACTTGAAGATGGTTGAAAAGGGAATAAATGCATCTCATATACAGTAAAATTCCTATATTAAGACCACCTTTGCGACTGTTCAAAAGTGGTCTTAAAGACCACTTTTGAACAGTCCCATCGGTGGTCCCTGACAGGCCTCATATATTTCAGGCTTATGCAGGATTTCAGGCTTTTAGAGCTTGATTTTTTCTTGATTTCAGGCCTTTAGATTTTGGTTTTCTGTTTAAAAAAAGTATTTAACTGTTATCCTGCTAAATAAATTTATTAACCCACACCCATTTCTGACTATAAGTCAACCAAAATACTTGATATTTTCACAAACTGCATTACAAACAGTGTAGATCCAGATCAGATGGCTTCTTCAGAAGCCATCTGATCTGGATCTACACTGTTTGCAAAGGTAATAGTTGTGTCTTTTTCAGCAGAATAAGGGTTGAAGCTGCAAAATCGGGGCTTTCAGGCATGGAAAAGCGTGGTCAGTACGAGGCCTGCCCTGACCCGAGAACATTGTAGGCAGATTGAACAAAGAAAAATTAAGTGTACCCTTCAAAATAAGCTTTTTATAGCAGAATGAGTCCTAATTTTAGGTGGTATTAATTGCGGAATTTCACTGTATATTCTGGCATTATTACAAGGGAAACAACTTCTGAGACTTCTGTTTTTTTTTCTTGTGTGTGTGTTTTTTTTTTTTCACTGTAAACAGAGTGACTCTGAAAAAGGGGCATCAGCACTCTTTAGGTCATTTTGGAGATGTTCCTTCTGATTTTATGGGACTGTTATCCAAAACTGAGATGAAACAATATCTGAAGTCCTACCGCCCAAGGAAAACAGGGTTTAAGGAGCAGTCCGACTCACACCACTTTTCCTGGTTTGTTTGTTTGTTTGATTGGAGGTTTAACGTCCACGTCAAGACTGTAAAGGTCATTTTGGAGACGTTGCTTCCAATTTTGTGAGACTTTTACCCGACACTGAGATGAAATGACACCTCAAGCCCTGCCACTCAATGAAACCAATAGGGTTTATAACCATGGATGGTGTGACACTCGCACCACTTTGCCTGGGCAGGATTAGATCCTCTAAGCGGTTTACCAGTACTTGTGTGCAGGTCGGTTTCAGCTCTGCGTGGAAGCATCATGCAGCCTATCTATTTCTTCAAGCCCCGATGGGCGGGGGCCGACCACTTTTCCTGGGCAGGCTTAGATCTAAGCGATTTACCTGTACTCAGGTCTTGTCAGTTTCAGCTTTGTGCCACAGTAGCATGTCCATGCAGCACAATCTATTTCTCCAAGCCCGCCTACAGATTTGGCTACATCTATTCTTGTAAATACATGTAGTGGGATTAGAAAATATCATTAACAGGATGGCAAGCAGTGTAGATCCTGATGAGACAGCACATTGTGAGCTGTCTGGTCTAGATCTTCACTGTTTGATACAGGTCTACAGAGTTGAATGGGTTAACCCAGTGTATACTAGTGGACTTTTCCATTGCTATATGTTGAACAAGTCCACTTGTCATATAAGGGGTGTCAGACCTATTTTTTTGTTTTTATTCTATTTTTGAAATAGTGCAGGTCCTGAACAGATGCCACACTATGCAGGGTCTGATCTTGGCCTACACTGTTTGCCAAGGTACCCTTTTAGGGGTTTCCCGCATGCAATGCGTTAAAGTGAATGAATATTCATCATATTAGAAAAACTTGTGTTAATACTGTATCTTGTGGCTCTGAAAATGGGATTTTTCTGATGTAATTTTGCGACAGTTCTAATAGATATTATACTCGAGACAATGATTGTGGGTACTCATACAATACAAAATGTCTCTCTGAGGTGCTTCTAATGAGTACCCACAATCTACATTTTAAAGTAGAAACATGTTGGCCGCCGCGCATAGGGGCTTGGAGAAATATAAAGTCAATGACCCTCAATAATGGCATCACAGAAACAAGAGACAGTTCATGAAATGCATTTAGCAATTTTACAATCAATATATTGCACATTACTAAAAACAATTTGATCACACACTTGAAGATGGCTGAAAAGGGAATAAATGCACCTCATTCTGATTCACCATATTTGCATCATTTGCTGGCTCCCAGCTTGCACATTGTCAATATTGGAAAAACAGGTAACCAGACCCCCCTGACCTTTCAAGGTCAGGGGGGTCTGGTTACCTGTTTTTCCAACACTGATAACATTCAAACTAGGAACCAGCAGGTAATGCAGATATGGTGGATACATATTCTGGCATTTTTACAAGGGAAACAACTTCTGAGGCTTCTGTTTTTTGTGGGGCTTTTTCACCGTAAACAGAGCGACTCTGAAAAAGTGGCATCAGCACTCTTTAGGTCATTTTGGAGATATTGCTTCTGATTTTATGGGACTTTTACCCGACATTGAGATGATGCAATATCTGAAGTCCTACCGCCCAAGGAAAACAGGGTTTAAGGAGCGGTCCGACTCGCACCACTTTTCCTGGGCAGTCTTAGACCTAAGCGTTTACCAGTATTCAAGTCTAGTCAGTTTCAGCTTTGTGCCACAATAACACGTCCATGCAGCACAAACTATTTCTCCAAGCCCGCCAACAGACTTGAATACATCTATTCTTGTAAATTCATGTAGTGGGATAAGAAAATATCTTTAACAGGATGGCAAGTTGTGAGCCATCTTGTCTAGATCTTCACTGTTTGATACCGGTCTACAGAGTTGAATAGGCTGACCCTATGTATACTAGTGTACTTTTCCATTGCTATATGTTGAACAAGTCCTTTGTCATATAAGGTTGTTTTTTTTTTTGTTTTTATTCTATTTTTGAAAATTCTATTAGCAAATAGTGCAGGCCCTGATCAGACGCCACATTCTGCAGGGTCTGATCTGGGCCTACACTGTTTGTCAAGGTACCCCTTCAGAGGTTTCCCACATGCAATGCGTTAAACTGAATGAATATTCTTCATATTAGAAAAATGTGTGTTAATACTGTATCTTGTGGCTCTGAAAATTTTTCTGATGTAATTTTGTGACAGTTCTAATAGATATTATATTCGAGACAATGATTGTGGGTACTCATATTAAATTGTCTCTCTGAGGTGCTCCTAATGAGTACCAACATGTTGGCCGCCACCCATAGGAGCTTGGAGAAATAGATTGGGCTGCATGGTGCTTCCACGCAGAGATGAAATCAATTGCACATGAGTACTGGTGAACCGCTTAGAAGGTCTAAGTCTGCCCAGGCAAGGTAGTGGGAGTCATACCATCCAATGCATATAACCCTTTTCCTTCCATTGGGCGGCAGGGATTGAGATTTCACCTCAGTGTTGGGTAAAAGTCCCACAAAATTGGAAGCAACGTCACCAAATTGACCTAGTGTTGACAGGGACGTAACTCTTATCATGCTGTTCACAACAACCCCTATCTTTGGAAACAGTGTAGAAGAAGCCATCTGATCAGGATCTACAGTTTGACATTCAATTTATGAATTTGTAGGAATAAATTACATCAAGTAATCCGATTGGTTTCAAAGTCAAAAATGGGTGTGGCTTAACTGAATATTCAGCAAGAGAAGGGTTAATGTGAGGAAATATATGACAATCAGTTTTTAAATGGAATTCCTTTGGAAAACAAAACAAGAGCTATCCTTGTCTGACTGTTTGAAAAATATGGATGTAAAGATTAAACCTTTGTCCCGCTGAATCGTGACAATCCAAAGTTTGCAAACAGAGTAGATTCAGATCAGACAGCTTTTTCACATGTCATCAGATCAGGATCTACATTGTTTGTTATTCAGTTTGCAAATTTGAATGATCACATTTATATATCAAGTAATCTGATCGGTTGATAGTCAGACAAGGGTGTGGCAAAATTAATTTATTCAGCAGGACAAGGTTTAAAATAAGTGTGATAAAGTCAGACATTGGGTTATAACAACAATACCCGGCAAGCTAAAATGCTATTTATAATAATCAACAAAATTTGCATACATGATTGGACCTTAAGTATATCAAGCCCCGAGTTCATAAAACTTTTTTCATGCTCAACTCTGCTGAGCATGAAATTTATAATGCTCATAAAATCATTAAAATTCAAATATAAATGAAAGAGGCAATTTTCCTGCTAAGATTAGCACTGCATGTAATTTGCCCTGCTTATAAATTTTAAAATGCCAACAATTGTTGGCATTTTAAAATTTATAAACAGGACAAATTTCAAGTCCAAGTGAGTTGAGCATGAAATTTTTTTTATAACCTCAGGGCATGACCCCGAGGTTATAAAACGTTTTTCATGCTCAACTCACTTGAGCATGAAATTTGTCCTGCTCACAAATTTTAAAATGCCTTCAATTGTTGTCATTTTAAAATTTGTGAGCAGGACAAATAACATTCTCTGCTACCTGAGAAAGAAAAATCGCTCAACTTCTTAGTATTTTAATTTTTATGGGCATCACAAGTTTCATGCTCAGCTAAGTTGAGCATGCAAAAAGTTTTATAACCTCAGGGCCTGGTCTCTTAGACAATTTTATAAAACACTTCTTGAGGAGGCCTGTTTTACCATATGCAAACAAAGGTGCACATCCACGCAGTCTGATTAGCACATCGGGGTTTGCTGCTCAGACAGTACAATGCCTCTAGTTCCTATGTTTAACCCTTTTTGTACCAAACTGAATCTTCCTCCTTATATATAGCAGGAGTCCATTTCAAAATTTAGGAGTGTCAGGTTGTGTTTTCTTCAAAATTGATTTGGGAAAATGGCTGAACTTTTTGCAAATAGCGTAGGCCCTGATCAGACACCGCATTCTGTGGCGTCGGATCTGGGCCTGCAGTGTTTGCCAGGGTACCCTTTTTGGGGTTTCTGGTACAAAATGGGTTAAATTTTCAACATTCTAGCTAGGCTCTGTAGCTGGCAGGCCAGTTTGTGTCTAATCCTATAGAAATTTTTCTGTAAGTGGGTTCATATATGAAGAGAATTTTTTGTTTCTTTGCACTGGGTTTTATGTCCCCATCAACACCATTTAAGTCATTTAGATGTTGCTTCCGATTTTGTGGGACTGTTACCCCAACATTCAGATATTTCATCTCAAAGCCTTCTACTGGCCGAGATAACTCACAAGTATAATCTTTCACAACCAATGTCTACGTACCAACTCAAGTATAGCTGACATCTCAAGCCCTACTGCTGAAAGAAACTGCTAGGGCTTAGGAAGTCTGACTCGCAGCACATTTCCTGAGTAGGCTTTGACCTTCTAAGTGGTTTACCAGTACTCAAAAAGCTTGGTTTTTTTCTGCCGGTTTCAGCGCAGCACAGAAGCACCATGCAGCCCACCCTATTTCTCCAACCCCGATGGGCGGAGATGAATATCAGAGAAAATAAAACAAAGGAGCAAAGGCTGATCTCAGTCTTCAATAAATTTTGACTCCTTTTAGCCCCACTTTTATATTGTACAACGGATTTACAGGCTTGTACATTATATTCCCTATTTCTGCTCAAACATATAGGTTGAAGGTACCTGATAGAACACAGAAATACAAAGAATTTTTTAACTGAAAATTTGTTTGTTTTTTTTGGGGTGGTAAAATTTTCAATATATTTGATCAAATAGGTGTGTTTTTGGAATGGAGATGAAAAAATAAAATATGAAGAAATGTGCCTGTTTCCCTTCATATGAATATTGGAGTTTAACAACCCAGTCAACACTATTTAGGTCACATCGAGCCAGTCACTTAACCTAAGCACACTTCTTTGACAGACTTACAATTAAGCTGTTAACCAGTACAGTGTTCATTCTCTCACCAGAAACTGACACTGACAACTGCCCTTCTTGAATCAAAAAAAAGGAGAGAATGAACATGAAATAGATTTCATGATCAATCGCCACGAAAGAATGTTGCTGACCCATTAGGTATCATACAGGAAACCTTCTGATGTCTAGTTGGGCAAGCATCCAATTGAGCTACCAAGGCTGGCTCTAGCAGTCTACAGTGAACAAAATGTAACCTCCCTTCTAAAGGGAGACAATACTAGCAGAACTAGCTCTCGATGTTTTTGATTTCTTTACAGAGTATTGAACCCTCTCAGAAAAAGGAATCTATTCTTAAAGGAAAGAATTTGCTTCTATATGGGAGCAAATTTTTTCCTTTAAGAACAGATTCCTTTATCATGTGTTATTGATTAGATAAAATCTTATAACCACACAAGTAATAAAACATGGTGTGAACATTATGACAGTGTCCGAGACAACTCTATGTTTTCTTTTGAACTTCTTTGGCAACAAAATATGATTTAAAATCATCATATGAGCCCCGCCAAGCGAATTTGTGTCTTCGAGCATTCCGTCATGACAAATTTTAACTGCGCATGCCCAGCCATTCAGAGGGGCCAGGGATATGGCTTTCTGTCTGAAGGTTTCTCTTGATTCACTGCTTGTATGAGCGAGCAGCGAAGGTTCTGGCGAGACTGCGCGGATGCGCAGGCTCGCCTGAACCTTCGCTGCTCGCATAGTCGATAAGTACCAAAATCACTTGACGGGGCCCACCTAATAAACACAATTTTACACTTGTAGTCATTTCATATGAAATTTAGGAAACTCGCCAATGCCTTGTTTCCTAAATTTCGTAAGAGATGACCACTTGTGTAAGATCCTCTAATATTGCAATGGGATACAAAAATAAAGCTTTACTCTTCTAACAGTGTCTACAGTAGGGTTAAATGTAGATGATCCCAGCACCCTTGGAAATTGTTGGTCCCTACACCACCAGCACTTTTCAATATCACAAGAAATATAGTATGAAACATGAACGACCTTTGGATTTGGCACAGACTCTTTGATGTTCGCCTTGAGCCTGCTGAATCTAAAATATCAGCGGATGACATTCAAATTATGAGAACATGGATGTACCGGACATATTTTAGCCACTTTAAACCCATTTGGTACCAGGAACCCCAAAACGGGTACCCTGGCAAACAGAGCAGGCCCAGATCAGACGCCGCATTCTGCGGCGTCTGATCAGGGCCTTCACTGTTTGCTAAAAATTCAGTCATTTTTCAAATAAATTTTGTTGAAAACACAACCTGACACCCCTAAATTTTGAAATGGACTCCTATATAAAAGGAGGAAGATTCCATTTGGTACAAAAAGAGTTCCTCCTTATATATAGCAGGAGTCCACTTCAAAATTTAGGGGTGTCAGATTGTGTTTTCTTTCAAATTTATATGGAAAATGACTGAACTTTTAGCAAACAGTGGAAGCCTTGATCAGACACCACGTTCTGTGGCATCTGATCTGGCCCTGCACTGTTTGCCAGGAGCAAATTCTTTCCTTTAGCCCTTTTTGTACCACATGGAATCTTCCTCCTTATATATAGCAGAGGTCCACTTCAAAATTTAGGGGTGACAGGTTGTGTTTTCTTCCAGTTTATTTGGAAAATGGCTGAACTGTTAGCAAACAGCGGCGGCCCTGA
Organism: Lucinisca nassula; assembly: GCA_963580285.1. Classification (NCBI taxonomy): domain Eukaryota; kingdom Metazoa; phylum Mollusca; class Bivalvia; order Lucinida; family Lucinidae; genus Lucinisca; species Lucinisca nassula. The sequence goes on along the minus strand of OY757014.1, from coordinate 173,745,385 downwards.
TCAGATGCCGCGCTCTGCGGCGTCTGATCTTGGCCTGCAGTGTTTGCCAGGGTACCCATTTTGGGGTTTCTGGTACTAAATGGGTTAATATCCTGTATAGTAGTCACAGATAAGTCTGACTAGGCGGTGCTATTCAGGTGTTGACAATATATGTCAAATTCGCTGAGTCCACCAGATGATTCGGTAGAATGCCTTTTGCACGCTTTCTACAAGCCAACGAAATGGTCATATACGCCACAGCTATGCTTGTGTTACAGTTGAATTCACATAATCGGGCGACTTGGTTTACTTTTTTGTTAATGGAATATTCCTAAGGCAGGTACAAACGATAGCTTCGCCTAGTCAATCTTATCTGCGACTACTATAACTGCTAACATTCCAACTGAAAAGGGGAATAATCTTCGTTAGGGCAACACATGTAAATTGCTTAACACATTCCATTCAATACTCCAAAATGGACCTTTTTTTGATGAAAATTTGTAATATTTTTCTAACTTCTGCTTCACAGATTGTAGGTTCTCTAATCTAATCATTCAGTTTGACTAAAACATCAAACCCTGTTCTCAAGAAAAAATAATTCAATGGGAAGCACACTTCTGTCATCCACTGATATTCTCTTCAGCAGGCTTAAAATTAAATGGGCCCCGTCAAGCGATTTTGGTACTTATCGCCTATGCGAGCAGTCTCGCCAGAACCTTTGCTGCTCGCTCATACAAGCAGTGAATCAAGAGGAACCTTCAGACAGAAAGCCATATCCCTGGCCCCTTTGAATGGCTGAGAATGCGCAGTTAAAATTTGTCACGACGGAATGCTCGAAGACACAAATTCGCTTGGCGTGGCTCAAATTACAACCTTGTTTCCTAACTTTTGCAATATTTAAACCCACCATCCTCTGGTATGAGCCTGCACTGTGCCTTTTTCCTGGGGACTAAACTGTAATATAGTCGTTATAGCGTTTAACATCTGTTGCTTTCCATGAGCATCATTACTTATCAAGAACTTAAAAGTCACATTCTTCAAGTATTCTAAATTAGCACCTTCTCGTGTAATACTTCTTTCCAGTTTTCTGATTTCTTCTTTAAGTCTGTCAATTTCTTCATGTAGTTGTTCTTGCTTCATCCCCGAGGACAGCTGTAGTTCTCTTAATGCTACCTCAAGCTCACGTTTCTGTTTTCGTAAAGCGGTAATATCAACGTCTTTACGTGCCTGTTCTTGAGCAAAATATAACAGAGTCATCTCCCCTTGTCCAGCAGGGGGTGTTCTCAAAAGTCTTTCCACTGCTTCATCTTCAGAAGTCTGCCTCTCACAAGAAGCTCCAGCTATGTCAGGGTTCCTGTACCTTGCCAGATAATCAGTTTCCAGCCTCTGAGTAGAGGTGGCTCGTAGACTTTGGATTTCTCTGTCTTTTTCTGCCAGCATAGAAATAGTTCTGTCCCTCTGTTTCTTTATTTCATCCTCATATTCCTGAAAAATACCAGTATTTTAGGACCAAGTGAGATCTCAAAAATAGTACAGTCAAACCCTCTTTATACCAACAGTCACTGAAATGACATAACGTGTTATAACAACAATTTGAATGAAATGAACCTTCCCTCAAGGCTTAGCCTCAGTTCTGAGTCAAACCCCCAAACTCCAGCCCCCACCACAGTTGTTAACACCTATATCTAATCCATATTCATGAAAGATTCTTGTTATCTAATACTCCAAGAAACAAATGTTATAGATATTTGTTATCGCCTCAGTGATGCAATTCTAACAAATGACTACAAGTCTACAACATTTGTTTCTTGAAGTAATTAACCCTTATCTTGCTGTTCACGACAACCCCTATCTTTGCAAACAGTGTAGATCCAGATCAGATGGCTTCTGAAGAAGCCATCTGATCAGGATCTACACTGTTTGGCATTCAGTTTATGAATTTGTAGCAATAAATTACATCGATTAATTTGATTGGCTGATAGACAGAAATGGGTGTGGCTTAAATGAATATTCAGCAAGGTAAGGAATTAAGGGGAAACACCACTTTATTACCTATCATACTCCTACTTGGGATTCTTTATAATTGCAAACTCTTATAATGGGGTAAATTTTAGGGAATCAATACTGAGGTTTTAACAAGGGTCTTCTGTACTCTGAAACATTAAATAATGAAACTTCTGTCATAAATGCTTATTTTTTTTCTCATTGTGTTTCCAAATTCAAAGATTATCTAAGAAAATAAACTCTGAGTAAGTGGCAGACTGATGGAAATTAAAATGCTTGCTGTTTTCTCATTTCGTATAAGAAGCAAATGCTGTGGATAAGGCTGGCATGATTAATGGTAAATTCTACCAAAATGATTATCGTTACTGATTTACTAATAATAGATTATTTGATAAGTAAAATTGAATACCCAATGTTGTGTCTAAAATGGCCAAATGAGTGGCAAACAGTGCAGACCCTGATGAGACGCTGCGTTCTGTTAAGGCCCGTGTGTCGAAGTACAAATGATACTGAATAATATATGGTAAGAGTCAAAGCCAGAAAAGTAAAATTATTATCAAATCTTCAGTGATTACTAATCAATCATAGATAACAATGACTTGACCGATTATCGATTATTTCAGCTCCAATTAGCCAGCCCTAGTTGTGGATATTTGTTAAAATCGCCTTCATGAATTTTGTCGCTATACTGAATGTCAGTATTAACCCTTATCTTGCTGTTCACGACAACCCTTATCTTTGCAAACAGTGCAGATCCAGATCAGATGGCTTCTGAAGAAGCCATCTGATCAGGATCTACACTGTTTGGCATTCAGTTTATGAATTTGCAGCAATAAATTACATCAAGTAATTTGATTGGTTGATAGACAGAAATGGGTGTGGCTTAAATGAATATTCAGCAAGATAAGGGTTAAAAGGGTTGACTATGTAACAGAAATTTGCTTCTCACTGGTGACAAGAGAAAAGTTCAAGCCCACAGCAGTGAGAGATGTAGAGACAAGGGGTAACCAACTGAGACTTAATGGTTGACAATATATATGTACCTTAAAAACCTGTCTTTAGGGGTTTTCGAACTAGGTAATACACTACCCCACCCCCCTGCTCTGCTACATATACTAGGAAGAGTCATAAAATGTTAGGTATAGAAACTAGAGGCATTGTACTGTCAACGCAGCAAACGCTAAGGTGCCGATCAGACTGCGCGTATGCGCAGTCTGATCTGCACTTTTGTTGTTTGCAAATAACATTTTTTTTTGTAAATTTTTTTTTCAGGATGACATTTCTTTTTTTTTTCAAACCTATAGTCTACAGGCAAGCCAAAGAGCAATAAACTCTTGCCAAGTGCAACAACCAGGCCATCACTATAATGATAACAAGTAGTGTTACAATGTTTACTAGTTGTCTTAAATCCAACCCCGGGCCCCCGCCCATAGGGGCTTGAAGAAATATATGGGCTGCATGATGCTTCCACGCAGAGCTGAATCCGGCCCACACACTAGTACTGGTAAACCTCTTAGAGGATTTAAGCCTGTCCAGGAACCGCGGTGCGAGGCGGTCCGTCCGTGCTAATAAACCCTATTGGTTTCATTGGGCGACTGGGCTTGAGATGTCATTTCATCTCAATGTCGGGTAAAAGTCCCACAAAATTGGAAACAATGTCTCCAAAATGACCTTTACAGTGTTGACGGGGACGTTAAACCTCAAATCAAACAAACAAATCCAACCCCATTATAACATGAAGTTTTACTTACAGCCCAGTCAACATTATTTAGGTCAAAACAACCCAGTCAGCTTACCTAATCATACTTCCTGGGCTGGCTTATACATAAATGGTTAAACAGTAGAGTGCACATTCTTTTGCCAGAAACTGATAGCTGCCCTCCTTGAATCAGCAGGAGGGAGAAAATGACTAAACAAGAGGGCCCAGAGGGCCCTGGTTCGCTCACCTGTGTGTCACTGTAGCGAGTACATTTTATTTTTAGCTCTTGTGGCCATCTTGTTCATCAGCAGAGTGATTTTAGCTTATATGGTAGGGAGTAACCTAGGCAACATTCCTGGGAACTTGGTATCAAATTGGCCTTAGGGTTTAGGGGGAGTTTCCGTTTGAATCAAATTTACAATATTTTTATATTTTTACCTCCGGTGGTCATTTTGTTCATCCGAGTGGGATTGTTTTAGCCTTTTTGGTAGAGGATCATCTAAGCAACATTGTCGCAAGGATCCTACATGCTAAATATGAATTTGCTAAAATGCTTTAAAAGTTATGACAAAGTAGGTCAAAGGTCAAGGTCATGGGTCAAAAGTTTTGAATGGCTGAGAAAACATTTTCACAAGGAACATGCATGCCAAATATGAAGGCTCCATCTCATATGGTTCACAAGGTATGATAAAGTAGGTCACAGTTCAAATATTTATGAAGGGAAGCCCTTGTCAGAAAGAACCTACATGCCAAATATGAAGGCTCTATCTCAAACGGTTCAAAAGTTATGACAAAATAACCTACTGATCTACTTTTTGATTTGACATGACCCATATTCGAACTTAACTGAGATATTGTCCAGATGATCATTCTGAGCAAGTTTTATGATGATTTGACTGAAACTGTGGCCTCATAGAGTGTTCAAACGTTTTTCTATGATTTGACCTGCTGACCTACTTTTTGACCCGACATGACCCATATTCAAACTTGACACACATATTGTCAAGATGATCATTCTGAGCAAGTTTGATGATGATCGGACCAAAACTTGGGCCTCTAGTGTGTTCACAAGGTTTTTCAACAATCTGACCTACATAATGACCAGAAATGACCCATATTCGAAATTAACAGAGCTATTGTCAAATGATCATTTTGAGCAAGTTTGATGATGATCGGACCAAAACTGTAGCCGCCAGTGTGTTCAGAGGGTTTTTCTATGATTTGGCCTACTGACCTACTTTTTGACCTGACATGACCCATATTTAAACTTGACTGAGATATTGTCACGATGATCATTCTGGGCAAGTTTGATGATGATCGGACCAAAACTGTGGCCTCTAGTGTGTTCACAAGATTTTTCTATGATTTGACCTGCTGACCTACTTTTTGACCTGACATGACCCGTATTCAAACTTGACCCGGATAATGTCAAGATGATCATTCTGGGCAAGTTTGATGATGATAGGACCAAAACTGTGGCCTCTAGTGTGTTCACAAGGTGTTTCTAAGATTTGACCTACTGACCTACTTTTTGACCCTACATGACTCATATTTGAACTTGACCGAGAAATTGTCAAGATAATCATTCTGAGCAAGTTTCATGATGATCAGACCAAAACTGTGGCCTTTAGTGTATTCACAAGGTTTTTCTATGATTTGTCCTACTGACCTACTTTTTGACCCGACATGACCCGAATTCAAACTTGACCGAATTATTTTCAAGATGATCATTCTGGGCAAGTTTGATAATGATTGGACCAAAACTGCAGCCTCTAGTGTTTTCACAAGGTTTTTCTATGATTTGACCTACTGACCTACCTTTTGACCCGACATGACCCGTATTCAAATGTGACCAAGATATTATCAAGATGATCATTCTGAGCAAGTTTGATGATGATTGGACATAAATTGTGGACTCTAGTGTGTTCAGAAGGTTTTTCTATGATTTGATCTACTGACCTACTTTTTGACCCGACAACACCCATATTCGAACTTGACCGAGATATTGTCAAGATAATCATTCTGCGCAAGTTTGATGATGATCGGACCAAAACTGTGGCCTCTCGTGTCTTCACAAGGTTTTTTTTCGGATTTGACCTACTGACCTACTTTTTGACACGACATGACCCATATTTGAACTTGACCGAGATTTTGTGGTGGTACAAATTGTGTGCAAGTTTAGTTAAAATCAAATCATAAATGAAACATCTATCATGCAGACAAGACCAAAATAGGCAATTTTTGCCCTTTCAGGGGCCGTAACTCCGTCACACATGATGAGATATGGCTGGTTCAAGAAAGGAACCCAGATCTCATGGTGGTACATGTTGTGTGCAAGTCTGGTTAAAATCAAATCATAAATGAAGATGCTATCGTGCGGACAAGACCAAAATAGGCAATTTTTGCCCTTTCAGGGGCCGTAACTCTGAAACACATGATGGGATATGGCTGGTTCAAGAAAGGAACCTAGATCTCATGGTGGTACAAGTTGTGTGGAAGTCTGGTTAAAATCAAATCATAAATGAAGATGCTATCGTGCGGACAAGACCAAAATAGGCAATTTTTGCCCTTTCAGGGGCCGTAACTCCGAAACACATGATGGGATATGGCTGGTTCAAGAAAGGAACCCAGATCTCATGGTGGTACAAGTTGTGTGCGAGTCTGGTTAAAATCAAATCATAAATGAAGATGCTATCGTGCGGACAAGAAATTGTTTACGCACGCACATACGCACGGACGGACGACGTACGACGGACAAAAAGTGATCACAAAAGCCATGACAGGTGAGCTAAAAAGATTTCATGATCAATCTCCATGAATGAATGTTGCCGTCCCCAGCAGGTATCAAACCTGCAAACTCCCAATAACCATCAGATGCACATTCTACTGAGCTAACGAGGCCGGCACAACAAGTAGCATCATAATGATAACAAGTAGTGTTTTAACAAGACTTCACAGTAGGGTATTAATCCTTGTCCTGCTGAATATTTTAAACTGCCACACCCACCACTGATTGTCAACCAATCAGATCACTTGATGCAAATTATTGCAACATATTCATGAGCTGAATGACAAACAATGACGATCCTGATCAGATGGCTTCTTCAGAAGCCATCTGATCTGGATCTTCATTGTTTGGAAAATAAGGCATATCCGGGCTCAGCAGGACAAGGTCTTCAGAAGCCATCTGATCTGGATCTTCATTGTTTGGAAAATAAGGCATATCCGGGCTCAGCAAGACAAGGGTTAAAGAGAATATAGTGTACCTGTAATTGTGTATGATGTTCCCCTTCCAGCTGTGTCACTTCCTGTTTATGTTTTTCCTGTACAGCTAGCAATGTCTTACGGAGGTTCTCCTCACGTTGTTTGAGGTGCTCTATCTCCTCCACATGCTGACTGGTCTGAGTCCGCAGTTTCTCTCTCAACTCATTCAGATGTTCTTTGAGGACATCTAGCTCTGCCGTATTACTGGGATTTTCCTGTACAAAATAAATGGGAATGTACATGGGAAAGTTTTGTTTGTTTGTTGGATTCGAGGTTTAACTTCCCCGTCAACACTGTATAGTTGTGGGACTTTCACCATACATTGAGATGAAATGACATCTCAAGCCCTATCGCCCAAGGTACATGGGAAAGAGTATGTGTGTTTGCATGACCAGCACATGATCACAGTCTTTGCTGGTCCACTGAGTCCTCTAAGGGGTAAACGGAAAAGAAGAATTAATTTTAGGTAGGAAAAAAAGTATCAGGGAAAAAAAAAGTATTAGTTTTATCCATATTGGTTTCTGATGTTACAATGATATGATGATATGATGATAAAGATACTTTTGTATATTTTGAATTTTTATTTTCAGTTTACTATTCAATTTTGCAATCTATCTCTGTAATCCTTGCTTTATAAAAGGGATATGTCACTTCATCTCATTATCTGGTAAAAGTCCCATAAATTGGAAGCAAGTTCTCCAAAATGACCTGTATAATGTTGATGTGGACGTTTACCATAGACCCAATTTGATTTCACAGGGCAGCAGCGCTTGAGATGTCATTTCATCTCAATGTCGGGTAAAAACCCCACAAATTGGAAGCAACGTCTCCAAAATGACCTATATAGTGTAGACAGGGATGTTAAACCTCTAATCAAGCAAACAAAAGTAGAGCAAGTCAGATCTCTATGCTCATAAACCCTATTTGGTTTCGTTGGGCGGTAGGGCTTGAGATATCATTTCATCTCAATGTCCGGTAAAAGTACTCATAAATCGCTTAGATGGTCTAAGCCTGCCTAGGCAAAGTGGTGTGAGTCATGATCATAAACACTATTTGGTTTCACTGGGAGGCAGGACTTGAGATGTCTTTTCAACTGGGGTACTTTCTTCCTGATATTTTTTTTGTCATTATACTTTTTTCCTGATACATTTTTTTCCGATACTTTTTACCTGATACTTTTTTTATACTTTTTTTCCTGATACTTTTTTCCTACTAAGGATCTTGGCACATCCAACAGACTAAAAAGTGATGACGCTGGTTCGGTTGCATGAATGCACAGGCTGTCTTCAATCTTTGCTGGTTGTACAAGCCGTTGCTGTTTTAATTTTCTCGTGTTTTACAGCCTTTTCAAGATTATTTCACACATATCAAGCAGGTTGATAAACACAGCTGAGCAGAAAACAGAGTACCTGGGATAAAAACATCTGACCTTCCATTGCAGATAAGCTAAGTTGTAGCTTTATGTGAGTACAAGCCCAATACTGAAACTCCTTTATAAGAATAAGAACACTGGCCCGACTCGTGGATCTTGGACCCCTGTTGATGATCAGGTATTTCATATATAAAATAAATTACTATGTTTCTGGATATAATCTATACCTTTTTTTGTTTGGATATTTGTTTGTTTGAATTTAGGTGATTTTGGAGACGCTGCTTCCAATTTTGTGAGACTTTTACCCGACATTGTGATGAAATGATATCTCAAGCCCTGCTAACAGTCCTTCTAACAGTTTTTGTTTTGTTTGTTTGTACTGGGCTCTAACGGCCCAGTGAACACTTTTGAGGTCATTTCTGAGCCAATCAATTTACCTATCCACCCTTTTCCTGGGCCGTTAACCAGTACAGTGCACATTCTTTGGCCAGAAACTGTTTTGTTTGTTTGTTTGATTTGAGGTTTAACATCCCCGTCAACACTGTATAGGTCATTTTGGAAACATTGCTTCCAATTTTGTGGGACTTTCACCAGACATTGAGATGAAATGACATCATAAGCCCTGACACCCAACGAAACCAACATAAACTCGCACCGCTTTGCCTGGACAGGCTTAGATCCTCTAGGGAGTTTGCCAGTACTGGTGTGCGGTCTGTCACCCAAGGTACATGAGAAAAGAGTATGTGTGTTTGCGTGACCAGCGAAGATAGTAATCAGACTGCACACACATGCAGTCTGATCACAATTGTCGGTCCAATGAGCCTAGACTCTAAGGATCTTGGCACATCCAACAGACTAAAATGTGATGACTCTGGTTCAGCTGCATGAGTGCACAAGCTATCTTCAATCTTTTCTTGTTGTACAAGCCAAGTTGCTGTTTTATTTTTATTGTGTTTTACAGCCTTTTCAAGATTATTTCACATATATCAAGCTGGTTGATAAACACATTGGGGCAGAAAACAGAGTACCTGACCTTCCATTGCAGATAAGCTAAGCTGTACCTTTGTGTGAGCACAAGCTCAAATAGAAATGCCTGCCCTGACATCGCCGTCAACACTATTTGGATCATTTTGGAGACGCTGCTTCCAATTTTGTGAGACTTTTACCCGACATTGTGATGAAATGATATCTCAAGCCCTGTCGCCCAATGAAACCAATAGGGTTTATTAGCATGGACGGTCCGCCTCGCACCGCTGTTCCTGGACAGGCTTAGATCCTCCAAGCGGTTTACCAGTACTAGTATGCGTGCCGGATTCAGCTCTGCGTGGAAGCATCATGCAGCGCATATATTTCTTCAAGCCCCTATGGGCGGGGGCAATTTGCCAGAAACTGACAACTGCCCTTATTGAATCAGTGGAAGGGAGAGAATGACCACAGAAAAGATTTCATGATCAAGCTCCACAAAAGAATGTTGCCGACCTGGCAGGTATCAAACCCGCGTCCCCCTGACCACCAGTCAGACGCGCATCCGACTTGCTACCAAGACCGGCCTTATAAGCGGTTTACCAGTACTTATGTTTGATCAGTTTCAGCTCTGTGTGGAAGCATCATGCAGCCCAATCTATTTCTCCAAGTCCCAATGGGTGAGGGTTAGGGCTGGCTAATCGGAGCTGAAAAGATAATCGATTATATTCCTGTCATTGCGATCGATAATCGATTAGCAATCACTGAATATTTGGTCATAATTTTAACTGTCTGGCTTACGGTCTAAGCATGACTACTACCATATGCTGTACTTTTCCGTATGTATTTGAACAGACAGACTGAGCAAACAATGTAGACCCAGATGAGACGCCGCAGAACGCGGCGTCTCATCTGGGTCTACACTGTTTGCCATTCATATAGCCTTTTAGGCACAACTGTGGGTAGTAAATTGTATTTATCAAATAATCAATTGCAAACAAATCAGCAATGATAATCGTCGTTGTGGAATTTATCGACTGAATATCGATTATCCGATTAATCGTGCCAGCCTTAGTGAGGGTGAGTTTCTGGCCAATTGTTCAAAGCATCGTTAGCTTAACGAGCTCGTTAGTGGTCATATTGTTAACTCTTCTAGCAAGTACAATATCATCAATTTTGGTATTTTTACTGAAAAAATGTGAGCAGCTTTTGCATCCGCAAAAGCTGCTCACATTTTTTCAGCAAAAATTTCAGCATATTTGCCATATTTAATGATCAAAATTTTAATGATACGTTAACTAACGACGTCATTAGTTTTGAACAACTGGCCCATAATCTATACCTTTTTGTTTGGAAATAACATGTTTGTTTAGTAAATAGGGCTTCTGCTTTGGACCCCAACAATACAGTTATATAGAGGCTCTGGTCTACTACCTTCTTATTTTTGAGGACTGACTGTGCTCTGAGCCTGTATCTTTCAAATTCATCTCTCAATTGTTCCAGTTCTTCCCTGTATTTCCTACACAGTGGAGACTCTTCCTCCCCATCAGCTTGTAACAGCAGTTCTGGAACAGGCACAGAGAAAATCTCTGAGAAAGAGTAACAGAAGAAACAAAGAAGAATCAATATTGCATGCACAACTGCGCAACAACTGTAGTAATTTAAATAAAGATTAATTCAATAATCATTTACACCTGGATCCAAATTGTGGCTGTGAAAATGGTATCGAAGATGCTGAACATTACTTTTTCAACTGTACCAAATACACACACCAATGACTAATTCTGTTCAACTCAACAAGAAATTTCCACCCTCTAAATGTTCAATTGCTTCTATTTGGAAATCAAAACCTTAGTGTCGATAATAATATTATTTTGTTCGACGCTGTCCACAACTTTATTAAAACGTCAAATTGATTTTAGGCCTAAGTCCTACAAATACCAAAATAAACCTATTTTTGTCAGTGTAACAGATGTATAACAGACCGTATTAGTACTTTACCACCCAACACGAAGTGTCTGTCATTCTTATTAAGAATCCTTCTCATACCATGCATACTCTTTTTTTTTTTAATATACATTGTTTGCTGTTGTTTTCACTTTGTATCATTATATATGATTGTTGTAGGGGAAGGGCCGTAACTAATATTGCAAGAACTTGTGGCCCAACTCCATTGCTTTTTCTGATGCAATAAAATATGTTTAAACTACAAAGAATAAGATTTCTTCATATACTTTAACCCATTATATACTAGTGGACTCTTCCTTTGCTGTATGTTGGACAAGTCCATTTGTCTTATAAGAGGTGGTAGGCTAATTTTTCCTTTTTATTCTGTTTTTGACAGAAAATTCTGTTAACAAATAGTGCAGGCTCTGATCAGACGCCGCATTCTGCGGTGTCTGATCTGGGCCCGAAACCCCTTTCCTTTTTCCGCAAACAGTGATGGCCCTGATTTGACGCAGAGCAGCTGATCTGGGCTTGCATCTGCATATGATCAGGGCCTGCACTGTTTGCCAATGACCCAATTTGGGGCTTCCCATAACACTATCACATAAACCCTTATCCTGCTGAATAAATTAAGTTGCCACACCCATGTCTGACTAGCAACCAATCAAATCACTTGATATAGAATATTCATAAAAATTTGTAACCTGAGTAACAAACAGAGTAGATCCTGATCAGATGGCTTATTCAGAAGCCATCTGACCTGGATCTACACTGTTTGCAAAAATAGGGTCTGTGGTGTTCAGGGGGATAAGGGTTAAGATGTTTGTGAAATGAACACCCACTATAAATTTATACAAGGAAAAGTGGGCTTGAAAAAAGTATGTATTACAATGTTGTTTCCTTAAAAGTTTAACTCGAAAGTGGGGCAAATATTAACCTTTAAGAACCCTGAGAAAAACATGTATACATCTGAAAAGGTTGTCTGCTCATGTCATTTGCTGAATTGTTTTTGCAAACTTTTTTAAAAAAAAATTTGCATACAGGCAAAAATGTGGACCTTTTTCTTGGGGTCCACACTGTTTGCAAAAAAAAATACTTTTAAGGTAACCAGCAGACGGCAAAGCTGACGACAATTGTCGTGATTGGCATTTTATGGGTTAAAGCAGTCTGAAAATTGCATATATACAGTCAAACTCATTCCCTATTGCCAAAGAATTTCTTTCGATAGCTCCAGAGAAGAAAAATTCAGGGATAATTTAGCAACATTTTTTCTATTTTGTGATGAAAATGTATGTTGTGTGTACTCATTAGAATTACCTACATATTTGCATTACAAAAACATGCCTATTCAAATATATTGGAAAATTTTACCAAGAAACTTGAAAATTTTCAGATAAAAGTTTCTGATATTCTTCATGTTTCTACTCCAAACATAGATTTTGGGAACTTGTTAGAACTGCCCTAGGTTTCTGAGCAAAAAATAAGAAAAATAATGTAAATCCCCTGTAAACCCAAGTTTCACTATAAAAAAGTGGGGTTTAAGGGGGTCAAAATTATATTGGCCTGTTTTTTGTGATGTATAGAAGATTGGAAGTATCCAATTGTCGTTATGAGCAACATTCAAGAGGTTTGAACTACCCCTCTGAAACATATTTTCAGGGTTCAAAAGGCGTTTGATCCATTTGTTTGTTTGATTATCCCCACGTTTTTTGAAGAAAAGTGGGGATATTGTTATCGCCTCCGTCCGTCCGTCTGTCTGTCTGTCCGGCTATCTCCTCCTATACCGTTCATTGGAATTCAACCAAATTTGGTGTGTGAGTTACTTACATGAATGGCTTCTGCAAGAGCACATTAATTTTTGGACCAGCCCGCAGGGGTCCCTGGAAGAGGTCAAAACGTGGGGATTTGCGATGGCGCGCCATCGACTACGCGATCTAGTTTGGGGTTTAATATCCCCATCAACACTGTAAAGGTCATTTTGGAAACGTTGCTTCCAATTTTGTGGGACTTTTTTACCCGACATTGAGATGAAATGACATCTCAAGCCCTGCCGCCCAATGAAACCAACAGGGATTATAAGCATGGACGGGCCGACTCGCACTGCTTTGTGTGGAAAGGCTTAGATCCTCTAAGCGGTTTACCAGTACTCGTGTGCAGGTCGGGTTCAGCTCTGCGTGGAAGCATCATGCAGCCCATATATTTCTTTAAGCCCCGATGGGCGGGGGCAGCATTTGAGCCATTTAAGGATGTACAAATTCCTGCTATCCAACTAGGCATCAGTAGGATATGGAAGATTTTTGATGTCATTATGCATTTTAAAAATTTACAATTTACCTTCAACATTAACAGGCCTCTCCGATGTTTCATTCACCAATTTCAGTTGTCCTTTCAACTTCACAATCCTATCCACAATAGCACTGACATCTAAACTCTCCAGATCCTCTTGTCCATCATTACCAGAGCTAGCCGCTCTTGCTAATGCCATGTTCTCCATATCAAGCTGATTCGCTCTTTCTTTCAATTTCTGAATAGTCTGCTGGTCTTGGAATCTCATTCTCTCGTAATCCCCAACACTTTCCGACAACTCAGAGAGTTTAGTTTCCAATTCAGATATTCTTGTTTCACTTTGCTCGTTATAAAGTTTGGCCTTCTCTTCAGCATCTTGTGCCCTGTAAAGATCCTGCTGTAACTGAAGTCTCTGTTGAGCCTGTGAAGAAATAGTGGATATTTGATATATTCAGTGCAAGAATGATTTTTATTTCACCACATGAACACAAAATCAAAAGATGTCTGGCATGGCCATTGACAGGAAGTCATGAACTGAATTTATGAAATCAACTGCAGCCAGTTGATCCAAAATCAACTGGAGCCAGTTGTTAGCTGACATATTGTTTAAACTGTAAACTGGAATTTAATTTATCAAATATCCTAGTGTTTTCAGCAAACACTGCACTAGATAATGTACTTGCAAACGTGAAACCAACTCACATATTTCTACAAAAATACCACTGTACTAGATAATGTGCTTGCAAATGCAAAAGCTACTCACTTTTTTTCTGCAAAAATACCACTGTACTAGATAATGCACTTGCAAATGCTAAACCTTCTCACTTTTTCTGCAAAAATACCACTGTACTAGATAATGCACTTGCAAATGCTAAACCTTCTCACTTTTTCTACAAAAATACCACTGTACTAGATAATGCACTTGCAAATGCTAAAGCTACTCACTTTTTTCTGCAAAAATACCACTGTACTAGATAATGTGCTTGTAAATGCAAAAGCTACTCACTTTTTCTGCAAAAATACCACTGTACTAGATAATGCACTTGCAAATGCTAAACCTTCTCACTTTTTCTGCAAAAATACCACTGTACTAGATAATGCACTTGCAAATGCTAAAGCTACTCACTTTTTTCTGCAAAAATACCACTGTACTAGATAATGCACTTGCAAATGCTAAACCTACTCTCTTTTTTTCTGCAAAAATACCACTGTACTAGATAATGTGCTTGCAAATGAAAAAGCTACTCACTTTTTTCTGCAAAAATGCCACTTTACTAGATAATGCAGTTGCAAATGCTAAACCTACTCACTTTTTTCTGCTAATATACCTCTGCTCTAGATAATTTTTTTTTTTTTTTTTTTTTTTTTTTGGTTTGGGTTTTACGGCCCTTTCAAGATTATTTCACTCATATCGAGCCGATCGTTAATCAGAGGTGGGCGAAAACCGGAGTACCCGGAGAAAAACCACCTGACCTTCCGTTGCAGAACTTGGCGTCTCACACGTGGCCCGAGCGAGGCTCGAACCAACGGCGGTGAGAGACCTAATGATTAAGAGTCAGCGCTCTTATCCACTAGGCCACGGAGGCCCGTCTGCTCTAGATAATAAACTTGCAAATGCGAAAAGTTATATTTTTCTGCAAAAATTCCACTGTACTAGATAATGTACTTGCAAATGCAAAAGATACCCACTTTTTTCTGCAAAAATACCATTGTACTAGATAATGTACTTGCAGATGTGAAAGCTACTCACTTTTTTCTGCCGAAATACCACTGTACTAGATAATGTACTTGAAAATGCGAAAGTTACTTTTTCCTACAAAAATCCCACTGTACTAGATAATGTACTTGCAAATGTGACAGTTACTCAGTTTTTTCTGCAAAAATACCACTGTATTAGATAATGTACTTGCAAATGCGAAAGCTACTTACATTCTTCAGCGAAAATACCACTGTACTTGACAAAGGTCTTGTTGAAGAACACATAATTTTAGTCACTAATGAGCTTGTTGAGTTAATGATGTTTTAATTAACTGGGTCCTGGAATTTATTCTGCTCTAGGGCCCAATACACAAAATTTTAAACACTTTTATATCTGCCAGCTTTCCACATTTTTTGTGTGGTGGTGGGGATGTTAATTGGAAATGACACAGCTTGACCACTTTTGAAATAACTTACTTTCAATTCTGCAGCCTCTTTCTGCAGGTCCAGCAACATTGGAGAAGGCTGTTTTGATTTCTCTTCTGCAACGATTATTTCTGCTTTCAAGCTCTGTATTTCACCATTCAAATCTTTGATCTGTTTGTCATACCTAGCACATATGTCTGGAATCAATCTCTCCTTCTCTTTCAAATTGAACTGGGTCTCATCCAGCTGTAATGTTTATTCAATAAATTTCTTAACCCTTGTCCTGCTGAGTAAATTAATTTAGCCACACCCATTGCTGACTATCAACCAATCAAATTACTGAATAAAATGTATTTGTTCAACAAACAAATGACATGACAAACAGTGTAGATCCTGATCAGATGGCTTCTTCAGAAGCCATCTGATCTTGATCTACACTGTTTGCAATGGTAGAGGTTGTTGTGTTCAGCAGGATAAGGGTTAACCCATTTTGAACTGATATATACTAGTGGACTCTCCCATTGCAATATGTTGGACAAGTCCATTTGTCACATAAGGGGTGTCAGGTCTATTTTTTCATTTTTAGTCTATTTTGATGGAAATTTCTGTTAGCAAATAGTGCAGGCCCTGATCAGACGCCGCGTTTTGCGGCGTCTGATCTGGGCTTGCGCTGTTTGCCAAGGTACCCCTTTAGGGGTTTCCTACATACAACGGGTTAACAAGGCAATTTCTATGATCAAATCCTTAGCTCAAGGTAGAAGGTTCAAGAATGTTGTATTTGTTACTCCTAAGAACAAATGTTGTGGATATTTGTTAGAATCGCCTCAGCGAGGTGATTCTAACAAATGTTCACAACATATGTTTCTTGGGGTAGTGAGAGGGTAAATGCAGTTTTAGTACCTATTGTACTACTCCTAATTGGGTTTCTTAAAAGCGGCAAAGTATTAGGGAACAAATACTGTCCCTATAGCGAAGGTCCTCGGTAGCAGTCAGTAGCTGACTGGTGAACAGGAGGATGTGGGTTCCATACCTGCTGGGTCGGCAACATTCTTTCACGGAGACTGATCATGAAATCTTTTCTACAGTCCTTCTCTCCCTTCTGCTGATTCAAGAAGGGCAGTTGTCAATTTCTGGCGAAAGAATGTACACTGTACTGGTTAACCACTTATGTTTAAGCCTGCCCAGGTAAAGTGTGGATAGGTAAACTGACCGGCTCAAAAATTATCTAAAATAGTATTTACAGGGCCGTTAAACTCCAACACAAACAAAAACAATAAAGAAGAGATTTGTTCTCACCTGGTGCTCAACATTCTCTTTGGCCTCTCTTTCTTTAGCCACCAGTTTCTGTAACTCCCTCAACATCACTACATGATCAGTCTGCTCTTTTTCTCTCTCTAGTTGTTGAGCTCGAATTTTATTCTTCAGCTGAAAAAAATACTTTGATTTGGACATGGCCTTTTCAGGATATTTTATCATCACGAAAGTTAATACTACAGCTATATTCTGTACCAAATATGAAGAGAATCTAACATTAGGTTACAGAGATATGAGCAATCAAAAAGGTTTAACACAAACCTTTGACGTAAAAATTGACAAACGGACGGACAGCCCACCCAGGGGCTTGACCCAGGGGCTTAGATATGCAGCCTATATAATTTTGACCCCATAAACCCCCCATTTTATATAGAGAAAAGGGGTCTACTCTTCTCTGGAGCAAATTTTTCCTTTAACCCATAAAATGCCAATCACGACAATTGTCGTCTGTTTTGCCGTCTGAAGGTTACCTTGAAAGTCCTTTTTTGCAAATAGTGTGGACCCAGATCAGACTAAGCAGACTGATCTGGGCCCACACTGTTTGCCTGTATGCAAAAATATTAGACGACATAAGCAGACAACATTTTCAGATGTTGTTCTCGGCAGCATAAGGGTTAAAGAGTTTAATCCTATTGACAATGGAGATAAAAATACTTTTGCAGGAGTTGCCTCCCCTGAAAGTGTATCCATTCCCCTTAACAAGATTGTTAGTGATCTTTTACGTCTTTTTTTATGCATAAGTGGATTGTAAAATTTTGTACTCTTATCTTATAGGTTCCTTGCGAGCCTTGGTAGCTCAGTCAGATGCATGTCTGACTAGTAATTAGGAATTGGCGGGTTTGATACCTGCCAGTGTCGGCAACATTCTTTTGTGCAGATTGATCACGGAATCTCTTTTACCGTCATTCTCTCCCTTCCCCAGATTCAAGAACGACAGTTGTCAGTTTATGGGGAAAGAATGTGCTCTGTACTGGTTAAATGTTAATGTATAAGCATGCTAAGGAAGTGTGGTAAGATAAACTAACCATTTTGATATGATTAAAATAAAGTTGACTGGGCCTTAAAACTGCAAAACAAACAAAACTAGACAAAGTGCCCAGTGGGGCACGTATACCCCCGGCCAGTGCCATCGCCTGAGTTGAAAATGGCAATAGCAAAAGGTTCTTTGCATATACAGGCCACATTCCATACAAGTAGTCATACTGGTTGTTGCTACCAAATTTTAAGTCTCTATGTACAGTAGTTATTGAGAAATCTTACACAAAATAATAAAAATATACACTATTGAACAGCAAGAACTACAAAGGGAAATAACTCTAAAAGGCCTGACCCCTTGGCCCTTATTTTCTTTCCCACAATACAACTAGTCATACTGATCATGTTTGCAAAATTTCAAGTTTCTATGTACAGTAGTTATTGAGAAATCTTTGACACAAAATAAAAATATACACTATTAAACAGCAAGAACTACAAAGGGAAATAACTCTAAAAGGCCTGACCCCTTGGACCTTATTTTCTTTCCCACAATACAAGTAGTCATACTGATCATGTGTGCAAAATTTCAAGTTTCTATGTGAAGCAGTTCCTGAGATATCTTTGACACAAAATAATTGTTTACAAGAACTACAAAGGGAAATAACTCTAAAAGGCCTGACCCCTTGGCCCTTATTTTCTTTCCCACAATACAACTAGTCATACTGATCATGTTTGCAAAATTTCAAGTTTCTATCTACAGTAGTTATTGAGAAATCTTTGACACAAAATAAAAATATACACTATTAAACAGCAAGAACTACAAAGGGAAATAACTCTAAAAGGCCTGACCCCTTGGACCTTATTTTCTTTCCCACAATACAAGTAGTCATACTGATCATGTGTGCAAAATTTCAAGTTTCTATGTGAAGCAGTTCCTGAGATATCTTTGACACAAAATAATTGTTTACAAGAACTACAAAGGGAAATAACTCTAAAAGGCCTGACCCCTTGGCCCTTATTTTCTTTCCCACAATACAACTAGTCATACTGATCATGTTTGCAAAATTTCAAGTTTCTATGTACAGTAGTTATTGAGAAATCTTTGACACAAAATAAAAATATACACTATTAAACAGCAAGAACTACAAAGGGAAATAACTCTAAAAGGCCTGACCCCTTGGCCCTTATTTTCTTTCCCACAATACAAGTAGTCATACTGATCATGTGTGCAAAATTTCAAGTTTCTATGTGAAGCAGTTCCTGAGATATCTTTGACACAAAATAATTGTTTACAAGAACTACAAAGGGAAATAACTCTAAAAGGCCTGACCCCTTGGCCCTTATTTTCTTTCCCACAATACAACTAGTCATACTGATCATGTTTGCAAAATTTCAAGTTTCTATGTACAGTAGTTATTGAGAAATCTTTGACACAAAATAAAAATATACACTATTAAACAGCAAGAACTACAAAGGGAAATAACTCTAAAAGGCCTGACCCCTTGGCCCTTATTTTCTTTCCCACAATACAAGTAGTCATACTGATCATGTGTGCAAAATTTCAAGTTTCTATGTGAAGCAGTTCCTGAGATATCTTTGACACAAAATAATTGTTTACAAGAACTACAAAGGGAAATAACTCTAAAAGGCCTGACCCCTTGGCCCTTATTTTCTTTCCCACAATACAACTAGTCATACTGATCATGTTTGCAAAATTTCAAGTTTCTATCTACAGTAGTTATTGAGAAATCTTTGACACAAAATAAAAATATACACTATTAAACAGCAAGAACTACAAAGGGAAATAACTCTAAAAGGCCTGACCCCTTGGCCCTTATTTTCTTTCCCACAATACAAGTAGTCATACTAAAATAAAAATATACACTATTAAACAGCAAGAACTACAAAGGGAAATAACTCTAAAAGGCCTGACCCCTTGGCCCTTATTTTCTTTCCCACAATACAAGTAGTCATACTGATCATGTGTGCAAAATTTCAAGTTTCTATGTGAAGCAGTTCCTGAGATATCTTTGACACAAAATAATTGTTTACAAGAACTACAAAGGGAAATAACTCTAAAAGGCCTGACCCCTTGGCCCTTATTTTCTTTCCCACAATACAACTAGTCATACTGATCATGTTTGCAAAATTTCAAGTTTCTATGTACAGTAGTTATTGAGAAATCTTTGACACAAAATAAAAATATACACTATTAAACAGCAAGAACTACAAAGGGAAATAACTCTAAAAGGCCTGACCCCTTGGCCCTTATTTTCTTTCCCACAATACAAGTAGTCATACTGATCATGTGTGCAAAATTTCAAGTTTCTATGTAAAGCAGTTCCTGAGATATCTTTGACACAAAATAATTGTTTACGGACAGACGGAAAAGACAAAAACTATATACCCCCATGGCATACTTCGTATGCCGGGGGTATAAAAAAACAGATTTCATCAAGAAGTAGTGTGTCTCAATTTTTTGATGTTGGTTTTATAGACCTTTCAAGATTATTTCACTTATTCTGAGCCAAAGGTTAATCAGACGTGGAAGAAAAATGGAGTACCCAGAGAAAAACCACCTGACCAACCTTTGAAGATCTAAGCATCTCACATCAAACCCAAGAAAAGAGTGCCCCCACCCATGGCAGCTTGGAGAAAAAGACTGGGCTGCATAGTGCTTCAATTCAGAGCTGAAACCAACTGAACTTGAGTGCTGGTAAACCGCTTAGGTCTAAGCCTGCCCAGGAAAGTGGTGAGTTGGACCTCTCCTTTAACCCAAGAACTTTCTTTGAAAAGTCGGGCTTCAGATGTCATCTCAATGTTTGGTAAAAGTCCCACAAATCTGGAAGCAAAGTCTTTAAAATGACCTAAATAGTGTTAATTGAAACATAAAACCTCAATACAAATTGATTGATTGTTTTGGGTTTAACGACACATAAACCCTTGTGGGTCATTTCTGTCTTCTCCCAGAGAAAGGGAGAAAAGAGATGGAAGAGACAGGTGAAAGTGATGGACAGATGAGAAAGAGAAAAATGAATAGAAATGCTGTAACTGAAGATATAACAAGACTCACCCTCTACCCTTACTTGTAGCAAAGACAGTAGGCCTTACCCAACTGCTAATAACAGTTGGATGCCCCAGTGATGCAAGATACCTTTGCCTCAGCCAATCATCCCCTCAACACATATAAACAAACAAAACCATAGGGAGAATAAATCCCACTGTGGTAAGAGACCCAATAATAATGTGTGCTTAAGACATTTTGAGAGACAGCAGTGATTGCTGCAAAATTAATTTATTCAGCAGGACAAGGGTTAAAGTGCAAATCAAGTGAGCTACCTCCAGATTCTGTGACTTGATTTCCTTCCCCTGTAATTGAAATTTCTCCTCTAGGGCTTCAACCTTGTTTGTCAACTGTTCATTCTCTTGCTGAAAAATAAACCAGCATAAGTAATAGAGGGGACCATGTTATAATGACAGAATTTGATTTGCCACTATAAAGAAATCCAGCACAGTAACAGACAGGTACACCTGTGGACACAAAAGTGTTCAAACTGCTATATACCTTTCAACGAATCTCTTTGCATCAAGTTAGTATGACAACAAATGTCATGATTAAAGCATTACCGTATCCCTTCTCTTGCAGAATATTCATTTTAGCCACACCCATCTCTGACTTTGAACCAATCAGATTACTTGATGTAATTTATTCTTACAAATCCATAAACTTCATGTCAAACAGTGTAGATCCTGATCAGATGGCTTCTTCAGAAGCCATCTGATCTGGATCTACACTGTTTCCAAAGATATGGCTTGTTGAGAACAGCATGATAAAGAGTTGTAAAACTGGATCAGATTGGTTTGATTGTGACAAGCACTTTTTCCATTTTTAGGCCTGATAGACAATCGAGATGTATTCCGATTGGACAGTGCAGAGTCAACAATGAAATGTACAACACTTTGTGTTTTGAATTAGCTGACTGACAGCATGTAAGGAAATATTGTATGAAACATCAAATCAAAATGAAAGCCCATTAAAGTTTGAATTGAATGGATTTGTGTCCACAGGTGTAAGTATTTAGTGATAATTGAAAGACAGCTTTCCTTATTTCTCCATATAAACCTATGTTGTGGGTACTCATAAGAACCATCTCAGCAAGGCAGTTCTAATGAAAACCCACAACATACGTTTTTATTGAGAATTGACAAAAACTATCCTTGAATATTATCACAAAATACTTATCTTACCTGTTATGCAGGCGTCACACTGTCCCGAAAATGACACCAGATGGCCATACGAATATGGAATTTTGAATTTCGCGCGAAGATCTCTCCGAACATGGTCAACAGCCAATCTCTAGCCGAAGCAAGTACGATGCATACAGAAGGTCACACGATTGCATCCGAACCACATACGAAGGCAACACGAAGATGTGGTTTTTTATTACGAAGTTTACCCGCAGGCCAAACGAAGGCAACACGACGGCTTCACGACGTCGTATTGAGAGTACGATGCGTTCGATCTAGGCCCCGAAGACGACACGTGACCTCCCGATGTTATAAAACCTTCGGCCGACCGTTTGAAATTCATTTGATGATCGGAGAGTACACAGTACATTTCAACTCTCTTAAATTTGATTCAATTTAAAACCAATTTAAAATGCCACCCAAAGAGAAGACCACTTTTTCAGAGAGACTTGGTTTATAGGAAAATAAGATCTGCTCATCATGTTCTCTAAGGTGCATCAAAAGAAGCAATGCTGCTGCCTTCTTTTTCCTGGTTGTCTCATCATCAAAGTATGCTATTCAGCAGGAAAGGAATTGTAAATAATTATTATGACTGAAGCTTTGGGAGTTACACAAGCCTATGCTCTGGAGAGTTGCTCATCAGGAATGACTGAGGAAGATGCTCTGGGGTTGGCCTTTTATATTTCTACGTTACCATACACATTGGTATCGCTTGAGATACTCAAATTCAGCTGTATTCGTCGACACCATGGTCCAATCTCAATGTCATCGTACTATAATACGATGGCTACACGACGTCATTGCGATGGTTTCACGTAGTCGTATTGCCTTCCTAAGACAATCGGACGACTTCTTGTTTCCCTAGTATTATCTTCGTGAGGCGCAAAAAGGCCCGAGAGCACCGATGATCACACGAAGAAAAGACGAAGATGACACGATTTGACAAGATGCCCCCACGATGGCCTTACGAATGGCAAGATGGACAAACGAACTCAACACGAAAATGAACCTTCGCAAGGCCTTCCGGCAATTTTTTGGCATGCCAAAGATTTTGCCGCCGCTCACGAAGTTGCTGCCGGAGCCTCAGAAAATCCACCGGCGATCATACGATGGCTTAAGATGTCCTCACGAATGGCCCGATGTTTTCACGATCAGAGCCGAATTAGAACATTTCCTTTATCGTGTTTCCATCTGGTGTCAATTTCGGGACAGTGTGACGCCTGCATTACTATGTAACAGGTAATAAATGGCTATTCTCTTCATGAAGTTGTGGACCTTTGTTGGACCTGCCTCACAGCGACAATTCTAGCAAATGTCTAAACAAAATGTCCGTGGAATAGTACTAAATCAATATTCTTAATAAATATCTCCATTCACCTTTACCATGCTCTGTGCTAATTCAGCAGACAACAAATTGTTGATATTTTTCTTATATTTCCCCCAAAACATGACTTGACATATCATGCAAATTGTCTCCTATGGAGACAATTTGCATGAGATGTCAAATCCTGATTTCTGGGAAAAATAAGAAAAATATTTCAAAGTGTCGTCTGCTGAAAAAAATACCCAGCATACAGAGCATTTGTTTGTTTGTTTGTTTTGAGGTTTAACGTCCCCGTCAACACTGTAAAGGTCATTTTGGAGACGTTGCTTCCAATTGTGTGGGACTTTTACCCAACATTGAGACAAAATGACATCTCAAGCCCTGTCGACCAATGAAACCAATAGGGTTTATAAGCATGGGCGGTCCGCCTCGCACCGCGGTTCCTGGACAGGCTTTGATCCTCTAAGCAGTTTACCAGTACTAGTGTGCGGGCCGGATTCAGCTCTGCGTGGAAGCATCATGCAGCCCATATATTTCTTCAAGCCCCTATGGGCGGGGGTGGCATGCAGAGCATTAATCTAACTTATTCTGAGTCCATTGAAATTGTTGTTATAACGAGTTTTGCCGTTACACTGACTCTCGATTCAAAGAGGGTTTACTTTAACATTCCCTCATTGTATCTTTTATTCATTTCTACGATATCACACTTGTAGTCTCAAACAGCTAATGTTGCTGTTGATGGTTATATTCTCAATAACACAGTTAGTTTAGAATAAGACTGAGAAGAAATATACAGTTAAACTTTGATGACTTGGACATGAGTACCTCATTTACTGGTTCTGGAGTCCCTAGAGAATTCTCCACATAATTCCAGATATCCATGTTTAGGATAATACATGGAGGTTTGTTTGATTTTATCTTGTAAAGGCATGTTGTGTGTACTCATTAGAATCACCTCAATGAGACAAGAATTTCTAGGTTGGGGGACAATAACTCGGCATAAATGAGCATTTTATTAAATGCTTAAATGTATGATAAATTAATATTTCAACTCCACATTTTCAGTTTGTACTCACCCAAATCATGTGCTGGAATTTATTATGCTGTTACATATTTTTGCATACAAGCAAACAGTGTGAACCCAGATCAGACTGCTACTAGAAATTTTATACAACAATCTGCATGCATGTTAGTTAACCCAATCATGGTTAACAACTTTGCTTCCTTCTTTAATTGAACACTGGTGGGTCAGGCCTTAGATTCTATGACGGTTCCAGCTTACTAGAATTAGAATTTAACTTGATGTTTGTTGGTTGGTGCCTGATGCTCTGGGCGTACTTGATTCACTGTTCCATTTGCACCGATCTGTGTTCTGTTCAATCAAGTAGTTGTCACGTGGTATGGTGCAGTGTTCTGGTGCTACACTTTTTGACTCTACTCTTGACTAGGTGTGAAGTGCCCGGATGATGGAGCAGTGCACCAGCCTCGTTTTCAAATTCAAGGCATTTTGCATTTGTAGTTTCCTACCAGAATCAAAGTGCGTAGATAAATGTTGAAAAAGTTTCAGATCATAAAAAACATTGGTTTAAATACCTTTCAAACTGCATTCACTAAGAGTATGCTTTAAATTCTTAGTCACAGTTCTGCACCACACTTGATTCACCGAAGCAAGGTTCAGTCAAAGTTCGGCACCATACTTGATTCACCGGAGCAAGGTCCAGTGCAATGTTCCATGTTATGTCCGATTTTGGGATACATTAATTACTTGAATGGCTCATCTTTTGAAACTGAATGATTTTGAATGATTTCAGTCAGGTAGCTAATAAAATAAACAAATGCATGTAAGAAAATAGACTAAGCGTCGTATGTAGGGAAGCTGTGTATGTTCTGTGCTTGATTCAAAACACGACACACTCCTACGTCATGGGAACATTGCAATGCACTTGATTTAAAAATAGAACAGTCACGTGACAGTGCAACGTTCAGGAACAGTAAGAACAGCTGAATCAAGTACACCCTCTGTCTCTGGTTGGGCCCATCGGAAACTGTTTGTTTTCTTTTGCTCCAGCATTTCAGTGATTTCTTGCTGTTGAGTCCTCACCATTGTTTCATTTCTGTGGTTGTATGATTTTTGTGTTCTCGGAGATGTTGCACTGATGAGTTAGGAGGCCTTCCTGTGGACTTAACAAATTATTTGTCTAAATTGCGACGGAAGTAATGGCGAAGATTGTGGCCACATTAAATCGATTTAAGCCTCCCAGTGGAATTTTTTTCACTGACCGTTCCACGGCGGTTCTTCTGTGGTGGTTTATTTTTGTTATGTCTTGTCTTTGCGTGTGTATCACTTATATTTTTTTGTTTTGGATAGCCAATTGGCCCTTTTGTGGTAAAGTAACTGTCCTTTTGGCTTTCTTCTATTCAGGTTTCCATTAGGGTCTAGTTATCTCATGTTTGTGTTTCCTTCCCTTTAGTGTCTCTGATGGGAGCTGTGGATTAATTGTATCAATTCCAAATCATTGCCTTCACTTCTATTTTTGAAGTTACCATAGGACAACAAAGCAGATGACATTGGTGTGACTGGCATTTAAAGGGCTCTGCATTTGAAGAACAAAACCTGAGGGTATTTTCTCATCTGTCACCTCTTTTACACACTGCCCACACCCATCAGGGCTTGGACAAAGAGACTGGGTGGTTTAATGCTTCCAGACAGAGTACTGGTAAACCAATTAGGTTGATTTTGTTTTGTTTGATTTGAGGTTTAACATCCCCGTCAACACTGTATAGGTCATTTTGGAGACGTTGCTTCCAATTTTGTGGGAGTATTACCCAAGACTGAGATGAAATGACATCTCAAGCCCTGTCGCCCAATGAAACCAATAGGGTTTATAAGCATGGACGGGCTGACTCGCACCGCTTTGCCTGGACAGGCTTAGATCCTCTAAGCGGTTTACCAGTACTCGTGTGTGGTCGGTTTAAGCTGTGTGTGGAAGCATCATGCAGCCCGTCTATTTCTTCAAGCCCCAATGGGCTGGGCCTGCCACTTAGGTTGAAGCCTGCCCAGGCAAAGTGGTGAAAGTCGGCCGTCCATGCATAAAAACCCTATTGGTTTTCATTGGGTGGCAGGGATTGAGATGTCATTTAATCTCAGTGTCGGGTAAAAGTCCCACAAAATTGGAAGCAGTGTCTCCAAAATGACCTTAACAGTGTTGATGGGGATATTAAACCTCAAATCAAACAAGCAAACAAACAAAACCTCTTTTACCTTTAAAGCTTTCTTGTCCGAGATGTAGCTGGCTTCCAGTTTTGATTTCTCCTCTGTCAGTGTGAGTAGCGACGCTGATAGTGTCTCAACCTGTTCCTGTAGCTGACTGACCTCTTCACTCTCCTCGGACTCGTCATTTTCATTTTCATTTATCTGGAAAAGTGGTGAGGCCAAATAAAAGAATGAAACTATTTTATTTTAACGTATATCCTCATGGTTATGACAATCTCTACCTTTGCAAACAGTGTAGATCCAGATCAGATGGCTTCTTCAGAAGCCATCTGATCAGGATCAACACTGTTTGTCAGTTTATGAATTTGAACGAATACAGTATTCAAGTAATTTGATTGGTTCATAGTCAGAAATTGGTGTGTCTAAATTAATTTATTCAGCAGGATAAGGGTTAAAATTTATTTAGAAAATTAATGAACATCTTTTCATACAGCTAGTGAAGACCCTGATTAGATGTTGCATTTTGTGGCATCTGGACAGGGCCTGTGCTGTTTGCCAGTGTCTCATTTTGTAGCTTCTTGTATAAAAGGGGTTAAAAGCCCATCTGAGCTTGAAGAAATAGATGGGCTGTATGATGCTTCCACGCAGAGCTGAAACCCACCGCACATGAGTACTGGTAAACTGCTTAGAGGATCTAAGCCTGCCCAGGCAAAGCAGTGCAAGTCGGACCGTCCATGTGTATAAACCCTATTGGTTTCATTGGGTGTCAGGGCTTGAGATGTCATTTCATCTCAATGTCGGGTAAAAGTCCCACAAAATTGGAAGCAAAGTCTCCAAAATGACCTTTATAGTGTTGATGGGATCGTTAAACATCAAATTAAATAATGAAAAAAAAGGTACTGAATTAACTGTTTGTGCTCGGACAGACAAGCATGTGAGAAAACAGTGTAGACACAGGTGCGAGGCCACAGCATCTCAATGTTTGCTACTCATCCAGTTTTTCTTTTGTTGTTGTTGTTTTTTAACACACAACATTGCCATTGTTTAAATTCTAGAACTAGTATGCTAAGGTTTACGTTGTGTGAATACTGAGGGTAAATATGGTATAGCAGAGCTGGATAATCCACTTGACCGCTCACCATGACAAGAAATATTTGGGAGTATGAGTCAACATTTTGTCTATTCCCTATCCATTTACAAAAATCTACGTTATGCCCTTTGTCATGCAGATTGAGTGAAATTTGAAGATTTTTCCAGCCCATTAAAGGCCTTATGGTATAAAAATCTGCAGAGAAAATTGTCAGTTGTTTGTAGCTTTTATTAACCCATTTTGTACCAGAAACCCCAAAACGGGTACCCTGACAAACAGTGCAGGCCCAGATCAGATGCCGCAGAACGCGGCGCCTGATCAGGGCCTCCACTGTTTGCTAAAAGTTCAATCATTTTCCAAATGAATTTTGAAGAAAACACAACCTGACACCCCTAAATTTTGAAATGGACTCCTGCCATATATAAGGAGGAAGATTCCATTTGGTACAAAAAGGGTTAAGAACAGAACCAAAGGTAGAAAATTTTCCATATTCTCCAAGTATATATCAGTTTAACCCTTATCTTGCTGTTCACGACAACCCCTATCTGTACAAATAGTGCAGATCCAGATCAGATGGCTTCTGAAGAAGCCATCTGATCAGGATCTACACTGTTTGGCATTTAGTTTATGAATTTCTAGCAATGAATTACATCAAGTAGTTTGATTGGTTGATAGACAGAAAATGGGTGTGGCCTAAATGAATATTTAGTAAGATAAGGGTTAACATGTCAGTGTAATGAACCCCTGTAAACTCCAATTTATGTAGAGAAAATTCAGTTACACGGATATATATATCAGTCCCCTTATTTTTGCTCAAAACACAGGTTATGGGTACCTGTTAGAACTGCCAAAATAAGCTGGTTTTGAAGAGCACGCACAACCTATGTTTGGATTAGAAAAAAGAAAAATATCAAAATTTTTCATATGAAAAATGCTACCAGCAGGGATCAGCCGTGGGGGCGATTCGGGCGACTTCTTCGCCCGAAGTTCAAGAACTTCGCCTAACCAGCCTGGAAAAGAGAAGTTGACTTCGCCCTGTTTTTTTTTTCGACTTTTTTATTTTTTTTTTCTTCGTCTCCAGGATCGGCTTTTCAAATGCGAAGTAATAAACATCTATAAAAGCACAAAGTTGATAAAAAAAACACCTATTGATAATCCGATAATTAATAATCCAACTCCATGTGTTAATTGCTCGAGTCAGAAACTGACCACCTGTAGCGTTGAGCACAAGTTGTCAGATCAGTTAATTATGTAAATAGGTGAATCGGGTTAGTCCAGATCGGCATCTTTGATCTTATTTTATGGCCACTTAGACTTTGAGTAATCAGACTTGTCCGCGCAGCATGAGACGATCGGTCTTTTTGATCTTGGCAATATGATTGACGCATGAAAAACGTGCGTCTCATTTTACATATTAAGATAGATAGAGATGCGACTTTAACCCTTTTTGTACCAAATGGAATCTTCCTCCTTATATATAGCAGGAGTTCAATTCAAACTTTATGGGTGTCAGGTTATGTTTTCATGAAAATTTATTTGGAAAATAATTTAATACCGGTTACTATCTATCTATCTTCATATACTGAGTCGGTCAAACTTGGCCATTACCTCAGTTTAGCAAACAGTGGAGGCCCTGATCAGACACCGTGTTCTGCTGCGTCTGATCTGGGCCTGCACTGTTTGCCAGGGTACACGTTTTGGGGTTTCTGGTACTAAATGGGTTAACAGGATTACCAACCGTGATCAGGCGCTGACTCAAAATTATCAAACAGACAGAAAATGTGTAAAACTAAAGATGGGAGCTAGAAAAAAGGGAATATAGGATATGATAGATGAAAAGAACAAAAAAAAAAAAAAAAACCAGCCCCATTGCACCTGCAGCAACTTGCCGGCATATCACGGTCGCACAGACCCGACTGCACAATATGACTCATAACCTCTAGGTGAGATTAAATCGGTTGTTTCCCTTTAGCGCCTTTCAATGGCTAAGTGAGCGGGACACATTATCTTTCGCTAGGTGGCATTTTTCAAATACTGACAAATCTTCGAAGAATATGACATGCGCAGACAACGAGCGGGACATCGAGAAAATGAAAGTAGATGAAGTATCTGATGTCTGATTATTGCTGCTATAATCGAGATACCGATGTGCATAATCATTCAGCAAGTGCACCAGCAACATTGGTATGTAATTCGCAACGATATCACACCCGCACACTGTATTTCTAAATTGCAAATAAACAACGATATTTACGGAAATTACCGAAAATTCGGCTCGACAATTTCAGTAATTAAGTCGTTTTTCTCGAGCCCTACTTCGCCCTCTTGTCCCTCATTTCGCCCTGCTAGTGCTGGAGGGAGAAGTCACTTCTCCCTGCTTCCTGGGCCTAGGATGATCCCTGTACCAGTATTTCTAAAAAATAAAATACGCCATTTTAGCCACAGACAGGTGAATATTATTTTGTACCTCTGGTAAGTTAGAAGCAGTCAGTGGATCAGTAAACTCTTTCCCTGAGATACTCCCGGCCTCTGACTCCTGGTCCGACTCCCTACCCCTATCACTTGCACTGTCTGAGGGTGGTCCCTTGGTATGTGGCACATCTAGACTTTTATTCCTAGCTTTAGTGGCAGATAAGGCTTTGATACTGGACTCAAGGGCCTCTTTCTCTTTGACTATTCCTTTGTAGGCATTTACTACATCTGAAAAAAACACCAAGCCAAGTTATTCATAATGAGCTTTGGCCCCTGCCCATCAGGGCTTGAAGAAATAGATTTGGCTGCCTGATGTTTCCACACAGACCTGAAACCGACCGCACATGAGTACTGGTAACCCCCTTAGGTCTAAGCCTGCCCAGGCAAAGTGGTGAGAGTTGGTCCATCCATGCATATACTTTATTGGTTTCATTTGGCAGCTTGGATTGAGATGTCATTTCATCTCAATGTCGGTAAGAGTCCAACAAAATTGGAAGCAAAGTCTCCAAAATGACCTAAATAGTGTTGACGAGGATGTTAAACCTCAAATGAAACAAAATCATAACGAGCTTGTTGGTAGTCAAAACATCAACTGTTCTAGCAAGTAAAATATTTGATACATTACAGAGGTAATTTTACTGGGAAAATATGGGAAGCTTTGTGAAGTTGTTCAGGGGCCAGTTGTTCAAAAATAACAATGTCGTTAGTTAACGTATCGTTAAAACTTTGATCATTAAATATGGCAAATATGCTGAAATTTTTGCTGAAAAAATGTGAGCAGCTTTTGCGGATGCAAAAGCTGCTCACATTTTTTCAGCAAAAATACCAAAATTTTCTATAGTCTACTTGCTAGGACAGTTAACAATATGACCACTAACGAGCTTGTTAAGCTAACGATGCTTTGAACAACTGGCCCCTAATTTTTAAAGCAGAAATATAAGTGTACGTAGATTTGACATATTAACCCATTGTATACAAGTGGACTCTTCCTTTGCTACCTGTTGAACAAGTCCATTTGTCATATAAGGGTTGTCAGGCCAATTTTTTTCGGTTTTATTCTATTTTTGAACAAAAATACTGTTAGCAAATAGCGCAGACCCTGATTCAGACACCGCATTCTGCAGCATCTGATCTTGGCCTGCACTGTTTGCCAAGGTACCCCTTTAGGGGTTTCCCCCAGGCAATGGGTTAAATTATCTAAATTAAAGGATATGTTAGTAACTAAAGACATCAACTGTTTCGGACACCTGGCCCTAGAACTTTTTAAGTAAAATATCTGGGTCCAGTTTTTCAAGGCACTGTTAGCTAAACAAGAAAGCAGTCTGAAGGACAGCCAAATCCCCCGCCGCACTTTGTATCAAGGCTCAACCTTGTGACCTTCACCTGTGACCTTGAGTTGGCATGGTTTGTTCATGGTTCTGCACATCAGCTCACTGTTGGGTATATTTCACAAAAGTTTAATGAAAATCCTTCTAGGGGTAAAGGAGATATGGAACAGACAAAATTCAAATTTTCAAACTTGTGACCTTCAACTGTGACCTTGACCTTGAGTTGGCATGGTTTGTTTATGTGTTATGCACATCAGCTCACTGATGGGGACATTTGACCAATGTTTAATGAAAATCCTTTGACAGGTAAAGGAGATATGGAATGGACACAAAATTCAAAGTTTCAAACTTGTGAACTTCCAATGTGACCTTGATCTGGTGTCGACATGATTCATTTATGGGTTCTGCATAATAGCTCACTGAGAAGAATATTTAACCAAAGTTTAATGAAAATCCTTCCAAGGGTAAAGGAGATATGGAACGGACACAAAATTCCAAGTTTCAAACTCGTGACCTTCAACCGTGACCTTGACCTTGAGTCTGCATGGTTCATTTATAGGTTCTGCACACCAGCTCACTGAGACGAATAATTGACCAAAGTTTACTGAAAATCAATCAAAGAGTTCAGGAGATATGGAGCGGACAAGAAAGTGTTACAGACAGACAGACAGACGAACGTTCTCAAGGATGTATACTTATGTGGCTATTTTTGGCAGGATACTTAAGTGGCTACTTTTAGCCACAGAAAAGAAGTATTTTCGGTGTCTAACGGAATAAATCCCATAGACTTACATTGATTCTGTCCATTTACATAGCCACCTAACTATACATTTGTTGGTGCGGACAGACAGACGGATGGACATGGGTTCTGCACATCAGCTCACTGAGAAGAATATTTGACCAAAGTTTAATGAAAATCATTCCAAGGCTAAAGGAGATATGAAACGGACACAAAATTCCAAGTTTCAAACTCGTGACCTTCAACTGGGACCTTGACCTTCAGTCGGCATGGTTCATTTATGGGTTCTGCACACCAGCTCACTAAGATGAATAATTGACCAAAGTTTAATGAAAATCTATCAAAGGGTTCAGGAGATATGGAGCGGACAAGAAAGGGTTACGGACAGACAGACGGGCAGACGTAGGCCATTCCTATAATCCCCGCTCCGCTTCGTGGAGGCAGATTAATAAACTTGTTAGTAGCCAAACTGTTAATTGTTCTAGCAAGTGCAATATCTAATACCGTGGTATTTTTGCTGGAAAAATGTGAGTAGCTTTTGTATTTGCAAAGCTACTAACATTTTTTTAGCAAAAATATTAATATATTTTGGACGAATAATGATAATTAATGACATGTTTAGTTTTGAACAACTGGTCGTAGGACTTCTTTATAACCAGGGGTGTAAAATTCCACTCGCCCGCTCGCATTTGCGGGTAAGTTTTTAGTCAGGGCGAGTAAGGTTTTCAAAACTGACCTTACTTTTTCTTCATTTTTAGCACCTAAATGAAAAGTTTAGGCGATAAGGGCGAGTAAGTTTGAGGGAAATTTTACACCTCTGATAACTAAAAAAAAAAAATTTCAGAATCTGTTTAAAAATTAATCTGATCATCTACTCATCATGCAGAATCTATTCACCAATTTTTTTAGACTCTAGCTTAAACAGTAGCGTTTTACTGACAAAGTAAAATTCCCTCTCTACAAATGGTAAAAACTCATGAAGATTTTGTCAGAATTTGTTCAAAACGAATCTGTCAGGAAATCTATTCATCGCAACCAATCTATTCAAAATTATTCAAAAGTTAATCAGGTAATCTACTCATTACAACCAATCTATTCCGTCGGCCTTGGTAGCTTAGTCAGATGCGTGTCTGACTAGAGATCAAGAGGACACAGATTGGATACCTGCCTGGTTCGTAGAGACTGATCTTGAAATCTTTTCTTCAGTCATTCTCTCCCTTTCGCTGATTCAAGAAGGGCAGTGGTCAGTTTCTGGCAAAAGAATGTGCACTGTATTGGTTAACCCTTTATGTACCAAATGGAATCTTCCTCTTGATACAATGTATATAGCATGAGTCCATTTCAAAATTTAGGGCTGTCAGGTTTTGTTTTCTTCAAAATTTATTAGGACAAGAAAGCAGTCTGAGGGACAGCCAAATCACCCGTCGCACTTTGCATCAAGGCTCAACCTTGTGACCTTCACCTGTGACCTTGAGCTGGCATGGTTTACTTATAAGTACCGCATATCAGCTCACTGGGGGGTATATTTCACAAAAGTTTAATGAAAATCCTTCCAGTGGTAAAGGAGATATGGAACAGACACAAAATACGAAGTTTCAAACTTGTGACCTTCAAGTTCAACTGTGACCTTGACCTTGAGTCCACATGGTTTATTTATGTGTTCTGTACATCAGCTCACTGAGGGGTCATTTGACCAAAGTTTAACTAGATTGCGCAGTCGATGATATACCATCGCAAATACCCGCTTTTTCTATGAATGACACTGAAGATATGGCAAAGTCATACTTTTTGACCTTTGACCTTGGGGCCATGGTCTCAAAACAGTAGCCCACTGCCATCTACATACCATGTACTATCCACATGCAAAGTTTCAAAAGTGTAACTTAAGATATGGCAAAGTCATACTTTTTGACCTTTGACCTTGGAGCCATGTTGGGGTCAAGGCCACAAAAAGGTAGCCCACGGCCATCTACATACCATGTACAATCCACATGCAAAGTTTCAAAAGTGTAACTTAAGATATGGCAAAGTCATACTTTTGACCTTTGACCTTGAGGCCATGTTGGGGTCAAGGTCACAAAAAAGTAGCCCACTGCCATCTACATACCATGTACTATCCACATGCAAAGTTTCAAAAGTGTAACTTCAGTGGTTGCAGAGGAGATCCATTTTCAAGAAACGTGAAGGACAGACAGACGGACTGACGCCCACTCAACTCTTGTACGAAAACAATATACCCAATTTTTCTTCGAAAAAGCGGGTATAATGAAAATCCTTTGAAGGGTAAAAAATACCTTTTGGTTAACCTTTTTCAAAGTATCAAACACGTGAAATTCCAATATGACCTTGACCTGAAGTCGGCATGATTCATTTATGGGCTTTGCACATGAGCTCACTGAGGGGGATAATTGACCAAAATTTAACGAAAATCCTTTGAGGGGTAAAGGAGATATAGAACGGACACAAAATTAAAAGTTTTAAACTCGTGACCTTCAAATGTAACCTTGAGCTTGAGTCAGCATGGTTCATTTATGGGTTCTGCACATTAGCTCACTAAGGGTTATAACTGACCAAAGTTTAATGAGAATCCTTGCAGGGGTAAAGGACATATGGAACAGACACAAAATTCAAAGTTTCAAACTTGTGACCTTCCAATGTGACCTTGACCTGAAGTCGACATGATTCATTTATGGGCTCTGCACATGAGCTCACTGAGGGGGGATAACTGACCAAAGTTTAATGAAAATCTTTTGAGGGGTAAAGGAGATATGGAACGGACACAAAATTCAAAGTTCTAAAATCTTGACCTTCAGATGTGACCTTGACCATGAGCCGGCATGGTTCATTTATGGGTTCTACACATCAGCTCATGGAAAAGAATATTTGACCAAAAATTAATGAAAATCCTTCAGAGGGTAAAGGAGATATGGAACGGACACAAAATTCCAAGTTTCAAACTCGTGACCTTCAACTGGGACCTTGACCTTCAGTCGGCATGGTTCATTTATGGGTTCTGCATATCAGCTCACTGAGACGAATAAATGGTACAGGAGATATGGAGCGGACAAGAAAGTGTTACGGACAGATACATGTAGACGGACAGACGCACAAAGACCATTCCTATAATCCCCATGTGGATTAAAAATGGCTGAACTTTTTGCAAACAGTGTAGGCCCTGATCAGAAGCTGCATTCTGTGACATCTAATCTGGGCCTGCACTGCTTGCCCTGGTACCTGTTTTGGGGTTTCCGGTGCTAAATGGGTTAGCTGCTTACCTATAAGCCAGCCCAGGAAAAGTGTAGATAGGTAAACTGACCGGCTCAAAAAATGACCTAAATAGTGTTGACTGGGCTGTTAAACTCCAATACAAGCAACCATTCTATTCTACCCATATATGAACATGAAGAAATCAAATTACACGTCCTTGATATAATGAACTCTTTAAAATCCGCAGTCTAAATGACAGTGTAGATCCTGATCAGATGGCCTCTTCAAACGCCATCTGATCTGGATCAACACTGTTTACAAAGGTAGAGCATATCTGGTTCAGCAAGACTAGAGTTAACAGAAACATTACACTGCACATGTACCATTCTGAAAACATGCCTTGTAAACTTAACCGCCCAAAAAAGAAAGCTTTATGATGAAAAATTGTGATATTTTTCTTATTTCTGCTCAAAAAATATAGTGTGGGTACTCGTCAGAACCGCCTCATCGAGGCGGTTCTAAAGAGTACCCACAATCTATATTTTAGGGCAGAAATAAGAAAAATAAGGATTACCCCTGTAAACCCCAGTTTTAACATATAAAAGTGGGGTTAACCTTTAGCCTGCTGTAGGCGAAAATCCCTATCTTTACAAACAGTGTAGATCCAGATCAGATGGCTTCTGAAGAAGCCATCTGATCAGGATCTACACTGTTTGACATTCAGTTTATGAATATGTAGAAATAAACTGCATCAAGTAATCTGATTGGTTCAATGTCAGAAATGGGTGTGTCTTAATTGAATATTCAGCAGGTTAAAGGGTGTCAAAATGATATAAGCGTGTTTTTGTGTACTTTATCTACCTCTCAGTCTTGTTTCCCTTCTTAAGATCAGTTCTTGTTGTTTATCAATAGTCTTCAGAAGTTCTGACCGAGGAGCTCTCTCCAACTCTTTCCTATCCATGTCTACTGACAGCCCGCTGTATGACAGTTACACAATCCCTTCAAAATGTCCAATAAACCAGCTGCTTGATTTCATCTGTAATTGATACAAACTTTATTTAACCCATTGTCGGACCCCGCCCATCGGGGCTTGAAGAAATAGATGGGCTGCATGATACTTCTACGCAGAGCTGAAACTGACCGCACACGAGTACTGGTAAACAGCTTAGAGGGTCTAAGCTTGCCCAGGCAAAGCAAGGCGAGTAGGATAACCACTACACCATGGAGGCTTCTACTGTCCTTATAACAAGGGTCCTCTGTACTAGGGAAATTAAGATGGGAGTCTCTCAAGAAAAGGAGAAATGACTGTAGGATCATACATGTACATGCATACAAAGGTCTAAAGGGTGCTGCCAGCATTCCAACAGATGACCTTGTTCCCCCAGCTAGGCACTGTAGAAACTAGATCATGCAGTCGATGGTATATAATACCAGGGTTCTCACTAGGATTTTGGAAATTGGAGTAAAAATGCTGTCCTCCAGAAAAAAGTTGGAGTTTTACCATACTTTTCAATTGAGACTTTCCAAAAAGTTGGAGTCGAAATGAAAAAGTTGGAGTAAATTACTCCAAGTTTGGAGTTAACAAAAACTCTGAATACCATCGCAAATACCCGCTTTTTCTATGAATAACACTAATGACTATTGTATAAGCTAGCCAAAACCACATGTAAGTTAAAAAAGTTGCAAAGAACATTCTAACTGAGAAGCATAGTTTCAGAAGTGTACCTCCTATAGTTTAGAAGATATGGCAAACATATACGTTTTGACCTTTGACCCTGAGGTGATGTTGAGGTCCACCAAAAGTACCCCAATTTATTCTATATTCCAAGGGCCGTCCAAATAACCAAGTTTCAGAAGTGTAACTCCAAGATAGTTTAGAAGATATGGCAAAGTCATACTTTTTGACCTTTGACCTTGGGGTCATGTTGAGGTCAAGGTCACAACAAAAGTAGCCTAATTTATTCTATATTCCAAGGTCAAAAATTGTCGAGATGAGAGAGAGGTTTGATTGATCCCTGTATCCAAGAAGATCTTGTAGAGCTAAGGTAATAAGCCATGAACCCTTTTTGTACCAAATGGAATCTTCCTCCTTGTATATAGCAGGAGGCCATTTCAAAATTTAGGGGTGACATGTTGTGTTTTCTTCAAAATTTATTTGGAAAATGGCTGAACTTTTTTGCAAACAGTGTAGGCCCTGATCAGACGCTGCATTCTGTGGCGTCTTATCTGGACCTGCACTTTTTGCCACTTACCCCTTTTGGGGTACCGGGTACCAAATGGGTTAATGTAAAGGCTGGGCAGGTTGAAGAAATCTACCAGATCTACAGTAAAACCTTGCACTTGCGAAGAAGTGTTTCATTCTCATGCACTGAAAGGGTGTTCTATATTTGTTTTAATTATCCCCACGTTTTTCAACGAAAAGTGGGGATATTGTTATCGCCTCCGTCCATCCGTCCGTCTGTCTGTCTGTCCGTCCGGCTATCTCCTCCTAAACCGTTAGCCCGAATTCAACCAAATTTGGTATGCGAGTTGCTTACATGAATGGCTTGCGCAAGAGCACATTTTTTTTGTCCCCGCCCCCAGGGGCCCTGGGGAGGGGTCAAAAGGTCAAATTTTGACCTACTGTGGAGAAAACATGGGGATTTGCGATGGCTTGCCATCGACTGCGCGCTCTAGTTTAATGTTCCAATCCCACTGATGGGTCAGAGCACTGGGCAAATGACATCTTATTAAGACAACGCAGTATTATCGCCAATGCAACATTCTGGCATTTCAGCGACATTGCAAAGTCGTTCAATGCATCGCTTTCAGTGTTTCCCCCAGCTCCTAAAAAGGGCATGGTGCTGGTCAGGAAAAAGGGCACTTTCAGTGGGCAAAAAAAAACAGGTAAAAAGGGCACTTTAGATATGAACATCTATGTAAAAAGGGCACATTCACATGCAGCACCTTGCTAAATGAGCACATCTCCCAACTGGAAATAAAAAGATCCTCTCTTAACCTTTGTCTTTAATGCTAAATTATACTGCCAATTTTTTATCCTAAGTGAAGAGATATGACACATTAACCATTGCTGACAAGAAGTTTAAATTTTGCAAGCAAGCTGATCACTGATACAAACAAGATAATTTTGGAACATGTTTGGGCAACAGCTCCCATTCAAACACTGACATGACACTAGTCAGGCACACTTTCACACTTCATTTGTTTAATTGGTGTCACTTACTCTTGTTATCAAAACACAGTTATGACTTCTTACAATGACATAATAAAGTACAATAAACAGGGCCATTAAGGTGGACTTTCAAAATGGGCAAAAAGTGTCTGAAATTGTCCTTATTCAATTCCAGTGTTTTTGTACCAAAATGTAGGGCAACATTTACTCTATCTGAAAAAGGGCATGGCGCTGGAAAAAAGGGCATGGCGCTAGAGAAAAGGGGCATGATGCCGCACCATGCTAAATAGGGCTTGGGGAAACACTAGCTTTGATGTTGGTTTAGCGACAAACTGTAATTTACATTTATCTACGCTCGATAATTGCTGGTAGGCTAAGAGAGAGAGAGAGAGGGAGGAGGAGAGCAACATGTAGGCCATGGAATACTCAGAGAGAGAGAGAGAGATAACCCAGTTGGGTCGTACATACAAGATATCATTAAGAACAGTAAACTAAAAAAATAACACTTGGGATTTGCCGCATCATAAAAACACGCCTATGTGATTTTGACCCCTTCAAACCCAACTTTTATATAGTAAGACTGGGGTTTACAGGGGTAAACATTATTTTTCTTATTTCTGCCCCAAAACATAGATTGGGGGTACTCGATAGAACCGCCTGCAGGAATAAGAAAAATATCACAATCTTTCATCTTAAAATTTCCATTTTTGGCCGAAAAATTGATAAAGTATTTGTAGAGGCATATTTTCGTAATGCGAAATTTCACACCTGGCAGCATATCATTGTTTCTCCCATTATCTTACATTACATTTGTGGCCACAAACAGACTGACTTGATTATCATGGACTTTGCTAAGGCCTTTGACAAGGTACCTCACAGGAGGCTATTGTATAAATTGGATTACTATGGGATAAGAGGATACACACATAGGTGGATTAGCTCATGACTCTCAGGGCGCTCACAACAAGTTGTACTTGATGGCCAAGCGTCTGATCCAGTCCCTGTTTTATCTGGTGTCCCCCAAGGTTCGGTCCTTGGACCGGTCCTTTTCTTGGTATTTGTTAATGATCTCCCTGATAATATCAGGTCATCTGTCCGTTTGTTTGCTGATGATTGTGTCCTTTATAGGAATATATATTCTTCTTCTGACTGTCTTATTCTACAAGATGACCTGAATTCACTAGCACAGTGGGAGGCCGATTGACAGATGAAGTTCAATGTGGCCAAATGTCATTCAATGATGGTGTCGCGACACCCTCCGGACAAACAAATTAAGTTTGACTATAAACTACACCAGCAAATCTCGGAGCAAGTTCAATCTGCCAAATATCTTGGTATCACCATCACTGATGATCTTGATTGGGGTCAACACGTTTCAGAAATAACATCAAAAGCAACTAGGACTTAAGGATTTCTTAGACGAAACTTGGCTTTTGCACCTAGGCAGACAAAGGATGTTGCATATAAAACATTGGTTCGCCCTCAGCTAGAATATGCATCACCCATTTGGCATCCCTATGTTAAAACTCAGATTCAGCAGGTGGAGACGGTGCAGAGGACACTGCTCGATGGACCTGCCGACGATGACGCAATAGAAGCAGCGTTGGTGACATGCTTAACGAGCTAGAATGGCAGTCGTAAGCAGTCCTCTTTAACCTTCTTCTATAAGACGGCAGAGGAGTTCAAAGCCCATACAGTGTAAGATTGAGACTCAGAGGTGCTGTATGCGTTTTAGTATACCTCTGTTATTATCCCCACGCTTTTCGAAGAGTGAGTGAGTTTTAGTTTCACGTCCCACCAACAGCTAAGGTCATGCGGAGACGGGACCTCGGTTTAAAGACTCATCCAAAAGTCTACGCTTTTCGAAGAGTGAGTGAGTGAGTTTTAGTTTTACGTCCCACCAACAGCTAAGGTCATACGGAGACGGGACCTCGGTTTAAAGACTCATCCGAAAGTCTGGAGAAGCCCGGGATCGATCCTACGATCCCTGGTTTACAAGGCGAGTAGGTTAACCACTGCACCACGGAGGCTTCTACGCTTTTCGAAGAAAAAGTGGGGATATTGTAATTGTCTCCATCGTCCGTACATCCGTCTTACCGGACAACTCCTCCCACACTTTTACAGCTAGAAACTTAAAACTTTGGGAAGTGATAGGTCTTTGGTCTGAGGAGTGCATGACACTTTCGGAATTTTGACCCTACCCCTAGGGACCAGGCCAGGGGGTGGGGTGCCCCCGGGGTAAAAAATCAAAATTTTCAGAACCTGGTCGTGTGACATATCAAATCGAACGGCATAATGAGTAGAATACATAACAATCAAAATTTGACCCCTAGGGGCAGGTTTGAGGTCACCAGAGGTCAAAAACTTGGATTTTCACCCCATAACCCCCTTTTTAACGATTAACGGATAACTCCTCCTACGCCCTTTCAGATAGAAACATGAAACTTTGGGAACTGATAGGTCTTTGGTCTGAGGAGTGCATGACACTTTCGGAACTTTGATCCTATCCCTAGGGGCCAGGCCAGGGGGTGGGGTGCCCTGGGGGTAAAAAATATAAGTTTTCAGAACCTGGTCATGTGACTTATCAAATCAAACGGCATAATGAGTAGAATACATAACAATCAAAATTTGACCCCTAGGGTCAGGTTTGAGGTCACCAGATATCAAAATCTTGGATTTTCACCCACATTTTAACAATTACCGGATAACTCCTCCTACGCCGTTTCAGATAGAAACATGAAACTTTCGGAACTGATAGGTCTTGGGTCCGAGGAGTGCATGGCCCTTTCGAAATTTTGATCCCACCCCTAGGGGCCAAGCCAGGGGGTGGGGTGCCCCGGGGGAAAAAAAATCAAATTTTCAGAGCCTGGTCGTGTGACATATCAAATCGAACGGCATAATGAGTAGAGTGAGTGAGTTTTAGTTTTACGTCCCACCAACTGCTAAGGTCATACGGAGACGGAACCTCTGTTTAAAGACTCATCCAAAAGTCTGGAGAAGCCCGGGATCGATCCTTCGATCCCTTGTTTACAAGGCAAGTAGCGTAACCACTGCACCACGGAGGCTTCTCATAATGAGTAGAATACATAACAATCAAAATTTGACCCCTAGGGTCAGGTTTGAGGTCACCAGAGGTCAAAAACTTGGATTTTCAACCCCATAACCCCCTTTTTAACGATTACCGGATAACTCCTCTTACGCCGTTTCAGATAGAAACATGAAACTTTGGGAAATGATAGGTCTCTGGTCTGAGGAGTGCATGACACTTTCGGAATTTTGATCTTAAGATTGGGTGGGAGTTGCAATTGAGAACTTATATAGTGGCGTATCTTTAAAAAAGCGTGGGGATATGTGATGGCGTGCCATCGACTGCGCGATTCTAGTTCAGATTGTAAATAGTTTTAAGGACTCATCCAGTGACTTCTTCTTTTTTTTAAGCTAAATTCTAAATTTAGCTAAGCTCCCAACTGAGGTAATGGCCAAATATGACCGACTCAGTATAAGAAGATAGATAGATAGAATACACTTAAAGTTTAAAAGAATTCCACTGTTTTATGCTGTAATTATCCCCACGTTTTTAAAAAAAAGTGGGGATATTGTTATCGCCTCCGTCCGTCTGTCTGTCCGTCCGGCTATCTCCTCCTAAACCGTTAACCGGAATTCAACCAAATTTGGTATGCAAGTTGCTTACATGAATGGCTTGCGCAAGAGCACATTTTTTTTGTCCCCGCCCCCAGGGGCCCTGGGGAGGGGTCAAAAGGTCAAATATCAATAAAATTCAATTACAAAGTCAATTTTGAAGATTTTGATGCCAAACTTTGCACATGTACTTAGTTATGAAAAAAGTAAAACATATTGAACGGGATTTTGGCTGTGACCCCTAGGTCACGCCCTGGGGGT
Source organism: Lucinisca nassula (assembly GCA_963580285.1). Taxonomy (NCBI): domain Eukaryota; kingdom Metazoa; phylum Mollusca; class Bivalvia; order Lucinida; family Lucinidae; genus Lucinisca; species Lucinisca nassula. The sequence goes on along the minus strand of OY757014.1, from coordinate 173,702,764 downwards.
CGGACTGGGGGGGGGGGTCGGGGGTCAAAATAAAAGTTTTTCAGAACATAGTCATGTTGCATATCTATGCGAAGGGGATAATGGGTAGAATAAACTACAAGTATAATTTTGACCCTGGGGTCAGATTGGGGCCCTGGGAGAGGGGTCAAAGGGTCAAAATTTAAGTTTTTTGGAACATAGTCATGTGGCATATGAAATTGAAGGGCATGATTAGTAGAATATAATACAGGTAATATTTTGACCATGGAGTCAAATTAGGGCCCAGGGTGAGGGGTTTTCGGTACTTGGCCCCTCTGTAGAAAACGTGGGGATTTGCGATGGCGCGCCATCGACAGTATTCTAGTTAACACTTTATCTGTCCCACTGCCTTGAAGCAATATGATAGAATGACTGGCCGTTGATGGTTAGGGCTTTTTCCGTTCTTTTTTAAAACCGGAAGTACGCCACGAAAAAAGCTCCTATACCGCTGAGTCTCAATCTTACACTGTACAGGCTTTGAACTCCTCTGCAGTCTTAGCATTCACCACAGAAGAGAGAAGGCTATTCCACTGAGGAATAGTTCCAGGAAAAAAGGACAGGGCACCACTATAGGACTGGTTTGTTTGTTCGATTAGAGGTTTAACATCCCCACCAACACTGTATTGGTCATTTTGGAGATATTGCTTCCAATTTTGTGAAGATGGAGATGAAATGACATCTCAAGCACTGTTGCCCTGGAAACCAATAGGGTTTAGAACACACCGCTTTACCTGGGCAGGCTTAGATCCTCTAAGCGGTTTACCAGTATTTGTAAGCAGTCGGTTTCAGTTCTGCGTGGAAGCATCATGCAGCCCATCTATTTCTTCAAACCCCGATGGGCGGGGGCGGACTATAGGACTGGTACCTTGGATATTGTGTATTGTTTACTTTTGATGCCCTTGTTTGGGTTGAAACTGTAGCAGGGGTCAAGTATTTGTCTTTATTAATGGACACTGAACCTGACTGCATCTTATAGAACAAGGTTAAAGATGACTGCTCAAGACGGGCCTCTAGGGCTGGCCATTCTAGCTGGTTAAGCATGTCACTGACACTACTTCTTTTTCACCATCGCAGGGATTTTCCTACCCTTCAGAATCAGGGTTCAGGGGCCACTGGGTTTGGGAAAAACAGCTCAGTAATTGTTTAAATTATAGCCCTGAGGCCAAAAATGCCCCCGCCTTGGGGCCATTTGGTTTTACATAGGCTTATGTAGGGAATATCTTTAAAAAAGTCTTCTTCTCTGAAACTGCCAGGCTCAGGTCTTTGATATTTGGTGTGTAGCTTCATCTAGTGGACCTTGGCCAAGATTGTTCAAATTATTGCCTTTGTTGATGTTTGGTATGAAGCTTCACCTTTTTAGACCTCAACATTATGCACATTATAACCCTAGGGTCAATAATGGCCCTCCCCGGAGCCCACTTGTTACTCTATGGATCAGGTGAGCGATCCAGGGCCATCATGGCCCTCTTGTTTTTTTTTCCCTACTACAGTGGTGCCTGGTGCCGGGATGATTATTGCTGCAGCCCATGGATGGACCAGATTAAGCGGAGTCAAGAGGAGCTCAAAATATGACATGTTTAAATGAGTCTCTCTTAAACATTTTAAATATTGGTTTCTTTGTAGGATAGAGGAATGAAGTAGCACGGCAAAATAAATCGCCTTATTTGGAGTGCAAAACCGACCGGTCTGACTGGCCCGAACCTTTTGGCCTGGTGTTTGACTCGCTTGCTTTTTGGCCTCAGGGTCGTGGGCTCTGTCCCCGGTCGGGGCACTTGGTGTTTTTCTTTACAATTTTTCTCCTCAGATTGCAGCGGTGCCGGGATGGTTACCGATGAAGCCCAGGAGAGGTGCAGATGCAGCAGAGTCAAAAGAAGCTAGAAATGTGATATGATTACATGAGTATCCCCTGAACATTTGAAAATAATAATAATAATGATAATAATAGTCTCTTTGTAGGATGGAGTGCAACAATAAATATGTATTTAGAGTGCATGATTGATGGTCTTATCTAAATCTTAACCCTGTTGATTGTTGTTTATGTCTGATTTTCAACATGTTGGGTGAAAGAGGGAGGAAAAAAAAAAAATAATAATAATTTATTTCTCTATACTATGAGTTATTAGGCAGACTTGTGAAAGATTATACTTGTGAGTTATCTCGGCCAGTAGAAGGCTTTGAAATGAAATGTAATGCTCGCTAATATTTATCGTTGGGAATTTAAATCAGCTGTAATTTTGGTTCAATTTTCATGAATTTTTATCAAAATGTAGCACATCATCAGAAATTGGGAAATTTATTATAAAATTGGCAGTGGCTAGCCGTCCGGTACCGGACGACCAGCCTACGAGTCTGCCTGTCCGGTACCGGTCGACCAGCCAATGAGTCTGCTCGTCCGGGTACCGGACGGCTAGCCAACCCACGTAGGAATGGCTAGCCGTCCGGTAGTAAATTTTGGTCTCTCATTTCATACAGGGTATGAATGCTGAATAACACTCATATCATTTTCTGGAGTACTGGATGCTCGATAGTTCCTACTATGAGACTATTTAAATGTCATTGAGATCATTTTAAAAATAAAGCAAATAAACACAGCCGTATCGGTAATGCATGATTGTCGTAACAATTATGCCTGTGATAATAAAAGCTGTAGTCGTGATTACTTATTTCTAATATTATTACCATCAATATTTTTTTTATAGGTAACTACCAATCAGTAATATAACTTAATATTTTTTATAAGTTTATACATTTTACTTTTCCTTTCCCTGTGTAAATGCGGCTTGAATGTACATGTAATAAAACGTTTGATCCAAGCGTCGCGAAAAACAACTAAATTAAATAGCAACTGAGCAGTACCGTAAAAGTCCTAAGAAATAAGGATCTTGATGACTTGCAGTTATTCTCCAAAATTTTAACAAATTTGTTTCGCGATCCGACAAAGAGTCCAGACGGCTAGCCACTGCCTTCAGGGTGCAGATGAAATGGCAAAGAGTGTAGACCCTGCTTCAGGAGCAGTCTGATCTGGGACTGCATTATTTGTGGAAGCCTATCTGTCCCAATACATAGGGTCATTACGGTAATTGCTCTACTCATGGAGTTTTGGATCGTTGCATTTATGTGTGCCCTGCTAACAAAATAACTACCCCTAATTGATATTTCTTTGTACCTACCATGTTGAACTGATAGGTTAAATAACGGCGATCGCTATTGACAGCCGGCTGTCACCAGCGAAAGTTCGCTGGAGACAGCCGGCTGTCTCCAGCGAAAGTTCGCTGGAGACAGCCGGCTGTCTCCAGCGAACTTTAGCTGGTGACAGCCAGCTAAAATATACAGATGGTATATTGATAAATAATTAAGTTATTCACTGATTTTAATTCTATTAATATGCTTGAGAATAATTTTTTTAATGGTTTTGAATATCAATACATGAATTTTATCATTTTTGAATACTTGTATTACTTATTTTTGAAAGCTGGCTGTCTCCAGCGAAAGTTCGCCGGAGGCTGTCTCCAGCGAACTTTGGCTGGTGACAGCCAGCTAAAATATATTGTTTTGTTTGTTTGATTTGAGGTTTAATATCCCCGTCAACACTATTTAGGTCATTTTGGAGACGTTGCTTCCAATTTTGTGGGACTTTTACCCGACACTGAGAAGAAATGACATCTCAGTCCCTGCCGCCCAATGAAACCAAAAGGGTTTATAAGCATGGATGGGCGGACTCGCAGCAATTTTTCTGGGCAGGCTTAGACGTTCTAAGCGGATTACCAGTACTCATGTGCGGTCGGTATCAGCTCTGCGTGGAAGCATCGTGCAGCCCAATCTATTTCTCCAAGCCCGATGGGCGGGGGCAGTTTCAACAACACAGTCAAGGTCATTTTGGAGACGTTGCTTCCAATTTTGTGGAACTTTTACCCGACATTGAGATGAAATGACATCACAAGCCCTGCCGCCCAATGAAACCAATAGGGTTTATAAGCATGGACGGTCCGACTCGCTCCGCTTTGTCTGGGCAGACTTAGATCCTCTAAGCGGTATACCAGCTGCGTGGAAGCATCATGCAGCCCATCTATTTCTTCAAGCCCCCAGCTAAAATATATACATGTATATTGACAAACAAGAGTTGTCAGATGACAACATAGCACCCCTTTGGGGGCCAAAGTTGGATGAGGGCAAGTTATCAAAAATAAGCTAAACAACCTGGGGTCTCTTTGTACTGGGTTAATGTGCTGGGCCATGCCACTTCATAAAAGGCAATATATCTCCGAAACCATTAAAATCAAATCCCTAACTCACAAGCATATACCTTATACAATGTAATTAGACACATTCAGTCACACCAACTTAGGGTGGGGGTGGGGCAATTCCTCTACCTCCCACATCTCCACTTCATAAAAGTGCCTCATATCTCACCAAATCCCTAAGCTATATGGGCTTATCTGGGATATGCCGGGACCATGCCCCAACCCATCCATAGCTTAAAAAAACCTCTATCTCCGGAACCATACATGTCCCCACCACTAAACCATATATATTCTTGTTACTTATGATAAGACACATTCAGTGACAGCAACCTAGGGTCTCACAGTTTATGCCAGGGCCAATAATTATACCCACCCCCCTCCACTTCACGGCCAACTATCTGAGAAACTGTTCAGAGCACCACCCCATAACCATATGTATACATGGATTCAGGTTCCTTATGATAAGACACATTCAGCGACACCAACCTGGAGGTCCCCAGGGGTACCCCGGGTCATGCCTCACCCCCTCCACTCCATAAAAAGCCATAGAAACACTGTTCAGATCCCCACCCCTAAACCATATGTATTCTTAGTCCTTATGATAAAACACATTCAGTGACAACAATTTTTGGCTTTCCTGCGATCTGCTGTGGCCAAGCCCAAGCCCCTCTACTGCTTAAAAGACCTCTCAGGAACTGTACAGATCCCCACCCCTAAACCATAATTATTGTTGTTCCTTATGATATGATGCATTCAGTGATAGCAACCAGTCCATGTCCACCTCCTCCACTTCATACAGACTAACAGGTGCCCAGTCGCCCAAGGCACCTAAATTTTTACCTAGGCGCCTAAGTTTTGGATTAAAATGCCTGTTAACCCTTTACCACTCAGATACGTGTTTTTACGTGTCTTCACCCCCCCCCACATTTTAAGCCCCAGAAGCACCTAAAATCTGCATTTCTACCAGTGGATAGTTATGTTTGCTTTAGGATTTGTTGGGCAAAAAAGGGACCCTTTTTTTCGCGCACCTCCCTACTAAAAATATTCTAGGGGGGATTCAAGGGGGGGCAACGCCCCCCTCGCATCCCGAAAAATTTTGGGTGTATGGCCCAACCGGCCGCTAAAATTTATATCCGAGGGTGTCTGGGGTCAAAAATGCCTGAAAATTGATGCTGATAAAACATGCTGCAAACAGTGAAAATGGCCAGTGCCAAACACCTTAATTGTTGCCTTGACAGCTGTGTGAAGACTAAAATGTGATCAAAAATTCATGTGAAAACACACTTTTTGCCAACTTTGAGATGCCCCATCTTTACCATGACAACAATGATCAAGTCATGAAAGGTTGCATTTGAAAGGCTACAGCCCAATGAACATTCATACCGAGTTTGGTGTAAAACAGACCATCCATTATGAAACAATGGCAAGTTGAAGTTGCTGTCAGGTGCAACACTGTGAAAATCAGCGAAATTCACAAAAACCCTGAGTGGTAAAGGGTTAACTTAATGCAAAATTTGGATTTATGGCAGTCTGGGCGCCTAAAGCAAAATGCTGAGTCTGTTTCCCTGCAGACACCACAGAACACGGCGTCTGATCAGGACCTACACTATTTGGAAAAAGTTCAGCTGTATTCCGAATAAATTTTTAAGATAACACAACCTTTCACCCCTAAATTTCAAAATGGACTCCTGCTAGAAGTAAGGAGGAAGAGTTCATTTGGTATAAAAAGTTTTAAAATGCATGCCTGCCAGTGGGCAGTGTCCAACTAAGCTCTGGTGAGTATAGTGGCCCATGGGCCTCTTGTTTGTGGGGGAGGTGATGGGCAGGGGAGACTTCACCCAAGTTGGATCTTATTTTGGCTCACTTCAGCCGAAGGCTCTGGAGGGAGCTATTGTAATCAGCCACCATCATTGTCATCATCAGTAAATATCAATCCACATTTGGGGAAAATACTTTAAAATGTATGAAACCAGAAAGCCCTGAAACCCACTGGTTTTACATAGAATCATAACAGTGACACCTTTAAAATTTTTCTTGTCTGAAACCAGAATGCCCAGATCTTTGATATTTGGTATGTAGCTTCATCTTTGTTCACAGTTGTTCAAGTTATAGCCCTGGGATCAAAAGTAGCCCTACCCTAGGGGTAACTTGTTTAACATAGACTCATATTTCTGTTTGATTTTCAATACACCACAACCTCTTTATAACATTGCTTTTTGGGAACAAAGCATGCTAGATAAACAAACTTGTTATATCCAACCAAAAATGTAAATGTATAGAATGAGATTTATGCATGTTGTAAAAATGATAAATTAATGGAAATTTAATAAGTTTAGGACCACACTATACATCATGTATCTATTTAAATGACTTATTTATTAAAGGACAATATACTTTCTATATATATTTTTGCTGGCTGTCACCAGCGAAAGTTCGCTGGAGACAGCCGGCTGTCACTAGCGAACTTTCGCTGGAGACAGCCGGCTGTCAATAGCCACTTCCTTAAATAAATATGCTCCCCAAATTTAATGTTAATCTATCACAATTAATATCAACCTCAACATCGGACAAACATTTGCAGATTTTAACAATAAAACTATAAAAATAGAAATTATAACATTGACATAATAATAATAATAATAATTAATAATAATAATAATAACAGTCACAGTGCCTGGAGAAGGCTTTGAGTACAGCAGTCTATTGCATCAATTACAATTATGTCTCTTACTGAAATTTAGTGAAAAAATGGCGACAAACAGGTGATAAGAATAAGTTAGAGTAAATAAGAACTATTTTTATTACACCATAAAGTGGATAATATTATTTGAAACGCACGCATGCATTGATACCCTGTATAAAATGATAGACTTAAATGTACTACCGGACGGCTAGCCATTCCTTCATGGGTTGGCTAGCCGTCCGGTACCGGACGAGCAGACTCGTTGGCTGGTCGTCCGGTACCAGACGGCTAGCCACTGCCTATAAAATTTGGGAACATCTGTCTCTAAATTGGGAAAAATAGGGGCCGATTACCAGCCCCAAAGTTGCACTAGGAAAATCCCTGCATCGTTGGCAGGTCAATCGTGCAGCGGTCCTCTGCACCTTCTCACCTACTTAATCTGAGTTTTAACATAGGGATGCTAAATGGGTGATTCATAAGTTGAGAGCGAACCAATGTTTTTTGTCTGTCTCGGTGCAAAAAAAGATCTGAAATATGTGACTCCAATCAAGATCATCAGCGATTGTGATACCAAGGCCTGAACAATCCGGAATATTGGGCACCGAATACTGAAACCATCTTCATCGATATACATATAATTTACAGTGCAGTTTTCAGTTGTCATTTAAATTTTACACAACTTTCAATAAGCGCCTGAACGATCCGGACGAACTGTAAAAATTTCCCCAAAAAATTCTTGACTCTGCAAGCTGATAAATAAAAACTCGGTACTTTTATCAATGAAGAAGAAAAAGAGACTCTCTTTTTACTTATTCTGTGAGAAAAAGAGGCAACCAACTGATAAAATTCAGAAATCGCTTATTTTTTAACCATCTGTCACGTCATTTTGGCTACCGGAAATGATACTTGCTTTTATTTTCGGTGCGTAAATTTACCGGAACGGACCTAATTACCGGAACGTACCGGAACGGACCCATTTTTCCCCATTTTATGCCTTTTTGTTATCCCTACTTGTTATTTTTTCATCTGCATTAAATAAATACCATTTTTGAAAGTCCTTTGATTTCCTTGTGCAATATTATGAAACTTAAATATTGTTACATTGCAGTATGACCAAAGTAATAGACAATTCTGATTCTGATTCTGAGTGATAGACCTACAGAATTGATTTGGATAATTTTAGATGGGATTAATCAAACTTATATCCTTGTAAAACCTAAAATATTGTATTCCGGGGTGTTCTATCCATCTATCTATCTATCTATCTATCTATCTATCTATCTATCTATCTATCTATCTATCTATCTATCTATCTATCTATCTATCTATCTATCTATCTATCTATCTATCTATCTATCTATCTATCTATCTATCTATCTATCTATCTATCTATCTATCTATCTATCTATCTATCTATCTATCTATCTATCTATCTATCTATCTATCTATCTATCTATCTATCTATCTATCTATCTATCTATCTATCTATCTATCTATCTATCTATCTATCTATCTATCTATCTATCTATCTATCTATCTATCTATCTATCTATCTATCTATCTATCTATCTATCTATCTATCTATCTATCTATCTATCTATCTATCTATCTATCTATCTATCTATCTATCTATCTATCTATCTATCTATCTATCTATCTATCTATCTATCTATCTATCTATCTATCTATCTATCTATCTATCTATCTATCTATCTATCTATCTATCTATCTATCTATCTATCTGTCACCATTACCTCAGTTGGTTGGGTGGCTAAATTTAGAATTAGATCAGAATCAGAATTGTTACTGGTGACACGTCAAATGACATTCATACACCAGGACCTGTGGTGTGGGAAGTTAGTCCCTAGCTCTAACCAAAGAAGTAAATATCTCTAATGGTTCTGGGGAAGAACGACTCTTTATAAATGTCAGTTCTTGCGCTAAGGGTCTGAAACGCCAACGCATGGTGATTTCAACAGTGTCTAGCTGGGGGAACAAGGTCATCTGTTGGAATGCTGGCAGCACCCTTTAGACCTTTGTATAAAAGGATTAGCCTACTGTCTTTTCTCCTTTTCTTGAGGGACTCCCGTTTTAATTTTCCAAGTATTCCAGTCATGCTCCCAGTTTCAAAGCAGTAATTGCCTGTTACAAATCTAGCAGCTCTATTCTGAACTTTCTCAATTTCATCGTTAAGGACCACTCCACTGGGGTCCCAGATACAACTACCATATTCCAAGATTGGGCGAACAAGACCTTTATATGCTGCCTCTTTTACACCCTGAGGGCACTGATGAAGATTTCGCCTCAGGAAACCAAGCGTTCTATTTGCCTTAGTACATATGTTGCTAATATGAGTATTCCATCTCAAGTTGTGTGAGATTGTCACTCCAAGGTATTTAATGGAGTCCACATTCTCGAGGACCGTTCCCTCTAAGGTGTAAGAAGCCTCAACTTTATTAGATCTCTTCCTAGTTATCTGCATAATATTGCATTTGACTGGCTGAAATCTCATGCCCCATTTACGTGCCCAACATCCTAATCCATCTATGTCAGCATGAAGTTTCAATGAGTCATCTGTATCTCTAATTTCCCGGTAACAAAAACAGTCATCTGCGAACAGTCTTATTTCCGAGTCAATGTCAGTGGAAATATCATTGATGTACAGGGAGAACAAAAGTGGACCAAGAACGGTCCCTTGCGGGACTCCAGACAAAACTGGAGCCCACTCCGAAGATTCACCATTAACAACAACCCGCAGTTTTCTGTAGCAAAGAAATTAATCTATCCATTTGAGGGTCCTTCCCCAATTCCATAACCAAATAACTTAGATTTAAGTAGTTCATGAGGAGGGCTGTCAAAAGCGTTCTCGAAGTCCAGAATAAATGTGTCCACCTGTCCCCCTTTGTCCAAGATTTTTGCCCAGTCATTTATAACTGTGCTTAGCTGAGTTTCACAACTGTGCCTTTTCCTAAATGCATGTTGTCTGTCTGATAAAAGTTTATGTTCGTCCAAGTGGGCCATGATGTTTGAGCACACTATATGTTACAGCAATTTACACAGAACACAAGTCAGAGACACAGGGCGATAATTACGGGCAAGAGCCCTATCCTTTTTTTGAAGAGTGGACAGATGTTTGCTAAGAGCCATTCTTTGGGGATTTCACCCGTATCAAGAGACTGTTGAAACAAGTGTGCAAAAACTGGACCCAACTCATTTGCTAGTTCCTTCAGGACTCTAGGATGAAGCTCATCAGGTCCTAAGGCCTTACTGGGGTTTAAGCCTTGAAGTAATTTGATCACTCCTACAGCTGTCACAACAATATTATTCATGAATGGTGACCGATCTTCCAGTCAATGGAACCTCCGTGAACTCAGTTGTATTAAACGCGTCATTGAATTGACCAACTAGTTCCTCTGCCCTTTCAGAGTCTGATTCAGCAATCCCGTCCCCTCCTCTTTTAATTAGGGGCGGGATACCTTGCCTGTCTTTCTTCTGGCTATTAATATATCTGTAGAAGTCTCTGGGGTTTGCCTTTACATCACCTACCAAGTTATTCACATACAAATCATACTGATTTTTTATATCAGTCTTGATTTCACGTCTCAAGTTTTCAAATTTTGTCCGGAGTTTACCACTTCCCGTCTTTTTTGCCTTTGCATGAATCTTATTCCTTCTGCGAATTTTTCTTCTTATCTCTGGAGTGATCCAGGGAATAGAAGATACAGACCTACTAGTTTTTGAGGGGATATGATTTTCGGCCGAAGTATGAATGAAAGAAGTTATCAAATCAAAATTCTCCTGTACAGACCGAGCATCTGAATGACCATTAAAGTAATTCTCCTTTGCAAATCTGAGTGCGTCCTTCCTCATAGTTTCATAGTCAGCTTTCTGATATGAGTACACCTTCCTCCGAGGTTTCTTTATTGATGGGATGTGAATTTTTTAAATAATCGGAGTCAACATCGTGGTCACTTAGTTTATCTGGGGAATGAATGTCTTCGAATTGTCCTGGCAAAGTCGTAAGGATCAGATCTAATGTGTTCTTATCACGAGTGGGGAAGTTAACAATTTGTTCAAGGCCATGATCGTTCATAATGTCAATGAATATTTGTCCTTCCGACTGACTCAGCATTGTGCCTTGTTTGCTGAGCCTGTCGGGCCAAGCAATGTCTCTGAAGTTGAAGTCACCTAGAACATGTACAGCCGGGAGTTTTTTACCCATATGCTGCGATTTAATGCAATCCAGTTGGTCTTTAAACAACTGGAAGTTTTCGATTGTACCATTTGGTGGTCGATACCAACTTGCTACGAAGTGGGAAGTTTTATTTGCAAAAACCTTAACCCAGACCGATTCGGTGTCATTTTCAAGTTCCATGAAAGGCAAAAAAAGAAAGAAAGAAAAAGAGGCACTGGATGCGTCCTTTAAACTATTTACAATCTGCATGACAGAGACCTGTATCATAAAACGCATACCCCTGAGTCTCAATCTTACACTTACATGCACTTGATAACGTGATTATTTTTCTCTATTTCTCCTGTTTGTCAGAATGGTGGAAAAAGAACATGGCTCGACAGGGAATCGAACCCAGGGCCTCTCACATACCGTGAGAACACTCTAACGACTGAGCTAGCGAGCCAGACGGTCGACCTTTTTTTTCTCCTATTACTGCTACTCGCTCACATCTGAGCATTACGAGCAGGATTTCCTGGGTGGTAACCAGTACTTTTTTTAAGCAATGTGGAAGAAGTGCCTTGCTCAAGGGCACAACACTTTGGTCAGCGTGAGGCTCGAACTCGCAACCTTTCGATCACAAATCCGATGCGCTACCACTGCACAAAACTAACGGCGCTCTACCTGTTACATGCCCCCCCCCCCCCCCCCCCCCGCCTAATGAGATTCGTCCCGAATCCCTAAATCCTATCCAGTCCGGCTGCAAGACTTATTTTCATACTATTTCATGCTGTCAGACGCGGTGCTCGACCCTCTCACTGGCCACCAAATGTCACACGGCATGGCTCGACCGGGACCCGAATCCAGGGCCTCTCGCATACCGTGCGAAAACACTACCGACTGAGCTACTGAGCCACGCGGTCGATCCGTTACATGTTGGTACGTTTGACAGCCCTGTTACATGTGGGTTCACGGCGTCCCGCAAACCCGCATGCTGACAAGACGACCGAGGGTGATCTCTGACTCAGAATTGAATCAGAATTGTTACTGGTGACACGTCAAATGGCATTCATACACCAGTTCTTGTGATATGGGAAGATACTTCGGGTGGACTACATCGACGTGCTGGTGCACCAAAGAATTTATCACAGTCAACTATGTTGACACTTTCTTCTTCTTATCATAAATCGTACGATTATATTTACAATGCACGAGATCTCGATAACACAGTCAACTATGTTGAAACATTATATCTCACTGGTATGGACGGTCCGCAATTTGGTTCTGCCCGCCTCTGCGGGGCACTGATACCATACGACTCGTCGTACCATTACCTGCTCTGCCGACCAGGGAGCAGCAGGTCACTTCACATCATCTCGACATGATATGCCTGAAAATAAGTAAGTAAGTAAGTAAGTAAGTAACGACTTTATTTAAAGAGGGTAACTCAATTGGCGAACCAATTTTCATTGAGGCCCTGTAACAAATAACGACAGTATAAAATGCATTATCTCATTCACGCGTCCACACACACATATATACATTCATACGCACACTCACAAGATATATTTCCTATAGTCAAAATTACGCTGATGACGATTATCAACTAAAATACGGTTCACGAAACGTATACATTACATCATGATCCCTGCCCCCAGAGAAGTCTGAATATGTTCATGCATATACCGTTATTGCGCATGCACCGACTAGACAACAGGCTGGTCAGTGCATGCGACAAATAATAGCGCAGCACAACTCAACTTAGCTGTGCAACAAAATACCAGCAGAAGCACTTGAAACAAGAATGCTAAAAAATTATGCTCCCTTACTGAGCACTAACGAAATCAATCACTGCTCACTATAACTGAGCATAATATGCATCAAATTCGTGCTCACTACATCAGCACAGGTAAGAGGCAATCGAACAGACCGCGCCTTTGCGCTACCCGGTCATTCGCCAATTGCAGGAAACAAATAACAAAAACTCCATTTCATATCCTTCTCCGCGACACGGCTCACAAATATAGCTATTCACAATTTCATTACATTAAAAACAGCTAGAAACTAAAAACCGGAAGATTTTTATCTATTCTACACAACATGTGTCAGTATTTGATAGGGAACAACATTGTTTGTCGTTCAATACTGAGCTAGAATCATTTCCGTATTTGGTAGACACAACGTCAGAACCGTCTTCGCGACGTCGATGACGCTGTTGACGTCATCCACGCCGCTCAGGCCGTTATAACGTGTGGCGCCCGAATACCCAAACTTATCATCCTTCGTAATGCAGTACTCACAAATCAAAGTTACGTTCTTTACATGTACATACATGTACAAACAGATTTCTTAAACAGAAAACGGCATCATTACAAAAAAATGAACTTGTAATTCTTCTTGAACAAAAGTCTTCCAACACAACATGAACATGCTTGCAATACCAATTCATCACGGTTCATCATCACGGATAACCCGACAGGCTCTTGTCTAAGAGTTCGCCCTGATGATGAAGATATGGTTAAACCTGTCTCAAATTTTACGTCCCCTCAACACCTTATGTCATATAGAAAGTAGAAGTAAAACAAAGATCAGGAATCGATACAATTAACTTACTCCACTCATCAAAGACACCAAAGGACTGGACCACGGTTTTCTAACAGCCGGTAGACAAAAGCTGTGGATCGAACAAGTGACTCGACGTTTTTAAATATATTTTATAAAAGGGGTCTATAAAAGCCTAAATGAATCCAGAATGAGCGAGTGTCCGAGTTTTACGTCTCACCAACATCTAGGGTCATACGGAGGTAGGACTATAAAGACTCATTCGAATTCCGGAGAAGCCTGGGATTGATCCTGCGATCCCTAGTTTATAAAGCGAGTAGCATAATCACTACTCCACAGAGGCTTCTAAAGTGAATACAGAATTAGCTTCAGAAAGTTGGGATATACCAGGAAGAAAACCCCTCCAAAACCTACAAGCATGTTCATACAAAAATAATACTAAACATAGATTAAACATATCGTCAAAGCTTTGGCGTTTGGCTCGGCACAGTGTTGTGGGTATTCTTATACCTTTGACCTGCTGCTAATATTTCGATAATTTTTCAGGGCATTTATATCTATAATCACTACAGGAAAATCATGCATACCCGTGCTAGCTCGCTAAAATTGTCAGAAGTATAGCTACTAGCCACACTTATAGCCATGCAGCCGATTTCAGCAGAACATTGATCTCCATTACAATTGCATTTCCACTGGGGAAAAAAAGATGAAACTTCCAAACAGATCAATGGTATAATTCCCGTCAGTACGAATATCCACAGCAATGCGATTGGCATGAAAAATATATATGCCACTATATAGCGCTTGGCGACCTTTTCGGCAAACTATATGAAAATCAGACTTATAGCGACCAGCTGTATGGCAAATAAATTCCCCACAAGCCACTCATGCATACATTGCATGATATATGCACAATTTGTGCATGGGGCTGTATACTTTGTCTACCATATTTCACCTAAAATAGTTTAGTCGCGCTGCTTTGCCATATACCTACTAAAATAATTTAGACGCGCATAAACATCAGATAGGTTTTCTATTCTATCTCGTAACAATCCCTTAGAACCCCTTTGTCGGATATACAATGTTTTTTTTTCTCATTTCTGCTGTTGATCAAAGATTGTGGGTACTCACAAGAACCTCATTTGGGCTTTCCTAACAAGCACCAATAATCTGTGTTTAAATAAGAATTAAGAAACATGCTAAACCACATCTGAAAACCAACAGCCGTGTTGCGGCCTTGCTTTCTTTCTTTTCTTTTTTTTTAATCTCTACTCCATTTATTTTTTTATATGACTTTTTCTGTCTTTGACTTCAGCACCCAATTGACCGGACATGAAAAAAAACAAACTTTTTTGACCTTTGACCTTTAAGTATGACACTGACCTTTGAAGTACCGGCATAGATCTTGGACGCAACACATCGTCTCATGATGGTTAACATTTCTGTCAAGTTATTTCATAATCCATCTAAGAATAAGTAAGTTATTGACCGTACACGAAAAAATGCCCCTTTTTTAACCTTTGATCTCTAAGAATGACTTTGACATTGGAGGTACAGACCTCGGTCTTGTGCAGGTGAACATTTGTACATCCAGAAATAAAAAAAGTTATTGACCGGACACGAAAACAAGACCCTTGTTTTACCCCTGACCTCTAAGTATGACCTTGACCTTTGAAGTACCAACCTGGTTCTTGCCCGCAACACACCGTCTCATGATGGTTAACATTTCTGCCAAGTAATTTCAAAATCCATGCAGGAATAAGAAAGTTATTGACTGAACACAAAAAAGACCCTTTTTTGACCTTTGACCTCTAAAAATGACCTTGGCCTTTGAGGTACCGACCTGGGTCATGCGCGCAACGCATTGTCTCATGATGGTTAACATTTCTGCTGAGTAATTTCAAAATCAATCTAAAAATAAGAAAGTTATTGACCGGACACAATTTGCCTATACATACATGTATGATTTTGTGACCTTGTGACCAACAAACTTCCAAGGGAAATAACTCAAAAAGTATAAAAGCAAGTATCGTCTGATGTTGATTAATATGTTTCAAGTTATAGAGCGAACATGATTTTGTGACAGACGGACAGACAGACTGACGCCCAGGGGAAAAACAATGTGTCTCCCGAGACAATAATGTTCACCTGCAAGAGAATATATATATATATATATATATATATATATATATATATATATATATATATATATATATATATATATATATATATATATATATATATATATATATATATAGTACACTACAACCTCTTTATAACACAAAGCAGAAACCTTAGAGGGGATGCATACACCTTCAGGGGAGGCAACTCCTGCAAAAGTATTTTTGTCTGCCATGTCAACAGGTGTCAACTCTTAAAGGAAAGAATTTGTTCTTGAGGAGCAAATCTTTTCCTTTAAGGGCAGACCCCCTTGTCAGTGAGACAGAGTTTATAGACGAGAGGGTCATGATGACACTGGATCGCTCACCTGATCCTCATTGCACAACTGAAAAGGTATTTTGGGGTGGGGGTGGGGGTCGTGCGCCAGGTCCTAGTGCACCAGAAGATGAACAGGCTCAGTTTAACTATCGATGACTCATGGAGACAAGTAATTGTGTGTGGGGGTGTTGAGGGGGTGACAAAAGGTTGTGTGGATGTGTGAACAGGATGAGTCTAACTATCAATGACTCATGGTGGCAAGGGATTGTGGGTGGGGGGGAGGAGGAGGGGTCAGCAGACTGTGTGTGAACAGGCTCAGTCTATCAATGAATCAGGTTGACAAGGGGTTATGCAAGGTTGGGGGGGGGGAGCATTTCATTATATTCTTAAAATAGCAATATGTACTGGTGCCATATTTTTTTATTGCATTGCAACACAACATTGAGCTGAGAACCAGTTAAGTCTTCTTTAACCCTGCTTATTGGTAGGGTAAGTGGAGTGAAACTCTTCATCAAGAGTTGCCAGAAGGAAACACAGCTCATCTATAGGGGCCTAAGTTGAACAAGTTATGTGTGAGTGCATGCATGCATGACTTCATGTGTGCATGTATACATTTGTGCATGTGTGTGTATGTGTTTGTGTGCACGCATGCGTGTGTGTGTGTGTGTGTGCATGCTTACATGTGTGCATGAATGCCTGAGTGTGTATGTGCACAGCATATGTGTGTGCATGCATGCTTGCATAAGTGCATGCATGCATGTGTGCATACATCATGTGTGCATGTATACACATGATCATCCTTGCATGCATGCATGAGTGTGTTCGTGCATGCAACATGTGTGTGCATGCATGCATGCATGCATGAGTGTTTGAATGCATGTATGTGCACATGCTGGAGTGTGTGTATGTATGCACCCAGCATGAATGCACAAGTGTGCATGTATACACATGATCATCCTTGCATGCATGCATGAGTGTGTTCCTGCATGCAACGTGTGTGCATGCATGCATGTATGAGTGTGTGTGAATGCATATATGTGCGTATGCATGTGTGTGTGTGCATGTATGGATGTATGTGTACATGCCTGCGAGAAATTACATGTGTGCATGCATGAATGAATGTGTATGCATGTAAGCATGCATGCATGCATGTGTGATACACATGTGCATGTATTAGTGTATGTTTGCATTTGTGAATGCATGTGTGCATGCTAGTATGCATGTGTGCATGCATGTGTGTGCACTTGCATGTGCATTCAAGAAGGCATGCATGTGTGTGCATGTGTTGGTGCATGCATGTATGTGTAATTGCATGTGTACATGCATGTGTGTGTCCATGCATGTGTGCATGCATATATGCATGAGTGTGTGAATGCAGGTATGTGCACATGCATGCATGAATGTCCATTTATGCATGCAGCATGCATGCACATGCATGGGAGTGTGAATGAATGCATGTATGTGCACATGCATGCCTGAGTGTGTGCATGTATGGATGTGTAGGTGCATGCATGCATGCATGAGTGTATGTATGTATGTGTGTATGTATGTATGTATGTATGTATGTATGTATGTATGTATGTATGTATGTCAAGAACAAATGCAATATCCCTACCCCTCTCACAACTTTGTTGTGTGTGTGTGTGTGTGTGTGTGGGGGGGGGGTATGTAAAGAGCAAATGCAATATCCCTACCCCTCTCACAACTTTGTTGTGCGGGGGAGGGGGGGGGGGGGTATCGACTTCTTATATGTTTAAAAAAATCTTTTAGAAAAAAAAATATTGTTCCTCGAGTGGGATTTAAGAGTACTACACAACATGGGCTGTTTGTAAACCAAGCATAATTCTTTGCAAGTATGATAATAGTGGACCAAAAATATGGCCACTAGAGTGTTAACAAGGTTTTTCTATGACTTCATCTACTGACCTACTTTTTGACCCATATCTGAACTTGACTGAGATATTGTCAGGATCAAGTTTGATGATGATCGGACCAAAACTGTGGCCTCTAGTGTGTTCACCAGTTTTTTTATGATTTGACCTACTCACCTACTTTTTGACCCGACATGACCCATATTCGAATTTGACTGAGATATTGTCATAATTATTATTCTGACCAAGTTTGATGAAGATTGGCCGAACACTGTGGCCTCTCGAGTGTTCACAAGGAAAAGTTTACGCACGCATGATGGACGACGATGCCGGCCATCTCACAGTCACAATAGCTCACCATGACCTTCGGTCAGATGAGCCAAAAAGTGAGCAGGAAGACCAGAAAGTTGTCCCTTTTTGAAAAATGGCACGAAAATCTGCCAGCAGATCCCGTTCCCGTGAAACAACCATCTAGATCACATTTGACAAAATTAGGAAAAAAAACGAAAATTTCATCTGCTACATTGAATACGTAGTTTAGGGATTAACCGTTTCTTCCCCAAGTCTCTGAAGTGCATTCTTCCATCACTGAATTTGGGCATGTCCATTCTGCTAAATAGGATGTCTAGCAAATAATCGCTAACTGGATGGCAAGCCATGTAGATTCCGATCTACACTGTTTATATAAGTATCTGTACCAGGTTGAAAGGGTTACTCTATCACTATGACCTAATCAAAGACTAAAACATGATGTGAGAAATTGCAACCATAAAGTGGCAAGAAAGCAATATCGCTGTCCAAATTTATTGCAGATTCTGACCCGGGATTTTGAATAACTTGTGTATGCTGGGTAGGCCAAACAGCTATGATCATAGATTAGTTTCATGTCGCAAAAGTGTGTTTTCTTCCATATGACGTCACGTCTGAGAGTGTATAACGCCATGTAATATTTTCGATAAT
This sequence comes from Lucinisca nassula, assembly GCA_963580285.1. Taxonomy (NCBI): domain Eukaryota; kingdom Metazoa; phylum Mollusca; class Bivalvia; order Lucinida; family Lucinidae; genus Lucinisca; species Lucinisca nassula. The sequence continues at coordinate 173,683,819 of OY757014.1, read as the reverse complement.
CCACTAGTGGATTAAATATGCAAATTAGCTAGATACGTCCGTAACGTTACATGTACGACGTCCTTAACGACGTCGCGCTTACTAACAGCAGAATATTGACATTTTTGAAAACAATCTTGAATAAAATGCGTTTTAAATGTCATATGATAAATTGAATCTTGCATTCGTGCTCATGTATTATTGAATTTATTAAACTCGTTGAGGAAAAGGAATAAAATTCTCGGCAAGCCTCGCATTTTATCCCTTTTCCTCAACTCGTTTAATAAATTCAATAAAACATGAGCACTCATGTAAGATCCTCTATTTAGCACATGGTATAAGATAGGTTGTAGAGTGAGCTGCACATTTTGCTATTAATAGAACAGGTTCAACATAGATAAGAGTAATTTTCAGGTGCATGGAATTACCGGACAACTCATTATTTCATAATGAATCAAATGAGACACAATGGCAACCCACTGACCAATATACAGTAGAACTTCGATGGCTCGAACACTGATGGCGTGTTTACCATGGCTTGGTCGAACTCCTACTTGAGCCCCTAGGCAAACCCTCAAGATAAGAGATGGTGGGGGATTATTAAGGAGATTTTAGTCTTTTATCTTGGAAATGTATGCTGTGTGTACTCATTAGAATTGCCTCGGTGAGGCGATTCTAATGAGTACACACAGCATACATATTCATTATATAACATCGAAAAAGTATCTCGTTATGCCTCCTGACAGTCACCCTCAGTGACTCGAACTACCACTGTCTCAAATAAAATTCCATGGTCCCAAAGGGGTTCGAGCGATCGAAGTTCGACTGCATATCCCATGCTAAATATCTCAAAATCTATAAAACATACTTTAACTTGAAACTGAAAATTATGGAAACTGCAATTACGATTTTCATCCAGTATTATTTTTTTATTTTGCTTTCACAACCCTTTCAAGAGTATTCCACTTTCATGTATATCAAGTCGATCATTAATCAGAGATGGTTTTTCATCCAGTATATTACTAAATGCATAATTCTGCAAAATTACACATTTTGACCAACAGTATGTATTTCTTACATACTTTTTTTGTAGACTCCCAATTTTATATATAAGGTTTTTCTATTATTTGACCTAGTGACCTATTTTTTAACCCAACATGACCCAGTTTCAGATATATCAAAATGTGTAATTTTGCAGAATTATGCATTACATTACACACATATTTCTTTTGTACACTTCCAATTTTGGTCAGTTTCGTACTAGTATATGATTTTGTAAATATTCATATTTTGAGATAAAATATTTCTTTTTAAAATAAGAAGCCTCCATGGTGTAGTGGTTATGCTACTCGACTTGTAAACGAGGGGTTGCAGGATCGATCCCGGGCTTCTCCAGACTTTGGAATGAGTCTTTAAACCGAGGTCTCGTCTCCATATGACCTTAGCTGTTGGTGAGATGTAAAACTCGAACACTCACTCATTTAAAATTCATAGCATAGCACTTCATAGTACCAACAGTAATATTTTTGAACTAAATTTGCAGAACATTGACTGTGAACAAGGTTGTGCTTTAACCCATAAAATGCCAATCACTACAATTGTCGTCTGCTTCGTCGTCTGCTGGTTACTTTAAGTCGATTTTGCAAAACAGTGTGGACACAAATCAGACTGCTCCTCTAGGAGCAGTCTGATTTGGGTCCACGCTGTTTGCCTGTACACAAAAATATTTTTAAAAAGTTTGCAAAAAAATTAAGCAGACGACATCAGCAAACAACATTTTCAGATGTAAATGTAGTGTTTTTCGGCGTCTTAAGGTTTAATAATTTTGTACCTGGATAATTGTGTTACCCAACTCAATCTCAGCCCTTCTTAGGTACTCTTGGCTTGGGAAGATGTGGTCTTTGAAAACAATGGATATATGGTAAAAGAAAACAAAGACCTAATGTCTGATAGTGTTATAGATGTTTATTGTTTCTCATGAACAAGTGTAACAAATTATTCAATGCTCATCAGGACAATGGATACACCTCCAGTCAAGAACAGTAACTCATGTTGGAAATGTTTGTTCCAATTCACATATGAGACCTTAACCCATTGTATGCGGGAAGCCCCTAAAGGGGTACCTTGGCAAACAGTGCAGGCCCGAGATCAGATGCCGCAGAATGCGGCGTCTGATCAGGGCCTGCACTATTTGCTATCAGAATTTTCCATCAACGAAAAGAACAGACCTGACACCCTTTATATGACAAATGGACAAGTCCAACATATAGCAATGGAACAGTCCACCAGCATTCAATGGGTTAATCTACCGTAAGCTTTTTTTCCTTCAAGGAAAGAAAGGGTCTTCATTTTAAAAATAGCTACCATTCAAAAACCAGGGGCCAGTTGTTCAAAACTAATGACGTTGTTAGTTAATGTAACGTTAAAACTTTGATCATTAAATATGGCAAATATGCTAATATTTTTACTGAAAAAAAATGTGAGCAGCTTTTGCAGATGCAAAAGCTGCTCACATTTTTTCAGCAAAAATATTAGCATATTTTTACATATTAAACTTGCTAGAACAGTTAACAATATGACCACTAACGAGCTCGTTAAGCTTACGATGCTTTGAACAATTGAGCCCAGTTGTTCAAAGTATCCTTTGCTTAACGGACCCGTTAGTGGTCATCATGTTAACTGTTCTGGTAAGCAGAGATTTAATAGAGTGGTGATTTTGCTGCAAATATGTAAGAATTGCATTTGCAAAAGCTACTCACATTTTATAAGCCCCCACCCATAGGGGCTTGAAGAAATATATGGGCTGCATGATGCTTCCACGCAGAGCTGAATCCGGCCCGCACACTAGTACTGGTAAACCGCTTAGAGGATCTAAGCCTGTCCAGGAACCGCGGTGAGAGGCGGACCGTCCATGCTAATAAACCCGATTGGTTTCATTGGGCGACAGGGCTTGAGATGTCATTGCATCTCAATGTCGGGTAAAAGTCCCACAAAATTGGAAGCAACGTCTCCAAAATGACCTTTACAGTGTTGACGGGGACGTTAAACCTCAAATCAAACAAACAAACAATACACACATTTTATCAGCACAAATATTATATATATGTCAAAAAATTAACAACACTTTAGCTAACGATATTGTTACGAGATGGAATAGGAAACCTCTCTGGTGCTTATGCACATCTAAATTATTTTAGTAGATATATGGTAGGGCGGTGCGAGTGAAATATTTTAGGTGAAATATGGTACGCAAACTATGCGGCTCCATGAACAAGTCATGCACATATCATACGATGTATGCATGAGTGGTTTATAGAGAGCTGTTTTTACAATACAGGGGGCCGCTAAAAGGCCGAGTCCTATAGAATTTGCCTAAAAATCGCCAACCGCCAAATTGTGCCATATATGATTTTTATTCCCGTCACGTGTTGTGTGGGTGTTCGTTTTGACAGGAGTCATGTCATTGATTATAGGGTCGTTTCATCAATTTTTCATCAATTTTTCCTATGGGAAATATACTATTTGAACGCAAATCCATTATCTACTCGATTTTGCTATCTGGCTTTGTTTGTGGCCGGTATCTCCACTTCCCCACGAACAAAGCAAGGTAATACGAGTAGGCATGATTTTCCGGTAGTATTCATAGATATATAAACCCTGAAAAAAGCGGACACTTTAGCAGCAGGTCAAGTTGTAAAGAGTAAACACAACATTGTGACGGGGAAATAGAAAGTATATTGAAAGGTATGTTAAATCTATGTTTAGTATTATTTTTGTATGAACATGCTTGTAGGTTTTGGAGGGGTTTACTTCTAGTATACCCCAACTTTCTGAAGCCTATTCTGAATTTACTGTTGTGGCCTGTAGTGATTAGGCTACTAGCTTTGCCAGCTAGACGTCGCAGAATTGATCCCAGGCTTCTCCAGTAGTAGAATGAGTCTTTCTAAGTGAGGTCCTGTCTCATGCTGACCCTAGATGTTGGTGAGACGTAAAGTTTGGACACCCGCTCATTCTAGATTCATTTAGGCTTTTAGACCCCTTTTGTAGAATGTAATTAATAAACGCCGGGTCACTTGTTTGATCCATGACTTTTGACTAGCTGTGGTTGGAAAACCGTGGTTCCGTCCCAATATGATATTAGGTGTAGAGGGGACGTAAACTTAAGACGGGTTTAACCATATCTTCATCATCAGGGCAAACTCTTACAAGAGCCTGTTGGGTTATCCGTGATGATGAACCGTAATGAATTTTATTTTACAAGCATGTTCACGTTGATTAGAAATAATTTTGTTCAAGAAGAATTACGAGTTCATTTTGTAATGATGCCGTTTTTGTCTGATAACTCAGTTTGTGCATGTATGTACATATAAAGAACGTGATGATGATAAGTGGGAGTATTTGGTCGCCACACGTCATAACGGCCTGAGCGGCGGGGATGACGTCAGCTGCGTCATCGGCGCCGCGAGGACGGTTGTGACGGGGTGCCTACCAAATACAGAAAGAATTTACGGCAAACAGTGTTGGCCCTTATGAGACACTAACAAATGTTGTGATTATAGATGAAAATCTTCTGTTGTAGTTTCTATCTGTTATTAATGTATTGAATTTGTGAATAGCTATATTTGTGAGCCGTGTCGCGGAGAAGGATATGAAATAGAGATTGTTATGTTTCCTGTAATTGGCGGCTGACCAGGTAGCGCAAAGGCGTGGTCTGTTCAATTGCCTCTTACTTGTGATAATGTAGTGAGCACAAATTTGATGAGTATCATGCTCAGTAGTAGTGAGCATTAATTGATTTCTGTAGTGCTCAGTAAGGAAACATGAACTTTGAGTATTATTGTGTCAAGCGCTGGGTGCTGATAATTTGATGCACAGTCAAGTTGAGTTCTGCTGTACGGTTATTCGTCGCATGCACTAATCAGCCTGTATGTCTGGTCGGCGCATGCGCAATAACGGTATATGCATGAACATATTCTTACTTCTCCGGGAGGGGGATCATGATATAGCATGTATGTTTTGTGACTCGTTTCTAGTCCCGTTATCGTAATTTGCAGGCATAACAATGTGTGACCTGCTGCTCCCTGCTTCATAGCAGCAGGTACTGGTACGACGCTAGGCGTTAGGGTCCAGCAAGGGCGGACAGACCGCCGTAATCAGCGCCTACCAGGATAGAAGCAGATTCTTCTAAATCATTGTTCGTTGTAAACAAATGTGATCATGGAAGAGGTCAACTTACCTTATTTGGACGATCACTAAACGTCTGATCAGCAAACGTGATCGCTAATCCTAGGATTATCAACTATGTTGATAGACTAGTTTTACTAGTTCGCGAGAGGAAGTGTCACGCGAGTGGGGGATTCACCCTAAGTTATAAACTGGCCAGTCGCGTCTTGTGTTGTTTCTTTTTTTGTTTTTGTTGTTGTTTTGTTGTTTGCTTCTGTAGGTATTCACGTCACCCGTTCCGAGCACAGAACAGTGTTTTGCCTTCGGAGCAGACGTCGTGAGTTGGCTACAGAAGCAACAAATTGTGATGTTTTGTGTTAGTAAGTGTTGTATGTAGATACTGTAAATAATTCATGTCATTCATTTAACATCTTTCTTGTGCCTTACCCCACAGCTGCCCGTACACCTGTCAGAGATCACGCTCGGTTGTCTTGACAGCATGGGGGTTTGCGGGACGCCGTAAACCCACATGTAACATTTGGTGTCAGTGAAGTGAGGATTTGATCTCTGGCTGGTGTTCCCGGCTGTGGAACAGCACATTGATACTCTGAATCATCAATTTAAAAAAAAAAAAAATGTATTGACAGCCACATTTAGAAATTAACTTGAATCTTCCTTCCTGCGTTGATGAAGTGCGAAACCCATGTATTCAACTGAATGGATACTGACAAGTCGATAATTTCTGAGCAGGAAGGCAAGGCAAACCCCACTTTTTCTTGGTAACGAAAAATTTAAGTAGACCCCACTTAATTGTGTTACCTGACATTCTACTAAGTTAAACTGGAGGTTCTAATTGATCTTACCCACACATGGTTCTGACGTAGTGACGTTAACAATTTATTGACGTTGACATAACGGTAGCGTTAATATTTACGCAGTGGCTTGAGGTTAGGTATGACGTAATAGAAACATTAATGGTGACTTGTTATGATCGGAGTTTTGTAATGTGATAAAACTTCGGATTGTAGCATTTTACTGTAAACGTCGTCAGTTTATGACGTCATATTAGACTACCAGTACGCAACGTCATACTGTGCTGAAAGCATTTGACATTTCAAATCGCGTGTGCTTTAATAACTAACGTTTTAGTTAGATTAACGCGTATAACACATATCTTAACGTTTTAGTTAAGCCCATTCAATCATCACTGATCATAACTGATCAGTTTACAGTGGTTTTGATAGTAACGTGAGATTTACGTTATCAATAATGGAGCGTTTAATGCAAATGGGAAAGGACTTAGGTTATGAGGGGAAGGAGTTACAAGGTTTTGTTAAAGAGCAGCAGGATATTGAGCGGGCAGAAAGGCAAGAGCAAAGGGATTTAGAAAGGTTAAGGTCTGAAGAAAAGGAAAAGGAAAGGGCAGAAAAAGAAAAGGAAAGGGCAGAAAAAGAAAAGGAAAGGGCACATGAACTAGCTATGTTGAATGTTAATAAGGAACTTGAAATGGCACGCATTAAGACTGAAAGGGAGGCAAAAGAGATTAGTGAGGCCCATTTAGAAAAAATAAAACATGGGTTTGAGCTACAGCACCAAGAATTAAGGAATCAGTTAGAAATGCAGAGAGCGAAGCTCGAGCTAGAATTTGAAAAGCAAAAAGCTGAGAAGGTGGCGCATGCCCGGGATCCTAAGTTACCTTATTTTGAAGAGGGTAAAGATAAAATGGATAGTTATTTATCTAGGTTTGAGAAATATGCTACGGCTAATAAATGGGATAAGAGTGTTTGGGCCGCGTATTTAAGTGCATTGCTCAAAGGGCGCGCACTTGATGTATATGACCGGTTGTCAAATGAGGATGCGGCGGATTATGAAAAGTTAAAGGACGCTTTATTAAAAAATTTTGACATGACAGAGCGCGGATTTAGGAAACAGTTTCGTTATAGTAGGCCCGAGAAATCAGAAACGTTCATACAGTTCAGTAGTAGACTGAGAAGTTATTTAGAAAAATGGCTTAATATGGCAAAGATAGAAAAATCTTTTCCGGCTGTCTGTGATTTCATGGCAAGGGATCAGTTCCTGGAGTCATGTAATAGAGAACTGTATGTACATCTGAAGCCAAAACAGTTTGGTAATTTAGATGAAATGGCTAGGGAGGCAGATTTGTTTGCAGAAGCGCGCGGGGGCGTATATAGTTGCATTAATAAGGGGCAACGCGATAATAGAGGCGCAGCGCAGGGTAAACAGGACAAAGTTGACTCGAACAAACCGAGTGGTAGACCGGATATCAAGTGTAGCATATGTGGTAAGGGGCATTTAACAATTAAATGTTTTAAGAACCCCGACAGGAAACAATTGTATAGCGCAGAGGTAGGAGCAACTGGAGTTGGGGATAGCGGTGTTAAAGAAAATTTTAACACGCGCGTAGAGACTCAAGGTTCTCAGGTTAAGAATGAGAATACGCAGAATGTAGGTCGTGGTTATACACGTGGTCGTGGTAATTTCAGAGGGTCTTTTCGCGGACGCGGTAAAAATAATAGCACACCACGTGGCGCAGCACACCAAGTTAGTTTTTGTCAAACGGAAGTAACTAGGAAAGGTGATGAGATTGGAAGTATTTTTGAAAATAAGGTTGGTGATCCTTTGATTTCGGATAGGGAGGAGTGTAGTAAGGAAACTAGGGAAGGTGTCTGTTACTTCTTAAAGGCAAGGTTACCGACGGCACAAGGTTTGGTTAATAATAAAAAGGTGGTTGTATTAAGAGATACTGGGTGTACAGGCTGTGTCGTTCGGAGAAGTTTGGTTTCGGATAGTCAGTTAATAGGGAAGGAATCAAATGTTACGTTGATTGATGAATCCACACAAAGGTATCCTTTGGCAATGATTGACATTGATTGTCCTTTTTTCACTGGGAAAACTGAAGCTTTGTGTATGGATGATACGTTGTACGATTTGGTTATCGGTAACATTGATGGATCAAAACTTGATGGATCAAAACTTCCTGATATGTCTCATTTCTCAGCCGCGGCTGTAACTAGGTCTCAAACTAGGCAGGATGAGAAGCCTTACAGAAAACTTAAGGTTCCCGATCAGATCATTAACGATGACAAGGAGGCTTTCAAGCAAGCTCAGGTTAATGATCCAACTTTGGAAAACATCAGGAAAAGGGTTGTATCTGGGAACAAGACTGTGAGTCGTGGTTTAAACCGAGGTGAAACTAGGTTTATTGAGAATAAAGGTTTGGCATATAGGGAGTTCACCAAGGGTAACAAAGTCTCTTTCCAACTTGTGGTCCCTCAAAGTTTCCGAGGAAAGGTGTTGAAACTGGCTCATGAAACGCTTATGTCTGGACATATGGGTATTAGGAAGACATTGGATAGAGTTGTAACTGAGTTTTACTGGCCCGGTATTTGCGGTGATGTCGCTAGATTTTGTAAATCTTGTGATATTTGTCAGAGAACTATTCAGAAAGGTCGGGTCACTAAAGTACCTCTAGGAAAAATGCCATTGATTGATACGCCATTTAAGAGGGTGGCAGTGGACATAGTTGGTCCAATTGAGCCTCGATCTGATAGGAAATCTCGGTATATTTTAACCATGATAGATTATGCGACAAGGTATCCAGAGGCGATAGCTTTACCGAGTATTGAGACGGAACGTGTCGCGGAAGCGCTTATTGAAATGTTTAGTAGGGTTGGCATTCCTGATGAAATGTTGACTGATTGTGGATCACAGTTTACTGCTGAGGTAATGAAGGAAGTCAGCAGACTTCTTTCTCTTCAACAGTTAACGTGTAGTCCGAGACACCCAATTTGCAACGGACTGATAGAGCGTTTCCACGCTACGTTAAAGCAGATGTTACGTCGCATGTGTGCTGAACGTCCAAAAGATTGGGATAAATATCTTCCAGCTTTATTATTTGCGGTAAGGGAAGTCCCACAAGAGTCTTTAGGATACTCCCCTTTTGAGTTGCTATATGGACGTAACGTCAGAGGTCCAATGGCAATATTAAGAGAATTATGGGCTGAAGAGGTACGCGATGAGCAAGTTCTTTCGACCTATCAATACGTTATTGAGCTTAGGGAACGGTTAGAGCAGACATGCAAATTAGCGCGTGATAATTTAAAGAAGGTTCAGATTAAGCAGAAAGCTTATTATGATAAAGGCGCGAGGTCGCGTAAATTTGACGTCGGCGACAAAGTACTGTTGTTACTACCGACAGACAGTAATAAATTATTGCTTCAATGGAAAGGTCCTTATGAAGTGGTTGAGGTAGTGAACAGAATGGATTATAAGATTGACGTCAATGGAAATGTTAACACATATCACGCTAATATACTGAAACAGTATGTTGAGCGTCAGACTGTGACGTCTCATTGTCTGATCTCTAAACCTGTTATGTCGACAGACAGTCATGACAGAAATGACGTCGACGAGTCTTCATTTGAAGACAACAGTTTTCAAACTGCAGAGCAACCCGAAAGTGACGGTGACGTTAGCGTCCCACACACACTAACGTCAGAGGAGAGTGAGGAGACAGAAGGGCTGAGAGAACAGCGCCTTGCAGGACTGACATGTCAGACAGACCAAATTATATGTACCACATTTATGTCAGAACCTGTGAAATCAATCAAATCTGTTAAGCCAGAAAGGCCACCTCCAGTGAGATTAAAACGATATCCGTTTTCTAACAAACAACAGAGTGTCAGGGGAACAGGAAAATTCTGGGGCAAACCACCTTGGCTAACTAGCTAAATTTTACTTAAGAAAATTTGGGGGCAGACTACCTTAGTAGGTAATTCTTCGCACGGTTGTTGTGTAAATAGCTGTCTTGTTTAGATAGGTTCATCCTATTCCATCTCTATACACAAAGAAAAAACATTTCTGATTGTTTTTTCTCCAAAAGGGGAAACCTTTGTTACGAGATGGAATAGGAAACCTCTCTGGTGCTTATGCACATCTAAATTATTTTAGTAGATATATGGTAGGGCGGTGCGAGTGAAATATTTTAGGTGAAATATGGTACGCAAACTATGCGGCTCCATGAACAAGTCATGCACATATCATACGATGTATGCATGAGTGGTTTATAGAGAGCTGTTTTTACAATACAGGGGGCCGCTAAAAGGCCGAGTCCTATAGAATTTGCCTAAAAATCGCCAACCGCCAAATTGTGCCATATATGATTTTTATTCCCGTCACGTGTTGTGTGGGTGTTCGTTTTGACAGGAGTCATGTCATTGATTATAGGGTCGTTTCATCAATTTTTCATCAATTTTTCCTATGGGAAATATACTATTTGAACGCAAATCCATTATCTACTCGATTTTGCTATCTGGCTTTGTTTGTGGCCGGTATCTCCACTTCCCCACGAACAAAGCAAGGTAATACGAGTAGGCATGATTTTCCGGTAGTATTCATAGATATATAAACCCTGAAAAAAGCGGACACTTTAGCAGCAGGTCAAGTTGTAAAGAGTAAACACAACATTGTGACGGGGAAATAGAAAGTATATTGAAAGGTATGTTAAATCTATGTTTAGTATTATTTTTGTATGAACATGCTTGTAGGTTTTGGAGGGGTTTACTTCTAGTATACCCCAACTTTCTGAAGCCTATTCTGAATTTACTGTTGTGGCCTGTAGTGATTAGGCTACTAGCTTTGCCAGCTAGACGTCGCAGAATTGATCCCAGGCTTCTCCAGTAGTAGAATGAGTCTTTCTAAGTGAGGTCCTGTCTCATGCTGACCCTAGATGTTGGTGAGACGTAAAGTTTGGACACCCGCTCATTCTAGATTCATTTAGGCTTTTAGACCCCTTTTGTAGAATGTAATTAATAAACGCCGGGTCACTTGTTTGATCCATGACTTTTGACTAGCTGTGGTTGGAAAACCGTGGTTCCGTCCCAATATGATATTAGGTGTAGAGGGGACGTAAACTTAAGACGGGTTTAACCATATCTTCATCATCAGGGCAAACTCTTACAAGAGCCTGTTGGGTTATCCGTGATGATGAACCGTAATGAATTTTATTTTACAAGCATGTTCACGTTGATTAGAAATAATTTTGTTCAAGAAGAATTACGAGTTCATTTTGTAATGATGCCGTTTTTGTCTGATAACTCAGTTTGTGCATGTATGTACATATAAAGAACGTGATGATGATAAGTGGGAGTATTTGGTCGCCACACGTCATAACGGCCTGAGCGGCGGGGATGACGTCAGCTGCGTCATCGGCGCCGCGAGGACGGTTGTGACGGGGTGCCTACCAAATACAGAAAGAATTTACGGCAAACAGTGTTGGCCCTTATGAGACACTAACAAATGTTGTGATTATAGATGAAAATCTTCTGTTGTAGTTTCTATCTGTTATTAATGTATTGAATTTGTGAATAGCTATATTTGTGAGCCGTGTCGCGGAGAAGGATATGAAATAGAGATTGTTATGTTTCCTGTAATTGGCGGCTGACCAGGTAGCGCAAAGGCGTGGTCTGTTCAATTGCCTCTTACTTGTGATAATGTAGTGAGCACAAATTTGATGAGTATCATGCTCAGTAGTAGTGAGCATTAATTGATTTCTGTAGTGCTCAGTAAGGAAACATGAACTTTGAGTATTATTGTGTCAAGCGCTGGGTGCTGATAATTTGATGCACAGTCAAGTTGAGTTCTGCTGTACGGTTATTCGTCGCATGCACTAATCAGCCTGTATGTCTGGTCGGCGCATGCGCAATAACGGTATATGCATGAACATATTCTTACTTCTCCGGGAGGGGGATCATGATATAGCATGTATGTTTTGTGACTCGTTTCTAGTCCCGTTATCGTAATTTGCAGGCATAACAATGTGTGACCTGCTGCTCCCTGCTTCATAGCAGCAGGTACTGGTACGACGCTAGGCGTTAGGGTCCAGCAAGGGCGGACAGACCGCCGTAATCAGCGCCTACCAGGATAGAAGCAGATTCTTCTAAATCATTGTTCGTTGTAAACAAATGTGATCATGGAAGAGGTCAACTTACCTTATTTGGACGATCACTAAACGTCTGATCAGCAAACGTGATCGCTAATCCTAGGATTATCAACTATGTTGATAGACTAGTTTTACTAGTTCGCGAGAGGAAGTGTCACGCGAGTGGGGGATTCACCCTAAGTTATAAACTGGCCAGTCGCGTCTTGTGTTGTTTCTTTTTTTGTTTTTGTTGTTGTTTTGTTGTTTGCTTCTGTAGGTATTCACGTCACCCGTTCCGAGCACAGAACAGTGTTTTGCCTTCGGAGCAGACGTCGTGAGTTGGCTACAGAAGCAACAAATTGTGATGTTTTGTGTTAGTAAGTGTTGTATGTAGATACTGTAAATAATTCATGTCATTCATTTAACATCTTTCTTGTGCCTTACCCCACAGCTGCCCGTACACCTGTCAGAGATCACGCTCGGTTGTCTTGACAGCATGGGGGTTTGCGGGACGCCGTAAACCCACATGTAACAGATATCACTGGTTTTGACCAACTGGCCCAAGGAGAGCAACTTCCAGCCTGCAAAAGTTATCTCCCCTTGAAAAATGGTGGTAAAATATTCTGGGTGTATCCATTTACCTGATATGATTACAAGTATATGAAACATTACAGCATATGAAACATTAACCCATAAAATGCCAATCACAACTATTGTTGTCTGCTTTACCGTCTGCCGGTTACCTTAAAAGTAACTTTTTGCGAACAGTGTGGACCCATATCAGACTGCTCCTCTAGGAGCAGTCTGATCTGGGCCCACACTATTAGCCTGTATGCAAAAATATATTGAAAAAGTTTGAAAAAAAAAATTCAGCAGACAACATAAGCAGCCGACATTTTCAAATGTAGTTTTTCTCGGTGTTTTAAGGGTTAAATCTAGAATCTAAATTATAATTTTTTTAAACTTTCATTATATGTTTCAGTGAAAAACAGGCTTGATATTTCATGTGCATCATCTGCCTGCAAATGAAATCTCAAGCCTTTTTTTTCACTAAAAATGCAAGAAACAAGATGTGTTTGTGAAACACTGATGCCCCCGGACAGCGCCAATGTTAATGTTTTTAAAAATTTTGAAAAAAATAGGTCAAAGGTCAAGTTCAAGGTCACGAGATCAAAAATTATGGTACCACTGGAAAGGTCTTGTGATAAGGTATACACATGTGAAATATGAATGCTCTATCTATTACCATTCAAAAGTTATGCCCAATGTTAAAGTTTTTGCAGACGGACAAACGGACAAACAGACGGACAGACCAAAAACTATATGCCCCCGAATCTCTTAGATTCCGGGGGCATAAAAATAAAATGTTATCTGCCTAAATTTTGCTTGTCACTCTGAGGATTAAACTGATGACACAAGATGTTTCTGTTGATGCAATAAGCTATTGGGACGCTGGCTAATTTAAGCCTGTTTTAGTGAAAAATGTACCACAAATTCAAACATGAAAGGTTTAGTCCAACCTGTGCATACGCACAGTCTCATCAGAGTTTTCATTGTCTACACATTATAATAACTATCAGCCTCAACCTAAACATTTTGGCAACAAGAAAAATGCCTAATGGCATTATGGACGTGTTTTTCATTTCTTTTGTAAAAGAGCCAAACAGACTACAGCAATTAAAAGAGAACCAGATACATGTAGTACCCTAAGAAGCGTTCGAGCCATCACGGTTCAAGCCAAGGGTGGCATTTTTAGTTAAAAGGAAAGGGGATTCTGTCGGGACTGGAAAGTCAGTTTGACCCAAACACCGTGTTTGTGCCTCCCGACTTCGAGCCATCAAATTTGACTGTATTAGTTTATTTGCACATTGGAAAATATGCTATTTTTATTTAGTAGCTTTTCCAAATGCACAAGCTGCTCACATTTTTTTCAGCAAAAATCCAACTTTATTTTATATTGTACTTTCTAGAACTGTTAACCCATTGTATACTAGTTGACTCTTCCATTGCTATATGTTGGACAAGTCCATTTGTCATATAAGGGATGTCAGGCCAATTTTTAGTTTTTATTCTACTTTTGATGGAAAATTCTGTTAGCAAATAGTGTAGGCCCTGATCAGACGCCGCATTCTGCGGCGTCTGATCTGGGCCTGCACTGTTTGCCAAGATACCCCTTTAGGGGTTTCCCGCTTGCAGTGGGTTAACAGCTTGACTCCTAACCAGAATGATCAGCTAACAATGCTTTGAATTGAAAAACTGGTTCCAAGTTTTCCTGCAACCTGCAGCCAATTGTTCAGCAGAATTAACAATATCATTAGTTAATATATCGTTAAAACTTCGTTCATTTAATATGGCAAAAATAACAATGTATTAGGTATTGTTCTTACTATAACAGTTAACACATTACGCAAACACGCCTATACAAATAAATTGCCACCTTTATCGCTGAAAAAATGAAGATTTTAAGATGAAAAATTGTGATATTTTTCTTATTTCTCCTCAAAATATAGATTGTGGGCACTCGTTAGAACAGCCTCATTGAGGCGGTTCTAACGAGTACTCACAATCTATATTTTAGAGCAGAAATAAGAACAAGAGGGCCCAGAGGGCCCTGGTTCGCTCACCTGTGTGTCACTGTCTCGAGTACATTCTATTTTTAGCTCTTGTGGCCATCTTGTTCATCAGCAGAGTGATTTTAGCTTATATGGTAAGGAGTAACCTAGGCAACATTCCTGGGAACTTTGAATCAAATTGGCCTTAGGGTTTAGGGGGAGTTTCCGTCTGAATCAAATTTACAATGTTTTTCTATTTTTACCTCCGGTGGTCATTTTGTTCATCCGAGTGGGATTGTTTTAGCCTTTTTGGTAGAGGATCATCTAAGCAACATTGTCGCAAGGATCCTACATGCTAAAAATGAAGGCTGTATCTCAAATGCTTGTAAAGTTATGACAAAGTAGGTCAAAGGTCAAGGTCATGGGTCAAAAGTTTTGAATGGCTGAGAAAACCATGTCACAAGGAACATGCATGCCAAATATGAAGGCTCTATCTCATATGGTTCAAAAGGTATGATAAAGTAGGTCACAGTTCAAATATTTATGAGTGGGAAGCCCTTGTCAGAAAGAACCTACATGCCAAATATGAAGGCTCTATCTCAAACGGTTCAAAAGTTATGACAAAATAACCTACTATCTACTTTTTGACTTGACATGACCCATATTCGAACTTAACTGAGATATTGTCCAGATGATCATTCTGAGCAAGTTTTATGATGATTTGACTGAAACTGTGGCCTCATAGAGTGTTCAAAACTTTTTTCTATGATTTGACCTGCTGACCTACTTTTTGACCCGACATGACCCATATTCAAACTTGACACACATATTGTCAAGATGATCATTCTGAGCAAGATTGATGATGATCGGACCAAAACTTGGGCCTCTAGTGTGTTCACAAGGTTTTTCAACAATCTGACCTACTGACCTACATAATGACTAGAAATGACACATATTCGAAATTAACCGAGATATTGTCAAATGATCATTTTGAGCAAGTTTGATGATGTTCGGACCAAAACTGTAGCTGCCAGTGTGTTCAGAGGGTTTTTCTATGATTTGGCCTACTGACCTACTTTTTGACCCGACATGACCCATATTTGAACTTGACTGAGATATTGTCAAGATGATCATTCTGGGCAAGTTTGATGATGATCGGACCAAAACTGTGGCCTCTAGTGTGTTCACAAGGTTTTTCTATAATTTGACCTGCTGACCTACTTTTTGACCCTACATGACTCATATTCGAACTTGACCGAGAAATTGTCAAGATAATCATTCTGAGCAAGTTTAATGATGATCGGACCAAAACTGTGGCCTCTAAAGTGTTCACAAGGTTTTTCTAAGATTTGACCTACTGACCTACTTTTTGACCCTACATGACTCATATTCGAACTTGACTGAGAAATTGTCAAGATAATCATTCTGAGCAAGTTTCATGATGATCAGACCAAAACTATGGCCTCTAGTGCATTCACAAGGTTTTTCTATGATTTGACCTACTGACCTACTTTTTGACCCGACATGACCCGTATTCAAACTTGACCGAATTATTGTCAAGATGATCATTCTGGGCAAGTTTGATAATGATTGGACCAAAACTGCGGCCTCTAGGTTATTCACAAGGTTTTTCTATGATTTGACCTACTGACCTACTTTTTGACCCGACATGACCCGTATTCAAATGTGACTAAGATATTATCAAGATGATCATTCTGAGCAAGTTTGATGATGATTGGACATAAATTGTGGACTCTAGTGTGTTCAGAAGGTTTTTATATGATTTGACCTACTGACCTACTTTTTGACCCGACAACACCCATATTCGAACTTGACTGAGATATTGTCAAGATAATCATTCTGCGCAAGTTTGATGATGATTGGACCAAAACTGTGGCCTCTCGTGTCTTCACAAAGTTTTTTTTTGGATTTGACCTACTGACCTACTTTTTGACCCGACATGACCCATATTCGAACTTGACCGAGATTTTGTGGTGGTACAAATTGTGTGCAAGTTTAGTTAAAATCAAATCATAAATGAAACATCTATCATGCAGACAAGACCAAAATAGGCAATTTTTGCCCTGTCAGGGGCCGGAACTCCGTAACACATGATGAGATATGGCTGGTTCAAGAAAGGAACCCAGATCTCATGGTGGTACATGTTGTGTGCAAGTCTGGTTAAAATCAAATCATAAATGAAGATGCTATCGTGCGGACAAGACCAAAATAGGCAATTTTTGCCCTTTCAGGGGCCGTAACTCCGTAACACATGATGGGATATGGCTGGTTCAAGAAAGGAACCTAGATCTCATGGTGGTACAAGTTGTGTGGAAGTCTGGTTAAAATCAAATCATAAATGAAGATGATACTGGCGGACAAGACCAAAATAGGCAATTTTTGCCCTTTCAGGGGCCGTAACTCCGTAACACATGATGGGATATGGCTGGTTCAAGAAAGGAACCTAGATCTCATGGTGGTACAAGTTGTGTGGAAGTCTGGTTAAAATCAAATCATAAATGAAGATGCTATTGTGCGGACAAGATATTGTTTACGCACGCACGCACGCACGCACGCACGCACGGACGGACGCACGCACGGACGACGGACAAAATGTGATCACAAAAGCTCACCTTGTCACTACGTGACAGGTGAGCTAAAAATAAGGTATACCACCGGAAACCCCAGTTTTACTATATAAAAGTGGGGTTCAAGGGGGTCAAAATTATATAGGCTTGTTTTCGTGATGCATTTGACTACTTGCGAGCCTGTTAACCCATTTTGTACCGGAGACCCCAAAAGGGGTAGTTGGCAAACAGTGCAGGTCCAGATCAGACGCCGCAGAATGCGGCGTCTGATCAGGGCCTACACTGTTTGCAAAATTTTCAGCCAATTTCCAAACAGTTTTTGAAGAAAACACTAAATTTTGAAATGGACTCTTGCTATATTTAAGGTGGAAGATTCCATTTGGTACAAAAAGGGTGAAGTTAACAATGCTTTGAACAACTGGGCCCTGGATCACATGAATCCCAACAACATACTGCACCAGAGATATAATTTATATTGCAAAACACTATAATAGTAAACAAATACATTCATAATCTATGATTACTAAGTATTTCTAATGAGAAACGCTATCACACAGTCATGCATACTATAATACCAGTGACCCACTAATATGAGAGAAAACGGATAACAACAGAGCACAATAAGAGTGGACAGTAAACAACAGGGCAAAATGAGTAGACAGTAAACAACAGAGCACAACGATCTGAAAATGAATTATATATTATGTCTCTAATCTGCTGTGTTTTTAAATAACATTATATAACCACACTCCAAAAGAAAGCAGATATCTGATCCAATCAAGGAGCTTATGACATGCTATTGGAGACATCCATATCTTTTTACAGATATAAACTTGTCATGCTGTGGAAACGACAATGTTTCATCAAGAACAGTATGCAGTACACTAGTATTTTTTCTAGTATATTTTTTCTGAGAAGCATTTTAAATTTAAATGTGGCAATAATTTCCATTAAAAATGTTCGTTGCATATTGCCACATTTGAATTTAAAACTTACATGCAAATTTATAAATGACTAGCAGACATTTCCCCCAAAAATGTTTGTTTTTCCTTAAATTTTCAAGGTTTGACATTTCATATGAAATGTCTGCTGGCCATACTATTTTCATGAAATGTCAAGCCTTATTTGAGCCCCGCCAAGCGAATTTGTGTGTTCGAGCATTCCGTCATGACAAATTTTAACTGCGATTCAGAGGGGCCAGCCATTCAGAGGGGCCAGGGATATGGCTTTCTGTCTGAAGGTTCCTCTTGATTCACTGCTTGTATGAGCGAGCAGCGAAGGTTCTGGCGAGACTGCGCGGATGCGCAGGCTCGCCTGAACCTTCGCTGCTCGCATAGGCAATAAGTACCAAAATCACTTGATGGGGCCCATTTTTAGATTTCATTTTCAGAGAGGATTGAGGCTTGAAATGTTGACATTTCCTGCAAATTTTCTGCCCAGCAGGCAGCTCAGTCTTACTTTCTCTGAAAATTAAATCTAAAATTAAGGCTTGACATTTCTTGAAAATAGTCTGGCCAGCAGACATTTCATATGAAATGTCAAACCTTATTTTTTTCAGAAAAAAAAAATAAGAAAAAAAATGTAGAAAATTGGCACGAAATGTCAACATTTCAAGTCTCAATTTTCTGAAAAAGGAAGAAAAATATTTTCATCTGCTCTAGAATTTTCTGTGGTGCTTGAAGGGTTATGTTACATAGTTATTGTAGCTGTAAATGAACATACCATAACCTGTTCTGATCTGGCGCTATAATAACCACCGGTGGCTCAAACTACCTCAATATCAAACCAATTTTCATGGTCCCAAAGGTGTTTGAGCCACTTAGGGGATAACTGTATTGACAATTGTCATTTTCGGAGGTAAATCAGAGGTTTTACAGACGAAAATTTCGTTTTACAGCCACGCATTAGCAGAGCCGTAAAACGTAATTTGCAACTGTAAAACCGACGATTTACCTCCCCAAATAACAATTTTCAATACAGTTATCCGCATTCTAATGTAAATTATTTGGTTGTTTTGTTAAAATTGTACTATTTTGCACAAAGCGGCAAGCGCTGTGAGCTGCATAAAATCAAATGCCAGCCAATTAAAAAGCGATGTTACGTGATGACACCGGGTTTCCGACAGTATATCGCAGAATATACTGTCGCAAATTTTTAACATTGTCCAATCAGACGATGCGTTACATACGCCGGTGCATTAAATTGAAGTTTGACTGTAGTAGACTTCTATCAAGAATCTACAAGAAATGAAAGAAATACATGTAGTGTCTCTAAGAATCATGCGGGGGAAATAATCTTTCTCACAATTTACACCAAATACTCTTCTCGTTATTCAAACAAATTACAACTGCGTGCCGTACAAGTATACAATATGTCATGTGAGGTAGATAAAGCCCATGGAGAGGAATGGATACACTTTCAATGGAAGCTATGTTTTTTAACCTATAAAATGCCAATCACGATAATTGTCGTCTGCTTTGCCGTCTGCCGGTTACCTTAAAAGTAATTTTTTGCAAACAGTTTGGACCCAGATCAGACTGCTCCTGTAGGAGCAGTCTGATCTGGGCCCACACTGTTTGCCTGTATGCAAAAATATTTTTAAAAAGTTGGCAAAAAAATTGAGCAGACGACATAATCAGACAACATTTTCAGATGTAGTTTTCTCGGTGTCTTAAGGGTTAAAGATATTTTGTCATCTAAATCAATAGTGGTCTATACTTAAACAAAAAAATTCACTCTACAGAAGACCCAAATTTCAAAGGTATCAGTTTACAAAATGGAAAAAAGAATTCTGCTTCAATTCTTGAACATTTGGGTTGATGTGGTGGACTTGACACAAATGTTGCCAGATTGACAAATGGAGCAATGGGCATACAAATGGACAGAAAACAAGACTCCTATATCTTGCCATGCTTACCCAGTAATCCTTATGACGCCGAGAAAAACTACATCTGAAAATGTCATCTGCTTGTGTCATCTGCTGAATTTTTTGGCAAACTTTTTAAAAATATTTTTGCATACAGGCAAACAGTGTGGGCCCAGATCAGACTGCTCCTACAGTCTGATCGGGGACCACACTGTTTGCAAAAAATTACTTTTAAGGTAATCAGCAGATGGCAAAGCAGACGACAATTGTCGGTATTGGCATTTTATGGGTTGATTGTGGTGCAACAAAAAGTCAAGCAAACAAGAGAATAATTATGAAAATTGTAACCCCCTCCACCCCCACATTCGGTTAAAATGATAGAAAATTGACCAAAATGATGTACCCCTTCCCCTTTATTTATTGTGATAAAATTGCAGATGTACATATATGTTCATATTGATGATATATGTATACAAAATTTACAGTACAATAGCACAGTGTTAAAACCTAGGCATGTTTGTGTATATGTTTACATATATGAAAACTAACAAAAATGTCCCGAAACAAGATAATTATATGTAAAAAGTAAACAACATTAGCACATGGTCTGTTTAATAGTATTTTTATTATTGTCAACCAGTTTCAGATCTTCAGGACAATAATGGCGTAAAACTATGCACTGTGTGTGTGTGTGTGTGTGTGTGTGTGTGTGTGTATTAAAGTGCATTTAACCCATTTTGTACCGGAAACTCCAAGAGAGGCACCTTGGCAAACAGTGCAGACCCAGATGAGACGCCGCAGAACGCGGCGTCTCATCTGGGCCAACACTATTTGCAGAAAGTTCAGCCATTTTCCAAATCAATTTTGAAGATACCGCAATCTGTTACCCCTTAATTTTAGAAATGGCTTCCAGCTATATATAAGGAGGAAGGTTCCATTAAGTACAAAAAAGGTTAAATTGGAACAGGCATGACAAATGAATAAATGGTCATTTTTCTACATAATCTGTACTTTTTGGTTTGCATAGAACATGTTTATTTAGCTAGCATCTGCTTTGGACCCTAACACTAGCAATCAAGCACGCCTTCATCATAAGACTGGAAAACTGATAGTATATGCCAACACTTGATAATTTTTCAGACAAACATTGTAACTAAAGTATTTTTACAAATCACGTAGTACAGGCTGAATTGGATCTCAAGGCATTGAAAAGGATTTCAGATCTTTTTGGCTATTCATATTGTTTTACCAAATACATGTATTGCGATAATAAACATGTTTTTTTTTTTTTTAATTTTAGGATTTCATGCTATACACTCTAGACTGGCACAAGGTTGTTTGTCCAAAATTAATGATGCCCCTGTCTGTTAAGAATAGCCCAGCTATAAATATATCAAGCCTGCCAGAAAATCAATCCCTATTGTGTCATTAAGAGGTTGAGATGTACAGAGTGAAATGGAAACATGGGAGATGAGACATGGTGATGTTTTTTCCAAACATTACGATAACACATCCTGTAGTGATATAGTGCACAAAAAGGTCATTTTTTTCTGATGAAATTTAATATATTTTTCTTAGTTGTTCTCAAAACATAGGTTTTGGGTGCTCGTTAGAACTGCCTCAATGAGGCGGTTCTAACGAGTACCCACAATGTTTGTTTTGGAGCAGAAATGTGAGAAAAAATGTTTACCCCGGAAACCCCAGTTTTCGCTATATAAAGTGGTCTGGGGTTATGAGGGGTGTTCATTTCACAGACTTGTTAGCATAAAGAACGAGTTAAAATGAGTAGCATTATCGCTAAACTTCACTGTATTTTGTAATTTTGTAAACAATCACACCAAAAACCTCAATACCAACACCCCTGAAAAATGGTCAAAAATTGGTCTCAATAGTCAGATGGTCTTTATAATGAATATTAAATGAGCCCCGCCAAGCGAATTTGTGTCTTCCAGCATTCTGTCATGACAAATAATAACTGCGCATGCCCAGCCATTCAGAGGGGCCAGGGATATGGCTTTCTGTCTGAAGATTCCTCTTGATTCACTGCTTGTATGAGCGAGCAGCGAAGGTTCTGGCGAAACTGCGCGGATGCGCAGGCTCGCCTGAACCTTCGCTGCTCGCATAGGCGAAAAGTACCAAAATCGCTTGACGGGGCCCAAATAATAAGAAAGTACAGTAAGTTGGTCTCGCTTTGAGTGGTCTAAGTACAACACAACCTCTTTATAACATTATTTATTGGGTCCAAAGCAGAAACCCTGTAAGCTAAACAACCGTGTTATAATACCAAAACAAGAATGTATAGATTATATAGAAAAATGACCATTTTACCTATACATTTTTGGAATCCATCTTGAAACCGTGTTCTATCCAAAACCGTGTTATAACAAACTGTGTTATAATGAGGTTGTAGTGTAGCACTTTTCGATGTTATTGAGCTTAAAAATAAATGAAAATGGCAAATGGCAAATTACAAAGAGCTAATGCAGTATTGTACATGTAAAACTTTATCAGTTTTATGCAGAGCAGTGTTGTAGCCATGGCAGAACTATTTTTTAAACAAAACCTGGTCTAAGCTGGAAACACAAACCCTTGTCCTGTTAAGGAGAATGGGAATACCTTCAGGGAAGGCAACTCCTGCATAAGTATATTTGTCTCCCATGTCAAAAGGGAAATGGGTACAGCTTCAGGGGAGGCAACTCCTGCAAAAGTATTTTGTCTCCGCGCAATCAATAGGGGTCAACTCTTAAAGGAAAGAATTTGCTCCTGAGGAGCAAATTCTTTCCTTTAAGAGTAGACCCTTTTTCAGTGGGACAGGGCTTATAGAAAAGCAAACAGAAAATCCCAAAAGTTGTCTCCCTTTGAAAAATGGCATGGGAAAATCTGCCAGGTGTACCCATTCCCCTTAAGTAAATTAATTTTGCCACACCCACTACTGACTTTTGGCCAATCAAACTACTCGATATGTTTTCATTCAAATTTGCAAACTGTCAATAATAAACAGTATAGATTCTGTTCCTCTGATCTGGATCTACACTGTTTGCATTGGTAGGTGTTATTGTGTTGAGCAAGACAAGTGTTCATCTTCTTCCAAATAGGAGTTGCTCTAAAAGGAGAAACACCATGACAACCGGCCCCCGCCCATCAGGCTTGAAGAAATGGTTTGGGCTGCACGATGCTTCCACGCAGAGCTGGAGCCAACCGCAGGTGAGTTTTGGTAAACAGCTTAGAGGTTCTAAGCATGCCCAGGAAAAGTGATGCGAGTTGGACCGTCCATGCATATAAACCCTATTGGTTTAATTGGATGGCAGGGCTTGGAATGTCTTTTCATCTCAATGTCGGGTAAAAGTCCCACAAAATTGGAAGCAACGTCTCCAAAATGACCTATACAGTGTTGACGGGGACGTTAAGCCTCAAATAAAAAAAAAAGAAAACCAGGACAACCAATATTAACTTGATGTCAAGTGATATAAGGCAGAGGTCAAAAATCCATAATCTTGTTTTTTAATTCTGTCAATGAATAAAATTTTCGTTAATCAAGTAATTTCGTATTGGCCCAATTACAGGTCCGAGGTCTGCTGTATTCAGCCGAAGGCCAATACTGCCTCTGCCCAATACAGCAGACATTGGACCTGTAATTGGGCTAATATGAAATTACTTGATAACATCATATAATGATACTCATCAATATTCATGAGCTATTCTCGAATTCTCATTGGTGTGGCTAAATTAAATTTATTCAGAAGGATAAGCGTTTAACCACCAAACACAACTGTTACAGATGACATTTTCAAATACAACTTTTACCCTATTTTTAGGAGAAAATAAGGCTTGTCATTTTATATGAATCATCTTCAGAAATGTCGTTCGACTATTCTGAAAAACAAAAATAACTGAAACTAAACAATTTACAAAGTCATTTGCTTCAGAATTTTACTTAGCACTCAAAGTGATAACAGTGGAATTCAAGCCAAATAAAACAAAACATATATTAATTATAAATCTATATTGCACAATTAGTTCTTGCATTTCTGCTGTCAAACTAACTCTACATTACGAAAACACGCCTATACCAATACATTGTAACCTTTTACGCCGAAAAAATGAAAATTTTAAGATGAAAAATTGTGATATTTTTCTTATTTCTGTTCAAAATATAGAGTATGGGTACTCATTAGAACCGCCTCATCGAGGCGGTTCTAATGAGTACCCACACACCATATTTTAGAGCAGAAATAAGAAAAATAAGGTTTACCCCTGTAAACCCCAGTTTCACTATATAAAAGTGGGGTTTGAGGGGTCAAAATTATATAGCCGTGTTTTCGTGATGTAAAACAAACTATCCACATCTGACCAAGTATAACTCTACAACATCCACATGCAACCAAGAATGAAAGGCTATTTTTCTTGTGCCATTCCAGTTCAGATGATACAAAATCTATTAACCCTTTTTGTACCAAATGGAATCTTCCTCATATATAGCAGGAGTTCATTTCAAAATTTAGGGGTGACAGATTGTGTTTTCATCAAAATTTATTGTGGAAATGACTGAACTTTTAGCAAACAGTGGATGCCCTGATCAGACGCCGCAGCATTCTGCGGCGTCTGCTCTGGGCATGCACTGTTGCCAGGGTACCCGTTTTGGGGTTTCTGGTTCTAAATGGGTTAACAGGCAAGACATTTGCTGGAATCTGTGCTTGAAGATTTTTTTTTCTTAAATAGATTCAACAAGAAGCATGACCCTTACAGAGTGCCCGCTTTCAGTTAGAAACACATGAATATTACGTTAGCATGATCCAGAGCTCCAGATAAAGCACTTCTTTCATCCAAAAAAAGTTCTCATATTTTTCTCATTTTTGCACAAAAACTTATGTTGTGGGTATTCAGCGAGGCACTTCTAATGAGTACCCACAACATATGTTTTTACTAGTGAACTCTTCCACTGCTATATGTGACAAGTCCATTTGTTATATAAGGGTGGTTGGCCTATTTTTTTGTTCTTATTCTATTTTTGATGGAAAATTCTGCTAGCAAATAGCCCAGGCCCAGATCAGACGCCGCATTCTGTGGCGTCTGATCTGGGCCTGCACTGTTTGCCAAAGTACCCCTTTAGGGGTTTCCAGCCTGCAATGGGTAATGCCAAAACTTCCGGCATGAAAAGAGAAGCCTCTGTGGTGTAGTGGTTACGCTACTCGCCTTGTAAACCAGGGATCGCAGGATCGATCCCGGGCTTCTCCAGACTTTCGGAAGAGTCTTTAAACCAAGGTCCCATCTCCATATGACCTTAGCTGTTGGTGGGACGTAAAACTCAAACACTCACTCACTCACTCGGCATGAAAAGATTTACGACAACATGCATCCACATAGCACACAGCAATTCAAAGCACTGACAGCATTTGTGGGTCCATTTTCTCTGCGTCTTTGGTTTGTTTTGAAATTTAACTGCCCAGTCAACACTATTATAGTGGTCATGTCAAACTGATCAATTTACCTAAAGCACTTTACTTGACTAGGACAGGTTATATGTAAGCTGTTGACCAGTACAATGCACATTCCCGCGAAACTGACAACTGCCCTTTCGGAATCAGCTGAAATGGAAGAAAGACAGTACAAACTAGTTCATGATTAATCTCCAAGAAAGGATAGTGCCAACCTGAGGTCCATTGTTAAAAACTAACAATGCCATTAGTTAATGTATTGTTAAAACTTAAATCATTTAATATAGCAAATATGCTATTAATTTTACAGAAAAAAAATGTGAACAGCTTTTGCACATGCGAAAGCTGCTCACATTTTTGGTTGTCAGCAAATTAGCTATTTTGCCTACCAGAACAGTTAACATTTGACCACCAATAAGCTCGTTAAGCTAACAATGCTTTGAAGTGGGACCTGATGGATAGCAATGGAGGTTTTTCAGTATTGTTAACATTGAGTCAGCTGTCAACTGGCAAACAATCAACACAATAAGAAAAAATCCCAGCATGCACATGACGTAATTGTGATGTCACATCAATGTCGGTGCAATGTCATGACGTTTATGCAACGTCACATCAATGTCGGTGCAACATCGTGCACCGACGTTGACTTGACACTGCCTTAGCGACGTGTGCTTGCTGGGATGCCTAACAGCATAATGGGTGGATTTTTCAGTATAGCTTTGGAACAAGCTAACTACTAAGGCAGAAAGCAAAAACATTGTTCCCACAAAGTTAAAGAGATCAATTTCTAGAGAAAACAGTTTTCAACATATGATAGCTTTTTTTTTCAAATCTTAGCCTGCATTTGTAACAATCCAATGGAAAAAATGCAGAAGTATCTATAGCACTTTGTGGAAACTGGTGAACAAAAAAGTTTAACTTGTAAACTTGGATACATGCACTAACAATGCTATTTTTAAACCAATATTTAGGTGACTGATGAGTAACTCTAATGAAGCAACTGTCCAAATGTGAAAGTAATCTCTTAAAGAATAAAAGAAACACAGCAATAATCAAAAGATAAACCTGAAATAAATGTAAGTTATAATCAAAGTACTGAAAGTACTGAGGAAAGTTGATTTATGAGGAATAATTATTATATAACAATTTAAGTCGTAGATCAAGCAGTTATCTACATATTTTGTTATTAACTTCCCATATCACAGGTCCTGGAGTATGAATGTCATTTGACGTGTCACCAGTAACAATTCTGATTCTGATTCTGATTTGACAAGGTCTCAGAGGGTTAAAAAATTCGACAAAGAAAAAATGATTCATCGATTGTTTTGAGTTAAACGACAGGTCAACCCTAGTGGATCATTTTTGTCGTCTCCAAGAGAAAGGGGGAAAAGAGATAGAAGAGACAGTAGAGGAGATGATTTGTTTGTTTGTTTGATTTGAGGTTTAACGTCCCCGTCGACACTGTATAGGTCATTTTGGAGACGTTGCTTCCAATTTTGTGGCACTTTTACTCGACATTGAGATGAAATGACATCTCAAGCCCTGCCGCCCAATGAAACCAATAGAGTTTATAAGCATGGACGGGCCGACTCGCACCGCTTTGTCTGGGCAGGCTTACATCCTCTAATCAGTTTACCAGTACGCATGTGCGGGTCGGTTTCAGCTCTGCGTGGAAGCATCATGCAGCCCATATATTTCTTAAAGCCCCGATTGTAGAGGAGATGAAAGTGAGGGACAGAGGAGAAAGAGGAAAATGAATGGAAGTGTAGAAACAGCAGAAATAACACCCCCACACAACCGCACGCACGCACGCACGCACGCACACGCACACACACACACACACACACACACACACACGCATACACTCTACCGTAGACTTGCCCAAGTCCCTACATTTACATTTTTTATTTTTAAATGAAAGTCCCTTTAAACAAAAAATATGTAAAAGTATCTTTAGTCTTCATCGCTGAATGTTAATTTCACAATTTTCATAAAAGACGGTATTGCTATTTCATTTACAATGTATTTATTCATTTATTTATTTATTTATTTTTTTTGTAAACAATTATTTCTACAATGGGCACCTAATTAACAGACTTGGGCAAGTCTAACTCTACCGTTACCTGCTGCAAGGACAGCAGGTGTTGCCCAACTGTAAGTCAATATTAGCTGAACTCCCCAGTGACACAAGATTGCCTCACTCAACTACTCCCACGAAGAAAAAACGGAAGAAAGAAAGATAAACGTGTCTGCCAATTTCTTCGTGGTCGAACCATACATTTCTAAATTAGCTAAGTACCCGCTAATAATCTTACAGCGGGCACATGGTGTCTTAGCAACGTCGCATTGATACGATGCACATACGTTGTGCAGCCGCTTGGAGCTATGTTCGTTCGGGCGTCGGGACATAAAAAGGAGAATAACTTGACAAAAAAGATCATTTTAAACTAAGATTTAGACATTATAACCCTGATCAGACGCAGCGTTTACCCAAGGCGAATTAAAAGACGTTTATTCCAACCTGTACGGGGTCTTAAAAACATTAACCCATAAATGCCAATTGTTTCAATACTGGGACATTATAGATTAGAGACCACCGAATGTTGATCTGTGTCTTCACTATTTGCTAAAATACGGAACACAGCTTGCAACACGTGTTTTGTAATTAGAGCTCTCGAAAACAGGCGAATTGTAGGTCAGTAAAGGGTTGTTTAGTTGGTCACTGATAAGCTAACCCTTTTAACCCTGTAGACCGATGCAGACGCCGAGGTAGAAATACACTATATCTATGCAAACCTTGCAGATCCTGATAAGACGGCACGTAGCTAGAATGTCTCGCCAGAATCTACATGCACACCGTTTGTTTTCATGTAAGTGAACTAATCAGAAATCCCTTTCTGTAAGAATATATTTGAAGCGAGAAGAGTCCTGTTTAGAAACTCAGGAATGAAAGAGTAAAACATAAATATCATCGGAAAGCGCGTAGGAAAATAGTCCCAGAGCACTGTTTTCTTTTCAGAAATCGTCGTTCTATGCCAATTTATATTCAATCCCTATTAAGTCTCGAAAACTGATCTATTTTGAAAGACGTTTCATGCCGACAAAATTAATTTTCAAGAGTTCCTTTGGACTATTTTATGCAGCGAACGAACAGCGGAAGTGGAGTAACGCGGTCCAGTACCGGAAGTAGAAATGTAATGACAAAGAAACTTGATTTTAAAAATCAACTTTCAAAAATGGCAGTTTTCAACCAAAATTTTGGTCCTTGGCGTCATTAATGTATTGCAAGCAACAGTCCTTATATGAAAGCAATCCACTGCAGAATAAATGTAGCATATCACTTTGAAAAGATGTTCTCGAACGATGCCCAACACCTTCCCAGCCGACCAAGGCTATAGGATACCGTACCTTCATATACACACGCACGTGCAGACAGATGTTATACTTATGCACGAACACATATACGGAAAACCGAAAAGTTATATGCCATGGCATCATGTCAATGGTGGGGGCGTAAAAAACCCTCCAAAAATTGATGACAGTGCAGATGTGGAATCACTGGACGCTCATGTCCAAACACATGCTTGTTCTGGCTCATATCAAATAAAAATATATGTAAACTTAAAGCACAGACTAAATTTCATACTAACAGCAGATAAATAAATATACGATAACAAAACAAAGACATGAAAACAAAAGCTAAGGCATCTATGATATGGGCCCCGTCAAGCGATTTTGGTACTTATCGCCTATGCGAGCAGCGAAGGTTCAGGCGAGCCTGCGCATCCGCGCAGTCTCGCCAGAACCTTCGCTGCTCGCTCATACAAGCAGTGAATCAAGAGGAACCTTCAGACAGAAAGCCATATCTCTGGCCCCTCTGAATGGCTGGGCATGCGCAGTTAAAATTTGTCATTACGGAATGCTCAAAGACACAAATTCGCTTGGCGGGGCTCATATGATAATGAGACATCGTATGACGAAAGGGCTATTAGCACTTTCAAGTTCATGTTCTTCAAGTGCATAGCCAACCAAGAGATCATCAGGGGATAGCTGTTCATAACTAACAATGACGTCAGTTAACAAATTGTTTAAACTTAACCCTTCTCTTGCTGAATATTCATTCAAGCCACACCCATTTCTGTCTATCAACCAATCAAATAACTTGATGTAATTTATTGCTATAAATTTATAAACTGAATGTCAAACAGTGTAGATCCTGATCAGATGGCTTCTTCAGAAGCCATCTGAACTGGATCTACACTGTTTGCAAAGATAGTGGTTGTCGTGAACAGCAAGATAAGAGTTAAATTTGATATGGCAAATATACTAATATTTTTGCTGAAAAATGTGAGTAGCTTTTGCATATGCAAAACTCACATTTTTTCAGCAAATATATCAAAATTTTAGATAGTGTACTTGCTAAGACAGATAATTTGACAACTAACGAGCTTGTTAAGCTAACAATCCTTTGTACAAATTGGTCTAGGTTAGCAAGTCTATGAAATGAACACCCCTCTAAACCCCACTTTTTTAGAAAAAATGGGGTTTGTAGGGGTAAACATTATTTTCTTATTCCTGTTGCAATACATAGGTTGTGGGTACTCGTTAGAACTCCCTCAATGAGGTGGTTTTAACGAGCACTACCTACCTATATTTGAACAATAAGTCAGAAAACTTTCACAAATTTTCATCAGAAAACTACCCATTTTTGAGATACGAAAGAAAGCACTATAATACATGGATGTGTAATTGTAATGCACAATCTTTTTTATGAGGCTCAAGGTCATTTCTTCACATATACAAGTAAGAAACTGTGCAATGTGCAAGCTCGACCGACCCTTCACTGGTTACATATGTGATAATGATCTTTTTCTCTCATGTACCGGCTCAAATAAATTATTTTAAAAATGATGATGATGATGATGATGATGATGATGATTTTGTGTTTAAGAATGTGCAACCCTCTTTTTGGGTCAAAAGCCTCAAACAGTTGATGATAAAAAGGTACAGTCGAACTTCAATGGCTTGAACACCTTTGGGACCTCGAAAATCTGTTCGAGACTGGGGTAGTTCGAGCCACTGAGGATATTGTCAGGAGGCATAGCGAGATACTTTTAGACATGTTTTCGGTGTTCTATAATGAAAATGTATGCTGTGTGTCCTCATTAGAATCGCCTCGATGAGGCGATTCTAATGAATACACACAGCATACATTTGCAAGATAAAAGACTAAAATCTCCTTAATAATCCCCCACTATTTCTTATGTAGAGGATTTCGCTAGTGGCTCAAGAATGGGTTCGACGCATCCATGGTAAACGAGCCATCGGTGGTCGAGCCATCGAAGTTCTACTGTAATTAAAGAAGGAACAAATGAGGTGATAAACCAAGAGATAATCTTCCTTAATCTATTTTATATGGGAAGCCCCAAAATAAGGTCTCTGTAAAACAGTGCAGGCCCAGATCAGATACCGCACAATGCGGCACCTGATCAGGGCCTTCACTGTTTGCAAGAGGTTCAGCCTTATTAAAACAATTTCTAATTCCAGTGGAGACAATTTGCATCAAATGTCGAAACCCGTTTTCTTGGAAAGGGCAGAAAATATTTTAAAATGTGGTCGGCTGATGTTTTTTCCTGGAGTGCTAAGGCATAAATCCACATTTTACAATGTTTACAAGTGTGAAAAAGCAAGCCGGCTGAAAAGTTTAGCAAGCAAAATATATTGCAACTTGCTCATTTTAACAACCATCAAATAAAGTTAAATTTGAACCCTGTTATTCTGAGTTCATAACAACATTGATTCTGCTTTGTAAACCGGGTTTAACCCTTATCTTGCTGAATATTCATTTAAGCCACACCCATTTCTGTCTATCAACCAATCAAATTACTTGGTGTAATTTATTGCTACAAATTCATAAAACTGAATGCCAAACAGAGTAGATCCTGATCAGATGGCTTCTTCAGAAGCCATCTGATCTGGATCTAAACTGTTTGCAAAGATAGGGGTTGTCGTGAACAGCAAGATAAGGGATAACACTCATCCTGCTGAATAAATCAATTTTGTCATCCCCATTTCTGACTATCAACCAATCAAATTACTTGCTAAAAAAAAAAATAAAAAAATTTAGAAACGACATCTGCAGATGTTGCAACTGGATTTTACCGTAAAAATCCTAAAAATTCAGATGTGAGGACTTGCTGTAATTCTCCAAATATTTTAACAAATTTGTTTCACAATCCAGCAAGGTGGATGGAAAGAGAATATGAAATGGCAAACAGTGTAAACCCTGATCAGACTGCTCCCTAAAGCAGTCTGATCTGGGTCTGCACTATTTGCTTATTATATGAGCAGACATTTTAGATCATATGTGCAGGCATTTCATATCATATGAGCAGACATTTCATATCATATGACCAGACATTCCATATCATATGACCAGACATTTCATTTCATATAACCCGATGTTTTATATCATATGACCAGACATTCAGATTCATATAACCAGATATTTCATGCCATATGAACAGATATTTCATGTCACAGAAACGTCTTGTCAAAAAAATAGGACTCTGCCAATGATAATGAAGTCATTTGATACTGTCAGTTTTCTATGTGAAAATGTCAATGAAAACTAGAGTTATCACTAAAGGTGTTGAAAACCCCCTGTAAAAACTGCCTTGATAGTACAACAGCGGCATTTTGCAATTTTTTCACTTGAAAGGGGCCATAACTATGTCGAAAATTGACGAATTGAAGTGGAAATCGAACTTGAACTGTATTTTATGATGTTACATCAGTGTACCAAAAATTATAAAAATCGGTGAAGCGCTTTTGGAGTTATCGTCTGGAAACCAAGTCAACAGACCGACGGACCGACAGACAAGCTCACTCCTATATACCGTAAAAATTCGGCTATAAGACGAGGATTTTTCCCTCCAAAATGAGCCGGAAAAATTGACCCCGTCTTATAGCCGAGGTCATGGACTGCATGCTTTTTTCCGGCAATGTCCGGCGAAGACCAGACATACGGAAAATGCTGATCGATGATTTTTGAATTGATATAAATCGCCGCTCACAAACCAACGCTACCGTTTTTCTGCACGCGATCGGTAAATGACGTCATCCGACGCCAGCACCCCAACACGTGTTTAATGTCATTGTGTGTATCTCGTTCATTAAAAAAACCGTTAGGAACCGGTAAAAAAATATTTTCTTGATAGCTAAATGGTTGTGAATAGAAGTGGATAGAAAACCAGCGCTTTGCACAGTTCCCGAATTATCCCTAGAAGCTCCGTGTCAATAACCAACAACAGCGTTCGACTTTTCTCGCCCAGCGTCTGCTATTTGGCGCCAAAACATAACCATTCATGAGATTGTAGAATAGTCCTTTTTTTGTAATGCAAACTTCTACCGTTACATGTAGCTAATTGTCTGAGGAGCGATTAAATCATTTTCACATTGATTGTGGATTAAATTTTATGATTGGAGGACAAACGCAAATACGAGACATAACTTGACCATATTTTCACACCTTATCGACACGCACCGCAGGGTGGCAATTATATGACAGGGATTAACAATAGTGTCATACTTGAACCGTAATAAATACACAGATGGTTTGTCTGCATTAATTATTGCGATTTACTTACTGGTCTAGTTTTACCGGATTTAAGGACTCAGAAAGACTGACGGTTGTAGACGATTTTTTTTTGCACTTGCCCGGCGCGACTTCGGTCTTGTCTCAGGCAGCCGGGAAATGGATTTGGCAGCACCGTCGTCTGTTTAATAGAAGTCTTAGCCAGCAAAGCATGTACCGGGCCAACTTCGGGCCGACAGCGATACGACCTATCGGCCCGACGTTTCCCCCTTTTCCAGACGCTTAATAGACCTACAGATTCAGATTCAGTAAGAGTTGTCTCTCTTTGTAACTCTCACAAACGAAGACATGATGTCAACAGACATAAACAAAGCCATGTGATGGGTAAGTAGAGGGGTTTTCTGACGAAAAAAGGCCGATTTCTCACATCTAAACGGCATCTAGCGGTAGCAGATAGGCCCCGGCAGATATGGCAAAAATTTGACCCGTCTTATAAAAGAGTATAAGCAAAATCCCACATTAGAAGAACTGAAAAGGGGGTCCCGTCTTATAGCCGAATCGCCTTATAGCCGAATTTTTACGGTACCCCCCAAATTTCATTTGTGGGGGTATAATAAATTATTTGATATCATGGTGAGGCCTTAAAAAAGCTGTGTTTCTGCTAACCCAACTGACCCCGATTTTTTGTGCCAACCCTGCAACATTAATGGTCATCCAGAAAAAAAAATTCTTACCTACAGTCCATAATATTTTCTAGCGCTTCTGATAAAAATTCATAACAAGAGGCTCAATGAGCCTAAACCGCTCACCTGAGGAACTTAAGTTTTAACAATTCACAGACTTGACTACTAAATCTGCTAATAGAATCCAGCCCATTGACCCTTACAGGATATAAGTCATGATTATTGCATTGCATTCCAAGTTTGAGACTTCTAGCTTCTATAGTTCCTGAGAAATCTTTGACGAAAATTTAACATTGGTCAAAATGGAGAGAAAGAAGAATGAAAGAACAAATGAACAAATAAGCTGAGAAAGCCCAATGTCTCTTACACAAAATAAGTCATCATTATTCTATTGAATACCAAATTTGATGCTTCTAGCTTTTATAGTTCCTGAGAAATCTTTGATTAAAAATTTAACATTGGTCTATTATCTCTATATGGAGAGAAAGAAGAATGAAGGAACAAATGAACCAGACTAGCTCCAAAACCTAATGCAGCCTTTCCCCTTGCCCAATGGTGCTACACATAAAATTTAAACAAGATTGGTCGACTGCCTTCTGAGATATGCTGCATTGAAAGTGTGGACGACGGATGGACGGACGACAGACGACGGACTCCGGAGCCTTGGTATACTATCAGCTCACTGGAGCCTTTGGCTCAGGTGAGCTAAAAATTCAAGTCGCTATTTCTGTCACAACATTTTCCCTACGTTAAGTCTATGGGCAAATTTTTTTGTCTCTCAAGGTCACGTAACTCCGAGGTCAATATTCCGATTCGGCCAAAAATCGAATTTAACCGAGATTTTATGCCTGTCCTCGTTACCTGCAAGTTTGAAGCTGATATGAATAAAAATAAAGTTGCTATCGTGGTCACAACGTATTTTTTTATGCTCAAGGGCAGGTAACTCCAAGGCAAATAATCCGATTCGGCCCAAAATCGAACTTAACCGAGATTTTATGTCTGTCCTCGTTACCTGCAAGTTTGAAGCTGATCTGAAAAAAATTCAAGTCGCTATCGTAGTCACAACATTTTCCCTATGTTAAGTCTATGGGCAAATTTTTTGTCGCTCAAGGTCATGTAACTCCGAGGTCAATATTCCGATTCGAACTTAACTGAGATTTTATGCCTGTCCACGTTACCTGCAAGTTTGAAGCTGATCTGAATAAAAATAAAGTTGCTATCGTGGTCACAACGTATTTTTTTATGCTCAAGGGCAGGTAACTCCAAGGCAAATAATCCGATTTGGCCCAAAATCTAACTTAACCGAGATTTTATGTCTGTCCTCGTTACCTGCAAGTTTGAAGCTGATCTGAAAAAAATTCAAGTGGCTATCGTAGTCACAACATTTTCCCTATGTTAAGTCTATGGGCAAATTTTTTGTCGCTCAAGGTCACGTAACTCCGAGGTCAATATTCCGATTCGGCCCAAAATCGAACTTAACCGGGATTTTATGCATGTCCTCGTTACCTGCAAGTTTGAAGCTGATCTGAATAAAAATAAAGTTGCTATCGTGGTCACAACGTATTTTTTCATGCTCAAGGGCAGGTAACTCCAAGGCAAATAATCCGATTCGGCCCAAAATCGAACTTAACCGTGATTTTATGTCTGTCCTCGTTACCTGCAAGTTTGAAGCTGATCTGAAAAAAATTCAAGTCGCTATCGTAGTCACAACATTTTCCCTATGTTAAGTCTATGGGCAAATTTTTTGTCCCTCAAGGTCATGTAACTCCGAGGTCAATATTCCGATTCTGCCCAAAATTGAACTTAACCGAGATTTTATGCCTGTCCTTATTATCTGCAAGAATGAAGCCGACAAGTTTGAAGCTGATCTGAATAAAAATAAAGTTGCTATCGTGGTCACAATGTATTTTTTTATGCTCAAGGGCAGGTAACTCCAAGGCAAATAATCCGATTCCGCCCAAAATCGAACTTGACCAAGATTTTATGCCTGTACTGGTTATCTGCAAGAATGAAGTCGATCAGAAAAAAATTGACGGAGCTAGAGTGATGACAAGCTTTTTCCTATGTGAAGTCTATGGGAGCTAGATGTTGCCATGGCAACCAGAGTTCCACTCAGATCTGCCTGAAAACCTAATGAAGCCTTTCCACTTGCCCAATAATGCGACACATGAAATTTGATCAAAGTTGGCCAAGTAGTCTTTAAGATATACATTTTTTAAATTCCCATTAACCCTAATGCAAAAACACACAAGGGCAGGTAACTCCTAAGTGAATGATCCAATTCTGCCAGTTATCGAACTTGACTGAGATTTCATGGCTGTGCTGGTTATCTGCAAGAATAAAGCCAATCTGAAAATAATTGAAGCAGCTATGGTGATGACAACATTCTCCCCATGTTAAGTCAATAGGCAAATTTTTTCAACGCTCAAGGGCTAGTAACTCCTGAGTGAATAATCCGATTCAGCCCAAAATCGAACTTGATCGAGATTTCATGCCTGTCCTCGTTATCTGCAAGAATGAAGTCGATCAGAAAAAAATTAACGGAGCTAGAGTGATGACAAGCTTTTTCCTATGTTAAGAACGCTCAAGGGCACGTAACTCCTGAGTGAATAATCCGATTCAGCCCAAAATCGAACTTGATCGAGATTTCATGCCTGTCCTCGTTATCTGCAAGAATGAAGTCGATCAGAAAAAAATTGACGGAGCTAGAGTGATGACAAACTTTTTCCTATGTTAAGTCTATGGGAGCTATTTGTTGCCGTGGCAACCAGAGTTCCAATCCGATCTGCCCGAAAACAGTATGCAGCCTTTCCCCCTACCTGATAATGCTTCACATGAAATTTGATCAAGATTGGCCCACTGGTTCCGGAGATATACTTCTTTGAAAGTGTGGACGACGACGACGGACGACGACGACGGACGCCGGCTCGTGGTATACTAATACCTCACATGAGCCTTCGGCTCAGGTGAGCTAAAAATGGAAACACTTAAAATTCTCCACTTTTGTTTCCTTGATGCTTTAAGGAGAATGGGAACACCTGGCAGATTTTTCCACAATTTTTCAAAGGGAGACAACTTTTGAGACTTCTTGTTCATTTTTCTATAAGCCCTGTCCTGCTGATAAAGGGGTCAACTCTTAAAGGACAGAATTTGCTCCTTAGGAGCAAATTCTTTCCTTTAAGAGTTGACCCCTAATGACATGGGTGACTAAAATACTTTTGCAGGAGTTGCCTCCCCTGAAGCTGTTCCCATTCCCCTTAAACCTCATTATTTCATTGATTGATTGATTGATTGATGGATTGATTGATTGATTAGGCTGGGGTTCAATGACACATCAACTCTTGTAGGTCATTTTGTGACATCACAAAGAGGAAGGGTGAACAGAGATAGAAGATATACTAGGGAGAAAAGAGAGAGAAGAGATAGTACAGGAGATAAAGAGACCAGGAGATAAAGAGACAGAGAAGATAGGAGAAAAGGAATGAAAGTGAAGAAAAGGAATAAAACATTCCCCCTCCACCGTTACCTGCAACAAGGATAGCAGGTCTTCTCCAACTGTAAGCCAATATCAGATGGATCCCCCGGTGATGCAAAATACACGACACCTTTGCCACAGCCAAGATGCCCTCCCCGCTCCAAGCAACCCACCTCATTATTTGAATGTTTTCTGTTAATATGGTTAGAATTTAGCTCTTTTAAAGAGTTTTGCAAATATAAAGTAGGCAAAAAATAAAAGGTTTTGGGGACCTACCAACCCTTACCTGATTCAGCATGTTAGCGGAAACACAACATTTTTTAGGCCTAAACACAATTTCATACTCCTGGCTATTTATATGAAATTTCATGGAACTTACCAAAAGCAAGCTATATTAATTTTACATTAAATGTCTACTTCAGAGATCCTCACACAAACAATATCACATTTTTTATACAGTGAAATTTT
Organism: Lucinisca nassula; assembly: GCA_963580285.1. Classification (NCBI taxonomy): domain Eukaryota; kingdom Metazoa; phylum Mollusca; class Bivalvia; order Lucinida; family Lucinidae; genus Lucinisca; species Lucinisca nassula. The sequence continues at coordinate 173,646,073 of OY757014.1, read as the reverse complement.
CATAATGTTAACAAGTCCGTGAAATAAACCCCACTTTATGTAGAGAAAACTGGGGTTTACAGAAGTAAACATAATTTTCCTTGTTTCTGCACCAAGACAAAGGTTGTGTGTACTCGTTGGAACCGCCTCAATGAGGTGGTTCTAACGAGGACCCACAACATTTATTCGGACTACATCACAAATTTTCGCTGAAAAGAAGCCATTTTAGAGAAATGAAAGAATGTACTAAGTCACATGGATGTGTAATTGTAATGGATGGCTCGAACACTGAAAAGTAGAAGTAAAACAAAGATCAGGAATTGATACAATTAACTTACTCCACCCATAAAAGACACCAAAGGGAAAGAAATACAAACATTAAGCGACCAGACCATAATGGAAACCTAAACAAAGGAAGGCCATAAGGACAGTTACTTTCCCACAAAATGGCCATATGGCCATCCAAAACCAAAAGACACAAGTGATACACACAGTAAGTAACAAACAACAACATAAATAAATCGCCACAGAAGAGCCGCCTTGGAACGGTCACTGGAAGATTTCCACTGGGGGGCTTAAATCGATTTTACGTGGCCACAATCCTCGCCCTTACTTCCGTCGCGATTTAGACAAATAATTTGTTCAGTCCGCATGAAGGCCTCCTAAACACCTCTAAACCCTGTTTACCAGTTCTTCTTCATAACGACAGATATTCTGGGGGGGGGGGGGGGGTCATTTAACCCTTATCCTGCTGCCCAAATCTTTGCAAACAGAGTAGACCCAGATCAGATGGCTTGTGAAGAAGCCATCTGATCAGGACCTAAGTTGTTTGCAATTCTTTTTTTGTGAATTTAACCCTTATCTTGCAGTTCACGACAACCCCTATATTTGCAAACAGTGTAGATCCAGATCAGGTGGCTTCTGAAGAAGCCACCTGATCAGGATCTACACTGTTTGGCATTCAGTTTATGAATTTGTAGCAATAAATAACATCAAGTAATTTGATTGGTTGATGGACAGAAATGGGTGTGGCTTAAATGAATATTCAGCAAGATAAGGGTTAACAAATGCATTATATAAAGTTATTTGATTGGCTGAATGTCAGAATGGGTCTGGCAAAGTTCATTTCTTCAGGAGGAAAAGGGTTAAAGAGAATTTCTTATTCTATTTCAAAAATGGATGTTGTGTGTACTCATAAGAATTGCCTCAATGATGGGCTTTAATGAGTACACACAAGTCCCAAAATTATCCCCTTATGCCTCCTGGAAGTAGTCCTCAGTGGCTCAAACTATCCCTGTCTCACACAGATTTTTTCGGTCCCAAAGACGTTTGAGCCATTGAGGTTCGCCTATATATGCAACACAATTGCTACCACAAATTTTCAAGCATTCATATTACTAGTATCTCCTAAATATTTCTTTTTAATATCTTGAAACATTAATATGAGATTCTGTAACCCGAATAAATATCCCTTATCTGGTCCCTTGTGAACTGTTTTATCCTCTCGAAACCCTCTATGAGTGGAATGTGCAAAGTCTATCATTCTCACGTCAACGTCAGTCTCGTACACAGTCTGACAACCATGCGATGCCACTTCATGTTCAACATGAATATGTTCTGGATTATTCTCGTCATCAGATTTAACTTCACAATCAGCATTTGTTCCCGCTTTGGCCTCGCCCCCATACATAATTAGGAGCGAACTAGAATAAAATCGGAATGAATCCTGATTCTCTACAACCTTATAAAGCTGCTGAAGGTGATTTAATATTGGGTCAAGTAAATCTATACGCAGTTCATCTCCATTGTTCAGGAATAACTCTAAAGCTTCTTTAAATCCATTCACTGTCAGCTTTCTCCCATAGTATTTATTCTGACACACAAACTGCCCTGATGTTGACTGATACACCTGAAATTACCAACAATATTATCAGTAATTCAACAAATAACAAATAGAGGATCTTACATGAGTGTTCATGTATTATTGAATTTATTAAATGAGTTGAGGAAAAGGGATAAAATGCTCGCAAAGCCTCGCATTTTATCCCTTTTCCTCAACTCGTTTAATAAATTCAATAATACATGAAAGCCTCGCATTTTTATCCCTTTTCCTCAACTCGTTTAATAAATTCAATAATACATGAGCACAAATGCAAGATTCTATTTATCATATGACATTTAAAACGCATTTTATTCACGATTGTTTACAAAAAATGTCAATATTCCGCCGTTAGTAAATGCGACGTCGTTAAGGACGTCGTACATGTAACGTTACAGGACGTATCTAGCTAATTTGCATATTTAATCCACTAGTGGACTATTGAAAATATTGCATGGCGTTATTACATTCTCAGACGCGACGTCATATGATAAATGAGATTCTAGCCAATCTAATTCAGGCAGCATTGCTTATATAAAGATCCGTCAAGCGATTTTGGTTCTTATCGCCTATGCGAGCAGCGAAGGTTCAGAACCTTCGCTGCTCGCTCATACAAGCAGTGAATCAAGAGAAACCTTCAAACAGAAAGCCACATCCCTGGCCCCTCTGAATGGCTGGGCATGCGCAGTTAAAATTTGTCATGAGGGAATGCTTGAAGACACAAATTCGCTTGGCGGGGCTCATTTTATCCACTAGCAAGTTTACAAAGTTTCAACGTGGCAAAACATTTATAGATTTCCCTACATAGCATTAAATTTTTCTGACGATACGAGGGCAAGCCAATAAGTAACCAGCCTATCCCATTTCCAATTGACCGAGACAACGAAGATTTCATGCCTTGTTTCAATAAATTTTAGGCATGAGGGCAAAATTGCACCCTTATCATGTCATTCACTCATTAGATATTGAACGTCAAACATGGCTAGCAATGCAAAAGTAAGCTTTTCGTCAAAATCTGAGTCATTTTCAGTCCAATGAAGAAGACATGGTGGCAGTTGAGGAGTTGGTCGGAGACAAGGACCTGGCTACTTCAGTTCTGGGCTGATAGCACTGGAACAGCATTGGTCCAAGTGTATCATTCTAAAGGGCAATTACGTCGAAAAAGAAGAGACCAATCTCACCCAGAAAATAAGTTAGGCTGTTTTTTGTTGACTCGCACTCAAATAGCATCCAGTGCTCAATACTATCATTTATGCCTAATTCCACAGACTAGAATACCTTCAAAGTATGATTTTTTATTTTTGTTCTATAAAAGGGTAATCCTTTGGAATCAAGGACTATAGAACAGAACTGAAAACTGACAAGTGTACTAGCTGTTTTTGGGCAAGACTATCTAGTTTTGGCCAATAAGGCCTCATCGGTGACCCTCAAATATTTTCAAAATTCTGCAGTGGAATCAATAAAATCTGCTTTTGGTAACATAGAGGTCTAATATCAGCACAACTCTAGACAAGGCAATTTTTTTCATTCGTAAAGTACTGATATTTTTCTTATTTCTGCACAAAAACAAATGTTGTGGGTACTCATTAGAAGCACCTCGCAGAGGTGCTTCTAATGAGTACCCACAACATATGTTTTCATGCAGAAATAAGAATAATAATATTCAAATATCCCCTCTTATCTGGGGCTATGTTATTAGGCAGCTTTTACAATAAAAAGTGAAACTTCAATGGTCCAAACACCAATGACTTGTCTTCCATGGATAATCTTAACTTGCCCTTGTTTGTTTGTGTTGAGGTTTTACATCCAAATCAACACTAGGTTATTCTGGAGACGTTGCTTCCGATTTTGTGGGACTATAACCCAATACTGTGATGACTTCTCAAGCCCTACTGCCCAAAAGAAACTGCAAGGGTTTAAGAGAAGTTCTGGGGCCAGTTGTTCAAAACTAACGATGTCGTTAGTTAACATATCGTAAAAGTTTTGATCATTTATTATGGCTAATATCCTAATATTTTTGCTGAAAAAAATGTGAGCAGCTTTTGCATCCGCAGAAGCTGCACACATTTTTTCAGCAAGAATACCAAAATTTTAAATATTAAACTTGCTAAAACAGTTAACAACATGACCACTAACGAGCTCGTTAAGCTAAGAATGCTTTGAACAACTGGGCCCTGACTGGCACCACTTTGCCTGAACAGGCTTAGATCTTCTAAGTGGTTTACCAGTACTTAAATGTTCAGTCAGTTTCATCTCTGCCTAGAAGCACCATGCAGTCAAATACTTGCCCTTGAATCCCTAGAAAATTATTACCAGAACTCCAAATATCCATTTATATGGGATATTTTAGTGATGATATGTATCTTACCGTAATAATCCTAACATGAGCACCGCATGCGGGTGCCAACGCTCGGCTGCAGTTTCTTTTAGTTAAACAAAAATTCTATGTCGAAAAAAGGGCATAACTGCGCAAAAAATATTTTGAGGGTTACCTCACCTATTGATTTGAGTTCCCCTTTACATAATGAACAACCAGTCCAAGTTTCAAGTAAATAGTCAGCCCTCGCCCAACAGGGCTTGACGAAATGAATGGGCTGCATGATGCTTCCACGCAGAGCTGAAACCGACCGCACACGAGTACTGGTAAACCACTTAGAGGATCTAAGCCTGCCCAGGCAAAGCAGTGCGAGTCGGCCCGTTCATGCTTATAAATCCTAATGGTTTCATTGGGAGGCAGGGCTTGAGATGTCCCACAAAACTGGAAGCAACGTCTCCAAAATGACCTACACAGTGTTGATGGGGACGTTAAACCTCAAATCAAACAAATCAAGTAAATATGTTCAGTAATGACAGAGATATTACAAAATGTCCAAGTTTCTGCAGGACAACGACGCAAAAATTCTAAGTCAAAAAAGGGGCATAACTGCGCCAAAAATATTTTGAGGGTTACCTCACCTATTGGTGTGAGTTCCCCTTTTCATAATGAAAAACTAGTCCGAGTTTCAAGTAAATATGTTCAGTAATGACAGAGATATTACAAAATGTCCAAGTTTTTGCAAAAATTCTAAGACGAAAAAGGGGTATAACTGTGCCAAAAATATTTTGAGGGTTACTTCACCTATTGGTATGAGTTCCCCAATTTTCAAAATGAACAACTAGTCCGAGTTTCAAGTAAATATGTTCAGTAATGACAGAGATATTACAAAATGTCCAAGTTTCTGTATGACGCCGCCAGAGCTATGACAATACCTCGCCAACTAAAAACTGGGATAGAAAGGCCTTAGCAAACAGTGTAGATTAAGATCTGACAGCTGAACAAAGAGCAGTCTGCTCTAGGTCTACATTGTTTGCCATTATGTTTGCATTGTTTGGCCTCCTTTTAATATTTTAGGAGAAATACAAAAGTCCAAAAAGAGTCTGAATATTTAGGATTTGCATTACACAAACACGCCTATACAAATACATGGCCACTTATATCGCCGAAAAAAATGAAAATTTTATGATGAAAAATTGTGATATTTTTCTTATTTCTGCTCAAAATATTGATTATGGGCACTCATTAGAACCGCCTCATCGAGGCGGTTCTAACGAGTATCCACAATCTATATTTTAGAGCAGAAATAAGAACAAGAGGGCCCAGAGGGCCCTGGTTCGCTCACCTGATCCAATGTAAAACAAGTGGGCCCCAGGCAGGGTCAATTTTGGCCCCAGGGCTATAATTTGAACAATCTTGGTAGAGGTCCACAAGATGAAGCTTCATATCGAATATGAAAGACATGGGCTTTCTGGTTTCAGAGAAGAAGATTTTAAAGGTTTACCCTGCATATAGAAGTCTATGTAAAACAAGATTTTCCCTATATAAGTCTATGTTAAACCAAAGGGCCCCGGAGCAGGGGCATTTTTGGCCCCAGGGCTATAATTTGAACAATCTTGGTAGAGGTCCACTAGCTGAAGCTTCATAACAAATATCAAAGACCTAAGCCTTGTGTTTCAGAGAAGATGATTTTTAAAGATTTTCCCTATATAAGTCTATGTAAAACCAAAGGGCCACATGGCGGAGGCATTTTTGGTCTCAGGGCTATAATTTGAACAATCTTTATAGGGGTCCACTAGCTGAAGCTTCATAACAAATATCGAAGACCTAAGCCTTGTGGTTTCAAAGAAAAAGATTTTTCAAGATTTTCCCTATATACGTCTATGTAAAACCAAAGGGCCCCGGAGTGGGGGCATTTTTGGCCCCAGGGCTATATTTTGAACAATCTTGGTAGAGGTCCACAAGATGAAGCTTCATACCAAATATCAAAGACCTGGGCCTTGCAGTTTCAGAGAAGAAGATTTTTCAAGATATTCCCTATATAAAGTAGAAGTAAAACAAAGATCAGGAATTGATACAATTAACTTACTCCACCCATAAAAGACACCAAAGGGAAAGAAATACAAACATTAAGCGACCAGACCATAATGGAAACCCAAACAAAGGAAGGCCATAAGGACAGTTACTTTCCCACAAAATGGCCATATATCCCTATATAAGCCTATGTAAAACAAAATGGCCCTGGTGCAGGGGCATTTTTGGCCCCAGCACTATAATTTGAATAATCTTGGCAGGGGTCCACTAGATGAAGCTTCATACCAAATATCAAAGACCTGGGCCTTGCGGTTTCAGAGAAGAAGATTTTTCAAGATTTTCCCTATATAAGCCCATTTAAAACCAAAGGGCCCCCGTGTGGGGGGCATTTTTAGCTCCAGCACTATAATTTGAACAATCTTGGTAGGGGTCTACTAGATGAAAATTTATACCAAATATCAAAGACCTGGGCCTTAACTTGCTACTTGCAGTTTCAGAGAAGAAGATTTTTCAAGATTTTCCCTATATAAGCCTATGAAAAACAAAAGGGCCCTGGTGCGGGGGCATTTTTGGCCCCAGCACTATAATTTGAATAATCTTGGCAGGGGTCCACTAGATGAAGCTTCATACCAAATATCAAAGACCTGGGCCTTGCGGTTTCAGAGAAGAAGACTTTTCAAGATTTTCCCTATATAAGCCCATAAGCCCATGTAAAACCAAAGGGCCCCTGTGTGTGTGTGTGTGTGGGGGGGGGGGGGGGGGGCATTTTTAGCTCCAGCACTATAATTTGAACAATCTTGGTAGTGGTCTACTAGATGAAGCTTCATACCAAATATCAAAGACCTGGGCCTTGCAGTTTCAGAGAAGAAGATTTTTAAAGATTTTCCCTATATAAGCCTATGTAAAACAAAGGGCCCTGGTGCGGAGGCATTTTTGGCCCCAGCACTATAATTTGAACAATCTTGGTAGGGGTCCACTAGATGAAGCTTCATACCAAATATCAAAGCCCTGGCCTTGCGGTTTCAGAGAAGAACATTTTTCAAGATTTTCCCTATATAAGCCCATGTAAAACCAAAGGGCCCCCGTGCGGGGGCATTTTTAGATCCAGCACTATAATTTGAACAATCTTGGTAGGGGTCCACTAGATAAAGCTTCATACCAAATATGGAAGACCTGGGCCTTGCGGTTTCAAAGAAGAAGATTTTTAAAGATTTTCCCTTTATAAGCCCATGTAAAACCAAAGGGCCCCCATGCAGGGGCATTTTTGGCCCCAGCACTATAATTTGAACAATCTTGGTAGGGGTCCACTAGATGAAGCTTCGTACCAAATATCAAAGACCTAGGCCTTGCGGTTTCAGAGAAGAACATTTTTCAAGATTTTCCCTATAAAAGCCTATGTAAAACCAGAGGGCCCCCGTGCGGGGGCATTTTTAGCTCCAGCACTATAATTTGAACAATCTTGGTAGGGGTCCACTAGATGAAGCTTCATACCAAATATCAAAGACCTGGGCCTTGCGGTTTCAGAGAAGAAGATTTTTAAAGATTTTCCCTATATAAGCCCATGTAAAACCAAAGGGCCCCCTTGCGGGGGCATTTTTGGCCCCAGCACTATAATTTGAACAATCTTGGTAGAGGTCCACTAAATGAAGCTTCATACCAAATATCAAAGACCTGGGCCTTGCGGTTTCAGACAAGAAGATTTTTTAAGTTTGCGGTGAAAAAAATCTATTTTTGGCTACTGTGACCTATATGTGCAACAGACCGGAACCATTTGAACAACTTTGAAAGGGGACCACCTAAGGATCATTCCTGTGAAGTTTGGTCAAAATACGATCAGTGGTTTAGGAGGAGATGTCGTTTGAAGAAAAGTTTACGGACGCACGCACGCACAACGGACAAAAAGTGATCCCAAAAGCTCACCTTGTCACTACGTGACAGGTGAGCTAAAAATAAAGTATACCCCCGGAAACCCCAGTTTTACTATATAAAAGTGGGGTTCAAGGGGGTCAAAATTATATAGGCGTGTTTTCGTGATGTATGGTATTTTACCTTTAAAAGGTATGTTGTGTGTACTCATTGGAATTGCCTCAATTCTAATCAGTACACACAACAAACCTCTATTTTATGAAGGACAAAAATATTATCTCATTATGCCTCAGAACTGGTGCTACCGTGGAAATTTTGTTTGGTTTGGTTGAGGTTTTACATCCCTGTTGAGGTCATTTTCGGCTTCCCAGTTTGAGACATCTCGAGTCCAACCTACTACCTGAAGAAACCACTATGGATTGTCTGACTCAACCACTTTGTTTCCTTATATGCGGTTTACAAGTACTCAAATTTTCGGTCACTTTCTCAGCTCTGCATGAAAGCATCATGCAGCCGAATCAATTTTTCCGAGCTCTGATGGGCATTAATGGAAGTATTATGGAAGAAAGTGCATCATTCCTCTAAAGCCATACAGGCTTTGTCCTTCAGAAATTTCAGGTTTTGTTTGTTTGATTTAAGGTTTAAAGTCTCCATCAAAGCTGTATAGGTCATTTCCGAGACGTTGCTTCCAATTTTGCGGGACTTTTACCCAACACTGATGAAATAACATCTCAAGCCCTGTCGCCCAATGAAATGAATGGGGTTTATAAGCATGGACGGTCCGACTAGCACCACTTTGCCTGGGCAGGCTTAGATGGTCTAAGTGGTTTACCAGTACTCGTGTGCGGTCAGTTTCAGCTCTGCGTGGAAGCATCATTCAGCCCATCTATTTCTTCAAGCCCAGATGGGCAGGTGCCCCGAGATATTTCAGGTGAAATACCAGATCACAATCCTTCAGTGCCAAGTTGTTCAAAGCACCGTTAACTTAACAAACTTGTTACTGATCAAAATGTTAACTGTCCTAGCAAGTACAATATCCCTGTACTGATATTCCTGCTGAAAAAATGTGAGTTGCTTTTGCATTTGCAAAAGCTACTCACATTTTTTCAGCAGAAAAATATTTGCCATAGTAAATGATCCAAGTTTTAAATGATATGATATGAATCGGAACACCTAGACCCAGATATTTCAGGTGAAATACACAATCTGTCCGGTTCAGAGAGCTGTATCCAGTTGACTCACAGCAAGACTAGGTGAGAATAGAGGACATGACCAAGACCGGGCCCGGACTGGAGCAGCAGTCTCAGGACTTGAGTTGGGTACAATCTCACTGTGTGTTGTACCACATCCAGATAATCTGTATGGAGAAAATCATGTAACAAAAATAGGAAACTCAAACTTTTCTTTAACCCATTGTATATTAAAGGACTCTTCCATTGCTATATGTTGGACAAGTCCATTTGTCATATAAGGGGTGTCAGGCCAATTTTTTTGTTTTTATTCTATTTTTGATGGAAAAATCTGCAAATAGTGCAGGACCTGATCAGATGCCGCTTTCTGGTCTGAGCCTGCACTGTTTGCCAAGGTACCCCCTTTAGGGGTTTACCACCTACAATGGATTAATAAATAATGAATGCATGCTGTCAAAAATTCTGTTTGCTTAATAAAGAATGCATACTCTCAAAAATTCTCATTGCTTAATAATGAATGCATGCTCTTGAACAGTCTGTTTGCTTAATAATGAATGCATGCTCTTGAACAGTCTGTTTGCTTAATAATGAATGCATGCTCTTGAACAGTCTGTTTGCTTAATAATGAATGCATGCTCTTGAACAGTCTGTTTGCTTAATAATGAATGCATGCTGTCAAAAATTCCGTTTGCTTAATTACGGTATGAATGCATGCTCTAAAAGATTCGATTTGCTTGATAATAAATGCATGCTCTCAAAGATTCTATTTGCTTAAAAATGAATGCATGCTCTCAAAGATTCTGTTTGCTTAATAATGAATGCATGCTCTCAAATATTCTATTTGCTTAAAAATGAATGCATTCTCTCAAAGATCCTATTTGCTTAATAATGAATGCACGCTCTCAAAGATTCTGTTTGCTTAATAATGAATGCATTCTCGATTCTACTTGCTTAATAATGAATGCACACTCTCAAAAGATTCTATTTGCATAATAATGAATGCATTCTTCCAAAGATTCTATTTGCATAATAATGAATGCATGCTCACAAAGATTCTATTTGCTTAATAATGACTGAATGCTCTCAAAAGAGTCTATCTGCATAATAATGAATGCATTCTCTCAAAGATTCTATTTGCATAATAATGAATGCATGCTCTCAAAGATTCTATATGCTTAATAATGACTGAATGCTCTCAAAGATTCTATTTGCATAATAATGAATGCATGCTCTCAAAGATTCTATTTGCATAATAATGAATGCATGCTCTCAAAGATTCTATTTGCATAACAATGAATGCATGCTCTCAAAGATTCTATTTGCATAATAATGAATGCATGCTCTCAAAGATTCTATTTGCATAATAATGAATGCATGCTCTCAAAACTCTGCTGAATAATGAATAATGCATATATGCTCTCAAAAAGTTTGTTTGCTTACTAGTGGATGCACATGTGTAGGTTTTTGTTCCACAAACGGCTAGTAGAAGCCTCCATGGTGCAGTGGTTACTCTACTCGCCTTGTAAACCAGGGATCGCAGGATCGATCCCGGGTTTCTCCAGACTTTCGGATGAGTCTTTAAACCAAGGTCCCATCTCCGTATGACCTTAGCTGTTGGTGGGACGTAAAACTAAAACTCACTCACTCCACAAATGGCTAAGGTCATGTAGTGGCGTAAGTTTAAAGACTCTTCCAAAAGTCTGGAAAAGCCCGGAATCAAACCCACAACACCTGGGTTATAAGGTGAGTAGCTTAACCACTTCACTATGAAGGCTTCTAATAATCAAGAATACATGCTCTCAAAATTCTGTTTACTTAATAATGAATGCTTGCTTTAAAACATGTTTGCTAAATAATGACTACAATGCTCTCAAAAATTCTGTTTGGTACTAGGCGAATTCAGCACATGACAAATTGTTGATCTTTTTCTTATTTTTCCCTGAAAACAGTACTAGACATCTCATGCAAAATAAGGTCAAGGTCACAAAAAACCTAGAGTTCTTCAACGTGACCTAATGTTACATCCGTGCAAATTTGATTAAAATCCACCCAGTAGTTCATGAGATATACTGCACCCAACCTAAGTTTGGCCTAAATTTGTCCTATTTAGCATGGCTGTGACCTTGAAAATAAGGTCAAATTCACAAAAACCTAATCAGTTCTTCATCCTGACCAATGTTATATCTATGCAAATTTGATTAAAATCCACCCAGTAGTTCATGAGATATACTGCACACAACCTAAATTTAGCCTAAAATTTACCTATTTAGCCTAACAGCTGTGACCCTGAAAATAAAGTCAAGGTCACCAAAACCTAATCACTTCTCATCCTGACCAAATGTTATATCCATAAAAATTTGATTACAAGAGGGCCCAGATGGCCCTAATTCACTCACCTGAGTATCACTGTCTCTAGTACATTCTATTTTTAGCTCTGGAAACCACCTTGTTCATCAGAGCAGAAAGATTATAGCTATTTTGGTAGGGAGGCACCTAGGCAACATTCTTTAGATGTTTGAATCAAATTGGCCCAAGGGTTTAGGATGAATTCATGTTTGAAGCAAATTTAAGTATTTTGTTTTAGCTCTGGCAGCCAACTTGTTCATCATAGCTCTATTGGTATGGAACCACCTAGGTAACATTCCTGTGAAGTTTGAATCAAACTGACCCAAGAATTTAGGATGAGTTTGCATTTGAAGCAAATTTATGATATTTATCCCCACGCTTTTAAAAAAAAAGTGTTCAGGGATATTGTGAACGCCTCCGTCTGTCTGTCCGTCCGTCTGTCCGTCACGCTATCTCCTCCTTAACCACTGGCCGGAATGCAACCATATTTGCTACATGACTTCCTTACATGGTGAGGGCATGCGAGAGGGACGTTATAGTTGGCTCCGCCCAGAGGGGCCATCTCAAGGGGCCAAAAGGTCACGTCTGCTGTGTGGTAAAAGCATGGGGATTTGTGATGGTTTGCCATTGACTGCTCGCTCTAGTTTTCTATTTTTAGCTCTGGTGGCCATTATGCTCATCAGAGCAGAACCCTTTTAAGTCATTTTGGTAGAGGGTCACCTAATCAACATTCCTTTGAAGTTTCAATGAAACTGGTCAAAGGGTACAGGAGGAGTTGTTGTTTAAAGATTTTTTTCGACTTTTAGCTCTGGTGGCCATCTTGTTCATCAGAGCTGAATGATTTTATCCATTTCAGTAGGGGGTCACCTAACCAACATTCCTGTGAAGTTTGAGTCAAATTAGCCCAAAGGTTTAGGAGAAGTTAGCGTTTGAAGTAAATTTATTATGTTTTTCATTTTTTGCTCTGGTGGCCATTTTGCTAATTGGAGCGGACACAATTTAGCTATTTTGGTAGAGGGTCACCTAAGCAACATTCCCATGAAGTTTGAATGAAATTGGTCCAAGGGTACAGGCGGCATTGTCATTTAAAGATTTTTCTATTTTTAGCTCTGGTGGCCATCTTGTTCATCAGAGCGGAATGATTTTAGCTATTTTAGTAGGGAGCCAGGCAGGCAACTTTCCTGTGAAGTTTGAATCAAATTAGCTCAAGGGTTAAGGAGGAGTTCGTGTCTCAAGCAAATTTACAATGTTTTTCTATTTTTAGCTCCAGCATCCATTTTGCTCATCCGAGCAGAACCCATTTAGCCAGTTTGGTAGAGGGTCACCTAAACATCATCCCTATGAAGTTTGAATGAAATTGGGTAAACGACAAGTTGTCGTTTAAAGATTTTTTCTATTTTTTGCTCTGGTGGCCATCTTATACATCAGAGCAGAACGATTTTAGATATTTTGGTATTGGGTCACCTAGGCAACATGAGGTGAAGTTTTAATCAAATTGGCCCAAGGGATTAGGAGGAGTTCATGTTCTAAGTAAATTTACAATGTTTTTCTCTTTTTTAGCTCTGGCAGCCATTTTGCTCTATGGAGCAGAAACCTTTTATCAAGTTTGGTAGAAGGTCACCTAAGCAACATTCCTATGAAGTTTGAATGAAATTGGCCCAAGGGTACAGGAGGAGTTATCGTTTAAAGATATTTCTGTTTTTTGCTCTGGCAGCCATCTTGTTTATCGGAGCAGAACAATTTTTAATAGCTATTTTGGTAGGGAGCCACCCAAGCAGCATTCATGTGAAATTTGAATCAAATTGGCCCAAGGGTTTTTAGGAGTTTTCATTTAAAGCAAATTGCTGACGACACACGACAGAGGACGCACAATGCATGACGGACATTGACTGATTATAATAGTTCACCTGACTTCTTGCTGAGGTGAATCCACCCAGTACTTCATGAGCACACAAGAAAGTGTCACGCCTACACATATGCCTATGCATACACAGACAGGATCTACACCAAAAGCAATGTCCCCCTTCCGTGGGGGATACAACAAGCTCTCAATACTATGTCATCATCGAGAGGCAAGACAAATTCTGCCAAAAATGTCCTCTTAAACTGCGTTATCTGACAATAAAGAAAATGCAAGTACCATACCTGCATCCCAATCAGACGTACTCCAACAGCACCAGATGTTGTACTGGCACATTTCTTAGTCTGACTTTTGACCTTGGCCTCAGGGGCATCATCACCATGCTGTCTGGTTCCCATCTTGAGATCAAGAATACAAGGGTATTTGAACTGAGCGGCTACGTTCTCCAGCAGAATAAATTCTGGTACCAGTCAAGGAAACAAAGGTTAAATGTACATGAAAGAGACAGTTTATCTACTTTCACAAAATTCTGTGAAAAAAGAAGAGTGTAAATGTATAATTACCCTTATCCTACTGAAAAAATTAATTTAATTTGCTACACCCATTTCAGACTATTCACAAATCAAATTACTTGATATTATGTATACGTTCAATTCACAAACTGCATGACAAATAGTGTAGATCATGATCAGATGGCTTCTTCAGAAGCCATCTGATCTGGATCTACACTGTTTGCAAAGGTAGGGGTTGTTGTGTTCAGCAGGATAAGGGTTAATTGTGCAAGTTGACATAAGGCTTGTCAAAATGACATCAAATTTCTTTGTATGCAAGCATAAGAAGCCTGTTTGATGCAAACAATAATAATAGGGCCATGATGGCCCTGGATCACTCATCTGATCCATATTGTACAAATAAAATGGTAGGTAATATAAGGTGGCGTGGAGGTTTAGAGCAATTTTGGTTGACAGTGACCCAAAGGAACATTAATATTTTCTGTGAAATTATTTCAAAAACAATCTAGATATTTAGGAATTGAAGTCATTTTAATGGTTGTATATTTTTTTCTGGTGGTCATATCTTGTTCATTGGAAAATTGTCAGAGGGTCACTCATTGAACATTCCTTTAAGCAAGTTTGGAGCGCTGTGGTGCAGTGGTAAAGCATCGAATTTGAGATCGAGAGGTAGCCGGTTCGATCCTCGCAAGCGCCACGTGTTGTTTCCTTAAGCAAGAAACTTAATCCACATTGCTTAGTACTGGTTCCTTCACAGGAAAAGAAGCCTCCATCATGTAGTGGTTACACTACTCGCCTTATAAACCAGGAGTCGCAGGATCGATCGCGGGCTTCTCCAGACTTTTGGATGAGTCTTTAAACTGAGGTCCCATCTCCGTATGACCTTAGCTGTTGGTGGGACGTAAAACTCAAACACTTAAACTCCTTCCCAGGAAAAGAGAGCCACTTGGAAGATTAGTACTAGTACTAAATGTGTTACCCTCTATAAATAAGGTCGATTATTATTATTATTATATTTCAAAATTGTTTTCTTTTTTGAGGAAGATGGCTTTCAAAAGTTCCCTTTTACAATACAGAGCTGACTTTTATGTCACTATCTGGGCACCTTCTGGACACTGAGGGTCAGGTTATAGTGCACCAGACAGAGGTGAACAGGCTCAGTCTAACTAACAGTGACTCATACTGACAAGGGTGGGGGAGGGGTTTGGAGGTTGGTGGATCCCTTGCAGACTTGTATGTCACTATCTGGACACCTTGTAGACATTGAAGGTGCTAATGAACCAGATGGGGATGAACAGGTTCAGTCTAACTAACAGTGACTCATAGTGACAAGGATGGGGGGAGGGGATGGGGGGAGGGGGTGGGGGAGGGGTGGGGGTTGGTGGATCCCATTGTCAATACCGAGCTGACTTGTATGTCACTATTTGGACACCTTGTGGACACTGAAGGTCCTAATGAACCAGATGGAGATAAACAGGCTAAGTCTAACTAACAATGACTCATGGTGACAAGTGGGGTGGGGTTGGGTTAGTGGATTCGAACTTAAACTAAATTTTGTCATGATGATCATTCTGAACAAGTCTGATGATGATTGGACCAAAGTTGTGGCCTATAGAGCGTTAACAATGTTTTCTATGATTTGCACTTTTGACCTACCTTTTGACCTGACATGACCCATATTCAAACTTGACCAAGACATTGTCATAATGATCATTCTGACCAAGCTTCATGATGCTTGGATCAGAAATGTGGCCTCTCCTCTGGAGTGTCAACAAGAAAAGTTTACGCACGCATAATTGATGACGGACAACGAACGACGACGCCGGACATCTCGCGGTCACAAAAGCTCACTATGACCTTCGGTCAGGTAAGCTAAAAACTTTGTTTCTTTTATCAATGTCAAAACATAAAAGCATATAGAAATTTATTAATTTTTGGATATACGGGATGGCAACCATTTCTGCTGTGGGTGTTGTTTCTGAAGTAATTGCCTATGTATTTATTTTGTTCATTTGAAGCATTGCAGTCCAACCTACACAATGTTGGTGATGCCAAGCCAGTCAAATTATAATCTAACCACAATTTTCCAGGACCCCCACCCCCACCCCACCAACCCACACACCACCCTCCTTCCAGGGCAGACTCCTGTGCTGTCAGCCCGTACTATGCAGATTCTTTCACCAGTTTCTGACAGCTATTCTCCTTGTATCACTTTGCGATTATTGTCATTTTTTTACTTCTTTTGTCACTTTTCCTCCTTGCTTTTCTTCTATTTTCAGGGCAACGTTCCATCACTCACTTTAGATGAGGTGGGAGATTCTGTTCAGTATAAAAGGTCAGGGCCCAGTTGTTCAAAGCATTGTCAGCTTAACGAGCTCGTCAGTGGTCAAATTGTTAACTTTTCTATCAAGTACAATATCTACCATCTAAAACAGTGGTATTTTTGCTGAAAAATGTGATTTGCCAAAGCTACTCACATTTTTCAGCAAACATAATAGCATATTTGTCATAACCATTGATCAAATTTTTTTAACTATATGTAAACTAATGACATTGTTAAATTTAAACAACTGGCAGCAGGATAAAAACAACAATTCTGAAAGGATACTATAGAGATCAGAGTCTTGGTTATCCCGCCTCATCTTTGCCACCTGTCTCTTGTGGCACTTCAAACTCCAGGGATTGAGACCAGCCACATTCTGGCCGCTGTGATTGTCGTGCATGTGGAACACCTTCTCTGTCTGGGTACTCACCTCGATACTCCCGCTGCGTCTCAAGCGTATACTACAAATAAGAAGGAAACAATATACAATAAAATTCCGCTATTAAGACCACCTAAAGTTAAGACTAAATCTGCTTTTAAAGGCTTATTGAGAAGGTTTCAGCTATACTTTCTTTGTTGTTATCTACATCCAGTGTCTCCTAATAAGAGACCACCTTTGGAACTGTTCAAAAGTGGTCTTTAGACCACTTTTGAACAGTCCCAAAGATGGACTTAATATAGGAATTTTACTGTACATCAAACTTCAATGGCTTGACCATGAAAATTTAGAAGCCTCCGTGGTGTCGTGGCTACGTTACTCGACTCATAAACCAGTGGTCACAGGTTTGATCCCGAGTTTCTCCAGATTTTCCGATGAGTCTTTTTATCCACGGTCTCATCTTCAAATGACCATATCTGTTGGAGGGACGTTAAACTCAAATACACACATCCTGAAAATTTGTTCAAGACATGGGTAGTTGGAGCTAGCCAGGGTGAACCATAGAGTACGGGCAGGAAAGGTCATGGGAATTATTTAGGGTTTTCTATTAGATAAAGGTATTTGTGTGTATTCATTAGAATAACCTCATTGAGGCGGTTCTAAAAGAGTAAACATAACATAACTTTACAAGACAGAACAAGAAAACTTCCCCTAGTTTACATGTAGATTGCTTTGTTTTATCAGGGTCTACATGTTTGTCACTCGTTCAACTGTCTTAAGACACAACATCAAGTAGTAAATTGTACTTGATTCAAATTTTAGAGCAAGTATGGTAAGGAGTTGAGGTGTCTGAATATCTAGGGTGAATATGGTGCAGTAAATATAATATATCCCATTAAACAGCTTGTGGTCATGCTAATATAATTAGTTAGCCATTTCAGGGGGAACAACCTACGTCACAGAAGTGACGTCATAACCATTAGTATGTTTGCCGGCGTTTACTACACAAAAGGCATTTGTCATAACAAGCAGGCGCAGTCGGTGCATTAGGTCATAAAAGAATCAAACATACTGAAATCTGTCTCAGAAATGTGTCTCTTTCTTTAAATAATTCGACACAAGCTGATTGTGCAATGATGTTGGAACTACCATTATTTTACAGCGCCGAATCAAATCTTGTGGCGAAGCTATCGAAGCCTTTTCAACGTTTCTAGGTAAAATTAGCCCATCCATGGGATGCAAATATTGTTCATTGCCAGCTGGCGTAAGTTTTCTGAACACTCATAATGTACATATCTAGTTTGAAGCATTTTATCTACCCTATTTACATCAATATGGCCGCAAATGTAATGGGTACGACATCTCTGCTATGACGTAGGTTGTTCCCCCTGCATTTTCTATTTCCTTGGCAAGCTTGGGCCTATTTTTAACCCACTGTATACTGGTGGACTCTTCCATTACTACATATATATATTGGACAAGTCTGTCTATTTTTTTGTTTTTTATTCTATTTTTGATGGAAAATCCATTTAGCAAACAGTATAGACCCTGATCAGATGTCACATTCTGCAGCCTCTGATCTGAGTCTGCACTGTTTGCCAGGGTACCCCTTTAGGGGTTTCTAACCGGAAATGGGTTAAAGCATTCTGTCCCCAGTAAACTGGCACTCTTATTCTACAGAAGAGTGAGAATAATGACAGCAAACATTTTACAACCAGTCTCCATGAAAGAATGTTGCTGTACCTGGCAGGGATCAAACCAAAGACCTCCTGTTGTCCAATCAGACATACATCCAACTTGGCCATATAGGATGGCAGAAAGTTTGGCTATACATGCCAGTAGTTGATTGACATGAAATTCAAAACCTTATTATTCTGAAAATAATAAAAATTTGTAAAAGTGGCGTCTGTTTCTCCAGTTGCTGTACCGTAAGGATCCTAAGTATTGGGACAAATAGGCCAAAGCAAACAGTGCAGTCTCCACTGTTTGCCATTTTGTTTGCACCTTTTGGACTGCTTGCATTATCATAAAACAAATTTGTTAAATTTTATTTTTTGAAAATAACAGCAAGTCCTCAAGGGTGTCCAAATTTTTACGGTATTGTTCTGAAAATATTGCAAAAATGTTGAAAAGTGTGATCGGCATCTTTAGTTGGTCTATTACCTGTACATAGCTGACTCTGAGCACTCGGCCTGCTGACATCTGGAATTCATATTGGCTTCTGCTGAGGTTGCCACTTCATTACTAGTGGACACCGGAGATGACTGGCGGCTATTCTTTGGAGAAGTCCTGTGGCTCCCCGGCCTCTGCTCGGCGTTATCTGGCTGGGCTGGGTAGCCGATCAGCGTGATATGGCCGTCTTCAGCTTCGTGAAGTTCTACCTCAATCACACCTGTAACAGAATGACGAGAAAAGGTGTGATGAGTGTTTTTTTACTCTTAACACTTAAGCAGCCAATCACAATATTATTGTCATCTGCTTTGTTGTATGTTGGGTTTTTTATAAGTTATTGTTGCAAGCAGTGCAGACTGCTCCTCTAGCAGTCTCATCAGGGTCCACACTGTTTGCCTACATAATATGTTTGAAATTTTGCAAGGAAACGCAGCAGGTGACATAAACAGACATTTTTCTTGGCATCTAACAAGTTGAAACATCCTGTACGATGTCAAGACAGAAGGCATTCCATTTTTTTTTTTTGAGGGAAATCAGACTCGATATTTTATGTGAACTGTCTAAATTGGAAGCAACGTCTCCAAAATGACCTTTACAGTGTTGACGGGAATGTTAAACCGCAAATCAAACAAACAAACAAAATGTGAACTGTCTACATGTAACTAGCAGACAAGTCACAAAACAGCATGCCAAGCCTTTTGTTTTGTTTGATTTGAGGTTTAACTTCCCCGTCAACACTGTAAAGGTCATTTTGGAGATGTTGCTTCCAATTTTGTGGGACTTTTACCCGACACTGAGATGAAATGACATCTCAAGCCCTGTCGCCCAATGAAACCAATATGGTTTATTAGCATGGACGGTCCGCCTCGCACCGCGGTTCCTGGACAGGCTAAGACCTTCTAAGCGGTTTACCAGTACTAGTGTGCGGCCGCATTCAGCTCTGCGTGGAAGCATCATGCAGGCCATATATTTCTTCAAGTCCCTATGGGCGGGGGCCGACATGCCAAGCCTTATTTCTTCAGAAAATATTATTTTTTTAAAATATCATCTGCTACAGGAGCAGTCTGATCTGGGCCCACACTGTTTGCCTATATGCAAAAATTTTGTTTAAAAAGTTTGCAAAAAAATTCAGCAGACAACATAACGGTAAGCAGACGACATTTCCAGATGTAGTTTTTCTAGGGTTAACAGACAGCTCTCTTAGCCATTACACCATGGTGGCCTGTGAGACACCTGCATGACCTTAGATGACCAGGTGACCTTAGATGACCAGGTGACTTTAGATGACCAGGTAAGTATAGGTCACTGACAAGGTAAAATAATGATGATGTCCAAGAATGCGGCCTCACCTTGTACAACAATAATTATTATTAACCCATTTTGCACTGTATAGAATCTTCAACTGTTATATACAACAGGATTCCTTTCATAAACAAGAGCTCCGCAAGTGGCGCAATGTACGCCCATGGTAAGTAATCGGCTGTATGGATGACCTTGACCTTGGAGTACCGACCAGAGTCTTGCGCACAACATATCACTTCATGATGGTTAACATTTCTGCCAAGTAATTTCAGAATCCTTCCAGGAACAAGATATGATTATAACCTACCGATTATACAGTCTCCCAAACGAACCCCCATACTCAGTTGAACACCCATGTGGACTGTGTATCTGAAGTATTAGGCCTTTTATGAAGTGGAGGGGGTGGGGCATAGCCAAGGCAGACGCCTGGTTGGGACTATTGCATGCATCTTACCATAAAGAACAAGAATATGTAAAATGATTTAGGGGTGGGGAGCTGAACGGTTCCTGGGATATAAGGCCTTTTAAGCAGTGGATGGCGTAGGGTATGACCCCAGCAGACCTAAGGAAAAAGCAAGAATGATGTCACTGAATGAGTTTATCACAAGGACCAAGAAAATACAGTCGACTCTCATTATCTCAAACTCCATGGGACTGGAATATTTGGTTTGAGTTAACAGTAGTTTGAACTAAAAGGTGTTGAAATCTGAGGAACATTTAGCGAAAATGACATGACGGTGCACAAAATTTAGTTTGACATCAGCCATTGTTTGAGATATCAGAGTTTGAGATAACTAGAGTCTACTGTATACAGCTTAGGGGTTGGAATCTGAATGGATTCTGAAATATACTAAAATTCCTATATTAAGACCACCTTTTGGACTGTTCAAAAGTGGTCTGTAAGACCACTTTTGAACAGTCCCAAAGGTGGTCTCTGATCAGAGGACACTGTACGCAGAAAATGCAAAGAAAGAAGAACTGCAACTTACAACATAATCTTTTTAAAGCAGAATTAGTCTTAATTTTAGGTGGTCTTAATAGCGGAATTTCACTGTATTAGGTATTTTTATGAAGTAGAGGGGTGGGAACCCGAAGTTTGTGTGAATGAATGCATCTTATCATCAGGAACTTTGTTTAATTTGAGGTTTAACGTCCCCGTCAACACTGTAAAGGTCATTTTGGAGATATTGCTTCCAATTTTGTGGGCCTTCTACCCGACATTGAGATGAAATGACATCTCAAGCCCTGTTGCCCAATAAAACCAATAGGGTTTATAAGCATGGCGCAATCTACGCCCATGGCAAGTAATCTGCTGTAAGGGTGACCTTGACTTTGGAGTACCAACCAGAGTTTTGCGCACGACATATCGCTTCATGATGGTTAACATTGATGGACATTGAGATGAAATGACATCTCAAGCCCTGTCGCCCAATGAAACCAATAGGGTTTATAAGCATGGACGGTCCAACTTGCACCGCGTTGCCTGGGCAGGCTTAGATCCTCTAAGCGGTTTACCAGTACTCGTGTGCGGGTTGGATTCAGCTCTGCGTGGAAGCATCATGCAGCCCCTATATTTCTTCATCCCCCGATTGACAGGGCCTCTGGTTTAGGGGTGGGGATCTGAACGGTTTCCATTATATTAGGCCTTTTATGAAGCGAAGGGGTGGAGTTTGGTCCTGGCACACACCCCGGGGACCCCAAGGCTGATGTGACTGAAAGGAACAAGAATATACACTGCAACCTCGTTATAACGCGGGTGGTGGGGTCCAAGAACCCCAACCGCGTTAGTGGTGATCACCGCGTTATAAATTTGGGGGCACCGGCAAGCCCAGATCAGACACCTCAGAAAGACGCCGCAGACATCTGATTTGGAAAAACACTGTTTGATGATTTATAACGGTTCAATTATGACACTATTGTTAATCCCTGTCATATAATTGCCACCCTG
Source organism: Lucinisca nassula (assembly GCA_963580285.1). Taxonomy (NCBI): domain Eukaryota; kingdom Metazoa; phylum Mollusca; class Bivalvia; order Lucinida; family Lucinidae; genus Lucinisca; species Lucinisca nassula. The sequence continues at coordinate 173,623,968 of OY757014.1, read as the reverse complement.
CGGTGCAAGTCGATAAGGTGTGAAAATATGGTCAAGTTATGTCTCTAATTTGCGTTTATTCCCCGATCATAAAATTTAATCCGCAATCAATGAGAAAATTATTTAATTGCTCCTAAGACGAGTTGCTAGGACTATTCTACTATCTCGTGAATGAATATGTTTTGGCGCCAAATAGCAGACGCTTGGCGAGAAAAGTTGGAGAAAAATTCATGTTAACACATCTGTATGCTGTTGTTGGTTATTGACACGGAGCTTACAGAAAGCACTGTTTTCCACAACCGTTTTGCTATCGAGATTTTTTTTACCGTTTCCAAACAATTAATGAAAGAGACACGCCCCATTTAGATAAAACAATAGACACGTGTGGGGTTGCTGGGGTCCGATGACGTCATTTACCGATCGCGTGCAGAAAAAACCTGTAGCGGTGGTTTCATCTCATTGATTCGCGCCCGTCAATCTCGGACGCTCGGAAAAAATCGGCCGATTCGCCCCAGTCAATTTCGGATGCGCGGAAGTTCTATGCGCCGGATTCAAGCGTGCAGGTTGTCAAAGATCTATTTCAGCGAATCGGCTGATTCGCCCCCGTCACTTTCGGCCGCTCGAAAAAATCTGCCGGTTCGCCCCAGTCAATTTCGGACGCGCGGAATCTCGCCCGACGGAAAAAAATCGGGAGCCATGGAACAACCGCGTTATACTGATTTCCGCGCTTAAACGATCAGCGCTATAACGAGGTTGCAGTGTATATGGTTTAAAGCTGTGGATCTGAACTGTTTCTGAGATACATGTATTAAGCCTTTAATGAAGTGTGTGTGTGTGGGTGGGGGTGGGGGGGTGCCATACTTAATTTATTATAAAAACAATTGCATGCAATCACATTAACAAGTCCCTGAAATGAACACCCCATAAACCCTACTTTGTACAGAGAAAACTGAGATTTACAGGGGTAAACATCATTTTTTTCTTATTTCTGCTCGAAGACATAGGTTGTGGGTACTCGTTAGAACCACCTCACTGAGGCAGTTCTAATGAGCACTAACAACCTATATTTTGAGTATTAATTAGAATAATATGACAGATTTTCTTCTGAAAATTTACAATTCTGGAGATAAGAAAGAATGTACCATGACACATGGATGTGTTATTGTAATGTTTAACCTTTAACCTGCTGAATATTCAATTAAGCCACACCCATTTCTGACTTTGAACCAATCAGATTACTTGATGCAGTTTATTTCTACATATTCATAAACTGAATGTCAAAAAGTGTAGATCCTGATCAGACGGCTTCTTCAGAAGCCATCTGATCTGGATCTACACTGTTTGCAAAAATAGGGCTTGTCGCCTACAGCAGGGTAAAGGTTAAGCAACAGCAAACAGTGAAGAACCTGATCAGACACTGCAGGATGCAGGTCGGGGTCTTCACTGTTTTGCAATGTTATCGGATGCTAGGTCTTTATGGATTAATTTCTGAATGCAATTACATAATACAATTTTCTTCTTTCTGATAATAAGTGCATTGTTTTCATAAGTTGCAAAAAATTTCCAGCTAAGTGCCAAATGGTCATAATTTACAGGTATTCAAGCAGTCAAAACAAAACAGATCTCGACTTCTAGAATGATGTTTACCTTACACTGAATTACATGTTTGGCAAGGCAGGTTGATGGAATGAAAATTTGGTCTATAACCCATTCACACCTGGAACAGCCCCACCTACCTGGACTTGAAGAAATAGACGGGCTTCATGATGCTTCCACACAGAGCTGTACATGAGTACTGGTAAACCGCTGAGAGGATCTAAGCTTGCTCAGGCAATTTGCAAAGCGGAGCGAGTCCCCAAAAAGAATTTGGAAGCAATGTCTCCAAAATGACCTATAGAGTGTTGACGGGGACATTAAACCTAAAATCAGACAAACAAATCCCATTCAAGGGACTTAGGCAAACAATTCAGATCAACCAGATCAGATGCTGCATTAAATGGATCATGCCGCATAATGTGGCATCTGATAAGGGCCTACACTGTCTGCTGAATAAGACATTTTCTGTCACAAATAGAATGACCAGAGGACCAGTGGTCCTGTAAACGCTCACCTGACACCTGGTCCTGGTGTACATTTTAATGTTTTTATATATGTATATTGTAAGGGCACAGCTGTGATGATAATGATTATGATGATGATGATAGTGGTAGCAGTGGTTGTGATGATGATGATACAGAGTAAAGGTCAAGTCGACATTTATTCACCAAGGTCCGGAGATGATGGTGATGTGATCGTCATATTGACGACGGTGACTGTGAGTTACGATGGTTGTGTTCGCCGAGTAATGATGATGATGGAGGCTGAGGAATGATGATGATGGTCGCCGAGTGATGATGATGATGATTATTATAAGTTAACACAGAAGGGGGAGTAGGACTGAATTGGTGAGGGATGATGATGATGGTCGCAGAGTGATGATGATGATGATTATTATAAGGTAACACAGAAGGGGAAGTAGGACTGAATTGGTGAGGGATGATGATGATGGTCGCCGAGTGATGATGATGATGATTATTATATCTATCTATCTATCTTCTTATATTCTCTGTTATAAGGTAACACAGAAGGGGAAGTTCAAGTAGGACTGAGTTGGTAAGAAATGATGATGATGTATGATTGTGCTACATAACTGAATACGACAGACGGTGTGACCCGGTTCTAGAGGCCCTGAACTCCTCACAACAGACCAAAACCCAGTGGGAAAGAAATGTAAACAAACTATCCATCGCGAAAACCTATGACATTCATAATGGACGAGTCCGTGACTGACACTGCGCTTTAGACAGGAGTAATTACCTGCATGGACAGTTGTAATTGACTGAACTGTAATAGATACTGCCGTCGACTACAGCTGACATGGCGTTGAGACAATATAATCAACTTCAGATCTGCAGAAATGCACTACGAGAATGAGGAGTCGGCCATTATTGTATTGTTGTGTACTTGACGGACTATACCAGAATTCAATTGGAGCACGCGCAAGAGGCTGTTCCCGTACGACGACAAGATGAGTTTTACTTGCCGACTAGACTTTAATTACGAGTTTTAGGACCAGATAGTTTAACGAATATTTAGTTTGTTTCATTTACAGGTGATTGTGGGTGATTTGGTATTTAATTCGATGATAGAAGTAATAATACTGTCTGGAAATCCGAGTTTGTCGGCGGGTGCTGACAGTATGCAAATTAGCCATGTGATGTCTCTAACAAAATCGTACGAGTTCAACATAACCCATCGTACATTTTCTTACAGATTCGTACAACGCTCCCAGCGATTTTGGTATATAAGAGAGAGTATCCTTTTACCGCTCATTCTGTTCTCTGTTCTTCCATCAGATCAGGCCAGAAGACGCAGCGATCGCAGAAAGACCTAGATCTATTAATCTTAGAATATTTCTTAGTAGGCAGTGACGAACAACAAAGTAAGGATGGAAGCTGATGTGTGGTTGCCGTTATTATTCTGAAGAGTTCGGGTTTGATTTTTCCTTTTTATTGTTATTTAATCTGTTAGCCTTTGTGTTATGAGTTTGGACTTGCAGGCTCCTTCAAGATATGGTGACCTAGTTAGTGGCCATGGGTGATGCTGTTCGTTGGTACAGACTATAGTCTCGTTCTGGTAAAAGGGGAATACCCAAAGAATGCGGAAGTGACTTGATGCTATTTTTAGATGGCCTTGATACAGATAACAGCTACATGTACAAGGGATGAAAGAGCCTGAGAGAGCAAAGATAAAGTTTTATTTTATTGTTTCTTGTTGATATTCCAACTTTATACAAATCATTCTATTATACAGTTTGTAACAGGATTTTTAAAATGTTTAACTTGATTAAATATTTTCCTTAACTTTAGATAGAATAACTTTGGGACCTTAAGGTTTCACTTAAGTAATTAATTAACAATTAAGAGTTTAAAGCTAGGGACATTAAGGTGATCAAAGTTACTATGCGAGTTTAACTACTGGAAGCAGTTAATCTACCTATCACTTTCAAGTTAATTTCTTAACTGACTTAAGGGTTAAGCATACACACATACATTAAGGGCCCTGGTTTTCAGTATGTATACATGAGTTATGCCATGTCTTATCTGAAGCCGGCTATGTGTCAGTTATGCTGATGCTTACTTCTATGCGTTAGTTATGCTAACGTTATCCGCAAGCATGCACACACTACTAGCCAATCGTGTTTAAGGGATCGGTTCTCAGGATGCATGAGTTATGCCATGCCTTTGCTGAAAATCGTTTATACTTCAGTCATGCTGATGTTCATCTGCAATTTAGGATTAATCAGATTTCTTGAACTTAATGCAAGTACAGAACTAGTTATAGAATTTGCACTATGTATAAATGTAATACATATGAATGTTATGTCATATATGCTGGGAGGTATTATTGAACCTACGCTTTGTGGGGTTATGCCCCTCACTGTGGGTTCTCGAATACCTCTTTGATGACCTTGACCTTGATGTGACCTGATTCGACCTTAACTAAGTGCTGTAAAGATCTAGAGACCTCCAGACAAGCAAGGGCAAGGGTACAGTTCAAGTCCTATGGTTTACTGCCTGGGGAGAAGAAACAAGGTTCTATTTCGGCATTACGTGTCGTTTAATGAAAATATATTATATTTATTTAGCAGACTCTGCCTTAGTCGTCCTTCACCCTCTGTCGTCTCTCCATTAAGTTATGTCCGTACATTGTGATCACTTATGTCCGTATCGCTCTGCTCGACTGATGCCCCAGCCTGACAACCCCTTAACATGTGGTTCCCGTTGTGCGTGAAGCTATTATGGGTGACCTTGACTCCGTCACCCAGCCCCCCTCACAACTAAAATGGTGTCAGAACAGTGGGATCTGTGAAGCCTATGGAAGATATTGAGCAGCAGCATGCCAAGTTTGGTGTGGATGTCTTAACGGAGTATAGGCAGTGTACAGATCCAGTGATATGAACTCATGGGGTTTAGAGTAGAGTGATACGGACTTATAGCAATGCAATTGATTTGGCTGTATAATTCAGTTAAGCCTAAAATGTAATTTCAGGCATTATGGGTAAAAGGAGAAATTTGAAAAGGAGAGACAATGAGGCTGAAGGCGCAGGCAGTGGTAGCGATATAACGTTAAGTGCCATGGAAAACGAGCATGACAGCGCTGATGAGTCAGATACAGGCGCGAGGGGCGGGGCTGTAATGCATAGGGAAAACCCAGGTTTCGAGCTGCCTATTGCGCGTCAAGGGTGTGAGAGAAAAGGAGAGCACTCTGATGGCATTGAGACGGTTAATAATGGGCATGCTGAGGGTGATGCAGCAAGACGTGTGCCAAGGGGAGATAATGAGGTAACAAGGGCAATGAAAGAAATGACAAATGATTTGGTGCAGACAATAAGGGAGTCAAACCAGGTCATTAATGAAAACATTAACACCTTATTGGGGGAGGTACGTCGTGGGCAATCTGTGGAACAGCCTGCATCGGCTTCAGTACAGAATAGAGGTAATAGGTCAGAGCTCGGGAGGAGGCCAAGGCCAAATAGAAGGTCTATGTTCTATAGCAGGTACGGTTATTCAGATTCAGATGATGATAGGGACATTTATCATTCTCAGAGACAGCAATATTCTGGTGAGCCAGTGTTGCCAAGGGAGATAACTAAGCTGCCTATTTTTACAGGTAAAGAACCATGGAATGTTTGGTTTAATAGGTTCACAGAGGTTGCAGACAGGAGAAATTGGAGTGATGATGATAGGCTGGACGAGCTTTTGCCGAGGTTGCAAGGTACAGCAGGTGAGTTTGTGTTTGGGCAGCTAAGGCGTGATGTAAGAAGCAATTATTCACAGCTAGTGTCTGAACTAAACAGTAGGTTTAGGATTGTGGTGACTAAAAAGACCTATGGAGCTCAGTTTAGTCATCGTAATCAGAAACCTAGCGAGTCTGTGGAAGAGTATGCTGCTGAGCTGAAGCGCTTATATGACAAAGCTCATGCTAATAGGGACGAAAATACAAGGCAAGAAGACTTGTTAAGACGTTTTCTTGATGGGCTTTATGATGATAAGGCAAGATTTCAGGTAGAGTATGTAAAGGAACCGAGGGACATTGATGAGGCTGTGTTTCAAGCAGTTGATTTTCAAGAGACACGTCATCGGCCTTTAGTTAGTGAAGGTAATACTGACAAACGGGGTAAAAGGCATGTCCGATCTGTAAATTATGCTATGACTGAGTATGAAGACAGTGATGATGAGTCTGAAACTGGTCAAGAGCAGAATAAAAGGTCAAAACGTAAAAGGAGTAGCATGGCTCGAAAGATTGGTAATAGCCCGTCTTTACCTGTTAGTAAAACATCTTTGAGTAAGACAGCTAGTAAGCCTGGACAGGCTCAGGGTACTCATGGTGAAGGTAAGATGGAAGAAACACTCAAGGCAATGCAACAGAAAATAGACAGTCTGGAGAAGCAATTGCGAAAGAACGCTACTAATGCGCAAGGTGAGAGTAGGTCAGACATTGTATGTTATTCCTGTTCACAGCGAGGCCACATTTCCCGTGAATGTCCATTAAGGCAGCAGGGGAGGAGACCTGGGATGCAGAATCAGCCATATGGTACAGGGAATCAAGGGGACTATCAGAGGCATCGTCCATCTTATCCACAAAACAGAGGGTATAACCAGGCTTCTCAGGGGGTGGAATCTAATTCTCAGCCTTTAAACTGTTAGGGGTCGGTTCTGTTGGCCGTGAGACGACCCTTGTTGGTAAAAATATGGGCCAATTAAACAAATTTGAGGACTCTGGTACTAGGCCAAAGATTTTCAGACGTAATTTACCTGACAGTGTAGGGGCTTATATTGATGCTATGGTATGTGAGGTGCCTTTCTACTTTACTGTGGATACGGGTGCTTCCCAGACAATTCTGAGCAGGAAAATTTATGATCAGATACCTAGTGATCAGCGACCCAAGCTCAAGCCATCGGCGCATAACATAACGTGTGCTGGGGGGAGTGTACTAAAAGAACATGGAAAGGCAATGTTTACTTTGCAGTTGGGGCCACTTCAGCTTACCAAAGAGTTAATTATAGCTGAGATAGGGGATGAAGGTCTCCTGGGGGCTGACATAATGCAGGAGGATGAAAAGGGCCCTGGAGATTTGATGTTGAGTAAAGGTACTTTGAGACTTAGGGGGGTAGATATTGACATTCTCAGAGTTGGTAAGGATAACAAAGTTAGGAAAGTGACTGCTGCTGATCATTACAGAGTGCCAGGGTACTGTGAACAGGTAATAGATGTCTTTATTGAAAGATTTCCAGAAGATGACTATGAAAGACATAGGGATGTTCTGGTGGAACCTTGTGAAGGTTTTACAGATAGGTGCCCTCTGGTTATGGCAAGTACAGTTGTTGATTTGAATTCCAGTCCTACACAAAAGGTAAGGTTGCTTAATCCATCAAGTCTTCCTGTTTCAATCAATCAAGATAGTGTTATTGGTAATGCTGAACGGTATGATGGGATATATCAGCTAATTGACTCGGAAGACCCTTCTGAGGCAGGTAACAATAGTGCAGTGAGACGGATCAGATTTGTCAACCAAAGTGCTACCGAGGCTGAGCAATGTGTGACTGACTTATCGTTCCAGGGTAAGGTACCATATCATTTAGAACAGCTATGTGAGAGGTCATGTTCTGGTAAGTCCAAACAAGAAGGGGACAGAATAAAACATCTGCTAGTGAAGCATCAGAATGCATTCTCAAGGGATGAGTATGATTTAGGGCTGACGCATTTGGCAGGGCATGTTATAGATACTGGGGATGCAAAGCCTGTGCGTGTGCCCCCAAGAAGAGTACCTTTAGCTTTTGCTGACGAAGAGCGCCAGGTAATTATACGTAAGTCACACAGTTGCTGGAGTAGTCCTCTGTGTCTGGTACGCAAGAAAGATGGAAAGGTGAGGCCATGTATAGATTACAGGTTGGTTAACAAATTGACAACCGTTGACAACCAACCAATACCAAGGACTCGAGACTGTTTAGATGCTGTTGCGGGGGCGCGATTGTTTTCTACTTTCGACGTTACGAGTTCTTATCATCAAATTAGAGTCCGAGAGAAAGACATACCTAAAACTGCATTCATAACAAAATACGGGTTGTATGAGCACTGTACCATGCCTATGGTTTTGAAAAATTCGAGTGCAACATTTCAGAGGTGTGTGGAAGCTGCCCTTAAAGGTTTACAATGGATAACATGTTTGATATATCTTGATGATGTGGTGGTTTTTGCGAAGACTTTTGACGAGCACTGTGCACGAGTGGATGAGGTGCTCAGTCGCATAGAAATGGCAGGCATAAAACTGAAGCCTGATAAGTGCCATCTTTTTGAAGGAGAAGTTCACTTTCTTGGGCACATGATTTCGGGCAAGGGTGTTCGTCCCAGTCCAGATAACGTGGCTAAGATTTTGCAGTTGGCCGTGCCTGAAAACATCACTCAAGCTCGAGCACTCATAGGTATGGGAAGTTATTATCGCCGTCATATTAGGGGATTTTCAGACATGATGAAGCCCATAATAGAACTGACCAAGAAAGGTAAGAAATTTGAATGGACTGAGAAATGTCAAGCAGCATTTGAGAAGCTCAAAGAGGCACTGATGAGTCCTGAAATCATGGCATATCCGCTTGATGAAGGTGAATACTTCTTGGACTGTGATGCAAGTGATCACGCCATTGGTGGTGTGCTCAGTCAGATTCAAGGGGGTGTAGAAAAAGTTATCTCATATGGTAGTAAGATCATGAACAAGGCTGAGAGGAACTATTGTGTCACAGATAAAGAACTTCTTGCCTTGCATTACTTTGTGGAGTACTATAGACAATATCTGCTTGGAAGAAGGTTTACGGTAAGAACTGACCACCAGGCATTATCATATTTGTTCTCTTTCAAGGAACCTAGGGGCAGGCTTGCCAAGTATTTGGAGATTTTAGCAGCTTATGATTTTAGTGTTGAGTTCAGAAGAGGTAAAGGGCATTCAAATGCTGATTGGATGTCAAGATGTGTGAGCCTGTGGGATTGTCAGTGTAATGAGGTTGACACGATGGAGCCTTTGAAGTGTGGACCTTGCAAAAGGTGTGTAAAACGGGCACTAGATATGAAGAGTACTCTGCTGCTGGAAGGTAAAGAACGGAATGAGGGTAAAGTTTGCCAGCTGAAAAGTGAAGGTGAGTGTATAAAAAGCATAGATCAGGTGACTGAAAATTCAGCGTCCATGGGCCCTAAAAATAATGGACAATGTAATGAGTCGGGGGTTGAACTCACTGTCATGACTGATATGCAAGGGAGTGGAGATTCTCACCAGAGCTTGATAAGTTTACGTATGGCCGATGAAACTGCAGAGATTTATAATGGTGTGCCGAACAGTGTATTTCAAGAGCAGCAAGACGAGGGTGAACGGTGTGAAATTATGGGTAGTAATGTGAGGGCTGTGGAAACAAGGTCAAAGGGTAGGCATGAGGAACAGAAATGTAACTCTGCAGGGGATAAGACAGGGCCTACACTGTCTGCTGAATAAGACATTTTCTGTCACAAATAGAATGACCAGAGGACCAGTGGTCCTGTAAACGCTCACCTGACACCTGGTCCTGGTGTACATTTTAATGTTTTTATATATGTATATAGCCTCAGAGCAGGGGTACACAACTTGTGGGGACAAAATTTTGATGTCTAACAATGTGATAAAACTTTCCACCTATTCCTACCTTTCTGACAGTTCGAAGGCCATGCTTTCATTATGGTTTATTCCATTTGTCATATTTTTTTTAACTTTTCATATTATGTATTCATTTACTTTACCTGATCTACCAATTTGGTGACATTATCTTCAATGCTTTCCTAAAAATCCATTATTTTCACTTTTTCCCATGCAAAAGCCTAAGTTGACAAATTTGACACTGCCATAAAATAGGTCAAGGTCAACCCAGGGTCAGCATTTGTAAAAACTATGACGAGCCCGAGTTCCATATGATATATGCCAAGTTTCAAAGCCATTGGCCTTACGGTTCTGGAGAAGAAAATTTTTGAAGGCTTTTTACCATATATGGGCGTGGCGGCCATCTTGGTCATGTGATCTAGACCGTACTGGCAACTTTTCATTTGTTCAACTCACAAAAGTTCCATATTGAATTTCACTTAAATTGGCTCAGTAGTTTCTGAGAAAAAATGTTTTTTTTGAAATATGAAATCGGAGTGACCTTGGTCTAAGGTCAATGAATGACCTTGACCTTTCTTACCCATGGATCTTCATGTATTCAGTTACTTTACCTAATCTACAAATTTTGGTGACACTGTCTTCAATGGTTTCCCTAAATATCCATTATTTTCACTTTTTCCTATGCAAAAGCCTAAGTCAGCAAATTTGACATTACTGTAAAATAGGTCAAGATCAACCCAGGGTCACCATTTGAACAAATTATGATAGGCCTGAGTACCATATGCTACATGCCAAGTTTCAAGGCCATTGGCCTTACGGTTCTTGAGAAGAAGAATTTCGAAGTTTCTTTACCATATATGGGCGTGGTGGCCATCTTGGTCATGTGATCTAGACCATGTTGGCAGCTTTTCATTTGTTCAACTCCCAAAGGCTCCATATTGAATTTCACTTCAATTGGCTCAGTAGTTTCTGAGAAAAAATGTTTGCAATATGGAACCTGTGTGACCTTGGTCTAAGGTCAATTAATGACCTTGACCTTTCTTACACATAGATCTTCATGTATTCAGCTACTTTACCTTATCTACTAATTTTGGTGACACTGTCTTCAATGGTTTCCTAAAAATCCATTATTTTCACTTTTTCCCATGCAAAAGCCTAAGTCGGCAAATTTGACATTGCTGTAAAATAGGTCAATGTCAACTCGGGGTCACCATTTGTACAAACTATGATGGGCCTGAGTACCATATGCTACATGCCAAGTTTAAAGGCCACTGGCCTTACGGTTCTGGAGAAGAAGAATTTTTAAGGCTTTTTACCATATATATAGGCGTGACGGCCATCTTGGTCATGTGATCTAGACCGTATTGGCATTTTTTCATTTGTTCAACTCACAAAGGCTCCATATTAAATTTCACTTAAATTGGCTCAGCAGTTTTGGAGAAAAAAATGTTTGAAATATAGATCCTGAATGACCTTGGTCTAAGGCCAATGAATGACCTTGACCTTTCTGACCCATAGATCTTCATGTATTCAGTTACTTTACCTGATCTACAAATTTTGGTGACACTGTCTTCAATGGTTTTCCTATAAATCCATTATTTTCACTTTGCCCCATGCAAAAGCCTACTTTGGCAAATTTGACATTGCTGTAAAATAGGTCAAGGTCAACCCGGGGTCACCATTTGTACAAACCATGATGGGTCCGAGTACCATATGCTACATGCCAAGTTTCAAGGCCACTGGCCTTATGGTTCTGAAGAAGAAGATTTTTGAAGGCTTTTTACCATATATGGGCATGGCGGCCATCTTGGTCATGTGATCCAGACCCCGCGAACAAACTTTCGTTCCCCCATCCCACTGAGGCTCCATATGAAATTTGGCTTTGATTGGCCCTGCAGTATAGGAGAAGAAGATCTTTGAAAATGGTGGACGGACGGACGGACAACGGACCATGGCTATACTATAAGCTCACCTTTGAGCCTAAAGGCTCAGGTGAGCTAAAAATGGAAACCAAACTGACAAATGGACTTGTCCATCATATAACAATGGAAGAAAGGGTTCGAGCTTCACTCAGGTCATGAGGTGCCAACTTCCAACTTCTGTCAGGTGGTTTTTCTCCTGGTACTCCCGATTATACCCCCTCCCCCCCAACTTCACCCCCACCCCACCCCCTCTGAAAAATGATTGGCTTGAAATCTGTGAAATAAAGCTCTGAAATTCTAAAAGGGGTGATGGAATGCTTTGAGAATGAAAGTCAAATTGTTTTCCTTCCCTGAGTACAGTACTTTACCAATTAACAGGATTGCTCTAATAGTCTATATATCGCATTTATCTCTACATGAAATACAGACAACTTACTGTCAAACTTTAAAGGCTTGAACACCTTTGGGACCCCAAAAAACTGTTGGAGACAGGGGTAGTTCGAGCTACTGAGGGTTACTGCCAGGAGGCATACCAGAATTAATACATCATTTACTGGTTCTATAATAAATATGTATGCTGTGAGTACTCATTAGAATCGCCTCGGTGAGGCAATTCTAATGAGTACACACAGCATACAATTGCAAGAGAAGAATTGAAAATCTCCTTAATTATCCATACTTTTTCTTATGTAGAGGAATTCCCTAGGGGCTCAAGAATGGGTTTGACTCAGTCACGGTAAACAAGTCATCGGTGTTTGAGCCATTGAAGTTCCACTGTATGTGTAATGAGTACTACTCTTTGCATTGTTGAGTTACCTCTATATGTTGGAACAAATTCTTTCAACTCTGAAGGCATGCTCTCATAGAAAACTCGCTCCCGTAAATCCAGCGGCTTACACAGTGTCGTTTCGTTGAACCGGAGCACGCAAGTGTGCCCTCCAACCTGGTGTATGAAGGGCTGTAACTGCACCGGCTCACTGTCTGACGGGTCGTCACTGTCCATGCTCAGCTCTGGCATGGCTGGCTCCCGTGAAGTTCCCGCTTCTATAATGGAATTATCATCCTCATCACTGAAATTAAAAAGTTCTCTTAGAGAGGTTTAAGAGCATTTAACTTGGGTGCTGTTCTGAAAGGAATAGCCCTTGAGGAAAATAAAGAGAGAGGGAAAATAGCAATACCATAATGATCCTAAGTATTGGGACAGATAGGCCTAAGGAGACAGTGCAGACCAGGATCAGACTGCTCCTTGAGGAGCAGTCTGATCAGCATCTACACTGTTTGCCATTTCGTCTACACATTTTGGACTCCTTGCTGGATCGTGAAACATTTTTTTGTTATTTTTTTATAAATTAGGAGAATTAAAGCAAGTCCTCAAGGTGACAGAATTTTTAGGATTTTTATGGAAACGTACACCTAAACCTCTTTGCAACAGGACATGGTATTGGATATAACATCGTATAAGGAGGGATTCAAAAATATATATCGTAAAAATCCTAGAAATTCGGACACCTTAAGGACTTGACATAATTCTCCTAAAATTTTGACTTTGTTTCATGATTCCGCAAGGAGTCCAAAAAGTGCAGAGAAAATGACAAACTGTGTAGACCATAATTAGACTGCTCCTGAAAGTCTGCACTGTTTGCTCAGGCCTCTATGTGCCAATACTTGGGTTCATTACTCAATCACACTATACAGCTTTCCCTGTCTGCATGGAGAAGCTTTGTGGGCTAGACTTTAAAATCTGTTGACCACTTTTGTTTGTTTGATTTGAAGTTTAACATCCCCGTCCACATTATATAGGTCATTTTGGAGACGCTGCTTCCAATTTTGTGGGACTTTTACCCAACATTGAGATGAAATGACATCTCAAGCCCTGCTGCCCAATGAAACCAATAGGGTTTATAAGAATGGACTGGCCGACTCGCACCGCATTGCCCGGGCAGGTTTACATCCTCTATGCAGTTTACCCTTTTACCAGTACTCATGTGCGGGTAGGTTTCAGCTCTGTGTGGAAGCATTATGCAGCTCATCTATTTCTTCCAAGCCCCGATGGAGGGGGGGGGGGGACTGTTGACCACTGCTTACTAACTTAATATATATTAGGAGTAGGTCACTGATGGTTAGGGTTTGGGTTAGGAGTAGATCACTGATGGTTAGGGTTTGGGTTAGGAGTAGGTCACTGATGGTTAGGGTTTGGGTTAGGAGTAGGTCACTGATGGTTAGGGTTTGGGTTAGGAGTAGATCACTGATGGTTAGGGTTTGGGTTAGGAGTAGGTCATTGATGGTTACAGTTTGGGTTAGGAGTAGGTCACTGGTGGTTAGGGTTTGGGTTAGGAGTAGGTCACTGATGGTTAGGGTTAGGGTTAGGAGTAGGTCACTGATGGTTACGGTTTGGGTTAGGAGGTCACTGATGGTTAGGGTTTGGATTAGGAGTAGATCACTGATGGTTAGGGTTTGGGTTAGGAGTAGGTCACTGATGGTTAGGGTTTGGATTAGGAGTAGGTCACTGATGGTTAGGGTTTGGATTAGGAGTAGGTCACTGATGGTTAGGGTTTGGATTAGGAGTAGGTCACTGATGGTTAGGGTTTGGGTTAGGAGTAGGTCACTGATGGTTAGGGTTTGGATTAGGAGTAGATCACTGATGGTTAGGGTAAGGAGTAGGTCACTGATGGTTAGGGTTTGGATTAGGAGTAGGTCACTGATGGTTAGGGTTTGGATTAGGAGTAGGTCACTGATGGTTAGGGTTTGGATTAGGAGTAGATCACTGATGGTTAGGGTTTGGGTTAGGAGTAGGTCACTGATGGTTAGGGTTTGGGTTAGGAGTAGGTCACTGATGGTTAGGGTTTGGGTTAGGAGTAGATCACTGATGGTTAGCTTTTGGGTCTGGAGTAGGTCACTGATGGTTAGGGTTTGGGTTAGGAGTAGATCACTGATGGTTAGGGTAAGGAGTAGGTCACTGATGGTTAGGGTTTGGATTAGGAGTAGGTCACTGATGGTTAGGGTTTGGGTTAGGAGTAGATCACTGATGGTTAGGGTTTGGGTTAGGAGTAGGTCACTGATGGTTAGGGTTTGGATTAGGAGTAGATCACTGATGGTTAGGGTTTGGGTTAGGAGTAGGTCACTGATGGTTAGGGTTTGGGTTAGGAGTAGGTCACTGATGGTTAGGGTTTGGGTTAGGAGTAGATCACTGATGGTTAGGGTTTGGGTTAGGAGTAGGTCACTGATGGTTAGGGTTTGGGTTAGGAGGTCACTGATGGTTAGGGTTTGGGTTAGGAGTAGGTCACTGATGGTTAGGGTTTGGGTTAGGAGTAGATCACTGATGGTTAGCTTTTGGGTCTGGAGTAGGTCACTGATGGTTAGGGTTTGGGTTAGGAGTAGATCACTGATGGTTAGGGTAAGGAGTAGGTCACTGATGGTTAGGGTTTGGATTAGGAGTAGGTCACTGATGGTTAGGGTTTGGGTTAGGAGTAGATCACTGATGGTTAGGGTTTGGGTTAGGAGTAGGTCACTGATGGTTAGGGTTTGGATTAGGAGTAGATCACTGATGGTTAGGGTTTGGGTTAGGAGTAGGTCACTGATGTTTAGGGTTTAGGTTAGGAGTAGGTCACTGATGTTTAGGGTTTAGGTTAGGAGTAGGTCACTGATGGTTAGGGTTTAGGTTAGGAGTAGGTCACTGATGTTTAGGGTTTGGGTTAGGAGTAGGTCACTGATGGTTAGGGTTTGGGTTAGGAGTAGGTCACTGATGGTTAGGGTTTGGGTTAGGAGTAGGTCACTGTTGGTTAGGGTTTGGGTTAGGTGGGTTTTTTTTTTTGGTTTTGGGTTTTACGGCCCTTTCAAGATTATTTCACTCATATCGAGCCGATCGTTAATCAGAGGTGGGCGAAAACCGGAGCACCCGGAGAAAAACCACCTGACCTTCCGTTGCAGAACTTGGCGTCTCACACGTGGCCCGAGCGAGGCTCGAACCTACGGCGGTGAGAGACCTAATGACTAAGAGTCAGCGCTCTTATCCACTAGGCCACGGAGGCCCGTTGGGGTTAGGAGTAGAGCAATGATGGTTAGGGTTTGGGTTAGGAGTAGGTCACTGATGGTTAGGGTTTGGGTTAGGAGTAGGTCACTGATGGTTAGGCTATTCAGGTCATTAGGGTTAGAGTAAGGGTTAGGTAATGTCATGGACAGATTCTGAAGTCGCTCAACAATTGGCAAATGACTGTCCATATATGGTAGTGCACAGTAAATACTTTGACCGAAAACATGATTGTGCAGGCTTAACTGAGTGTCATACTTTTGCTTTGCCGGGCTCTTATTACCTTGGCCCATGGCATCTGTACAGTCAGATTTTTTTTTATCTGAAATTTAACCCTTATCTTGCTGAATATTCATTGAAGCCACACCCATTTCTGTCTATCAGCCAATCAAATTACTTGATGTAATTTATTGCTACAAATTCATAAATGGAATGCCAAACAGTGTAGATCCTGATCAGATGGCTTCTTCAGAAGCCATCTGATCTGGATCTACACTGTTTGCAAAGATAGGGGTTGTTGTGAACAGCAAGATAAGGGTTAATTTTGCCACTGCAATTTCTGACTATCAACCAATCAAAATACTTTCTCATAAGCCTAGCTGTTGACCCCCACCCTACCCACAGCTTGATATAATATTTCACATTCAAATTCATTAACTAACTGACAAACAGTATAGATCATGATCAGATGACTTCAGCACCCAGCTGCTCTGGATCTTCACTGTTTGCAAATGTAGGGGCTGTCATGCTCAGCGGATGCCTGAAGGGTTTGTTACTGCTTAAATTCCTACCAGCCAACAACCAATTCATTTTGAGGGTTGACTGTTTATCTAGATGATTGCTTAACTTCAACAAGAGGTTCATGATGGACCTAATTTCACTCACCTGAGTTATGATGTTTTGTTTGTTTGATTTGAGGTTTAACGTCCCCGTCAATACTGTTAAGGTCATTTTGGAGACGTTGCTTCCAATTTTGTGGGACTTTTACCCGACATTGAGATGAAACGACATCTCAAGCCCTTCTGCCCAATGCAATCAATAGGGTTTATAAGCATGGACGGACCAACTCGCACAGCTTTGCCTGGGCAGGCTTAGATCCTCTAAGCGGTTTACCAGTACTCATGTGCGGGTCGGTTTCAGCTCTGCATGGAAGCATCATGCAGCCCATTTATTTCTTCAAGCCCCGATGGGCGGGGGCCGTGACTTATGATGTACTAACATTGTTGTTTACAGGTTTTTCTATATTTAGCTCTGACAGCCAATTGGTACAGAGGAGCAGAACCGCTTAAGCACTTTTGGTAGATGGGTCACTCAAGGAACTTTTCTGTTGAAGTTATTTTAAAACTAAGACATTGGAGATGAACTGATGCTCTTTAATGATTTTTCTGTCTTTAATTGCTCAGGTGATCTGATAAGTCTATAACATGACTATCACTGACCCTGCAAAAATCATTTCACATAATAAAGGTAGTGTTTATTTGTAGCCATGCCATTCTTGTTTCTGTGGTGTCATAGGGCTTACAGTCATATAAAACTGGGCTTGTGTAGTGGATCATTGGCAAACAGTATAAACCCAAAACAGGCACTGTAGTATCTAGTGTCTGACTGTGTACACAGTAAAGGTTTGCTTAACCCTTGTCCTGCTAATCACGGATATGTCTTATGACACTTTTAGTGTAATGGTTTTACATTGATCTTCACCTTAGATCATGAATGCATCTCTGATTCAAAAAGCAAATGTACTGCCCTTTCATCTATTGGATGAAAGAAAAAAGATAAGTAGAGATCCAGCAGTGAACAGCTGATATAATATAAACTTCAAAGCTTTTAGACTTTACCTGACTGAGTAAATTTGACCCTGTCTATACCTACCTGGAAGTAAAATGTATGAACTCCTAAGACATGTATTTGTAACAGCCCAATCAACACTGTATAGGTCATATCAAGCCTGTCAATTTACTTAACCACACTTTTCCGGGGCTTCTACACAAGCAGTTAACCAGTACAGTGCCCATTCTTTCATTAGTAACTGCAGTTTTGCAAGGCAAAAGGCTTTAACCCACTGTATACTAGTGGACTCTTCCATTGCTATATGTTGGACAAGTCCATTTGTCATATAAGGGGTATCAGGCCTATTTTTCCCCTTTTATTTTATTTTTGACGGAAAATTCTGTTAGTAAATAGTGCAGGCCCTGATCAGAAGCTGCAGTCTGCCGCATCTGATCTGGGCCTGCACTGTTTGCCAAGGTACCCCTTTAGGGGTTTCCCGCATGCAATGGATAAAAAGCAGCCCCGGTTTTGCAAGGCTAAAAGCCACTCCACTTTTGAAAGGCTTGAGGAACCCCCTTTCGGAATGTGAAAGTAGCCTCAAATTTGCAACAGCAGACCCAATTTTGAGAAGTAAGGACATAAATTTTGGTATAGTACAAACAATTTGACATGAGACTGACCTTTATGCAAAGAACAAATTAGTCAATGTTTACATCTAATAGGTAGGCTTTCGTAAACTTCTCGTGAATTTTCGGCATCACGTGAATTGCGACCCATTTACCTACCTCTATGTATTGAATAACAATATCGCAATCTTCGGGAGACAGCTAAGATAAATACATGCATTCAGTCGGGTGTGAAATTATGTTAATAGAAGTCATGAGCCCCAGGTCAGTTTGTTCAAACTATAACAAATTGTATGTGAAAAAGACCTTAATTGTAAATACACTGTAGAGTCGTTATAACGCTGATGCTTAAAACGCGGAAATCATTATAACGCTGTTGGTCTGTGGCTCCCGTTTTTTTTTTTTAAGTTTTTTCCCCAGTTTTGAAAGTTTGGCTGAAAATTTTGCCCTTTTTTCGCGGAACTCGGCAGTCAAAACATCGTTGGCCATTTGGCCATGATAAGACATGTATACTCGCCGATTTACTCAAGCTGTCAACACTATGAAACTAAGGCATTAAAAATAAGCTGGACAAGGTGTGAAATTAAATTGACACCTGTATATGCTTAACATTTTTCGCGCCAAAACAGGGCAATGCAGACGCTGTTTTCATCTGTGCATCTGCATGCGGTAAATCCGTGGGGCCGTTTGTTGGGGGAAAATCGTTATAACGCTGTGGTCTGTCGCTCCATTTTTTGGCTTTTGTCCGCCAGTTTTGAAAATGGTCAATTTTTTTCCCATTTTTCCGCCGAACTCGGCAGTCAAAATACCATCAGCCAAGACAATGCCTGTATTCTCGCTTATTTACTCAAGTTGTCAACACTATTAAACTGTGAATACTCGCCTATGGCTTATTGATAAGCGCGACTAACTGTGTGGTAAGGTGTGAAAACTAGGTAATCAAGGTATTTGTACCAGTTTGTCTCAATTAATCCCTTTGTAATTGTCACTTGCAGAAGCTAAATATGTTTTCCGCCAAAACAGAGCATAGCAGACGGGTTTTTTTTTTTTTTTGATACTTATTTATTATTCACTAGATAAAAACAAAGAAATGGAAATCAAGCAAGGTACAACAATAAACATTCATAATCACCTGTTAAACTTGGTTCGCTTACATTAATAGCCCCTCTTTCAAGCTAACCTTTCGGAATTGTCAAGTTTCATTTTACTTCACTATTTAGTGATACCTTCTCAAGACCGGAAGAGGTAAATAAATATGGCGGCCAGAGATACAGAAACGAAAGTACAGTAATAAATAAATTCAGCAATGGTTTGAATGAAAAGCTAAATGACCACTAGAAGTATAGAATCAGATTAACATTTAATCTACTAACTATATAATTTCTAAAATACATGCAGTATGTAATATTCATAATAAACAGGCAGAAACAGTAGCCATGCATGCAGAAAAGTGGGTGGGGTAACAATATAACGCTATATTTTCGGGATCTGTATAGCACTGGACCACATATAACGCAGTCGACGTCGATGGATCCTGATGACAGCGTTGTAACGACGCTACAGTGTATGTTCTATAAAAGGGTTATCCTTTGGAAGCAAAGAATACACCATAGAACTGAATAAGACCTGTCGCCGGACAGGATAGCTCACCGAAAGTCGCGCTTTGACTCAGTTACGCAAAAGCAAATTTTCAGACCCATAACTGAAAAAAAGTTACAAAGAAAGAATCCAGTGCTATATCAATATAGTTATATTAAAATCTATCAATAAATGTAGCCACTAGAGCAAAGACAAATTTCTTCTGAAAAAAGCCACAGTGACCTGACCTTGAGGTCATGACCTTGAAAGTTGGAACTGGCTTGAGATATTATCATATGCAACATTTGTTTGAATTTATATAAAAATCTGTCAATAAATGTAAGCCCTGGAGCAATGACAAAGTTTTTCTAAAAATAGCCATAGTGACCTTGACCTTGAGGTCATGACCTTGAAAGTCAAACTTGGTGGACATAATATCATAAGCAACATTTGTGTGAAGCTATATTAAAATCTGTCAATAAATGTAGGTGCTAGAACTATGACAAAGTTTTTCTTCAAGGCATTTATACTTGATTATTGAGGACTATCATTCCATTACATAATCAGAGCTGACTGAAGAGAAGTCCTCTATCTTCAACAGGTAAGAGGCCTCCTTGGGAAAAATCAATAATTTACTAACTGTTGACTGAAGTGTACATTATTGATTTTCCCCTTAACCCTTTACCACTCAGAGATTTTGTGAATTTTGCTGATTTTCACAGTGTTGTGCCTGGCAGCAACTTCAACTAGCCATTGTTTCATAATGGACGGTCTGTTTTACACCAAACTCGGTACAAATGTTCATTGGGCAGTAGCCTTTCAAATGTAACCTTTCATGACTTGATCATTGTTGGCATGGTAATGAGGGGGCATCTCAA
Organism: Lucinisca nassula; assembly: GCA_963580285.1. Lineage (NCBI taxonomy): Eukaryota > Metazoa > Mollusca > Bivalvia > Lucinida > Lucinidae > Lucinisca > Lucinisca nassula. The sequence continues at coordinate 173,603,470 of OY757014.1, read as the reverse complement.
AGTTGGTAAAAAGTGAGATTTAACATGAATTTTTGACCAAATCTTAATCTTCACACAGCTGTCAAGGCAACATTTAAGGGGTTTTGCACTGGCCATTTTCACTGTTTGCATCAATTCTAGGGCATTTTTGACCCCAGACACCCTCAGATATAAATTTTAGCGGCCGGTTGGGCCATACACCCAATCCCACCCCCCCCCCCCCACCCCACAAGAATATTTTTAGTGGGGAGGCGCGCAAAAAACAGGTCACTTTTTTGCCCAACAAATCTTAAAGCAAACTTAACTATCCAGGAAATGCAGATTTTAGGTGCTTCTGGGGCTTAAAATGGGGGGTGGGGGTAGCAGACACGTAAAAACACGTATCTGAGTGGGAAAGGGTTAAGTGCCTCAGTCAGGGGATTCAACAAGCACTACTAATCGCCCTCTTAAGGGCCGCCTTTGATCTGCTATAGACAGTATATCACAGGGGGCAATAAAACACTTATGAACACACAGTGTGTCTTTCTGTTACAAGAATAAATGCCTTTAAGATAGCTATCATGACCTTGACCTTGAGGTCATGACCTTAAAAGTTGAACTCACTCGAGAAATTTAAAGCAGTATCTATTACCATTCCAAGTCTCAAGTAAATTCATCTGAAGGCAACCAAATAATGATCTTAAATCTTCAGTGCAAAAACATAAAAGTCCTTAGTCTGTGACCTTGACCCAAAGGTCACGGTCATGTATGATGATGCTGCTGATAAAAACTCTGACTACTACCTATCACCAGCCTAAGTTTGTACTAAATCTATCAAAAGTTAAATAAGTAACGAGCTCCTAAAAACTTAAACACAAAAACTTTAACATAAGAATTCTAAGTCAGTGACCTTGACCCCAAGGTTATGTTCATGAGCGCTAATGCTGCTGCTAACATTTGAGGCAAGTATCTATAAACATACCAAGTATAAACTAAATCCATCCAAAGATAAAGAAGTACTGAGCTACTAAAAACTTTAACACAAAAACTTTAACATGAAAATTCTAAGCCTCAGACCTTGACCTTAAGGTCACGGTCATGGGTGCTGATGCTGCAGATAAAAACTTTAGCCCAGTATCTATCACAATACCAAATATGAACTTAATTCATGTTCACATAAAGAAGTTATGATCAACTAAAAAACTTTAACGCAAAAACTTTAACATTTGTGGACTCCGAAACAGACACCAACGCTGGGGATAGTAGAATAGCTTACCGTAACTTTGTTCCGGTGAGCTAAAAGTGCAAAGAGTATATGTTTTCTGCGCCAAATTGATTTCAAAACTTGGAAAAGCCGGGGTTGATGGGATCAAACAGCCCCTGGTTCCATAGGCAAGAAGTTGATCCATGGGGAGGATAATGATTGGAAAATTTCTTTACCATTATCCTGCTGAATATTCAAATTAGCAACACCCATTTCTGATTATCAGCCAATAAGATTACATGATTTAATGTTGCCTTTCAAAGTCACAAACTGTAAGACAGTGTAGATCCTGATCAGATGGCTTCTTCAGAGTTTTATTTTTTATTTGATTTGAGGTTTAACGTCGCCATCAACACTGTAAAGGTCATTTTAGAGGCGTTGTTTGCAACTTTGTGGGACTTTTACCCAACACTGAGATGAAATGACATCTCAAGCCCTGCCACCCAATGAAACCAATAGGGTTTATACGCATGGACGGTCCGACTCGCAATGCTTTGCCTGGGCAGGCTTAGATCCTCTAAGCAGTTTACCAGTACTCGTGTGCGGGTTGGTTTCAGCTCTGCGTGGAAGCATCATGCAGCAAGCCCCGATGGGCGGGGGCCGAAGCTTCTTCAGAAGCCATCTGATCTGCCCAAGATGACCTGGAAGCAGCTGACAACTCCGAGAGAAAGATCGCAGAGAGTGGAAGTTGTCTGCTATCGACCTTCATGATAGACAAACCTGGAGATCTTGTGTGAGATCTGCCATGATGACTATGATGATGATGATGATGACCCCACAGAAGTGGGGCAGCTGCTGAATGGAAGAAATTGCATCTGCAATGCATCTGATCTGGATTTTCACTGTTTGTCGTTCAGTTGTTGAATTTATGGGAAAAACTAAACCATAAAATGCCAACCACGAAAATTGAAAATTTTGTCTGTTTTGCCATTTGCCAGTTCCCTTAAAAGTCATCATTCACAAACAGTGCGGACCCAGATCAGACTGATCCTGTATGCAAAAATATTTTTAGAAAGTTTGCAATAAGATTTCAGATGTTGTTTTTTCTCGGCAGCTTAAGGGTTAAATCAGTAATTTAACTGATTGATAGTCCAAGCGGCTGTGGCAAAATTAATTTATTGAGCAGAACATTTGGTTAAGAAGTATACAATCATATTCATTGAAACTTTAATTACTTGAACTCAGGTAGTTTGTTTACCATGTCTAATTCCAACTCATATTACTGCCTCTTGAGAATGCTTCCCAAAGCTCCAGTTACACTTATAGAGGCAATGGCAGTTCTAATGAATACCCATAACATACATGTACATAGAGCATCTTACATGAGTGTTCATGTATTATTGAATTTATTAAACGAGTTGGGAAAAGGGATAAAATGCTCGGCAAAGCCTCGCATTTTATCCCTTTTCCTCAACGAGTTTAATAAATTCAATAATACATGAGCATGAATGCAAGATTCTATTTATCATATGACATTTAAAACGCATTTTATTCGCGATTGTTTACAAAAATGTCAATATTCCGCCATTAGTAAACGCGACGTCGTTAAGGACGACATACAGTTAACGTTACGGGACGTGTCTAGCTAATTTGCATATTTAATCCACTAGTGGATTATCGAAAATAATACATGACGTTATTACACTCTCAGACGCGACGACATATGATAAATGTTTATGGAGAACTGACAAAAACTATCCTGGGTATTTTGTGATAAGTGAAGGATAGTTTTTCTTATTTCTTCGTATAAACCTATGTCGTGGGTATTCATTAGAACCAGATTGCCGAGGCGGTTCTTATGAATACCTACAGCAAAATTTAATTATTAAGTTTTTTATGGAGAACTGATAAAAACTATCCTCCAATTATCACAAAATGCGACCATTATCTGTTGCTATGGTGAAGGTTAACAAGAGGGCCATGATGGCCCTGGATCGCTCACCTGATCCATACAGTAACAAGTGGGCCCCGGGGAGGGCCATTATTGACCCCAGGACTATAATGTGCATAACGTTGAGGGAGGTCTAAAAAGGTGAAGCTTCATAGCAAATATCAACAAAGGCTATAATTTGAACAATCTTGGCAATTTAAGATCCACCAGATGAAGCTACATACCAAATATCAAAGACCTGGGCCTTGCTGTTTCAGAGAAGATTTTTTTAAAGATATTCCCAACATAAGCCTATGTAAAACCAAATGGCCCTGGGGCAGGGGCATTTTTGGCTTCAGGGCTATAATTTAAACAATCTTGATAGAGGTCCACTAGATGAAGCTTCACACCAAATATCAAGACCTGGGCCTTGCGGTTTCAGAGAAGATGATTTTCAAAGATTATCTCGATATAAGTCCATGTAAAACCAAAGGGCCCCAGGGCGGGGGCATTTGAGGCCCGAGGGCTATAATGTGAACAATCTTGGTAGAGGTCCACTATATGAAGCTCCATACCAAATAGCAAAGACATGGGCCTTGCAGTTTAAGAGAAGAAGATTTTTAAAGATTCCCCTGTATAAGTCTATGTAAAACCTTAGGGTCTCGGGTCGGGGGCAATTTTGGCCCCAGGGCTATAATTTGAACAATCTTGATAGAGGTCCACTAGATGAAATTTCACACCAAATATCAAGGACCTAGGCCTTGTGGTTTCACAGAAGAAGATTTTTAAAGATATTCCCTATATAAGTCTATGTAAAACCAAAGGGCCCCGAGGCGGGGGCATTTTTGGACCCAGGGCTATAATTTGAACAATCTTGGTAGGGGACCACTAGATGAAGCTTCATACCAAATATCAAAGACCATTGGCCTTCTGGTTTCAGAGATGAAGATTTTTAAAGATTTTCCCTATATAAGCCTATGTAAAACCAAAGGGCCCCTGTGCGGGGGCAATTTTGGCCCCAGCACTATAATTTGAACAATCTTGGTAGGCGGTCTACTAGATGAAGCTTCATACCAAATAGCAAAGACCTGGGCATCCCGGTTTGAGAGAAGAAGATTTTTAAAGATTTTCCCTATATAAGCCTATGTAAAACCAAAGGGCCCCAAGCGGGAGCATTTTTGGCCCCAGCACTATGATTTGAACAATCTTGGTAGGGGTCCACTAGATGAAGCTTCATACCAAATATCAAAGTCCTGGGCCTTGCGGTTTCAGAGAAGAAGATTTTTAAAGATTTTCCCTATATAAGCCCATGTAAAACCAAAGGGCCCTGGGCGGGGGCATTTTTGGCACCAGCACTATAATTTGAACAATCTTGGTAGGGGTCCACTAGATAAAGCTTCATACCAAATATCAAAGACCTGGGGCTTGTGGTTTCAGAGAAGAAGATTTTTTAAGTTTTCGGTGAAAAAAATCTATTTTTGGCTCCTGTGACCTAGATGTGCAACACACCGGAACCATTTGAACAACTTTGAAAGGGGACCACCTAAGGATCATTTCTGTGAAGTTTGGTCCAAATCTGATCAGTGGTTTAGGAGGAGATGTCGTTTGAAGAAATTGTTTATGCACGCACACACGGACGGACGCACGCACGCACGGCGGACGACGGACAAAAAGTGATCCCAAAAGCTCACCTTGTCACTACGTGACAGGTGACAGGTGAGCTAAAAAGAGATGGACAGAAGATTACAGGCAACAAGCCAGTATATGTTCTGTGGTTTTCAATGCTGCTTTATGCATGTAGCTCAGTGGGATGTATGTCTAATTGATCAGGTCATCAAAGGTTCATTCTTTCCTTGAGATTAATTATGATACCTTTTCTTTGGCCATTCTCTCTCTTCCGCTGATTTAAGATTGAAACATAGGTTGTGGATACTAATTGTTAGAATCACATTCAATGAGGCAGTTCTAACGAGTACCCACAATCTACAATTTTGAACAAAAATATGGAAAATAATGCATATCCCCACAGGGTTAAGAGGGGTGTTCATTACACAGACTTGTTTCCATGATGCAATGCTGGACAGATATATGTATTCTTGTTCAAACCTAAAACCCCTGTCACACCAGGGCTGCGTTCTCACGGCGTCCAAGAAAAATGCAGAACGCCGAGGTGCGCGCAGTACGATCGCAAACATCGCCGTAGCAACGCAGTGGCGTCGCCAGTAGATGCGTTGGGATCGCATAGAACGCCAAGCGACGGCGCGCATTTTGAGCATGCTCAAAACAAACGCCGTCGCTCGGCGTTCTGATCAGAGCGCAGTGAGGTCGCCGTAGGGTTGCCATAGCAGCGCAGTAAGGTCTCCTACAACGCTACAGGAGCTCGGCAGGGGCGCACAGAGGTCTCCTACAACGCCATATAAGCTCCGCTTGTAAAATTGATGAACTGATTGATTGATTTGATATTTAACGTCCAAGTCAACACTGTATGGGTCATTTTGGAGATGTTGCTTCCAATTTTGTGGGACTTTTACCCGACTTTGAGATGAAATGACATCTCAAGCCCTTTCGCCCAAAGAAAACCAAAAGAGTTTACACGTATATGCATGTTTACACCAATAAAGTTTACACGTATCTCGCACCGCTTTGCCTGGGCAGGCTTAGATCCTCTAAGCGGTTTACCAGTACTCGTGTGAGGTCGGTTTCAGCTCTGCGTGGAAGCATCATGCAGCCCATCTATTTCTTCAAGTCCCGATGGGAGGGGGTCGCCCGCTTGTATAAACAGTGGCTAGAGTAGAGTTTGATTGTGTACTGTCCCGAAAAACCTACTTCTGAGGTGACTCATTCCGGGTAAGGTAATGGCGGTGGACTTGCTCCTGCTTGCGGTGATTGCAGTGGACTTGCTTCCGACGGCACAGGAGTACTGGTAAACTGCTTAGGGGATCTAAGCTTGCCCAGGCAAAGGGGCGCGAGTCGGACCATCCGTGCTTATTAACCCTATTAGTTTCATTGGGTGACAGAGATTGAGATGTCATTTCATCTCAATGTCGGGTAAGGGTCCCACAAAGTTGGAAGCAACGTCTCCAAAATGAGTTATAATGTGTTGATGGGACATTAAACCTCAAATCAAACAAAACTGTTCGACTGATGAAGATGTCTGTTTACACTTTGAGAACGTCTTCAACATGTGAGCGCCGTAAAAGCGCATTGCACGCATTGAGAGCGCCGTAAAAGCGCAGTGCACGCATTGTGAGCGCCGTAAAAGCGCAGAGGAAGCGCCGTGAGAGCGCATACAATCGCCATCAAGAACGCCGCAGGATCGCGATAGATCGCCATGTAAGCTCCGTAGCAACGTCTTGGTCGCTGTATGGACGCCATGACAGGTCCATGTTCACAAAAATTTCACATATTTCTTGCGATCTCGCGGCGTTCTGAAAAATTAAACAACGCTGTCCCATCGCAGTGAAAACCCGGCATAGTGTGACAGGGGCTTAACAAAGGCATTAGCTAAAATACTGTTGAAACATTGATCATTTGATACAGCAAGGATATCAATATTTTTGCTGAAAAATGCTTGCTGGAATCAAGTATGCTATCCGCACATAGTATGTCAACCAGGTTGAAATATGATATGGAAAAGCCAGCTTGATGATTATTTAAAATGTGCATTTGTAATTGCAGAATTCTGAAATGGCTGCCTTTTTTTTTTAAATGTCACAAAAAAAGGGTTGCAGTCACTGTTGAAAATATTTTATTACATTCCAAATAGTAATGACAATATATTACATTTCCTTGTGATCCTATTTGTGATCGCCCCTATAAGAGACTCTTTGGTATTTTATATGTTGAAACATCCTGCTGATTTTTTACTTATTTCCCCTTTGTGGATTCTTAACCCCTTTTTTGTACAAGATGGAATCTTCCACCTTATATATACATGTAGCAGGTGTCCATTTCAAAATGTAGGGCTGGCAGGCTTTGTTTCCTTCAAAAACTAATTGGAATTTGGCTGAAAATTTTGCAAACAATGTAGGCTCTGTTCAGACCTGGGCCTGCACTGTTTGCCAGGGTACCCATTTTGGGGTTTCCGGTACAAAATAAAAGTATTCAAAACAATTCAAGCACTGTATAAAAATACTGAAGACAATTCTAGGAACTTTTATTAGCAGCCAAAGAACTGCTCAAAAGCAGTGCTCAAGAGTAGAGCTTGAACAGTTTAAAAGTTGAAGAACAGTTCAAACACTCCTGATATTAAAGTGCCCCAGTGTACAAGAACAGTTCAAGAGCTACATGTGTATATATATATATACCGGTATATATATGTTCTTGAAGTATTCAAGAAACGTTTCAACAGCTAATGTTCTTGAATTGTTCAAGAATATGTACTTCTTAGAAGCCTCCGTGGTGTAGTGCTTATGCTACTCATCTTGTAAACCAGGGTCGCAAGATCCATTCTGGGCTTCTCCAGACTTTTGGATGAGTCTTTAAACCGAGGTCCCATCTCCGTATGACCTTAGCTGTTGGTGAGACGTAAAACTCAAACACTCACAAATAACTTCTTGAGAACACTTATTTTCTTAAAATTTGTCCAATTTAATATTTCTTAAAATGTACTTGAATTGTTCTTGAAGATATTAAGAACAGTTACAGTACGGCTCAGGTATAAGAACCAAAAAACTCTTTATTCCGAATCTTGGCATTTCGAGTACTTTCAAAAACACTCGGAATTGTTCCGAGTATGTGTATATATTCGGCGGACACTCCTCGAAAACACTCGCAAGGTCCGCGGTACGCGAAGTTTCGCGAAATTATTCCGAGTCGTAATATCGTACCTGGAGGCAATCTTTTCTCGCGAAGTTATGCGGAAATACTCCGAGGAATTTGACGAAATACCTGGGCATTTTTTTTTATTGTTTATTTAATGTTCTTTTACCAGATTATATAATTGTAAGATAATAATTATCACTGATAGTTATTATAATGTAAACAATGTCAAAAGTCAACAAAGAGGTAATCATTAATTACCCAGGGTGTGAAACTGCACAGTGATTTCAAACAAGGGAATCAGTTAGGCATGACGAGTACATACAACTCTTTCAAGTCCGTAATTGAAAGCATGTTGAACATAATAAAATTACAGGAAAATCGGTCATTTTTAACTCAAAATTTCTCCATGTAATTTTGATATTTTCAAAAAAAGACAATTATTTTGATATAATATAATCATTTGTCTTTCATTCTTATATAATTTTAATGTGAAGTATTATCGGACAATTGAGAAACAAATAATCAAAGGTGATAACTGTCAGCGAAATTTGACGGATTCCGGCCGCCATTATTGGCTTCTTTTAAACTGCAAAATCGGTCATTTTGAACTCAAAATTTCTCCATGTAATTTTAAGATTTTCAAAAAAAGAAAATTATTTTGATATAATATAATCATTTGTCTTTTATTCTTTAATAATTTTAATGTGAAGTATAATCGGACAAATGAGAAACAAATAATCAAAGGTGATAACTATCAGCGAAATTTTAACGGATTTCGGCCGCCATTATTGGCTTCTTTTAAAATGCAAAATCGGTCATTTTGAACTCAAAATTTCTCCATGTAATTTTGATATTTTCAAAAAAAGAAAATTATTTTGATATAATATAATCATTTGTCTTTCATTCTTTAATAATTTTAATGTGAAGTATTATCGGACAATTGAGAAACAAATAATCAAAGGTGATAACTGTCAGCGAAATTTTGACGGGTTTCGGCCGCCATTATTAGCTTCTTTAAAACTGCAAAATTGGTCATTTTGAACTCAAAATTTCTCCATGTAATTTTTATATTTTCAAAAAAAGAAAATTATTTTGATATAATATAATTATTTGTCTTTCATTCTTTAATAATTTTAATGTGAATTATTGTCGGACAATTGAGAAACAAATAATCAAAAGTGATAACTGTCATCGAAATTTTGATCGGTTTCGGCCGCCATTATTGGCTTCTTTAAAACTGCAAAATCGGTCATTTTGAACTCAAAATTTCTCCATGTAATTTTGATATTTTCAAAAAAAGAAAATTATTTTGATATAATATAATCAATTGTCTTTCATTCTTTAATAATTTTAATGTGAAGTATTATCGGACAATTGAGAAACAAATAATCAAAGGTGATAACTGTCAGCGAAATTTTGACGGGTTTCGGCCGCCATTATTGTCTTCTTTAAAACTGCAAAATCGGTCATTTTGAACTCAAAATTTCTCCATGTAATTTTTATATTTTCAAAAAAAGAAAATTATTTTGATATAATATAATCATTTGTCTTTCATTTTTTAATAATTTTAATGTGAAGTATTATCGGACAAGTGAGAAACAAATAATCAAAGAGATAACTGTCAGCGAAATTTTGACGGGTTTCGGCCGCCATTATTGGCCTCTGATACGTCGCACCGGTGACACATGTTTAATTAAATTAATCACCACTCGCAAATACTCGCAAACACTCCAAATATCACAGGTAAGCTCTGAGGTCCGCGGAATTTCCTCGGAATATCGAGCGCATAACTTGGAGTAAAATATTTTCACTCGGAGTGGTTTACTCCAAACCATTCCGCGGAAAAACGCGGATTTAAAAAGTTGTCCGCGGAATGAAAAAGAAAAACGGTTCAATTACCTGAGCTGTACTGTAGTTCATTTCCAGTTCTAGAACAATGAAAGAACTTTTCTTGAAAAATCACTCATTACATTACTAGGACAATATCTTAGCCGGATTTTCATGTTTAACAGAATAACTTCATGACCCTTGCCTGATGGAGTCTCTTAATCCATTTGGTACCAGAAACCTCCAAACGGGTACCAGGGCAAACAGTGCAGGCCCAGATCAGATGCCACAGAACGCGGCATCTGATCAGGGCCTCCACTGTTTGCTAAAAGTTCAGTCATTTTCCAAATAAACTTTGATGAAAACACAACCTGACACCCCTAAATTTTGAAATAGACCTGTGCCATATATAGGGTGGAAGATTCCATTTGGTACAAAAAGGGTTAAGCGATTCTTCTGACAACACAAGAGGGCCATGATGGCCCTGGATCGCTCACCTGATCCATAGAGTAACAAGGGGGCCCCGGAGGGGGCCATTATTGACCCAGGGCTCTAATGTGCAAAATGTTGAAGGAGGTCTAAATAGGTGAACCTTCAAACCAAATATCAACAAAGGCTATAATTTGAACAATCTTGACAAAGGTCCACTAGATGAAACACCAAATATCAAAGATCTTGGCCTTGTGGTTTCCGAGTAGAAGATTTTTTTAAAGATATTCCCTACATAAGCCTATGTAAAACCAAATGGCCCCAGGGCTAAGATGTTTTTGGCCTCAGGGCTATAATTTAAACAACTTGATAGAGGTCCACTAGATGAAGCTTCACACCAAATATCGAAGACCTGGGCCTTGCTGTTTCAGAGAAAAAGATTTTCAAATATTATCTCTATATCTATGCAAAACCAAAGGGCACCAGGGCGGGGGCATTTGTGGCCCGAGGGCTATAATTTGAACAATCTTTGTAGAGGTCCACTAGATGAAGCTCCATACCAAATATCAAAGACATTGCCCTGAGAGTTTCAGAGAAAAAGATTTTTCAAGATTTTCCCTATATAAGTCAATGAAGGGAGGGGGGGGGGGACATTTTTGGCCCCCAGGGCAATAATTTGAACAATCTTGGTAGAGGTCCACAAGATAAAGTTTCATACCAAATAGCAAAGTCCTGGGCCTTGCAGTTTCAGAGAAGATTTTCCCTATATAAGTTTATGTAAAACCAAAAGGCCCCGCAGCGAGGCATTTTTGGCCCCAGCACTATAATTTGAACATCTTAGTAGGGATCCACTAGGTGAAGCTTCATACAAAATTGCAAAAGACTGGGCCTCGCGGTTTCTGAGAAGAAGATTTTTAAAGATTTTCCCTATATAAGTCCATGTAAAACCAAAGGGCCCGGGGGTGGGGGCATTTTTGGCCCATGCACTATAATTTGAACAATCTTGGTAGGGGTCCACTAGATGAAGCTTCATACCAAATAGCAAAGACCTGGGCCATGCAGTTTCAGAGCAGAAGATTTTTAAAGAGTTTCTCTATATAAGCCCATGTAAAACCAAAGGGCCCTGGGGCGGGGGCTTTTTTGGCCTCAGCACTATAATTTCAACAATCTTGGTATGGATCCACTAGATGAAGCTTCATACCAAATATCAAAGACCTGGGCCTTGTGGGAGCAGAGAAGATTTTTAAAGATTTTCCTTATATAATCCTATGTAAAACCAAAGGGCCCGGGGGGTGGGGGCATTTTTGGCCCATGCACTATAATTTGAACAATCTTGGTAGGGGTCCACTAGATGAAGCTTCATACCAAATAGCAAAGACCTGGGCCATGCTGTTTCAGAGAAGAAGATTTTTAAAGAGTTTCTCTATATAAGCCCATGTAAAACGAAAGGGCCCTAGGGTGGGGGCATTTTTTGCCCCAGCACTATAATTTGAACATTTGTTTGTTTGTTTGTTTGATTTGAGGTTTAACGTCCCCGTCAACACTGTAAAGGTCATTTTGGAGACGTTGCTTCCAATTTTGTGGGACTTTTACCCGACATGAGATGAAATGACATCTCAAGCCCTGTCGCCCAATGAAACCAATAGGGTTTATTAGCATGGACGGTACGACTCGCACCGCGGTTCCTGGAAAGGGTTAGATCCTCTAAGTGGTTTACCAGTACTAGTGTGCGGGCCGGATTTAGCTCTGCGTGGAAGCATCGTGCAGCCCATATATTTCTTCAAGCCCCTATGGGCGGGGGCGTATCTTAGTTGAACAATCTTGGTAGAGGTCCACTAGCTGAAGCTTCATACCAAATATCAAAGTCCTGGACCTTGTGGTTTCAGAGAAGAAGATTTTTAAAGATTTTCCCTATATAAGTTTATGTAAAATCAAAAGGCCCCGGAGCGGGGGCATTTTTGGCCCCAGCACTATGATTTGAACAATCTTGGTAGGGGTCCACTAGGTGAAGCTTCGTACAAAATAGCAAAGACCTGGGCCTTGCGGTTTCTGAGAAGAAGATTTTTAAAGATTTTCCCTATATAAGCCCATGTAAAACCAAAGGGCCTGGGGGTGGGGGCATTTTTGGCCCATGCACTATAATTTGAACAATCTTGGTAGGGTCCACTAGATGATGCTTTATACCAAAAAGCAAAGACCTGGGCCATGCGGTTTCAGACAAGAAGATTTTTAAAGAGTTTCTCTATATAAGCCTATGTAAAACCAAAGGGCTCTGGGGCGGAGGCATTTTTGGCCCCAGCACTATAATTTGAACAACCTTGGTAGGGGTCCACTAGCTTCATACCAAATACCAAGACCTAGGCCATGTAGGTGCAGAGAAGAAGATTTTTAAAGAATTTCCCTATATAAGCCCATGTAAAACCAAAGGACCCTGGGGCGGGGGCAGTTTTGGCCCCAGCAAAATAATTTGAACAATCTTGGTAGGGGTCCATTAGATGAAGCTTCATACCAAATATCAAAGACCTAGGCCTTGCGGTTTTAGAGAAGAAGATTTTTAAAGATTTTCCCTATATAATCCTATGTAAAACCAAAGGGTCTCGGTGCGGAGGCATTTTTGGCCCCATCACTATAATTTGAACAATCTTGGTAGGGGTCCACTAGATGAAGCTTCATACAAATTATCAAAGACCTGGGCCTTGTGGTTTCAGAGAAGAAGATTTTTTTTATGTTTTCGGTGAAAAAAATCTATTTTTGGCTCCTGTGACCTAGATGTGCAACGGACCGGAACCATTTGAACAACTTTGAAAGGGGACCACCTAAGGATCATTCCTGAGAAGTTTGGTCAAAATCCAATCAGTGGTTTAGGAGAAGATGTCGTTTGAAGAAATTGTTTACACACGGATGACAGACAAAAAGTGATCCTAATACAAGAGGGCCATGATGGCCCTGGATCGCTCACCTGATCCATAGAGTAACAAGTGGGCCCTGGGGAGGGCCATTATTGACCCCAAGGTTATAATGTGCATAATGTTGAGGGAGGTCTAAAAAGGTGAAGCTTCATACCAAATATCAACAAAGGCTATAACTGTCCACTAGATGAAGCTCCATACCAAATATCAAAGACATGGGCCTTGAGGTTTCAGAGAATTTTCCCTATATATAAGCCCATGTAAAACCAAAGGGCCCCGAAGTGGGGGCATTTTTGGTCCCAGCACTATAATTTGAACAACCTTGGTAGGGGTCGACTAGATGAAGCTTCATACCAAATATTAAAGATATGGGCCTTGCGGTTTCAGAGAAGATTTTTTAAAGATTTTCCCTATATAAGCCCATATTGAGGCGGCGGCATTTTTGACCCCAGGGCTATAATTTGAACAATCTTGATAGAGGCCCACTAGATGAAATTTCCCACTAAATATCAAATATCTAGGCCTTGTGGTTTCACAGAAGAAATTTTTTAAAGATTTTCCCTATATAAGTCTATGTAAAACCAAAGGGCCCCGAGGCAGGGGCATTTTTGGCCTCAGGGCTATAATTTGAACAATCTTGGTAGAGGTCCACTAGCTGAAGCTAATTCATACCAAATATCAAAGACCTAGGCCTTGTGGTTTCAGAGAAGATTTTTCAAGATTTTCCCTAAACAAGTCTATGTTAAACCAAAGGGCCCCAGAGCGGGGGCATTTTTGGCCCAAGGGATATAATTTGAATAATCTTGGTAGAGGTCCACAAGATGAAGCTTCCTACCAAATATCAAAGACCTGGGCCTTGCAGTTTCAGAGAAGAAGATTTTTAAAGGTTTTCACTACATAAGCCTATGTAAAACCAAAGGGCCCCAGGGCGGGGGCATTTTTGGCCCAAGCACTAGAATTTGAACAATCTTGGTAGGGGTCCACTAGATGAAGCTTCATACCAAATAGCAAAGACCTGGGACTTGCAGTTTCAGAGAAGAAGAATTTTAAAGATTTTCCCTTTATAAGCCTATGTAAAACCAAAGGGCCCCGGGGCGGGGGCATTTTTGGCCCCAGCACTATAATTTGAACAATCTTGGAAGGGGTCCACTAGATGAAGCTTCATATCAAACATCAAAGACCTGGGCCTTGCGGTTTCAGAGAAGAAGATTGATACAGATTTTCCCTATACAAGCCTATGTAAAACCAAAGGGCCCCGGGGCAGGGGCATTTTTGGCCCCAGCACTATAATTTGAACAATCTTGGTAGGGGTCCACTAGATGAAGCTTCATACCAAATATCAAAGACCTGGGTCTTGCGGTTTCAGAGAAGAAGAATTTTTAAGTTTTCCGTGAAAAAATCTATTTTTGGCTCTTTTGACCTATATGTGCAACGGACCGGAACCATTTGAACAATTTTGAAAGGGGACCACCTAAGGATCATTCCTGTGAAGTTTGGTCAAAATCCGATCAGTGGTTTAGGAGGAGATGTTGTTTGAAGAAATTGTTTAAGTATGGATGACAGACAAAAAGTGATCCTAATATAAAACACAAGAGGGCCCAGAGGTCCCTGATTCGCTCACCTGAATATCACTGTCTCTAGTACATTCTATTTTTAGCTCTGGTGGCCATCTTGTTGATCAGAGTGGAACGATCTTAGCTATTTTGGTAGGGTGTCAACTAGGCAACATTCCTTTGAAGTTTGAATCAAAGTGACCCAAGGGTTTAGGAAGAGTTTGCATTTGAAGCAAATTTACAATGTTTTTCTATTTTTAGCTCTGGTGGCCATATTGTTCATCGGAGCAAGACCATTTTAGCTATTTTGGTAGAGAGTCATCAAAGCAACATTCCTATGAAGTTTGAATGTAATTGGCCCAAGGGTACAGGAGGAGTTGTCGTTTGAAGATTTTTTCTATTTTTAGCCCTGGTGGCCATTTTGTTTATCAGAGTTGAACGATTTTAACTATTTTGGTAGGGAGTCACCTGGGCAACATTCCTGTGAAGTTTGAAGCAAATTTACAATGTTTTTTCTATTTTTAGCTCTGGTGGCCATTTTGTTTATTGGAGCGGGATCATTTTAGCTAATATGGTATAGGGTCAACGACATAATATTCCTGTGAAGTTTGAATCAAATTGGCCCAAGGGGTAAGGAGGAATTGTCGTTTGAAGAATTTTTCTATGTTTAGCTCTGGTGGCCATCTTGTTAGTCAGAGCAGAACAATTTTAGCTATTTTGGTAGGGAGTCAACCACATAATAGTTCTGTGAAGTTTGAATCATATTGACCCAAGGGGTAAGGAGGAGTTGTCGTTTGAAGATTTTTTCTATTTTTAGCTCTGGCGGCCATCGTGTTCGCCGCATTGAACGATTTTAGCTATTTTGGTAGGGAGTCACCTAACTAACATTCCTGTGAAGTTTGAATCAAATTGGCCCAAGGGTTGAGGAGGAGTTTGCGTTTTGACATAAATTTACAAAGTTTTTCTGTTTTTAGCTATGGCAGCCATTTTGCTCATCAGAGCAAAAACGTTTTAGCCATTTTGGTAGTGGGTATTCTAAGCAACATTCCTATGAAGTTTGAATGAAATTGGCCCAAGGGTAATGGAGGAGTAGTCGTTTGAAGATTTTTTCTATTTTTACCTCTGGCGGCCATCTTGTTAGTCAGAGCGGAATGATTTTATCTATTTCTTCAGGGAATCACCTACATAACATTCCTGTCAAGTTTGAATCAAATTGGCCCAAGGGTTAAGGAGGAGTTCGTGTTTGAAGCAAAGGAGCAGTCTCTATAAGGCTATTTTCATGGCCACAACCGATTTCCTTTAAACTTTGTAGCTTCAAATTGGTACATATTGGCTGTCAAATGGTGAATTTTTAGACTCTTTGGTCCACTGGTTTTTGCTGTATACACTATTAAAGTGGGTGGGGTAATGTCACCCCATCAAGGGTATACCAACAAAACTGCTATTATTTTTGTTCAAAGTGCATGACTGGAGGTGATGTTTGCCGTATGCTTACTACCCTTTTAGGCATAACAGCCGGTGATAACAGTCTTATAAATATCAAACAAGAGAAGAGTATATACGCGCTTGTACGTTGTACCCAAATATTAGTAATTTTTATTCCCCAACTTTACGAAAAACCACAACACCTTTACAGTTTTCAACTTATTTCAAAGATCTTTCATAAATATAATGTTGATGTAATAGTCATTCTAGGTATATGTCAGAATCATTGTTAGTTCATAAAACTTAATGAGTTACCTGCCCCTGAAATTGGATTTTACCCATTTTTTTTAAATCAGAGTGCATTTATCCGTTTGTAGTACTCACAACTTCATTTGGAAGTGAATAAACCGATTCCATGCAAATATAATTAAATAGATGTGGACAAAGAAGTCATTTGATTTAATAGTGCATGCTAGCAAGCACATGAGCACAACATCCCACGGTACAAGCACCACTTCTTCACCAACAGTACCATCCAGTGATTGGCTTTAGTCCTTGTGGTCTAATCACATTGTAAAACGAGCAAACAATTCTTACATAGTCGCCAACATATGGTATTTTACTATTGGATATTTTGTTTCTAAGGCCTTCCACTTTGTAATTCTCCCATTAGCTGATTCGACAACCTATCTCACCTTGTACCTAGCCTTGAATCATTCGCCTCTTCAGTCGTATATTGCTTCTGAGATTTGGTTAGGAAGTGAAGTATATGATAATTGATTTCATAACTCTTTAGTATTTCTCTAACATCCCTGAATCATACATCAACTTTTGCAAATGTCCTATTTGGGGATTCAAATTCTGATGTTGCAATCGCAGTGGCTGATGGAACATACATATATATTGAGAAGAATGGAAACTACTCATTTCAGAGAAGATCTTATTTCGTACATAAAGGAAAGCCTTTGCTGAAGCCTATGATGCTTGTGGCCACTGATGGCTACATTTTGACTGTGATGGGACCATATCTTGCAGATGGGAAAAACACAGATGCTAAGATTACCGAACACATGTTAAAGACTAATTCAGAAAATATTACTGACTGGTTTGAAGAAGATGATGTTCTCGTTGTAGACCGCGGCTTCAGGGATGCTATAGATATACTAAAGGATTTTGGAATCAATTCTCATATGCCTCACTTCCTAAACAAATCTCAGAAGCAACATACGACTGAAGAGGCGAATGAGTCAAGGCTAGTTACAAAGGTGAGATGGGTTGTCTAATCAGCTAATGGGAGAATTAAAAAGTGGAAAGCCCTTAGCAACACAATGCCCAATAGTCAAATACCATATGTTGGCGACTATGTAAGGATTGTTTGCTCATTGTGCAATGCATTAAGACCACCTTTGGTAACAAGCAAAGATTCAGGCAAAGTAATTGCTAGAAGAATGATGGCCCTATCAAAAACTCCAAATAAGCTGCAGGATAAGGTTGTAACAAGTATTCCGCCGGAGGCTATGTCCCGCCTGTGGGGGCGCAAAGTCATCGAACCATGATATGTAGGTCAAGGTCAAACATAGATGCTTGCTCAAAAGATCCCATTCTCAAATGCAAGCTTGTACTAAGTATCATTAATGAAGCTCTTATAATTCTTGAGAAAGGAACTTAACCATTACGGTGAACGCTAGGGTGGTCACAATATTTTACAAAGTCAGTGAACCATGAAATTTAGGTCAAGGTCAAATATGGATGCTTGCATTTAAATTGCCATCCCCAGATTCAAGTTTGCAACAAATATCATTAATGAAGCTCTTATAAATCTTGAGAAATAAACTTGACCATTAGGGTGAACACTAGGGTGGTCGCAATATTTTACAAAGTCAGTGAACCATGAAATGTAGGTCAAGGTCAAATATGGATGCTTGCATTTAAGTTACCATCCCCAGATACAAGTTTGTACCAAGTATCATTAATGAAGCTCTTATAGGTCTTGAGAAATAAACTTGACCATTAGGGTGAACGCTAGGGTGGTCACAATATTTTACAAAGTCAGTGAACCATGAAATGTAGGTCAAGGTCAAATATGGATGCTTGCATTTAAGTAACCATCCCCAGATAAAAGTTTGTACCAAGTATCATTAATGAAGCTCTTATAGGTCTTGAGAAATAAACTTGACCATTAGGGTGAACGCTAGGGTGGTCGCAAATGTTGACGCCTTGACGAACAGACGGAAAACCGGGCGCCTATATCGCGCCATGCTAATATCAGGCGCGACAAAAAATGACTGGGATAAAAAACGGGTTATTAGGAAAAAGATCGAGGATGAGAAACTTGAGAATTTCCCAGAGATGACTGTGGATGAACTCAGGGATTTGAAACTTGGTGTATACCAGCTGAAACAAGCCAAATCCTACACAGATGAACATTTTTACGACAATGGATCATATGAGATAATGGCACACAAAGAAAAAGATGGTGTTCTCAAAGCACAGATACGTTATCGCCACACGTCTAATAAAACATATAACATTTGGGTTGAATATACTCAAGGACTGAACCCAATCACTGGATGGTATTGTGGGTGCAGAAGTGGAGCTCGTACCATGGGATGGTGCACACATGTGGCTTCTGTTCTCTTGTATATGGGATATTACCAGAACAAAACAGAAAATAGTGAAGCAAAACCAAGCCGAGAACATATTGATTTTGTTTATGATGCTGCTGTTAACACATGGAGTACATCTAGCGATTCAGAGGAAGATCAGTAAATTAACAAATTCTTAAACATGTCGTGAGACCATACAGGCTTATATTTCAGCACAGTATCAGTCTAGAATGAGGTTCCACAACATGAGCAAAGCCTGCTTTGGTGGTCAAAAATGACAGTTGACAAATGTTCCATTTTGCACCTGGAAATTAAGAGTTCATAAATAACCAAAAAAAAAAAGAAATACTAGCATGCACTATTAAATCAAATGACTTCCTTGTCCACATCTATTTAATAATATTTGCATGGAATCGGTTTATTCACTTTCAAATGAAGTTGTGAGTACTACAAACGGATAAATGCACTCCGATTTAAAAAATGGGTAAAAATCCAATTTCAGGGGCAGGTAACTCATTAAGTTTTATGAACTAACAATAATTCTGACATATACCTAGAATGACTATTACATCAACATTATATTTATGAAAGATCTTTGAAATAAGTTGAAAACTGTAAAGGTGTTGTGGTTTTTCGTAAAGTTGGGGAATAAAAATTACTGATATTTGGGTACAACTTACAAGCGCGTATAAACTCTTCTCTTGTTTGATATTTATAACACTGTTATCACCGGCTGTTATGCCTAAAAGGGTAGTAAGCATATGGCAAACATCGCCTCCAGTCATGCACTTTGAACAACAATAATAGCATTTTTGTTGGTATACCCTTGATGGGGTGACATTACCCCACCCACTTTAATAGTGTATACAGCAAAAACCAGTGGACCAAAGAGTCTAAAAAATTCACCATTAGACAGTCAATATGTACCAATTTGAAGCTACAAAGTTTAAAGGAAATCGGTTGTGGCCATGAAAACAGCCTTATAGAGACTGCTCCTTTACGATGTTTTTCTATTTTTAGCTATGGTGGCCATTTTGCTCATCAGAGCAGAATCTTTTCAGCTATTTTGGTAGATGGTCTTCTAAGCAACATTCCTATGAAGTTTGAATAAAATTGTCCCAAGGGTACAGGAGGAATTGTGGTTTAAAGATTTTTTCTATTTTTAGCTCTGGCGGCCATCTTGTTTGTCAGAGCATAACGATTTTAGCTATTTTTGTAAGGTGTCATTTGGGCAACATTCCTGTGAAGTTTGAATCAAATTGGCCCAAGGGTTGAGGAGGAGTTTGTGTTTGAAGCAAATTTATGATGTTTTTCTATTTTTAGCTATGGCGGCCATTTTGCTCATCAGAGCAATACTGTTTTAGCTATTTTAGTAGAGGGTCACCTTAGCAACATTCCTTTGTAGTTTCAATAAATTTGGCCAAAGGGTACAGGAGGAGTTGTCGTTTAAAGAATTTTCTATTTTTAGCTCTGGCGGCCATTTTGTTCACCGGAGCGGAAACGTTTTAGCTATTTTGGTAGAGGGTCTTCTAAGCAACGTTCCTATAAAGTTTGAATGAAATTAGCCTTAAGGTACAGGAGAAGTTGTCCTTTAAAGATTTTTCTATTTTTAGCTCTGGCGGCCATCTTGTTCAGCAGAGCGGAACAATTTTAGCTTTTTTTGTAGAGGGTCACCTCAGCAATATTCCTATGAAGTTTTATTGAAATTGGCTCAAGGGTTTAGGAGGAGTTAGCATTTAAAGCAAATTGTTGACGCCGCACGACACACGGCGCACGACGCACGATGCACGACGCACTACGCACGACGGACATTGACCGATCACAATAGCTCACCATGAGCACTTCGTGCTCAGGTGAGCTAAAAATATACTACTCAAAGTTTGACAGGGATCACTTTTTAAATACTAAATTTTGCACTGAAAATTTATAATTTCTTGCCAGAATTTGTACTCCGTATATTGATAAATATCTTAAGCAGAAACTCATATGCAATTCAGTACTCATGAAAGTGCACAAGTCTCACACTTCGCAAATGAAATCATGCACCCAAAAATCTTGCGTAACACTGCATTCCAACAGAAAATTCAAATGTGTCAGTGTTTCTTTTCTAAGCGTAAAAAGGATTTCCTTTGATTTGTGAAACTATAAAATGCCGAGGGGATAATTAAGAAACCGTCTGAGCCCCGAAGAAATAAATCGTGGCGTCGAGATGTTGGAATCTGGTGTCTCTCAACGTCGTGTTGCTGGGATTCTGAATGTTTCTCAGAGCGTGGTTTTCCGAATGTGGAGTCGGCATCATACCCACGGAAATCCTTCACACAGACACGGCAGGGGTCGAGAAAGGGCTACAACTCAACGTCAAGACCATTTTTGTTGATTCAGTTTCTACGTCAACGGTTCCTGAATGCTACTCGTTTACATAACGACCTTAGGAACGAAACTGGAATACGAATGTCTACACAAACAGTCAGATTCGGGCTCAACGAGTTCGGACGAAATGCCAGGAGACCTGCTGTGCGTGTTCCGTTGACGAGACAGCACGTGCCAGACCGGTTGGACTTTGCCAGAACTCACGTGAGGTGGACGGTTCATGACTGGACGCCAGTACTGTTTACTGAAGAATCCAGATTCTGTCTAGACTTCGCTGATAAACGTCAATTAGTGTGGTGAATGTCTAAAGAGCGATTCGATGACTGGGATGTGGCAGAGCATGATCGCTATGGAAAGAAATCAGTCATTGTTTTGGCTGGGATAAGCGTTAATGGTAAAACTGACATGTACGTCGTTGAAAACGGAACGTTAATGGCAGTGAGGTACATGTACTGTAATGAGATTCTTGATCAGTTTGTGAGTCCATATGCCGATGCTATCGGCCCGGACTTTATTCTGATGGACGATAATGCCCGTCCCAATCGTGCTCACGTCACTGATGCCTATCTGTAACTTGAGACAACCGTTCGTATGGACTGGCCTGCTGGATCACCGGACTGAAATCCGATTGAGCATGCGTGGGACATGCTACAGTGTGCTGTTTCAGCCCGACCTGTGCAGCCGAGGACTTAACAGGAGCTCAAAGATGTAATGGTTGCTGAATGAGGGCTGATTCCCCAAAACCGGATACACACTCCGATTACTAGCATACGCAGGCGATGTTGTGCTGTCATTGATACCCGTGGACGCCATACACTTTATTAGGCACATTTGTCTAAACAAATTTGGAAATTCGGAAAAAATGAGTTTTCCTAATTCCTTCTTATTACGGCCAATTTTTTGGGTGCCAAGACACTTGTTGTTGTCATGCTTGAGTGAGTGAGTGAGTGAGTTTTAGTTTTACGTCCCACCAACAGCTAAGGTCATTCGCAGACGGGACCTCGGTTTAAAGACTCATCCGAAAGTCTGGAGAAGCCCGGGATCGATCCTGCGATCCCTGGTTTACAAGGCGAGTAGCGTAACCACTGCACCACGGAGGCTTCTTTGTCACGCTTGAATGCAGTGCCAGTTGACAAAATTAATCACTAGTCTTTGTGAAGGATGTGTTTTCTATCATTGTGTATCAAATTTGGATTCAGCTGATTAATTTATCCAAAAAATATTTTGCATTAAAACAGTGATCCCTATCAAACTTTGAGTAGTATATTTAACCCTCAGTTACCCTTATCCTGCTGCATAAATTAATTTAGCCATACCCATTTATGATTCAACCAATCAAATACATGTAACTTGATGTAATTTATTTATTCAAATTCGCAACCAGCATGACAGTGTAGATCCTGATCAGATGGCTTCTCTGATCTGGATCTGCACTATTTTCAAAGGCAGGGGTTGTTGTGAACAGCAGGATAAGGGTTAAGAATAATCTAGGGAGATTTTTCTTTTTTTTTTTCATGAACATGTATATTGTGTGGACTCAATGAAATGGACTCATCTTGGTGATTCTAATTTGTAAACACACCATACAAGGACATATAACCTATTGTATGCGGGAAACCCCTAAAGGGTACCTTGGCAAACAGTGCAGGCCCAGATCAGACGCCGCAGATTTGCTAACAGAATTTTCCTTCAAAAATAGAACAATAATGAAAAAATAGGCCCATTACATGACAAATGGACATGTCCTACATACATGTACAGCAGTGGAATAGTCCACTAGTATACAATGAGTTAAAGAAGATTGAAAAGATTTATTCAATTACCCCCATTCTGCCTGATCATATGATTTATAACCACTTATCCCTGTCCAGAAAAAATGTACAAATGCCAATAAGACCTAAACAGTGTTGACGGGGATGTTAAACCTCAAATCAATCAATCAATCAAAATCAACTCAGTTTATTTTTGTCATAAAAATGACAGACCTGCCAAAAAGCCCATTACTAAAGCTCAGGGGTAAAAGGGCTAAGAGTGTCGAACTGTCAATACAGAATAGAAGGATCAAGCAAAACACTGATAACTGAATATTTTAGAAAAAATTAATTCGGACAACGACCCAATAATATTCAATGTGTCAAGGATAAATTCAGTTTACATGAATACTGTCATTTTTCATATACAGATGTTTAATGTTTGTTTGATTTGAGGTTTAACCCTTGTCCTGCTGAGCCCGGATATGCCTTATCTTTGAAACAATGTAGATCCAGATAAGATGGCTTCTGAAGAAGCCATCTGATCAGGATCTTCATTGTTTGCCATCCAGTTCATGAATTTGTTGCAATAATTTGCATCAAGTAATCTGATTGGCTGATAATCAGTAGTGGGTGTGACATATTTAAATATTCAGCAGGACAAGGGTTAACATCCCCCACAACACTACATAGGTCTCAAGCCCCGCCGCCCAAATGACCAAAAGGGTTTATATGCACAGATGGTCCGACTGGCACCACTTTGCCTGGTCAGGCTTAGAACCTTCTAAGTAAATGTAGTTTACCAGTTGTTTCAGCTGTGTGTGGAAGCACCATGCAGCCTAATCTATTTCTGCAAGCCCCAATGGGTGGGGGCCAATAAAAGGATGGTCCCAATAAACCACAGCCTATTTATAACACTATTCATTTAAACACAGTTTTTGATATAAAATGGTTTAAGACTGTAAGTTGGATCCCAAAAATGCATAGAATATACAGGAAAATCATCATAAATGGTCACTTTTTCTGTCTAAACATTTCCAAAAATGCATAGATTATATAGAACAAGAATTCCACCAAAGGCTATGTCGGGCCTGTTGGGGCGCTAAGTCCCCGAACCATGAATCCTTGGTAAAGGTCTCGAGGCCTTATAAAAGTTGCCACCCCTAGATGCAATTTTGTACCAAGAATCATTAATGAAGCTCTTATAGTTCTTGGGAGTGCACTCTTACATTAGGGTGAATACTAGAGAACAAGGCTGACACGATTAATCGTATAATCGATTAATCGATCGATAAAATCCACAAAAATGATTATCATTTCTGATTTGCTTTTAATCGATTACTTTATGGGTACAATTTACTACCCAAAGTTATCCCTAAAATAGCTGGATGAGTGGCAAACAGTGCATACCCTGATGAGACGCCGCATTCTGCGGCGTCTCATCTGGGTCTACACTGTTTGCTCAGGCCTCTCTGTTCAAATATACATATGGTAAAGTGCAACATATGTTAAGAGTCATGCTTAAACAGAAAGCCAGACAGGAAAAATTATGACAAAAACCTCAGCGATTACTAATCGATTATCAATCGCAATGACAGGACTGATAATTGATTATCCTTTCAGCTCCGATTAGCCAGCCCTACTAGAGAACAATAGTTTACAAAGTTAGTGAACCATAAAATGTATGTCAAATTCAAAACTGGATGCTTGTATAAAAGATGCCATCCCTAGATGCAAGCTTGTACCAAGTATCATTAATGAAGATCTTAATATAGTTCTTGATAAATGGACTCTTACATAAGGGTGAACGCTAGGGTTGACACAATAATTTACAAAGTCAGTGAACCATGAAATGTTAGTCATGGCCAAATATGGATGGCTATCCCAAGATGCAAGTTTCTACTATGTCTTATTACTGAGGCTCTAATAGTTGTTGAGAAATGGGCCCCGTCAAGCGATTTTGGTACTTATCGCCTATGCGAGCAGCGAAGGTTCAGGCCAGCCTGCGCATCCATGCAGTCTCGCCAGAACCTTCGCTGCTCGCTCATACAAGCAGTGAATCAAGAGGAACCTTCAGACAGAAAGCCATAGCCCTGGCCCCTCTGAATGGCTGGGCATGCGCAGTTAAAATTTGTCATGACGGAATGCTCGAAGACACAAATTCACTTGGCGGGGCTCAAATGGTCTTTTACATGGATTATCCAGATAACTTTCCAAGAAGTAATACTTGTATTACAAACTGCCCTGCTTTGAACAAAACAATTTCAAATGCACCATTTCTATAGATGAGTTATGCACATCTATAAGTAGTCTTAACAAGAGAGCCATGATGGCCCTGGATCGCTCACCTGAACCAAACTGTAGAAATAAAATAGTCAGTAATATAGTTCAGGTGCCTTGTCAGAAGGAACAAACATGCCAAATATGAAGGCTCTATATCAAATGGTTCAAAAGTTATGATAAAGTAGGTCAAAGGTCAAGGTCACAGGTCAAAGTTCTATATACATGGGAAGACTTTGTCACAAAGAACATACATGCCAAATATGAAGGCTCTATCTCAAATGGTTCAAAAGTTATGATTAAGTAGGTCACAGGTCGCGGTCAAGGTCACAGGTCAAATTTCTTTGCAAGAGTGGGAAGACTTTGTCACAAGGGACCTATATGCCAAAGATGTAGGATCTATCTTAAATGGTTCAGAAGCTATGACAAAAATGTCAATGGTAAAGGTCACGGGTCAAAGCCCTTGTAACGTTACAAGGAACCTCCATGCCACATATGAAGGCTCTATCCCAAATGGTTCAAAAGTTATGGCAAAGTAGGTCAAGGTCACAGGCCATTTTTTAGCATGGGTGTGAGGCCCTTGTCACAAGGAACATACATGCAAAATATGAAGGCTCTATCTCAAATGGTTAAAAAGTTATGATTAAGTAGGTCACAGGTCAAGGTCACAGGTCAAAATGTTTGTATGGGTGGGAAGCCCTTGTCATAAGGATTTTTGTTTGTTTGATTTGAGGTTTAACGTCCCCATCAATACTGTAAAGATCATTTTGGAGACGTTGCTTCAAATTGTGTGGGACTTTTACCCGACACTGAGATGAAATGACATCTCAAGCCCTGTCGCCCAATGAAACCATCAGGGTTTATAAGCATGGACACGCGACTCGCACCACTTTGCCTGGGCAGGCTTAGATCCTCTAAGCAGTTTACCAGTATTCGATTGCAGGTCGGTTTCAGCTCTGCATGGAAGCATCATGCAGCCCATATATTTCTTCAAGCCTCTATGGGCGGGGGCCGCCCTTGTCACAAGGAACATACATGCGAAATATGAAGGCTCTATCTCAAATGGTTAAAAAGTTATGATTAAGTAGGTCACAGGTCAAGGTCACAGGTCAAAATGTTTGTAAGGGTGGGAAGCCCTTGTCACAAGGGATTTTTGTGTTTGATTTGAGGTTTAACATCCCCGTCAATACTGTAAAGGTCATTTTGGAGACGTTTCTTCCAATTTTTTGGGACTTTTACCCGACATTGAGATGAAATGGCATCAAATGGTCAAAAAGTTATGATAAAGTAGGTCACAGGTCAAGGTCACAATATTTTTGTATGAGTGGGAAGCCCTTGTCACAAGGAACCTACATCCCAAATATGAAAGCTCTATCTCAAATGGTTCAAAAGTTATGACAAAGTAGGTCAAAGCTCAAGGACACAGGTCAAAATTTTTTGTAGGAGTGGGAAGCCCTTGTTACAAGGAACTTACATGCCAGATGTGAAGGCTCGATGTAAAATGGTTGAAAAGTTATTACCATGTAGGTCAAATGTCAAGGCAATAGGTCAAAAATTTTGTATGGATAGGAAGCCTTTGTCACAAGGAACATACATGCTAAATATGAAGGATCTAGCTCAAACGGTTCAAAAGTTATTATTAAATAGGTCACAGGTCAAGGTCAAGATCACAGGTCAAAATTTTTTGCATGAGTGGGAAGCCCTTGTCACAAGGGGCCTACATGCTAAATATGAAGGCTCTATCTTAAATGGTTTGAAAGTTATGACAAAGTAGGTCAAAGGTCACGGTCAATGGTCAAAATATTTTTGTATGGGCAGGAAGTCCTTGTCATAGAGTTCATACATGCCAAATATGAAGGCTCTATCTTAAATGGTTCACAAGGAACAAACATGCCAAATATGAAGGCTCTATCTCAAATGCTTCAAAGGTTATGAGAAAGTAGGTAAAAGGTCAAGGTCATAGGTCAAAATGCTTGTATGAGTGGGAAGACCTTATCACAAGGAGGGCTCTACCACAAATGGTTCAAAAGTTATGATAAAGTAGGTCACATGTCAAGGTCAAGTCACAGGTCATGTTTTGTATGATTAGGAAGCCCTTGTCACAAGGAACCTACACACCAAATATGAAGACTCAATCTCAAATGATTCAAAGATTATGATAAAGTAGGTCATGGTCATGTGTCAAAATTTTGCATTGTCACAAGGAACATACATGCCAAATATGAAGGCTCTTTCTCAAATGGTTCAAAACTTATGATAATGTAGATCACAGGTCAAACTTTTTTGTACGAGTGGGAAGCCCTTGTCAAAGGGCTTCTCCAGACATGCGGATGAGTCTTTAAACCGAGGTCCCATCTCTGTATGACCTTATATGGAGCTGTTGTTGGGATGTAAAACTGAAACACACACAATAGACATCCCAAGTATGTCAGAAAAAATAGGTACAGATTTTTTTTTATGAATATTTGACTAAAAATGGTGGAATAACAAGGCTAATTTCCTTATTTTTTTTTCCACAAGGAATATCATATTTACAACCATTACAGATAACTTTATCTCACACAGGTGTGTTATCTTAACCCATTTCATACCAATTAGAATCTTCCAACTTACATCGAAGAAGTCCATGTCAGGTTGAGTTATTTAAAAAAAAATTGTTTAGAAAATAAAATACTGAAGACCCTAATCAGACCACCCAAAAAGCGGCATCTAATCTGGGCCTGCACTGTTCGCCAATACCTGTTTTGGGGTTGCCCATTTAAAATCGGTTATTATTATGAAATCATAAAAGAGTGGAAGCACTTACCTTTGTATGTAAGAAGCTCAATTTATTTCAGTTCATGTACATGTATATTTCCCTGCCACTAAAGCCTAAAAATAACACTCACTTGCTCATAATACCAGCAACAACCTTCTAGGCAAGTCAGAATATGGATTTTCAATACTTATACATACAGCATATATCATGAATAGTGGGCAGAACAGCTGTTTATTTCATTAATAAAGGTCATTTATCAGTAATTTGCTGAAAATACTATTGCCTACATGTCTACATGTTGGCATACATGAACTTATAATCAGAAGTGAATATATAGTATCATATATCATCAAAACAACAAGTAAAAGGCAAATTTGTTTTTTCTAATTAAGGGGAACGGGTACACCTTCATGGAAGACGACTCTTTCAACAAGACAGCCATGATGGCCCTGAATCGCTCACCTGAATCCAAGATGTTTCAAAGCTTATGGAAATGAAGGAGGAGGAGTCATTTGAAGGTTTTTTCTATTTTTAGCTGTAGTGACCATTTTGTTTAGCACAGCAGAACGATTTTGGCAATTTTCAAAGAGGGTCTCTCAAGGAACATTCCTGTGAAATTATTTTCAAATCAAGCTATTTGTCTAGGAAGAGATGTAATTTAAAGTGTTTTTTTTCTATTTTTAGCTGTGGCGACCATTTTGTTCAATGGAGCCAAACAATTTAGGCAATTTTGAAAGAGGGTCACTCAAGAACATTCCTCTGAAAATATTTTCGAATCCAGCCATTTGCCTGGGAGAAGATGTCATTTAAAGGTTTTTCTATTTTAAGTTCTGGTGGCCATTTCGTTTAATGGAGCAGAACAATTTAGGCAATTTTGAAAGAGGGTCACTCAAGGAACATTCCTGTGAAATTATTTTCAAATCGGGCGATTTGCCTAGGAGAAGATGTCATTTGAAGGTTTTTCTATTTTTAGCTCTGGTGTCCATTTTGTTTAACAGAGTGGAACAGTTTAGGCAATTTTTAAAGAGGGTCACTCAAGGAACATTCCTGTGAAATTATTTTCAAATAGAGCAATTTGCCTTGGAGGAGATATAAGTTAAAGGTTTTTCTATTTTTAGCCCTGTTGGCCATTTTGTTTAACTAAGCGGAACCATTTAGGCAATTTTGAAAGAGGGTCACTCAAGAAACATTCCTGTGATATTATTTTCAGATCAGGCCATTTGCCTAGGAGGAGATATCATTTAAAGGTTTTTCTATATTTAGCTCTGGTGGCCATTTTGTTTAACGGAGCAGAACGATTTTGATAATTTGAAAGAGGGTCACACAAGGAACATTCCTGTGAAATTATTTTCGAATTGGGTCATTTGCCTAGGAGGAGATGTCATTGAAAGGTTTTCTATTTTTCGCTCTGGCGGCCATTTTGTTTAACGGAGCAGAACGATTTAGGCAATTTTGAAAGAGGGTCACTCTAGGAACATTCCTGTGAAATTCTTTTCAAATCGGGCCATTTGCCTAGGAGGAGATGTCATTTGAAGGTTTTTCTATTTTTAGCTCTGGTGGCCGTTTTGTTAAATGGAGCAGAATGATTTAGGCAATTTTGAAAGAGGGTCACTCAAGGAACATTCCTCTGAAAATATTTTCAAATCGGCCATTTGCCTAGGAGGAGATGTAATTTAAAGGTTTTTCTATTTTTAGCTCTGGTGGCCATTTTGTTTAATGGTACAGAACGATTTAGGCAATTTTAAAGTGTCACTCAAGGAACATTCCTGTGATATTATTTTCAAATCGGGCCATTTGTCTAGGAGGAGATGTCATTTAAAGGTTTTTCTATTTTTAGCTCTGGTGGCCATTTTGTTTAACGGAGCGGAACGATTTGAACAATTTTGAAAGAGGGACACTCAAGGAACATTCCTGTGAAATTATTTTCAAATCGGGCCATTTGCCTAGGAGGAGATGTCATTGAAAGGTGTTTCTATTTTTAGCTCAGGTGGCCATTTTGTTTAACGGAGCAGAACGATTTAGGCATTTTTGAAAGAGGGTCACTCAAGGAACATTCATGTGAAATTATTTTCAAATCGGGATGTTGGCCTATGAGATGTCATTTAAAGGTTTTTCTATTTTTAGCTCTGGCAGCCATTTTGTTTAACGGAGCAGAACGATTTAGGCAATTTTGAAAGAGGGTCACTCTAGGAACATTCTAGTGAAATTATTTTCAAATTGGGCCATTTGTCTAGGAGGAGATGTCATTAAAAGGTTTTTCTATTTTTAGCTCTGGTGGCATTTTTGTTTATTGGAGCAGAACGATTTAGGTAATTTTGAAAGAGGGTCACTCAAGGAACATTCCTGTGACATTATTTTCAAATCGGACCATTAGCCTAGGAGATGTCATTTAAAGGTTTATCTATTTTTAGCCCTTGCGGCCATTTTGTTTAACAGAGCGGAAGGATGTAGGCAATTTAGAAAGAGGGCCACTCAAGAAACATTCCTGTGAAATTATTTTCAAATCGGGCCATTTGCCTAGGAGGAAATGTCATTTAAAGGTTTTTCTATTTTTAGCTCTGGCAGCCATTTTGTTTAACGGAGTGGAATGATTTAGGCAATTTTGAAAGTGGGTCATCCAAGGAACATTCCTGTGAAATTATATCACAATCCATTCACTGGTTTAGGAGAAGATGTCTTTTGAAGAAAAAGTTTACCCACACACGCACGACGGACACGGACAAAAAGTGATCCCAAAAGCTCACCTTGTCACTACCTGACAGGTGAGCTAAAAATAATTTTGTCCTCTACCAGCAGTGGTCTTTTTTTCCTTTAACCCTTTAAGTACCAGAAACCCCAAAACAGGTACCCTGGCAAACAGTGCAGGCCCAGATCAGGGCCTCCACTGTTTGCTAAAAGTTCAGTCATTTTCCAAATAAATTTTGAAGAAAACACTATCTGACACCCTTAAATTTAAAATGGACTCATGCTATATATAAGGAGGAAGATTCCATTTGGTACTAAAAGGGTTAACCTGATTTCAAGATGTCACATACATATACATGAAGCTTCTGGCCCTGTTGAGAATCTGTTCATGAACTGATAAACTGTTCATGAACATTCATGGATTGTTCATCAACTGTCTATTAATGTTCATTGTTTGTTTGTTGATTTTAGATTTAACGTCCCCGTCAACACTGTAAAGGTCATTTTGGAGACGTTGCTTCCAATTTTGTGAGACTTTTACCCGACATTGAGATGAAATGACATCTCAAGCCCAGTCGCCCAATGGAACCAATAGGGTTTATAAGGCTTAAGCATGGACAGTCCGACACGTGCATACCGCTTTGCCTGGGAAGGCTTACATGTAGGTCCTCTAAGCGGTTTACCAGTACTCGTGTGCGGGTCAGATTCAGCTCTGCCTGGAAGCATCATGCAGCCCATATATTTCTTCAGGCCCTGATGGGTGGGGGCTGTTATTAATGTTCAATCAGCATATTCATGAAAGTACAAAATTTAATTCATCACTAGTTCTTGAATGTTATAATTCGTCAGCCTCGATAGCGCAGTGGTTAGCGCGTTCGACTCATAATCGAGAGGTTGTGCGTTCGAATCCGCCACCGGTATCGAGGTGTGTCCTTGGGCAAGACACGTAATGACACTGCCCCACTCCACCAAGGTGTAAATGGGTAGCAGTGGTCTAAAACCCACTGCCTCTCTCTCCCTCGCGCGTGAAAACACCCGGAATGAGTGTTCGAGAGCGATTCAATAAGCTTAAAGCTTTCATCGCAATCGAACTAAAATAAATTAGTATAAACTAAACTATAATTCATCAAACAAGAGGGTCATGATGGCCCTGGATAGCTCACCTGATCCATCCCGATTAAAATGGTAGGATAAAATGGTAGGTAATATATTAAAATCAATCAATTAATGTAGGCACTAAAGTGAAGAAATTTTTTTTCTAAAAATAGCCACAAGAACATTGACCTTGATCCCAAAACCCCGACGAAAGTCTGACTTGCTTGAGATAGCATCATACTGAACATTTGTGTGAAGTTATATTAAAATTCATCAATAAATAAAGGTACTAGAGCCATAACGAAGTTTTTTCTAAAAATAGCTACAGTGACCTTGACCTTGAGACTAGAATCCTGTAAGTTGATCTTGCTTGAAATAATATCATACACATTTTGTAATCCATCAATAAATGTATGCACTTGGGTCCTGACAAAGATTTTTTCGAAAAGTAGACCTTGAGCCTAGGACCCTGAAAGTCGAACTCAATCAAGATATTATCATACCCAACATTGAAGCTTTATTAAAATCCATCGATAAATGTAGGCCCTAGAGTGATGACAAAGTGTTTTTTTTTTTTGTTTTTTGTTTTTTTTCTAAAATAGTCAATGACCTCAACCTTAAGCGCAGGACCCTGAAAGTCAAACTCACTTCAGATAATATCATACCCAACATTTGTGTGAAGTTAAATTAAAATCCACCAATGAATGCAGGCCTTTGAGTGATGAAATATGTATGTACCGTATTGTGCTTAAATATTGGGACAGAAAAAAATGTTTACTTTTTGAGCTGTCCCAATATTTAGGTCGATGAAAAATAATTATTTTTTCAGGTGTCCCAAAACTTTGGTTTGGGCTCGAAGGGGAAGTCGCAATGCGCCGCAAAAGCCAAAAGTATTGGCGCATATCGACAAGAGAAAATATCTAACTGATCTGAGCCCCCAAAAAATCGTCTACAACTGACAGTCTTTTTGAGTCCTTAAATACGGTAAAACTAGACCAGTAAGTAAATCGCAATAATTACTGCACTGTCAATTCAGAAACAAACCATCTGTGTATTTATTACGGTTCAAGTATGACACTGTTGTTAATCCCTGTCTTATAATTGCCACCCTGCGGTGAGTGTCGATAAGGTGTGAAAATATGGTCAAGTTATGTCTCTAATTAGCGTTTATCCTCCAATCATAAACTTTAATCCACAATCAATGTGAAAATGATCAGACAATTAGCTGCATCCAACGGTAAGTGTTTGCCTAATAAAAACGGACTTTTCTACGATCTCATGAATGGTTATGTGTTGGCACCAAATAGCAGACGCTGGGCGGGAAAAGTCGAACGCTGTTGTTGGTTATTGACACGGAGCTTCTGGGGATAATTCGGGGGCTGTGCAAAGCACTGGTTTTTTATCCACCTTTATTCACAACCGTTTATCGAGAAAAGATTTTTTACCGGTTCCAAACATTTTTTTCATGAAAGAGATACACACCATGACATTAAACACGTGTGGGGTGCTGGCGTCGGATGACGTCATTTTCCGATCGCGTGCAGAAAAATGGTAGCGGTGGTTTGTAGGCGGCGATTTATATCAATTCAAAAATCACCGATTTTTCCGGTCCGTCAGAAGAAAATACGATTGAGAAGTGCACCTTGCATTAGCCCTGGAGTTATCGGCCGAGGACATAGTTTTATATATTAATTGTTCGGCGTTTTTTTTTTAATGTATTATTTTCCTCTTTTCTTTTAAAAATATTATTGATGGCGAAAAAAAAAGACACACTGAACAAAAGATATAATAAAAATATGCAAATTTGCATGTGACTGCCACATGTCTGGTCACTTGGCGGTCACATGATATGGATTTAAAAAATGGCGGCCACGGATCGGTAAAATCGTTGCCAGGTTTATGTTCAGACACAAATAAATTGATAAGGTGATCAGAAATGCTAATGCTTGTAATGCTTTAATTTCAATTCGATGTATATTGATGAATAATTCTTTTCTGGATAAAATCGGCTCTGAATATCTTCATTTCATCACGGTAAGATTTGGCAAGCAAAGGACAACCTGAAAAATAAAAATCGTCATGTGCGGCATTTTTCTCTTACGTTTTCGTAAAAATAAACCTGTCCCAATTCTTTGGAAAGAAAAATTACATAATTTTCTTGTGATTTTTAGTATGTCCCAAATCTTTGGACTGTCAAAAATAATTATTTTCAAGATTTGTAACCGTGTCCCAAAACTTTGGGTGTCCCAATCTTTAAGCACAATACGGTAGTATGTATGCATGTATGTGCTATATCCCCTTGAAATTTTGTTGTGCCTGAGGATAACAAGTTTGATGAAGATCTGACCAAAACTGTGTCCTCTAGAGAGTTCACAAGGTTTTTCTATGATTAGACCTACTGACCTACTTTCTGACCTGACATGACCTATATTTAAACTAGACAGAGATATTGTCAAGTTTGATAACGATTGGACCAAAACTTAGGCACCTAGAGTATTCACAAGGTTTTCTATGATTTGACCTACTGACCTACTTTTTGACCTGACATGATCCATATTTAAAATTGACAGAGATACTGTCATGGTGATCATTCTGATTAAGTTTTATGATGATTGGACCAAAACTGTGGCCTCTAAAGCAGGGCTCGAGAAACTTGAAGAATCCAAATCGGTCCAGCCAGATTTCGCCAAAAAATTACGGAAATTGCCGATCAGTTTCGGTAATTTCCGTAAACATCCTTGGTGAATTGCAATTTCAAAATGTGTTATTAGCGTAACGAACGACATACCAATATTGCTCTTACACTTGTCAACGAATATAAGCACCAGTATCTCATTTATAAACAGCAATTATTGCTCACATAGTTCAGATTTCATCTACTTTCATTTTCTACGCCAGTTTTCATCTACTTTCATTTTCCCAATATCCGGGTCACTCAGCACCTGAAGACCGCTGGCGTGGTGCAGTCAAAGATCAGCTCGATGGTCACTATATTTTTTGCCCTTTTTAAAACCTTTAAAATATTTCTCTTATTTCATGCATCTTTATTTTGCCCAAGTTGCTTTGTTTACAAATGGCAACCGATTGCAGCCACGTGGTCGGAAAATGACGTCATACTGTTTCCTTTTACACAATACACATTAAGTGTCTAAGTCTAAAGTGTTCACAAGGTTTTTCTATGATTTAACCTAATGATCTACTTTCTGACCCGACATGACCCATATTCGAACTTGTCCGAGATATTGTCAATATGATCATTCTGAGCAAATTCAATGATAATGGGACCAAAACTGAAGCCTCTAGTTTTCACAAGGTTTTTGTATGATTTGACCTACATGTACTGACCTACTTTTTGACTCTACATAACTCATATTCAAACTTGACAGAGATATTGTCAAGATGATCATTCTGAGCAAGTTTGATGACGATTGGGCCAAGCCTGTGGCCTCTAGGTTCACAAGGTCTTTCTATGATTTGACCTACTTTATGACCTGACATGACCCATATTCGAACTTGACCAAGATATTGGCAAGAAGATCATTCTGAGCAAGTTTGATGGTGGTTGGGGCAAAGCTGTGGCCTCTACAGTGTTCACAAGGTTTTTCTATTATTTGACCTACTTTCTGAACCAACATGACCTATATTCGAACTTGACTGAGATACTGTCAAGATAATCATTCTGAGCAAGTTTGATAATGATTGGACCAAAAGTGTAGCCCTCAGTGTTCACAAGATTTTTTATGATCTGACCTACTGACCTACTTTTTGACCTGACATGACCCATATTTAAACTGACAGAGATTTGTCATGATTATCATTCTAAGCAAGTTTGATGACGTGACCAAAACTGTGGCCTCTAGAGTGTTCACAATGTTTGTCTATGATTTGTCTTAATAACCTACTTTCTAAGCCGAAATGACTGAGATATCCGATAAGCGTTAAGATGATCATTCTGAGCAAGTTTGATGACAATTGGACCAAACTTGTGGCCTCTAGAGTGTTCACAAGGTTTTTGTATGATTTGACCTACTGACCTACTTTTTGAATAAACATGACCCATATTCAAACTTGACCCAGCACAAAGGGACACCAGGATGGTGTTACTGAATGTCTCTTATCACAAGGGACAAGAATATATATACATGTATATTTTAGGGGTGGGGCTCTGAAAGGTTTCTGAGATATATGGCTTTTTATAAAGGGGTGGGACATGGCAGGGAACCCCCGGCTGGTGTCACTGAATGTGTCTTATCATAACAAACATGAATATATATGGTTTAGGGGTGGGACACTTCACTGTTTCTCAGATATAGGGGTGGCGGGCATGGCCTGGGCATACCCCGAGGGACCCGGCTAAGTTAGTGTCAGTGAATATGTGTTCTCATAAGCAACAAGAATATACATGGTTTAGGGATGATGATCTGAAAGGTTTCTGAGATATTGGGCCTTTTATGAAGTGGAGGGGGTGGCACATGGCCCCAGCATATCCCAAGGGTCCACCAGGTTGGTGTCATTGAATGTGTCTTATCATAAGGAACAAGAGTATTTATGGTTTATGGGTGGGGATCTGAATGGGTTCTGAGATACATGGTCTTTTATGAAGTGGAGGGGGCGGGGCATGGTCCCGACAGAACCTATGGGACCCCCACCCCCCAAGTTGTCATATGTTACATGGCTGGGAGAAGATAACTCAAGGAACATTTCAATATAAGTATATGAAATCGTTTCATACAACACTTCATACAATAAACCAGTTTGCCACTAAATTAAATGGTAAAATTCATGTGCTACCCCATGTACAATTTATGCCCCTGTGCTAGGAACCTTGAGCATAATTAACATATTGCTCAACAATAGAATATACACACATGATAGTCAATTGACATGGTATACCTGATATCTTATTATCCCTAATGTTCAGGCTGATGGACTCCAAGGAACCTGAATATCACCTACTTTTTGTGAAAAGTATATGTAAGAAGGATCTTCTTATCAGTCCTGTTACTCTATTTCCTTTGTTAATACAGTCATTTATTGACCTTATTTGCATTATTTGCTGGTTCCTAGTCTAAGGATTATCAGTGTTGGGAAAACAGGTAACCAGACCCCCCCCTGACCTTTCAAGGTCAGGGGGGTCTGGTTACCTGTTTTTCCAATATTGATAAAGTGTAAGCTGGGAGCCAGCAAATAATGCAAATATGGTGAATATGTTTTCTTAATTTCAATTCTGTGTCAAATGTAATACCTAGATCTTTCTCTTGTTACGCGGGTTGATAAGTCCATAATGTAAGACATTTATCACTCCACTCCTCCAAGTCATCATTGTCACATTTTAAGTCTTTTATGCCGTCATCAGAGTCAGTACAGCCAAACAATTTAGTGTTGTCTGCGAAAGTGATTTCCTGACTGTAGCTTCGATGTCATTTATATACATTAGGAAGAACACTGCCCTGGGACACACAGGATGATACTTCAGACTAAGCAGGCTGACTCAAACAGAAATGCTGTTATTCACTCAAGCAATTTTCCTTTGATTCCATAGGCTTCTAGCCTAACAATTAACCATGCATGGGGCACCGAATCAAAAGCTTTTGCAAAGTCATAGTATAAGCAGTCAAAGCTATACCCTTCATCCAGCCATTCCGTCCATTTTTCCATAATGTCTAACAATTGAAGAACACAGGAATGTAATGATCTGAGCCCATACTGAGAGTCAGAAAAAAGTTTATTGGAAATCATATGATTAACAACACAGTCTCTAATTAACTTCTCCATTACATGTATCTTACAAGGAAAACATGTCAAGTTTAATGGGTGGTAATTGCTTGGGTTATCTCTGGAGCATTTCTTAAAGAGAGCTTTGACATTTGCCATTTTCCACTCATCAACCAGTTCTCCACTTTCAAACGAGTGCAGAAATATCAATGTCAAAGGTTTAGTAATACTTCCACTTAATTCTTTAAGTACTCTCCGTTGGGTAGGTCAGGACCACAAGACTTGTTACTACAGTATAGCTCCAATATATCGCGGTAGTTGGGGGCCATAGCCCGAAAACCGCGATGTGGTCGGAGCGCGATATAAGTCGCGGTAGTTTGCCGAGATGCCACTACAAGTCGCTGTGATAGTTTGGTGAGAACCGTTTATCAATCCACACTAATGGCTGTCAGTAATGCTATCGGCCGTATTTCACCATTAAAGTAGGTTCAGAATTACTCAGTGACAGAAAAACTATACAACAACAAAACTATCATTTTATTGTGTTTTGATTGCGGGCAAGTGTAAAAAAATTCGTCTACAACTGTCAGTCTTTTTGAGTCCTTAAATAAGGTAAAACTAGACCAGTAAGTAAATCGCAATAATTGCTGCACTGTCAATTGAGAGACAAACCATCTGTGTATTTATTACGGTTCAGGTATGACACTATTGTAAATCCCTGTCATATAATTGCCACCCTGCGGTGCGTGTCGATAAGGTGTGAAAATATGGTCAAGTTATGTCTCTAATTGGCGTTTATCTTCCAATCATAAAATTTAATCCACAATCAATGTGAAAATGATTTAATCCCTCCTCAGACAATTAGCTACATCTAACAGTAGATGTTTGCATCATAAAAACGGACTTTTCTGCAATCTCCTGAATGGTTATGTTTTGGCGCCAAATAGCAGACGCTGGCTGGGAAAAGTCAAATGCTGTTGGGGCCTGGTTTAACCTGGTTTTAAATAAATTTTAACAACTTAAAACTCTATTTTTTTAAATAATGAATTTTTAAGGGAAAAAAAAACGGGATCCACGGCGCGACCGCGATAGATTGGACATCGCGAAATATCGGAACGTGATATATTGGAGCTATACTGTATTCAGTTTTTCAATGAGTTTTTTGACATTTGATTCATTAATATTCATAGTTTCTACACGGTTTCCTCCACTTCTGTCATCAAAGTCTTGGCTATTTCCTGAGTTTTCAACAACAAACAAACAACAATCTTTAAAGAAAGTATTGAGTTCTTCAGCTTTTTCAGTGTCTGTTTCAGCTATGGTTCCATGATTTCGTTGCAATTTTGAGATGCCAACATTAACTTTCCTCCTTGAATTAACATACATGTACTTATAAAAGGCTTTTGGATTGTTATCATCAGATAATCTATTTTCAAATTCCTGCCTAGCCCTCCTACATTCTCTTGTAGCCACATTTCCATCTCTACAGAAGTACATGTACTGAAAGTGTATACATGCATGTTCACAGGTTTGTAGGTACTTTTTCCATGATCTGTGTTTCTTTTTCACTGCTTTAATAGCCGTTCTAGTCATCCATAATGGTTTCTGTTTTGAATTGTTAGAATATACTTGTCTTTTAGGA
The DNA here is from genome assembly GCA_963580285.1 of Lucinisca nassula. NCBI lineage: Eukaryota > Metazoa > Mollusca > Bivalvia > Lucinida > Lucinidae > Lucinisca > Lucinisca nassula. The sequence goes on along the minus strand of OY757014.1, from coordinate 173,564,569 downwards.
ATATATGTTTTTTTCAACAGAACTATGTATACTCAGAGGCAATAAAAAGTATACAGTTTTTGATTTGGAATACCGGATCTTGTATTGCCGTTTGTAATAAAATTTGCCTATGTCCGTTTTTCCGAAACGTCTAAGTTTGTAAAACTCAAATTCTTTTACTGTTACAGTCATTCATGATGGAGTTATTGCCCTTAATTGAAAATCAATGTTTCCAATAAAATCTCGTGTTATACATGACATTTAACTCTATGCTCACGGCAAAAGTCATGTACGACTATTCATCGATAAGACCACATCATTACTTTGCCATTTAACCCCAAAAAACAGCTTCAAATTCAATTGGAATTTCTGCCTGTTCCGGATTATCTCCCTTTCAATTAAAATGATAGTGAATTAAATGAGTTTTTTTCTCAAATCATGTAAGAGATTTTCATTCCAAACTTTCGCATAATTATTGTTTTGCTGGGCATCTTTATGCTTACTCCATAGTGAACCCTCTAAAATTGCTCAATGAAAAGTTAATCCCCAATACAAATCCCATAGAAACATAATGCATCCAGTCAAAGGAAGAACGTAAAAGGCGAAACTGCCATTTTCGTGGACAAAAGATGCTGCACTTTACCTTGTGTTTAATTTCAATATGCGTCAAATTCTGGCCAATCTGAATCAGTTGCCCTTCTTTGAATTAGTTTCATGAAAAATCGTTTATTGAACTACACTTATTCGAAACACATGTTTAAAGGGAAGCTACTCAAGACAAAATATTGGATCAGACCCCCTGTCCATTCCAAGCGATTCATTTTCATTATCCTTTAATCAATTTTAATGGAAAATGTTGCAAACTATGCGGAATTGGTTGTTCTTAATTTATGGTGCCTCATATGTATGTAGAAAGGGAGACATTGGTACGCAAATCGGCATTCAGTAACCTGTATACTTACTTTTGCCTCTCAGTATATTTTATCTTTTAAGAAAGACCATTGTTCATTTAAAGTTCTCCTTCTTAATTCAGTTTCCAAATTTACATTTCCAAGTTCTTCATTCATTACTGTATAATAGTAATAATAATAATTTAACTAGAATCACGCAGTCATTTAGGCGACGTAATTTAATTTTTATGGTCCAACTAATTCCTTGAGAAATTCTTTTAACACCAAAACACAGGGCTATGTTATATTAATTACCCACAAAAAGTCCTCAAAAAATATCCGTGCCAGTTCTGAGAAAATTAGGATTTAATCCGCAGAAAAAGCATTAAATAAGTAATGGCCAGATAACAGCACCATACACTGTTTTACCGGCTGTAAGGCTCCTCACGCGCAAACAAATGACGTCATCAAAAACAAAACTTGCGTCAGAAATTGATAAAGTGCAGTCTTTCTACATTCTATTTTTTTAATACATGCCATTTATATTTTCCTTGTATGTTATTGATAAACAAGGTCTATGTTCAAGTTGTAAAAATAATTTTTTTTTTTTTGGTCGGAAAATATATTTGTCAATGTCTCATGACAAAATTTAAATGTATGGAAGCACATTTGTGCCATCAAAATCAAATGAATTAATATCGTTAATATGTGCATACGGTGTATTCCGGTAACATGGCGCACGTAAGATTTTGATAGCTATGTGTGACTTTGTGGAAGCAACCACTCAAAAATCACAATCAGAACAATCAGAACAACTGCAAAACTGTCCTATCTACTTACTGCAATAGAAATTGTCCGACTACTTTTTAACAGGCAGGAAAAATAATAGATGTGTACCCCCTTGAAACTGATTTACAAATTTTGTCTCCCAACATTGCGCACAATAACTGTTTTGAGCTGACTGAACACAAAGGTTGACTCAAACAACCTTAAAAGGGGCAAAATCCGGATGAGAAAAATATCTTTCAGCTAATTTGCCATGAGGAATCCATATATGAAATTTCAAAACCCTGGCATAGAAGGTTCTAAAGTTTTGCTATGCATCACAAAGCATAGGCCTTCAATGTACCCAAAGTGACAAAGGGCCATTAGCCACAAAGTATTTTTCGGAATTTAGTCAAAAGTTTATCAGGACATCTACTTGTCACCAACTTACAAGGCTCTAGCTCCAATAGATTTTTAGATATTTTGCTGACAAGATTTTATAAAAAAAATTCAAAGGGCAATGACTTTTGAAAGGGGCATAATCCGGATGAGAAAAAAATACGTGTTAGCTAATTTTCAATGAAGAATCGATATATGAAATTTCAAAACCCTAGCATGCACGTTTTTTGCGTTTTGCTATGCATCAAAGGCGTAAGGAAAGTCGAATGGACGAACCAGAAGCAATATGCCCCTCCAACTTTTTTAAAGTTGGGGTCATAAAAAACATAACGAAAACACGCATATTCAAAAATCCAGAGAAAAATTCTGAGGTTTTTCTTATTCATCACGAATACGAGACGTTGCTTCCAAGTTTGTGGGACTTTTACCTGACATTGAGATGAAATGACATCTCAATCCCTGTATCCCAATGGATCCAAAAGGGTTTACATGCATGGACAGCTGACTCGCAGCAACTTTTCTGGATATTCTCAGCGGTTTAGCAGTATACTCATATGCGGTTGGTATCAGTTCTTTGCGGAAGCATTAGCAGCCCAATCTATTACTCCAAGCACAGATGGGTGGGTTAAAAAAAACACGCCTATATAATTTTGACCCGTCGATCTCCACTTTTATATGGTACAGGGATAAATATAAAATTTCTTATATCAGCTCAAAAACATAGATTGTGGGTACTCGGTAGAACCGCCAAGTTCAGGCGCTTCTGTCGAGCTCCGCAATCTATGTTTTGAGCAGAAATAAGAAAAACATCATTTTTTTTATCTTAAAATTCCATTTTTGGGCTGAAGAATTGACAATGTTTTTGTTTAGGCGTGTTTCGTAATGTCTCTCGATAGTAACCCCCTCCTACTGGAGTTTTAGTTTATACAAATTTATTTTAGTTCGATTGCGATGAAAGCCTCAAGCTTAATTAATCTCTCTCGAACACTCTTCTGGATGTTTTCACGCGCACGAGGGAGAGGCAGATGACTTTTACACCACTGCTACCCATTTACACCTGGGTGGGTGGGGCAGTGGGGAGTTTTAGGGGGTGTACATTTCTGCTAAAAGAAGCCGCCATGGTGTAGTGGATAAGCTACTAGCCTCATAAACCAGGAGTCGTGGGTTCGATCCAAGGGCTTCGCCAGACTCTCAGATGAGTCTTTAAACCGAGGTCCGGTCTCCGTATGCAGGGGTTTCATCAATAGACGGGTAGTGGGGATTTTCCCGTTTACTTAGACATTATTCCCCTGCTATGCTTGATAAATTTGTAAGGGCTTTATTCAGATAACATTGAAAATCACACTTCTCCTATCTTTCCTTGAAATCTAGATGCCGAAATGGTTTTGAAACCTCTGCATATGACATATGCTGTTGAGGGGATGTAGACCTCAAACACACTCACTCACTTATTTCTGCTCAAAACATAGATGAGGCAGTTCTATTGAGTATCAACAATCTCAGAAGCTATTTTTTTGAGCAGAAAAAAAAATAAAATATAACCCCTAAACCCCAAGTTTTTCAATTATATAGATAAAAGTGGGTTAGTGGGGGGGTCAAAATTATATAGACATGTTTTCGTAATGTGTTTGCTTTTGATTTTCCTTTTTTCCCCTCCCCACCCCCAAAAAAATATATCTTTTGGTGTACCAATAACTTATCATGTGTGCTTAGCATAGACTCAAGCTTTTAGCTTTTTATAAAAGCTAATACTTGTTTTTCGAAATTTCACAAAAAAAATATATATATATATACAAAAAAAAAAAAGATTGAAAGAAAACTTTTATCTTCAGAATTTTTAGTATTTTCCCCCAGATAGAAATATTCATTTTGGATGATTTAATGAAGTCAAGTATTAATTGTTTAAAATACGGCTGGTTTTTGTGCTTTTTCTTCATTTTTCGTATTTTTTTTCACCCCACAAAAATACCCTTTCCGCTCCGATTTTTTTTTAGGACTTTTTTTCTATAAATCAGGACACCTTCCTGATACTAAAACTGCTGATAACATTTCTCAAGGAATTAGTTGTGGGTCAAGGGTCATTTCCGGCTAAATGTACTGGCCTAATTGCAAATCCCCATGCTTCCCCGCGGTCCCCACCCCCTGGGCCATCCCTTAGGGGTGTTTGGCCCGAGGGGTTCAATTTTGATTGTAATGTATTCTACTCATCATGCCATTCGATTTAATATGCTACACGACCATGTTCTGAAAATTTTGATTTTTTACCCCAAGGTGCCCCACCCCTGGCCCCACTCCCAGGGGTAGGATCAAAATTCCGAAAGTGTCATGCACTCCCCAGACCAAAGACGTATCAGTTCCCAATGTTTCAAGTTTCTATCTATAATGGTCTGGTAACAGTAATGTATGGGGGTAAAGGGGTTAAAATCAGTCTTTGACCTCTGGTGACCTCAAAATTGACCCCAGGGGTCAAATTTTGATTGTAATGTTTTCTACTCATCATGCCTTTCGCTTTGATATGTTACACGACCATGTTCTGGAAATTTTTATTTTTAAACCCCCCCCCCCCCCCCCCCCCCCCTGGGCCCACCCCTAGGGGTGTGATCAAAATTCCGAAAGTGTCATGCACTCCCCAGACCGAAGATCTATCAGTTCCCAAAGTTTCAAGTTTCTATCTATTATCATCTAGGAGGAGTTATCCGGTAAGACGGATGGAAGGACATACGGACGGACGACGAAGACCATTACAATATCCCCACTTTTTCTTCGTAAAGCGTGGGGATAATAATCAACCTTATTTATAGAGGTAATACATTTAGTACTAGTACTAATCTTCCATATGGCCCTCTTTTCCAGGGTAGGAACCAGTACTAAGCAACGTGGATAAAGTTTCTTGCTCAAGGAAACAACATGTGGCACTTGCAAGGACTCTCCATCTCAAATCCGATGCTTTACTACTGCACCACAGCCCTCCATAGTATAATCTCCTCTATCATATATTCATTACTTGAGAAAACTAGATCAAGCATACTACGTCTCTGATTTTCTCTGAATCTGGTATTAAGGGGAATGGGAACACCTGGCTGATTTTTCCGCCATTTTTCAAAGGGAGACAACTTTTGGTACTTCCTGTTCGCCTTTCTATAAGCCCTGTCCCAAGGAAAAAGGGGTCTACTCTTAAAGAAAATAATTTGCTCCTCAGGAGCAAATTCTTTTCTTTAAGAGTTGACCCCTATTGTTATGGAAGACAAAAATACTTTTGCAGGAGTTGCCACCCCTGCAGGTGTTCCCATTCTCCTTAAAGTTCTCATGTTGGTAGAGAAAACTATCTCTTACAGCCTCAACCAATCCATGGCTACTATGTTCTTCAGGTGCTTCAGATATCCAGCGACACCAGTCAATCTCCCTACAGAGCTCTCACTACGATTTTGAAAACAGGATTCCAGGAATCCTTCCTTGTGAAAAGTTGGATTCACAGGTAAAAAGTTGGAGTTCTGATCTTGATCACGAATAGAACATAGACAAAAATTACTTATTATCAGGCTGCACATATATGTAAATAACTATACTTACATGATTCCAAACTCCCCTTTTCTGATAAATACATTTAATAACTTTTTTTCCAAAGGTGTAGATTGTTTGTAATGAAGTTTAACGGCCCAGTCAACACTATTTTATGTCATTTTTGAGCAGGTCAGTTTACCTATCCACACTTTTCCTGGGCAGGCTTATACGTACATGTAATTCTTTCGCCAGAAACTGACAACTGCCCGTCTTGAATCAGCGGAAGAGAGAGAATGACGGTAGAAAAGATTTCATGATCAATCTCCACAAAAGAACGTTGCCGCCGACCCCGGCAGGACTCAAACCTGCCTCCTCCCGATCACCAGTCAGACGTGCATCCGACTGAGCTACCGAGGCTAGCCCCAAAGGTGTAGATTGTGGGTACTAGTTACAACTATTTCACTGATGTGATGTGTTTCTATGAAGTATCCACAATCTTATATTGTAGAAATATTAATAGGAAAATAAAGTATACCCTAGTATTACCCACCAGGATTCTCGGGGACGCAGAATCCTGCGTCCCGGGTGCATATAGAAACAGCGGGACACATAAAAATTGTCATGGACACGTAGACAGATAACACCTGTATTCTTATCACTGGATTAACTGTCACACAGCTGGACGCTTTGATTAGTTGATTAATATTGTGGGCGATACTGAAGACCGCAAGTTTCAATCATGTTGCTGCTGAAAGGTGTTCTAGTTACATGTACATAAAGGTCAAAGAAAAGGCGTTGCCTCTGCTTTTTATGATGCAAAATAGATACGGATATACTCTGAGTACATGGTCACGAAAATATGTGAAGACGAACAGGCGTCCACAATTCGAAATATTATCTTTTCATGCTTTCAACAAAATGTGTTTGTGAAACACTGATGCCCCCGGGCAGCACAAGTTAAATATGAATGTAGTATCACTAAGCAATCCAAAGGTATGGCCAATGTTCAGGTCTTAAAAAAGTAGGTCATCGTCACAAGGTCAAAAATTATGGGATCGTTGGAAAGGTCTTGTGACATAGAATGCACTTGTGAAATATGAAAGCCCTATCAATTACCGATCGAAAGTTATTGGCAATGTTAAAGTTTTTAAAAAGTAGGTCAAACGTCAAGGCCACAAGGAAAAAAATATGGTACCACTGGAAAGGTCTTTTGAAAAAGAAAGCACATGTGAAATATGAAAGCCCTACCACTTACCAATCGAAAGTTATGGGCCTTTATGGCCAATGTTAAAGTTTTTAAAAAGTAGGAGAAACGTCAAGGTCAAGAGGTAAAAAATTATGGTATCACTGGAAAGGTCTTGTAACAAGGAATGCAAGTGTGAAATATGAAAGCCATATCAGCTACCATTCAAAAGTTATGCCGAATGTTAAAGTTTTTGTGAATGTTAAAGTTTTTAAAAAAGAAGTAGGTCAAATGTCAAGGTCATGAGGTCAAAAATTATGGTATCACTGGAAAGGTCTTGTTACATGTACATGGACACATGTGAAATATGAAAGTCCTATCTCTAACCAAACAAAAGTTATGGCCAATGTCAAAGTTTTTAAAAAGGAGGTCAAAAGAAGGTCAAATGTCAAGGTCAAGAGATCAAAATTTATGGTAGCTCTTGAAAGGTCCTGTGACAAGGAATACATATGTGAAATATAAAAAGCCCTTTCAGTTACCATTCAAAAAGTTATGCCCAATGTTAAGGTTTTTTTGCGGACAGAGAAACAAATGGACAGACCAAAAACTATATGCCCCCGAATGACTCTGGGGGCATAAAAAGAGATAAAATAATTGCCCCAATCAACCCTTGGCCAGTAATATTAAGTTTAGAAGAACAATTTTATCATATCAGGACAAAATAAAAAGATGATTATGAAGACAAAAAAAACAAATGTCAGGTATTTTCGCAACTTTACAAATTTGTCTTTATTGATATATCAAATGGGCTAAGAATATAGTATCATGACTGGCCCCAATAGCTCAGTTGGTAGAGTGTCCGCTCCGGGGAACGGGAGGTCACAGTTTCGATCCCGGGCCGCGACATACCAAAGTCGTTAAAAATGGTACTAGCTGCACCTCGCTTTGCACTCAGATTTACGGGCTGGAGCCAGGACTGGTCGACCCAGTGTCAGGATAATGTGACTGGGTGTGGTATCATGTAATGTGTCTGGGACATGATACTTCAGTGAGGCAGCACTATATAAAAGCACGCTAACACTGCATGATACCCCACCACTGCAAGATAATATGGTTATAGCCTTGCCCATAATAGTGGTACTTTTAAGTGTTATAGTTATCTGTAAAACTTCACTAAGGTATTCAATATAGTAAAGGAACTACATACATGTATATCAAAAGGGCAGATAATACAATAACCAGAAAAGCAGAGTGACTGTCCTTGGCAATAATATGTGTCCTTTAGTGTTTTAAAATTTGAAGAAAATCCATGAAAAGATTCTTAAGTTATTGATCGCAAACTCCAAAAAAAAATTGTGAGAAATAAATCAAGTTATCGGTCGGAAATGGTGTGGATGGACGGACGAACGGACAGATACCGGAGGGTATATTATAATACCCCAGCACTATCGTGTGATGGGGTATAACAAAAAGAAGAAAAGAAAAAAAAGTCATTCCCGATATAAACATGTAGGCACAATTTGAAAAAAAAAAATGTGAAAAATTAATCAAGTTATCGGTCGGATGGACGGACGGACAGATGGATGGACGGACGGACAGACACCGGAGGGTATATTATAATATCCCAGCACTATCGTGTAATGGGGTATAACAAAAAGAAGAAAAGGAAAAAAAAAAGGTAAAAAAAAGGAATGAAAAACAAAAAATGAGAAAAAAAAACCGAAAAAAAAAAAAAAAATTCATTGCAAAAAGAAAGAAAAGAAAAATAAACGGAAAAAAAAAGAAAAGAAAAAACGAGAAAAAAAGGGAAAAAAAAGAGAAAATTCCATTCCTCCACGGGGGTTTGAACTCACGCCCCTCAGATTCATAGCACAAATTAATCCAGTTATTGGTCGGAAATGGTGGGGAAGGACGGACGGACAGACACCGGAGGGTATATTGTAATATCCCAGCACTATCGTGTGATGGGGTATAACAAAAAGAAGAAAAGGGTGAAAAAAAAAGGGAAAAAAAAGGAATGAAAAACCAAAAAAGAGGAAAATTAAAAAAAATAAAAAAAAAATAAATAAATTCATTGCCAAAATGAAAAAGAAAGAAAAAGAAAAAAAGAACACACAAAAAAAAAAGAAAAAACGAAAAAAAAAAAAAAAATTTCCATTCCTCGACTGAGATTTGAACTCACACCCCTCAGATTCATAGTCAACAATAGGATTTGTAGTCCAGCACTCTAACCACTACACTGGCAGTGACAATCAATATATTTCATAAATTAAAGGAATAAATACGCAGAAACTATTTAATGGGAATTGTTAACGACCAATTTTTCGTTAAATGTTAACGCATTTTGTGTATTCACAACACAAAACCTGCTTATTATGGTCGTTTATACATCAGTGCAGTTTCATCCAAATATTCCATATAGTAAAGGAATAAGTCCCCAAAAACCATTTAATCGGAATTTTTAACGACCATAATCCCGTTAAATGTTAATGTATTTTGCCCATTTACAATCCCAAACCACTCATACCCAATGCCAATGTGTATACAAAATTTGAAGAAAATCCGTGAAAAAATATTCAAGTTATTGATCGGAAACGCCCCAAAACCCCTTATTTTGAACTAAAAAGGGCCATAACTCTGTCAAATGTTAACGGATTTTGCCCATTAACAATCCCATACCACTCATTCCCGATATATACATGTATGCAAAATTTGAAAAAAAATTCGTTAAAAATTACTCAAGTTATCGATCGGAAATGGTGCGGACGGACAGACGGACATACGGACGGACGGACGGAGGGTATATCATAATACCCCGCCACTATCGTGTGGTGGGGTATAAAAAGTGAGCATTGAGCTCCCTGTCGCAACCAGACACCGTCGTGATATGACTAAAAAACTGTTAAACACGACGTTAAACCCGAATTCACACACACACACATACATTTGTATAGTGTCATTTTAGTAATATTAAAATGTTGTGATTCTGCAGAAAGCAATTATTTTAGCAAAAGTAGGTAGGCAGTACAGAAAATGTATCCCATCCGGTAAATAAAGTGAATATCTATCTAGATCTACCTGTCTTGTCTACTTATCTACATGTATCTAGGCCTACCTGTCTGTCTGCTTATCTATCTATCTTGGCCTACCTAACTGTCTATCTATCTACAGGTTGGTGAGGGCGGAGGCGGGGCAGCAGGACTGTACAGTTTGCTGTTGGAAGAAATAGCACTTGCATTTGAGTAGGACTCCTATTTTTGAGGCTGGGACTCCTATTTTGGAAAATGAGGAGTCCCGGACTCCTATTTTCAAAATCATAGTGAGAACCCTGCCCACTCTCCCAAAAACATGCAGTTGCTCCGATTTATTCTCACACTTCTAGCCAAATAAGGCAACATCATAAAAATCATGTAAAATTAGGGTAATAGCAGATATAATGTAAACCTTCATCAGAAAAGCAGCATTCTATGCAGCCATATTTGTGCTTTCAAATTCTGACGTATGTGACGCTCATAACTTTTAACTGGTATAAATTAACATGTAGGGATGGCATCCTAACTAAGTCTGACTTCCTGTAATTGTTAAAACGATTGTATTATGAAGAATTACAGATATTTTTGTCACCAACAAACATTGAAACACTCTTTGACCGAGCGATAAAAAATATGATTGTGTAGTCATGAAAATATATTACATTGGTAATTTGTCATTTATATCGTTTTCACCTTAACCCCGGTTTAATTAAATGTAATGTTTTATAGACTAATGTTAATACATGTATACTGATCGTCTGATGATTCATAGTTACATCAATCAGCAAATTAATAAATTGTAATCCGTAATAACACGGGGATTGAAGTGGTACATTCATTTTTAACACATGCCGCAAACCTGAACCACATTCCAATATCGTCTCTCCCGTTGGCTGGTGCAAAAATACCTGTCAATATAGGATGATATGATATACTGAAGTGAGGCATGTGTGCTAGCGTCACCATATTTGATCTTTTACTGGTATTGCGTAAGCGGCCTAAATAGCTCTACTGAATTTACCGCTTCAGTAATTTTTGACGTGTGTCACAATAAAAACAAGCGTACATAGGAATCCCAAGTAGTGATTTTTACGCGTACAACGGCAAAAAGTTGGCATCAAATATGCAGAATCCTGCATTTTCAAGAGCTCTGCCCAATAGTTAAAACCACCCATAACCACTACTCAACTGAATTTCTCTTCATTAACTGAACTTATCATGTCATTTATAACAAATTGTTTTCCTTATCTGAACTAGGTGACCTGTAAACAAGGCCAATCAAAAGTTTATCAGCATGTGCCTGATGCTCTTTCTCTGGTCAGACCCATCGGAGTCTTACTGTTGGTTTTCTTTTGCTCCAGCATTTCAGTGGTTTCTTGCTGTTGAGTTCTCACCATTGTTTCATCTTTGTGGTTGTTTGACTATTTGTGTTCACGGAGGTGCCGAACTGATGAGTTAGGAGGCCTTCATGTGGACTGAAAAAATTATTTGTCGAAATCGCAACAGAAGTAAGGGCGAGGATTGTGGCCACGTAAAATCGATTTAAGCCCCCCAGTGAAATTCGTTTCCACTGACCGTTCCAAGGCGGTTCTTCTGTCCTGGTTTATTTTTGTTATGGTTTGTCTTTGGGTGTTTGTGATGCTTATATTATTTTATTTTGGATAGCCTATTGGCCATTTTGTGGGAAAGTAACTGTCCTTTTGGCTTTCCGCTATTGATGTTCCCATTAGGTCTGTTGTTTCATGTTTCTGCTTATATCCCCTTGGTGTCTCTGATGGCAGCTGTGGGTTGATTGTATCGATTCCTGATCATTGCTTTCACTTCTATTTTACTTAAGTTTATCACACACCAGCAAGCTTCTTTCGATGATAATTCATTCAGTCCAGTATGATATAATACCGGTCGGGTATAAAAGTCATGGCCACACCAGGCCGCCAAGCCAAGAATGCTGATCCATAGATTTAATATTTCGTCTCTTGTCACAATGAAGATATATATTGTAGTCAGTTTGGTATAAAATTATAATGAATGACATATTCTGATAACTGCATGAAGATTGATCTCTCTATATTGTTTCATTTTCTTGTAATAACTATTTTTCCGAAATGGAGGGGTATAAAACCCAAGGCTGGGAAAAATCGAAATGTTTCTTAATTTCTTACGATTTTATCAGTTCAAGAAATTCTTTTTGCCCTGATGATATTTAAATTTGATTATTTATATCATGTGTACATAGAAAATATAATAAACATATCAAAATCACCTTAAATGATCAATTTTCTTATTGTCTAATGGTTTCTATTGTTAGATTAACAGTACTAAAGGAAATGACTGAACTAGCAGTAAACAAAACTTTCTTCCCTTTCGATCCTTTTCTTTAATTACCGTATTTTGCCGCATATAATATGCATCCGATTTTCAGCGTCAGATCGGCGGGAAAAAAAATAACTTCGTACATATAAAGTTTCAGTTTTATTGTATTGTATTGTAAAGTTTAAGCATTTTACGTCCGCTACGGTCAGGCGCGTTAGCATTGCCCCACAACAGGACGTAAAGTTTGAATGCTTCTTGGCTGCAAAATGCGGCAGATTCAGTGAAATGTGAGTCATGCTGAACTGCCAGTGCCTTCCCCTGAGTAAAGTAGAAGCACTGTAATTTAGAATTTTGAACGCCAGATCGAAAATGGGCATAAAACTGCAGAGGAATCAATGCCAATTTCGGCTGCGAATTGAGATTTCTCTGTCTCACCCGAGAGCATACTAGTTCATGTTGCTCTCTCTTAGGGCCGTGTGTAAGGCTATGGACTGGTTAGAAATGACGAAAAACCCAAGTTATACAGGGTTGTCAGATGTGCGGCCCTAAGTTTGCAGTATAATATATATAAAATAGATATATAAATAATACAGAGGTATACATAAATATATGAAATAAGTAAGAAAGGAAGAGAGAGAGAAAAAAAAATGTGGAATATATCCAATAAAAAAAAAAAAAAAAAAAAAAAGAAATAAAAACATTTAGTTCTTGCCTGTTTGGTAAACAATAATAGTTTAGATGTATAAAATAACAGAACTCCAAAGGCTGTTTGCCAGTTATCATATAAAAGTGCTTAATTGTTTTTTGATCACTAAATTGGCAAGCTCATTATTGGATAGTAGTTATGAAAAAGTAAAGTGGTATTATTCATGAACAGGTGCATTTCATTGAAACATGGTTTCAATTACAATGTTAATTGTTGTTGTCAAATTGCATTTTTGTGAATACAGTCTTAAGTTAAGATGCAATTAGAATTCAATTGTAAGAAAATGGTAGACTTCAAAGGTTTTTGAATATTTTACAAGCATATAGGTAAACAAAAGAGCCATCTAGCTGTCTTATTTTTTTACCTATATGTTTGTTTCAGTTTTACCCAGATGCCCCACAGGTAAAAGTTGGTCTCATATTCCCTGTTCTGGACTTAAAAAAATTTGGAACATTGCAATGTGACATTACACGAGTAATGTTTTTTCTATTTGTTTTTTCTTGATGGGAACAACAGACAAATTACCGTAAGGTTTTCCCCGGTCTCGTCACCAAAGGGCATAATTGGAGTGTGACAAGGGTCATTTCTTAGGGTACTGTTCTTTCTATCTTGTTAAAAATAATGACAAAATAGTTTTGTTTGACAAAACAATAATTTCCAAGACCCAGAGGATTATAAAATGTGTGTATATCGAGTTTTAAGTCGCTTGACTCATCCAATAATTAGCACCTTCTCAACTGCCGTAATTTTAATCCGTTTCTTTTGAAATTCACACCTAAGTGCAATTAACACCAAATGCTTTGATAGCATGTCACTGACAGCCAATTAACTGCAATGCTTCATTTAACCCTTTACCACTCAGATACGTATATTCCCGACTCGATCCATTACCACTCAGACCCGTATATTTACGACTTTATCGATTAACGTACAGATACGTATATCCCCGTGTGTCGCCATTTGAACAAATACGTGTTTGCCCGTGTCTCAAAATCAATCGCGTTATTTTTACCTTTTTCCTAAATATAAAAACGCCGGATGTTTATTAATGTTAAGTTTGGTCTTTTGCCAACAATATTTGCGAAAAAAACAAATATGTTTCTATACAAAGTTTTTGTGTAATTTACAACCAAACACACCAGGGGTTTCTTCTACTGAATCACGATGACCTTGCCTGACCGGAATGGAAAATTACTGGGTTGAGTTACTGAATGACGCAATATTTGTGTGTCGGTCGCGCATGATTTAGGTAAAGACAATTAGCGCTGTATAATCAGTTAGATTCAAGGGATTTATGGTTCAAGATAATTAGTTAATTGGGGATTATGATACCCTAGGAATGTTTATACAGCGGATGCCACCCGGAGCGTGGCGAGCTTTGAGAGAAATAAATTACGTAACAGTACCCAAAAGTGTACCCAGGTGTTCATCGGAAGGGCAATAAAACCCACAGATGGGTAGAAGGCCTTTCATTGGTCAATAGTTTCAGCCCCTTTAATGAATATTAATTTCTAAAAAAAAAATATGCGACGTCTGATCAGGGTCTCACCGCCGACACGTTAACAGACAAACAGATGCAATTATTAAGCGGCACCTGATCAGGGTCTTCAGGTTTTTGGACCTTATAATGCTACGGCACCCGGATCAGACCCTCCACAATTATTGCCGCGACGTCTGATTCAGCTCCAACAGCCGACGGTTCATTTTATTTTATTTTCCGCGACCGAATAGGTTTGGAGGATATAGCGACCGTCCAAATGTCCGTCCGTCCGTAGACACAACAGACAGATGCAAACAATGCAGACTCGGATCAGACGCCGTACTATTATTGAACGGCGTCTGATGAGGGTCAGCATGTTTGTAGAAGGCATCTGAGACGGCGCAGACCCGGACAAGACGCTGCGCAACGGTTATGCGGCGTCTGATCAGGGTCTTATCGGCGACGGTGGTGTTTTTTATCCCTAGTCTAAACAGGTTCGGAGCCTGGCGTCCGTTCATTCGCCCGTTCGTAGACACAAAATTATGAGTGACAAGACGCTGTGCAACGGTTATGCGGCGTCTGATCAGGGTCTTATCGGCGACGGTGGTGTTTTTTATCCCTAGTCTGAACAGGTTCGGAGCCTGGCGTCCGTTCAAATGTCCGTCCGTAGACGCAATAGACATATGAAAACAATGCAGATCCGGATCAGATGTACAATTATTAAACGGCGTCTGATGATGGTCTGCATGTATGTAGACGGTATCTGAGACGGCGCAGACCCGGACAAGACGTTGCGCAACGACGCGGCGTCTGATCAGGGTCTTATCGCCAACGGTGGTGTTTTTTTTTTAACCCTAGTCTGAACAGGTTCGGGGGATATAGCGATTAGCGTGGCGTCATTCACCCAACCGTCTGTATAACAAAAGACAGAACACAAAGGTGCAAACAGTGCAGATTTGAATCGGACGCCATACAATTATTATACGGCGTCTGGATAGGGTCTACAAGTTTGTAGACGGAATATACGACGGCACAGACCCAGACCAGACGCTGTACAATGATCATGCGGCGTCTGATCATGGTCTGACCCCCGCCGGTGCGTTTTATTTTTATCCCCTGACCAAATAGGTTCGGGGATATAACTATCAGCCTGGCGTTCGTTCGTCCGTCCGTCCGCAAACAAAATTATGAGTCTGGCGTCCGTTCACATGTCCGTCCGTTCGTCCGTAGACACAACAGACAGATGCAAGCAATGCAGATAAGAATCAGACCTGTACAATTATTAAACAGCGTCTGATGGGGGTCTACAGGTTTGTACACGGCATATGGATCGGCGCAGACCCGGACAAGACGCTACACAACGATAATGCGGCGTCTGATCAGGGACTAATTGCCGACGGTGGTGTTTTTATCCCTAGTCTGAACATGTTCGGGGGATATAGCGATCAGCCTGGCGTCATCCACTCAACCGTCTGTATAACAATAGACAGAACACAATGGTGCAAACAGTGCAGATTTGAATCAGACGCCATACAATGATTATAAGGCGTCTGGATAGGGTCTACAGGTTTGAAGATGGCATATGCGACGACACAGACCATGCGACGTCTGATCATGGTCTGACCGCCGCCGGTGCGTTTTATTTTTTATCCCCTGACCAAATAGGCTCGGGGATATAACAATCAGCCTGGCGTCCGTCCGTCCGCGAACAAAATTGAGTCTGGCGTCCGTTCACATGTCCGTCCGTCCGTAGACACAACAGACAGATGCAAGCAATGCAGATTCGAATCAGACTTTAAAAATTATTAAACGGCGTCTGATGAGGGTCTACAGGTTTGTAGACGGCATATGGGTCGGCGCAGACCCGGACAAGACGCTGCACAAAGGTAATGCGGCGTCTGATCAGGGACTCATTGCCGACGGTGGTGTTTTTTATCCCTAGTCTGAACATGTTCGGGGGATATAGGGATCAGCCTGGCATCATCCACCCGTCTGTGTGTATAACTATAGACAGAACACAAAGGTGCAAACAGCGCAGTTCGGGATCAGAGCCCAGAAAATTATAATAAGGCGTCCGATCAGGGTCTACAGGATTGTAGACGGCACAGACCCAGACCAGTAGCTATCAACCTGACGTCATCCACCCGTTAGTCTGTATGACAATAGACAGAACACAAAGGTGCAAACAGTGCAGATCGGGATCAGAGCCCAGACAAATATTATAAGGCGTCTGATCAGGGTCTACAGGGTTGTAGACAGCACATGCGATAGCACAGACCCAGACCAGACGCTGTACAATGACCATGCGCATCAGATGTCATTGCACCTGAGTGTTGGGTAAAAGTCCCACCAAATTGGAAGCAATATCTCCAAAATGTCCTAAATAGTGTTGATGGGGATGTTATACCTCTAATCAAACAAACAAATCTTATTTATAAAAAAAAAAAAAAAAAAAAAAATACAGAGACGGCTCTTTGGGGTGAGCTGGCTATGGGGTGGTTGATACATTTATTAAAAAAAAAAAGGTAAAGTTGGGGATGGGGGTTCAAAAAAGGATAGATAGGCTGTAATAGTTATTTTAATCTTATGCAAAAGCACTGATTTTTTCATAAACAAAACACACCCATGTGTCATAGCACATTCTTTAATTTCTCCAAAATGGCTACTTTTCCATTGAAAACTTTTATATTTTTCTTATTTATACTCAGAACATAGGTTGTGGGTGCCGATTGAGGCAGTTCTAACGAGTACCCACAACCTTGGTCTTGGTGCAGAAATAAGTAAAATAATGTATACCGGGTTCAGATAGATGTTCATTTCACAGACTTATGAACATGATCTTATTTCTGCATAAAAAGTATGTTATGAAAACTTGTTGGAAGACCCTCAGTGACATGCCCTAATGATTACCTACAAATGCGTTTTTGTGCGGAAATAAGAAAAATAATACGTGGATACCCCTGTTTTCTGGGGCTATGGTGGTTAAAAATACTTTCTCTGACCAACCCAAAACAGAAATTTTTGCTAAAGAAAATATTTTGCTTACTTTGACACTTCATATTTTAAAAACGCAAAGAGAAACTATAATAAATTTAGTACCATTGGAAAGAAAATTTAATTTCCTAGAAACTTTACATTTACATAAATATTGTCAAATGTACAGAAAATACTAAAATAATCATTTTTGTAACATAAGGGTGAAAATCACACAAAAATGCCAATATCTCTGTTCAGATAAGACTGTCAGGCCTATCAGCCATATATGGACTATTGGTTATTGATTTACCTATATCAGTGTTCTGTTAAGATGCTGTATTGGATAATTTTCTGAGTGGTAAAGGGTTAATTACATACAACAAGAGGGCCCACAGGGCCCTGAGTCGCTCACCTGTCTATCACTGTCTCGAGTACATTCTATTTTAAGCTATGGTGGCCATCTTGTTCATCAGCAGTGATTTTAGCTTATTTGGTAGGGAGTAACCTAGGTAACATTCCTGTGAAGTTTGAATCAAATTTGCCTTAGGGTTTAGGAGGGGTTCACGTTTGAATCAGATTTACAATATTTTTCTATTTTTACCTTCGGTGGCCATTTTTTTCATTAGAGCAGGATTGTTTTAGCCTTTTTGGTAGAGGGTCATCTAAGCAACATTACTTCAAAGTTTGAATGAAATTGGCCCAAGAGTACAGTAGGAATTGTCATTTGAAGATTTTTTTTTATTTTTAGCTCTGGCAGCCATCTTGTTCATTGGAGTGGAATAAGGTTTAACTATTTTGGTAGGGAGTCACCTAGGCAACATTCCTGTGAAGTTTAAAATCCAATTGGCCCAAAGGTTTAGAAGGAGTTCGCATTTGAAGCAAATTCACAATGTTTTTCTATTTTTAGCTCTTGTGACCATTTGTTAATCATTATGCTATTTTCCTAGAGGGTCATCTACACAACATTCCAATGAAGTTTAGAAGCCTTCATGGTGAAGTGGTCATGCTTCTTGCCTTGTAAACCAGGGGTAGCAGTATCCATCCCAGGCTTCTCCAGACTGTCAGATTGGTTTTTAAACAGAGGTCCCATCACTGTATGACCTTAGCTTTCGGTGAGACTTCAACTCAAACACTCACTCCTATGAAGGAACCTTTATGCCAAATATGAAGGCTGTATCTTAAATGCTCCAAAAGTTATGACAAAGTAGGTCAAAGGTCAAGGTCATGGCTAAAAAATTTTCAATGATTGGGAAAACTTTGTCACAGGGAACATACATGCCAAATATGAAGGCTCTATCTCATATGGTTCAAAAGTTATGATAAAGTAGGTCACAGGTCAAAGTCACAGGTCAAATCTTTATATGAGTGGGAAGCCCTTGTCACAAGGAACCTACATGCCAAATATGAAGGCTCTATCTCAAACAGTTCAAAAGTTATGACAAAATAACCTACTGATCTACTTTTTGATTTGACATGACCCATAATCGAACTGAACTGAGATATTGTCCAGATGATCATTCTGAGCAAGTTTTATGATCATTTGACTCAAACTGTGGCCTCTAAGAGTGTTCAAAACTTTTTCTATGATTTGACCTGCTGACCTACTTTTTGACCCGACATGACCCATATTCAAACTTGACCCAGATATTGTCAAGATGATCATTCTGAGCAAGTTTGATTATGATCGGACCAAAACTGGGGTCTCTAGTGTGTACACAAGGTTTTTCAGCAATCTGACCTACTTACTGGCCAGATATCACCCACATTCAAAATTAACTGAGATATTGTCAAATGATCATTTTTAGCAAGTTTGATGATGATCAGACCAAAACTGTGGCCTCTAGTGTGTTCAGAGGGTTTTTCTATGATTTTATCTACTGACCTACTTTTTGGACCGACATGACCAATATTTGAACATGACTCAGATATTGTCAAAATGATCATTCTGGGCATGTTTGATGATGATCTGACCTAATCTGTGGCCTCTAGTGTGTTCACAAGGTTTTTCTATGATTTGACCTACTGACCTACTTCTTGACCTGAAATGACCCATATTCGAACTTGACCGAGATATTGTCAAGTCTATCATTCCGAGCAAGTTTGATGATGATTGGACCAAAAATGTGGACTCTAGTGTGTTCACAAGGTTTTTCTCTTATTTGACCTACTGACCTACTTTTTGACCTGCCATGACCCATATTCGAAGGTGACCAAGATATTATCAAGATAATCATTCTGAGCAAGTTTGATGATGATTGGACCAAAACTGTGGACTCTAGTGTGTTCACAAGGTTTTTCTATGATTTGACCTACTGACCTACTTTTTGAACCGACATGACTCATATTCGAACGTGACTAAGATATTATCAAGATGATCATTCTGAGCAAGTTTGATGATGATTGGACATAAATTGTGGCCTCTAGTGTGTTCAGAAGGTTTTTCTATGATTTGACCTAATGACCTACTTTTTGACCCGACAACACCTATATTCGGACTTGACTGAGATATTGTCAAGATGATCATTCTGGGCTAGTTTGATGATGATCGGACCAAAGCTGTGGCCTCTAGTGTCTTCACAAGGTTTTTTTCCTGATTTGACCTACTGACCTACTTTTTAACCCAACATGACCCATATTCTGTCTTGACCGAGATATTTTGTGGTCGTACAAAATGTGTGCAAGTTTAGTTAAAATCAAATCATAAATGAAACAGCTATCATGCAGACAAGACCAAAATAGACAATTTTTGCCCTTTCAGGGGCCTTAACTCCGTAACACATAACGGGATATGGCTGGTTCAAGAAAGGAACCAAGATCCCATGGTGGTACAAATTGTGTGCAAGTCTGGTTAAAATCAAATCATAAATGAAGATGCTATCGTGCGGACAAGACCAAAATAGGCAATTTTTGCCCTTTCAGGGGCCGTAACTCCGAAGCACATGATTGGATATGGCTGATTCAAGAAAGGAACCCAGATCTCATGGGGGTACAAGTTGTGTGCAAGTCTGGTTAAAATCAAATCATAAATGAAGATGCTATCGTGCGGACAAGACCAAAATAGGCAATTTTTGCCCTTTCATGGGCCGTAACTCAGTAACACATGATGGGATATGGCTGGTTCAAGAAAGGAACCTAGATCTCATGGAGGTACAAGTTGTGTGCAAGTCTGGTTAAAATCAAATCATAAATGAAGATGCTATCGTGCGGACAAGACCAAAATAGGCAATTTTTGCCCTTTCAGGGGCCATAACTCAGTAACACATGATGGGATATGGCTGGTTCAAGAAAGGAACCTAGATCTCATGGGGGTACAAGTTGTGTGCAAGTCTGGTTTAAATCAAATCATAAATGAAGATGCTATCGTGCGGACAAGAAATTGTTTACGGACGCACGCACGGACGCACGGACGCACGGACGCACGGACGACGGACGACGGACAAAATGTGATCACAAAAGCTCACCTTGTCACTACGTGACAGGTGAGCTAAAAAGGCATATGGAATATTTTTATACTGAAGTTACTCTTCTAATTTACAAGTAGTTGTATTGTTTAGAAAAAGGATAAAATAAAAAATATGAAACAAAATAATAGATAAAAGAGAAAACAAACACAGAAATATGCTGCATGTCACTTGCCTTAATGTTTGTATGCGCATAACCCAGGTTAATCCCGTCCAGTAACTGTTTGCCTGTACACCGGACGCTAGAGCAGCAGGTGGAAAAATAGTATTGTTGACCTTTTTTGTAAACAGTGCCAGTTTACTACAACAGATGTGATTGCATGTCACTTGCCTTAACGTTAGTATGCGCTTAACCCAGGTTAATCCAGCCCAGTAATTGTTTACCTATACACCAAATGCTAGAGCCGCGGGTGGAAAAAAATCCCGAAAAATACCAATGCCAATCTTTTTTTGTAAACAGTGCCAGTTGCTGTGTAAGTTGCTGTTGTCAACCGGAAATATTTATCATTCAGCAAAGTTGTCATTGTCATTAGATTTCGCGACTTTTTGGCTTCGAAAAAATGGGGGAAATTTTTACATTTTCTTGTTCTAATGCATAACACGCACCAAATTTTGATGCCATATTTAGGAGTAAAAAAGTGTGTGTTACACACGCCAAATATGGTAAGTCAATCTAAAAATAGAAATAATTAGAAAATAAGAAAATTGGTAATTCAAGGTTGTTTTATAGGGACAGTCGGCAGGGACCTCTTCAGTTAAAAGAAACAAATAACGGCTATCTTTCCCGACATTTTTCTCATTTGGTGGAGGTAAAAGTTTCGTTTTTATCGCTAAAATTTGATCATTTTTAAACAGTTTTAAAAGCAAAATGTGTCTGATTTTTGTATCAACAATCATCAAAAATATACGGAACAATAACATAAAGTAAGTCTTTGCCAGAGGTTTGAGACTGATTTAAAACATTTCTTGTGCACATTTGGTAAGGTCATATGGCAGAATACATGTACCTTTGTTTACACCTCCGAAAATGGCGGATCTAAGCTGAAGTGACGTCACGCTGATTGTCCTTATATTTTGTTTCATTTCTATGGTCAAATGATGACAATAATCAAATATTTTCAGGACAAGTTATTTAACCTGTAAAGCAAGAAATTAAGTAATATTATCATTTTTGCCGGTCTTGGCTTTTATACCCCTCGATTTCGGGAAAACATTTATTTCAAGAAATTAAAACAATATAGAGAGATAAACATTCATACAGTTGTCAAATATGTTTTTATAATAATTTGATACCCAACTGACTACAATATATATCTTAATTATAACAAGAGACGAAATATAAATTAAAATCTTCGGATCGGCATTTTCAGCTCGCCGCTTTTATACCCGATCTTTAATACCTCCAATTCATTCCTAATAATATAGAACCACAATTATTTGTACCACCAAACCTTGAATTTATTAATTGCTGAAAACCCTCTTAGTGTATGACAAGAGATTAACACTGCCTTGAGTTTTGGGGAACACTTCCGTAATGCCAACAATATGTGGTTGTTGCATATAAATAAGTGTTTCCAACTCTGTCAGAATTGTTGTTTACTGGTGGCACGTGCTTAGACAATCCTTCACTGCCTGTGTTCCCTTCTATCTATCTATCTATCTATCTACTGATACAACGTCGGTCATAATTTTGACCATTACCGCAGGTGTACATTACATACACTCCAGGTTTGCAGGATGAAAAGCTACACAGTAATCATGTAATTACGGTAGGGATTTTAAACCTGCACAGGGTATGGTTCTCCCTGCACAGGGGGCCTTCAGTTAACATCCCAATCCGAAGGACGGTGCACTTTACAGGGTCCGAAATTAAGCTGGCATTTAAGCAAAATGCGAGTGAGAATGTCAAAATGCGAGGACAAAATATTTGTACAAGAAAATTTTCGTGAATGCAAAAAAATGTCCATTCGTCTGTAAAAAAACAAAAACGATAATACAGAAGACAATAATAAGGCAGGATATGTGTCGCCGGTGTGATGTATCAGAGGCCAATAATGGCGGCCGAAACCCATCAAAATTTCGCTGACAGTTATCACTTTTGATTATTTGTTTCTCAATTGTCTGATAATACTTTACATTAAAATTATTAAAGAATGAAAGACAAATGATTATATTATATCAAAATAATTTTCTTTTTTTGAAAATATCAAAATCACACGGAGAAATTTTGTCTATCTATCTATCTTCATATACTGAGTCGGTCATACTTGGCCATTACACCTCAGTTGGGTGGTGCGCTAAATTTAGAATTTAGCAAAAAAAAAAAAAAAAAAACACCCACTGGATGAGTTCTTAAAACTATTTACAATCTTCTTTCAGAGGTGTACTAAAACGCACACCTCTGGATCCCAATCTACACCATGCGGGCTTTGAACTCCTCTGCAGTTTTGGCATTTACCACAGAGGAGGGAAGACTTTTCCACTGAGGAATAGTTCTGAGAAGAAAGAATTCTTCAGGGCATCACTATAGGCCTGGTACCTACGATATTGACTGTCGTTTAGTTTTGATGCCCTTGTTTGAGTTGAAGTAGTCACAGGGGTCAAGTATTTATCTTTATTAAGAGACACTGTGTCAGAGTGTATCTTATAAAAGAAGGTTAAAGAGGACTGCTCGCGACGGGCCTCCAACGATGGCCACTCCAGCTCATCGAGCATTTCACCAACACTACTTCTGTTCCGCCATCGCCTGCAGATCCATCGGGAAGCCATCCTCTGAACCTTCTCAACCTGCTGAACCCGAGTTTTAAAATGGGGATGCCAAACAGGTGATGCATACTCTAATTGAGATTTATGGACATCTCGGCCCCTGACAAACCCGGCCCCTAGCAAACTCGGCCCCTAAAAACCCAGTCCCTAGCAGCATTTAGGTCCTAAAATACAATGTTTTTGTTTCCGAGCATCAATTCGGAAGGTGGATAGGTAGTTTCACAGAAAGTTTGAGCATTTTTATCGTTTTTAATACGAAACCTTATCCACGATAAAAGATCGTGGAAACCCATGCTGTAATTGGGACGGTTTTGGAATTGTGTGTGGCATCACGAAAACATGCCTATATAATTTTGACCACCTGCAACCACACTGTTATATGGTAAAACTGGGGTTTACAAGGGTTTATATCAATTTACTTTTTTTCTTCTCAAAAACATAGATTGTTGGTTCATGTAGGAACCGCCTCGTCGATGCCGTTTTTACAAGTTCCCACATCTGTTTGCTCAAAAACATATATTCGGCTCACAAGGTTCTGTGAGGATTGTTGGTACTTGTTAGAATCGCCCTGTCAATGTGATTCTAACAAGTACTCAAATTGTATGTTTATAGCAGAAATAAGAAAAAACATGTTCATGTTTCACCTGAAAATTTTCATATTTGGGTGGTGAAAAATTCAATATTTTAGAATAAGCTTGTTTTTTTGTGATATTAACATTTCCAGTGTAAAACCAAATGTAAACCTATAGAAAACAGTATTCGCCCTCCAGTCGGGGCTTGGAGAAATAGTTTGGGCTGCATGGTGCTTCCACGCAGAGCTGAATCTGACCACACACGAGTACTCGTAAACTGCATAGAAGGACTAAGCCTGCCCAGGCAAAGTGGTGTGAGTCAGTGCATATAAGCCTTCTGGTTTCATCTGGTGGAATAGGGCTTGAGATGTCATTTCATCTCAATGTCGGGTAAAATTCCCACAAAATTGGCGCGGGGGCCGTCATACTTTCATGAACAGCAGAAAAATAAAATTCATTTCTTAAATGAACACACCAGTACCTTATGGGTTTATGTCGGGTAAAAGCCCCACAAAATTGGAAGCAACTTCTCCAAAATGACCTATACAATGTTGACGGGGTGTCAAACAATCAAGATCATTGGTATTAGTAGAAAGAGGCTAATGTCTGTGGAATGGTGAAGCCCTGCAAATGATAATAAAAACAAAATGGTTCAATTTTTGTAACTGCGCAACAGAACATACTACTAGGCAGAGATGTAATTAGTTTATTAATTACATCAGAAGGTGAGTGACAGTGGACCCACAGCAGCGTGTCATACACTGGTTCAGTTAACGGCATTAGGTTCATTTAACTCATGTGAGATGGGTTACTCACATTTTCAACAAAATGTGTTCAAAGGGTAATTTAGGCATTTGTATCTATCTATCTATCTTCTTATACTGAGTTGGTCATATCTGGCCATTACCTCAGTTGATTGGGTGGCTAAATTTAGAATTTAGCTGAAAAAAAAAGAGGGGCACTGGATGCGTCCTTAAAACTATTTACAATCTGCATAACAGAGGTATCCTAAAATGCATACCTCTGAGTCCCAATCTTACACTGTGCGGGCTTTGAACTCTTCTGCGGACTTGGCATTCACCGCAGAGGAGGGAAGACTATTCCATTGGGGAATAGTTCTAGGAAAAAACGAGTTTTTCAGGGCATCACTATAGGACTGGTATCTACGATATTGTGAGTCGTTTACTTTTGATGCCCTTGTTTGGGTCGACAGTGTTACAGGGGTCAAGTACCTATCTTTATCAATAGACACTGAATCAGAGTGTATCTTGTAGAAGAAGGTTAAAGAGGACTGCTCACGGCGGGCCTCCAGGGACGGCCACTCTAGCTCATTAAGCATGTCACCGACACTACTTCTATTTCACCATCACCTACAGGTCCATCGAGCAGCTGTCCTCTGCACCTTCTCCACCTGCTGAGTCTGAGTTTTAACATAGGGGTGCCAAATGGGTGATGCATAATTGAGTTGAGGGCGAACCAATGTTTTATATGCAACATCCTTTGTCTGCCTAGGTGCAAAAGCCAAGTTCCGTCTAAGGAATCCCAAAGTCCTAGTTGCTTTAGATGTAATCTCTGAGATATGTTGACCCCAATCAAGATCGTCAGTGATGGTGATACCAAGATATTTGGCGGATTGAACATGCTCCAAAACTTGCTGGTAAAGAGTATAGTCAAACTTAATTTGCTTGTCTGGAGGGTGTCGTGACACTCTCATTGAGTGACATTTGGCCACATTGAACTTCATTTGCCAATCTGCCTCCCACTGTGCAAGTTGATCCAGGTCATCTTGTAAAATAAGACAGTCAGAAGGAGAATGTATGTTCCTATACAGGACACACAAACAAACGGACCGATGACCTGATATTATCGGGGAGATCATTAGTGAAAACCAAGAAAAGGACCGGTCCAAGGACCGAACCTTGGGGGACTCCAGATAAAACAGGGACTGGATCAGACTCTTGGCCATCAAGTACAACTTCTTGTGAGCGCCCAGAGAGCCATGAGCTAATCCACCTATGCGTGGATCCTCTTATCCCATAGTACTCCAGTTTATGTAATAGCCTTCTGTGAGGTACCTTGTCAAAGGCCTTAGCAAAGTCCATGATGATCAAGTCGGTCTGTTTGTGGCCCCATCCAGATTGCTCACAATGTCATGGTAAAATTGAACAAGCTGCGTTTCGCAAGACCTTTGACTCCGGAAACCATGTTGACAGTCAGCAAGAATGCTCTCAAAGGCTAAGTGCTTGTTGATGTTGCTTACTAATATATGCTCCAGGGTTTTGCAACAGATGCATGTTAGCGACACTGGTCTATAATTTGCTGCATCATATTTTTCCCCTTTTTTATAGACAGGGGTTACATTTGCTTGTCGCCAGTCATCTGGTACAGTGCCCTGGGCAAGTGATTGATTGAAGATAAAGGCCAACACAGGAGATATTTCAGCACTACATTCCTTAAGTACCCTGGCATTCAGGTCATCGGGCCCAGATGCCTTATGTATCTTGAGCTTACCTAACAGTTTAGCGACCCCATTGGGGTCAACTGTTATGTCCCCCATAGAGGGGAACGGACTTGCACCTTTAGATGGTAGCTCACCATCAGTTTCACGCGTAAATGCTGATTGAAACTGTTTATTGCAAATATAAGCCTTATCGCGCGCATCTGTTTTTAGAATTCCATTTTCCCTTAGCGAAGTGATCCCAAACGCATCCTTTTTCAGGGACTTTACGAATGACCAAATCTTTTTAACTTTACCATTCTTTTGGAGACTATCGGGATCTATATTGTCATCTTCAAAGGTAAAGATGCTGGAAACATGCTTCCAATATGCATCTCTTATAACCTTTTGCACATGTGCTCTGAACCGTTTGTAATGGTTCTTAACGTCAGGGCTGCTAGACTTGCGAGCATGAAAATACATTCTATTCCGTCTTCTGATGAGATGCTTGATCGTGTTATCGATCCATGGTGCCCTATATTTTGTTTTGGTCATTTTAGTTGGTATAAACCTTTCCATTGCCGTGGTTAATTCGGACTTAAAACTGACCCACAGGTCATTAACTGACATGTGTGAGAGGTCAGAGGAAAGGAACGAATCCTTAAATCGCGCCATATGGTCTCGCAGACCATCCATATCCGCACGTTTGTAGAGAAAAACTTTACGCGGGACTTGTCTGATTCGTTTAGCTTTTATGTCATACTCAACAAGGACTATGTCATGATCAGCTTTGCCAATCGGGGGCATCCCCTTAACTCGGCTTACTGGGGATGGAGAATTTGTAAACAATAAATCAAGGGTCTTTTCTTGTCGGGTGGGTATGTTAACAACTTGGGCCAGGCAGTGTTCTTTAATTATGTCCAAAAGTTGTTGGTGTGTCTGCCTTTTAGGCACCCCATGGAGCACCTGCATGCTGCTCCATTCAATGTCACCACAATTAAAGTCTCTGCCAACCAAAATATGGGCATTTGCATTTGACATTATCCGAGACAAAGATGAATTAAAAGCCTCTAGATATTCTGGGTCAATCTGATCTGGTGGGCGATAAAAAGATCCAAGGTACAAAGTCCTACATCCAATGATGTTCAATTTACACCAAACTAGTTCACAGTTGGTGTCCAACTCCGGAGTTTCTGTACAGAGTAGGTCTCGCTTGAAAGCCACGAAGACACCTCCATGTGCATCCCCAACTCTGTCTTTCCGGATGGCCTCAAAGGATTCAGGGAAAATTTCCGAGTTTTTAATTTCTGGGGTTAACCAAGACTCATTGCCCAAAATGATATCTGGTTTTGCCGAGTCGATAATTGTATGAAGTTCAGCCCTTTTATTCTTTATTGACTGACAATTCTTTATTGACTGACAATCTGCTTGTCTGGAGGGTGCCATGACACCCTCATTGAATGACATTTGGCCACATTGAACTTCATTTGCCAATCGGCCTCCCAACGTGCTAGGCTATTGTACATTAAAAATATGTGTAATTGCTTGATAATAAGTCAATTCCAACACTAACAGATACATATTCTAATTTTAGGGGCCGAGTTTGTTAGCGGCCGAGATGTCCTGTCACCGTAATTGAGGTCTAACCAAGGTTTTGTGTGCAACATCCTCTGTCTGCCTAGGTGCAAAAGCCAAGTTATGTCTAAGAAACCCTGTCCTAGTTGCTTTAGAGGTAATCTCAGAAATATGTTGACCCAAATCAAGATTATCAGTAATGGTGATACCAAGATATTTTGCGGATTGGACATGTTCCAAAGTATGCTGATGTAATGAGTAGTTGAATTTAATCTGCTTGTCTGGAGGGTGCCATGACACCTTCATTGAATGACAAAAAAAAAATGACATTTGGCCACATTGAACTTCATTTGCCAATCGGCCTCCCAACGTGCTAGGCTATTCAGGTCATCTTGTAAGATAAGACAGTCAGAAGTAGTATATATATTCCTATACAAAACACAATCATCAGCAAACAAGCGAACAGATGACCTGATATTATCAGGAAGATCGTTAATAAATATCTAGAAAAGGACCGGTCCAAGTACCGAACCTTGTGGGACACCGGACAAAACAGGGACTGGATCCGACGCTTCGCCGTCAAGTATAACTTGTTGTGTGCGTCCAGAGAGCCATGAGCTAACCCACTTAAGTGTGGATCCTCTAATCCCATAATGATCAAGTTTAGCTAGTCGACATTTTTTGTAACAAGCTAAATTTTGCTTGTGGCAAAAATATTTAAGTTCGGACTCTGCTTTATGACATTCATCTCTTCAAATGATGCTAATGGAGCGTGTTCGGACACCGAAATTTTATTGCCGCTGCCGGGGATCGAACCCGGGACCTCTAGCATCAGAGGCAAGTACACTAACCACTATCACACTCTTATAGCTATCACGCTCCTCTTGGCGTTAAGGCAAAACCGGACAAAAGAAAGCTATCAAGCTCCTTGGAAATTGGAAGCAACGTCTTAAAAATGGCCTAAACTGTGTTGACGTAAACCTCATTTCAAACAAACAAACAAAACTACCCCACCCACCAATCAGCTGTTTTCACTCCTGCCACTGTTGCTAGTGCTTTCCTTATTCCTAAATATTCACGAATAATCTAAAAATACACGCAAAAAAAAAATCTTTTTCGGCTTTTTCTTACCTGGATAGCATCAAAGAATTCGATTTTTGAATATTATTTCGCAATGTTTATTCTTCTATGTCGAATGATGATTATTAAAAAGCATTTTTCGGAGTTGCGGCCCTTGGGATAGGTGCAACGAATTACCGACATTACTCGCAGTCGGTCATACTAAATTCCGCAAGGTACCGCTTGGCAATTACCTCCCCTCCTTCAGAATCAGAATTGTTCAGAATCAGAATCAGAATTGTTACTGGTGACAAGTCAAATGACATTCATACACCAGGACCTGTAATGTGGGAAGTAAGTCCCTAGCTCTAATCAAAGAGGTAAATTTAGCTACACAATCATCAGCACCTTCAGCTGTCGAAATACTCGAATCGGGAAGGGCATTCCAATCTCTAATGGTTCTGTTGGAGAACGACTCTTTATAAATGTCAGTTCTTGCAGTAAGGGTCTGAAACGCCAACGAATGGAGATTTCTACATTGTGTACCTGGGGGAACAACGTTTCACCATTAACACTAAAACAAGCCTAAATCCACAAATTATCTTATTAACCCTTTGCTTGCTTATAGGGGTATAAGTGGATTTAGGCCACTGTGAGGGCTCTTTTAAGGTTTCTGATGAAACGGCAATGTCCTGTGGTTGGATGCTGGCAGCACCCTTTAGACCTTTGTATAAAAGGATTAGCCTACTGTCTTTTCTCCTTTTTTAGAGAGACTCCCATTTTAATTTTCCGAGTATTCTTCCAAGTGTCCTTCGCTCTGGACAATTTTTGATAGGTCTAGACCCGCACTGCATGGCCTAGGTCGTGGAACCCCTAAATATGCCATTCGTAAAGAATACAACGAAGACAGCTGATTATCCCAAATGACAGTGTATTCCGTTATCGATGTAACTGAGTGAGTGTTTGAGTTTTATGTCTCACCAACAGCTAAGGTCATACGGAGAAGTGACCTCGATTTAAAGACTCATCCGAAAGCTGGAGAAGCCCGAGATCGATCCTGCGACCCCTGGTTTACAAGGCGAGTAGCATAATCACTACACCTCGGGGGCTTCTATCGACGTCGCTGTTTTATTTTTTAGAAATAATTAATCAGCTAGCAAGGGCGTCTGCTGTTACATAAGTGTATACATTGGTTCCCTTGTCGTCAATAGAGCGTGGTAGCTGTGGAGCGTGGTAGTTCAGTGGTTAGTGCACTTGTCATTTTGGAGCGTTGTAGCTCAGCGGTTAATGTACTTTACATTGATACTAGAGACCCCCGGTTCGATTCCCGGCAGCGGTAATAAAATTGTGGTGTCCGAACATGCTCCACTGGCATCATTTGCAGGGGTGTATGCCACCAGTGCACCGTCCTTCGGATCGGGACGTTAACTGGAGGGAGAACCACCCCCCTGCGCAGGTTAAAGACCCTTACGTAATTACACGATTACTGTGTAGGCTTTCATCCTGCAAACCTGGAGTGTATGTAATGTACACCTGCGAGTAATGGTAAAATGTGACCAATTGCAGTATCAGTAGAAAGAAAGAAAGAAAAAAATGTCTCCGCTAGGTGGCTACAACATTTCCGTTATTCGTTATTTGCGTAACGAAGCGTGCGTGCGTGCGTGTGTAACGAAGCGTGCGTGCGTGCGTGTGTGTGTGTTGGGGGAGGGGTTAATAACGAAGGGAGACCAATCTAATACGTGTAAACAATGCTTTATTTTAAAAAAAGAACTATCAGCTTGATAACAGTTTCACCGGTTATACATGTCAATGCCGTTCTTAAAATTGGGATAAGTATCGAGCTAGTTAATGCCAGTTTTGGATGCGAATATGCAGTTTTCTGTATAGCTTAACATGAGAAGAAATGTAGACTACTCATATATAAAGCCATTTCAGAATCAAAGCTAGACTAGACCAAGTCCCTACATTTACATTTTTACCGTTTATACTTTTATATATCAAATGAAAAAGTGGAGGCAATGATCAGAAATCGATATACTTAACCCACAGTTCCATCAGATACACCAAAGGGAAAGAAACACAAACATGAAACAACAGACCCAAATGGAAACATCAATAGCGGAAAGCCAAAAGGACAGTTACTTTCCCACCAAATGGCCAATAGGCTATCCAAAATAAAATAATATAAGCGACATTAATACCCAAAGACAAACCACAACAAAAAGAAACCGCGACAGAAGAACCACCTTGGAACGGTCAGCGGAAACGAATTCCACTGGGGGAGGGGGGCCGCTTAAATCGATTATACGTGGCCACAATTCTCGCCCTTACTTCCGTCGAGATTAAGACAAATAATTTGTTCAGTCCACATGAAGGTCCCTTTAAACAAAAAAGAAATATGATGAATAGGAGTGTGAAGGCAATGGTCAGGAATCGATACAAATTAACCCACAGCTCCCATCAAGAAACCAACAGCTCCCAGAAGTGATACCAAAGGCAAAGAAACACAAACATGAAATAACTAGACCCTAAATGGAAATATCAATATGGAAAGGCAAAATAACAGTTACTTTCCCCCCAAAAGGCCAACTGGCTTTTCAAAACAAAATAATATAAGCTATACACACACTCAAAAGACAAACCATAACACAAAAATAAACCGCGTCAGAAGACGGCCAGTGAAGCGAATTCAACTTGTGTGTGTGTGTGGGGGGGGGGGGGGGGGGGGCTTAAATCGATTTTACGCAGCTCCAATCCTTGCCCTTTTTCAGTCCGCATGAAAGTCTCCTAACTCATCAGTGCAACAGCATTTCAGAGAACACAAAATTAAAACAACCACAGAGATGAAACAACGGTGACGACAGCAAGAAACCACACCGATGGTCCGATCAGAGACAGAGCATCAGGCACCAACCAACATTACATAAAATTAAATTCTCTCTTATTCTCAGTAAGCCTTTACGCTGGAACCGTCATAGAATCCGATACCTGACAATTAAAAGGGAAGCAAAGTTGTCAACTGTAACTGGGTTAACTACCATGCATGCAGTCTGTCGTGAAACATTCATGATGCACAAAATCGTTTTAAAATGAAGAAAGATTTAACGAAATTGGGTGCTGAAGTCATTGCAATTATATATTTTTCTGAATTTATATAATAAGTCACTATAAAATTCGGGGTCCGATAGACCTTGTTGCAGAAGAGATTTAAGTCCAACACTGAATTTTGAAATTAAATCGGAATGACGTCTATAAAATTTTGTAAAGGCTTTGCGTAGTTTATGATACCAATAGCCCTGATTAAGAAATTTAGTAGTTAACAATTTATTCGAGTGTTGAAGTCAGTTACATGACTAGATACTCTGGCAAATCGAATTAATTGCGAAATATAAACGCCATAGGATGGCGCGATAAGCAACAGTATCGCTTGAAGGGCCCCCATATGTAGGACGCCAGGTTCTGCAGCCTTGTCAGGTGTTTTTTTTTTCTCAATGACGTGAGTGAAATTATCTTGAACCTGGTGAATAAATAATCATTCATAGATCGGTTGTGGTGCATGGAATATATACATGTATATTCATTTTGGATACATGTCGCCAAGTGATGAAGTAAAGTAATTATGGAAATGTTTCGCCATGAAAACGCATATTTCCCCGTCTGTGGGGTAGCCATTAGAAGGCCCGAAAGCAGACTTTGAAAAAAGGGTTGCGATTTTAGAGGTATTTTGCAGAAGAAGGGGGAATCTTAATAAAATCTTGATTTGGGGCCCATTGCTTTCTGGTGAAGTAGAAGTAAAACAAAGATCAGGAATCGATACAATTAACTTACTCCACCCATCAAAGACACCAAAGGGAAAGAAACACAAACATTAAGCGACCAGACCATAATGGAAACCCAAACAAAGGAAGGCCATAAGGACAGTTACTTTCCCACAAAATGGCCATATGGCCATCCAAAATAAAAAGACACAAGTGATACACACAGTAAGTAACAAACAACACCATAAATAAATCGCCACAGAAGAACCGCCTTGGAACGGTCAGTGGAATGATTTCCACTGGGTGGCTTAAATCGATTTTACGTGGCCACAATCCTCGCCCTTACTTCCGTCGCGATTTAGACAAATAATTTGTTCAGCCCGCATGAAGGCCTCCTAACTCATCAGTGCAACATCTCCGTGAACACAAAAAATCAAAGAACCACAGAGGTGAGACAACGGTGAGGACTCGACAGCAAGAAACCACTGAAATGCTGGAGCAAAAGAAAACCAACAGTTAGACTTCGATGGAAAACTGCATGGGTTTGCACCCCGCACGGCCTGCATTAACCCCATTAAACTAGGGCATAATTTTATTGTAACCCAGCGGCGCCATAATGATGATGAAGCAAACAAAAATACAGAATCTAACACCAAACCAGTCAATATCATAATGAATAAATCGGTATAAAATGTACATACAGCAGTATGGTTTTCCAACATGGTCGTATTTTCTCATATAGTAGTTTTCCCCTCTTAAGCGCCTGACAGGCGTTTTCTTACATAGCCGTACGATTTTCCCTATTAGTGGCATTTCTCAGTTAGTCACTTCACAGACGTGTACAAATTCAGTGATAGAAGAGTGCTCTTGAAAAACTCGTGGTTGAACGGGCAAAATCTTAACCTGACCATTTTTTTATCTGTAGCAGAGGTCATTTCATTTTTCTTCATCTTAAATTTTGTCACAGAAAACATGACTTCACATTTCTTACGACTCATCTGCTGCTGGCAGGTGATTCATATGAAATGCTGAATCTAATCTCTGAAAAGTAAGATAAAATTGTAAAGTTGGGTCTGCTTCAAAATTTGTGTAGCGCTTTTATGATGTTCGATTTTATTTTATTTTTTCAAAAGGCATGTGTCGTCTGATCATTCGTGAAATTTTTCAAATTAAACCAGTACATGTATACAAACATGCGCAAGGGAATGTTTGAAAGTACCCTGGAGTGAAACTTTGCCTAAAACTGAATAAAAGCCGAACTACATTTTGTGCGGACTCATATTTCTATGGCAGTCAAAGCCGGAACAACTATAAAACTCCTGGGACAGCTAGAAATCTGTCATTAAAAACTAGTTGATGTCAGTGCAGTCACAAAATCTCAGTGCAGTCACAGTCCGTGTAGTCACGTTAAACTTTACTGGCAACAGTTCTGCTGTATGTTGTAAGATCGCATCACTTAAAACATCAACACTTTCATTGTTTAACCCTTATCTTGCTGTTCACGACAACCCCTATCTTTGCAAACAGTGTAGATCCAGATCAGATGGCTTCTGAAGAAGCCCTCTGATCAGGATCTACACTGTTTGGCATTCAATTTATGAATTTGTAGCAATAAATTACATAAAGAAATTTGATTGGTTGATAGACAGAAATGGGTGTGGCTTAAATGAATAATCAGCAAGTAAGGGTTAATTATCAAGTACCGGTCTAATCTGTTTCTTTATCTGCTTGGCATAAGAATGGTACAGGTAATGAAATCATCAGAAAATGCACATTTTCTTTCCAACTTTACAAACCCTGGTTTCTCCAGTTTTTGAGAATGAGCCATAAACAAATAAATAATATATTCTACCAGCGAAGACTCTGATGAATGTGCCGATAACCTATGTAAATTGTCCAATCCCACGAGAACATGTGGCTCTAGTCGGAGCTTGCGGTTACACAGGCTGATCTGAGTCTCAGCTGTTTACAAATGCTTTAAATGGGGTATTGGGTTTTGCGACGGCATTTTAAATGAACAAACAGACAGATGGCAAAATGATACTGGTTTTTGAACAAACACACTCATCTACGCCCCTTAAGCCACGGTCACAAATCACTATTCGAGTCCCGAACAACTACTTGGCGACAGATTTGCAGTGAAATCGGGCTGGAGTCCGGCCGGCGTCCCGCTGGATGTTGGGGCGTCGGTGGTGATCGGGAGGGCCTCGGTGAAATTTTAATTCGCACTTAAAATTCTCACCGAATTCTCTCCGTCTACTAGGTCGGTGGCACATCGAATAAAAGTCGAGCAGAGCTCATACCGATGTCGGGACAATGTCGAAGGCGTCGGCTTGCATCCGGTGGTCGTAGAGCGGACACCGACCAATCAGATTATCGGGCAGTAATCGGCCGACGTCCGGCCGACGCGCAGCCGGCGCCCGACAGGTAATCAAACGGAATCCGCTCGACGAATCCTGTTTCGGCTGTAACCGCTCGATCGCCGACAGGTTTCCTGCCGGCGTCCCAATGATTGACGCTCGACTATGTAAGAGCCCGATCTCCGATGCGTTCCAGTTTCTATCAGACCAGTAGGGAGCATTGTAAACGCTTGGTGGGATAAGAAGCATCTTGCTCCACCTTTATTCGAAGAAAGTTTTCTTCGACGTCAACAAATTGAAGGATGTTCACCCACCAACAGAGCTGACCCAGTTGTTGCGCAGGCAGGAGAAGATGCAGTTTATATAACCCTGGACAACTGGACCATTCCCGGCGGTTGTTAATCCCTCCACTGCCCGGCGACGGACCATGCCCGGCCGAGAACTGGGCGGACAGCTGCGGAACATCGACCGATGCTTGGCTGGCCAGTAACAATCGCAAGGTATACGACCGGCGTACGGCCGGTAATATGCAGTGCACCGGCCCATTTCCGCCCGGCGTATACGCCGATGCTTCCCCGCAAAAACCTGGCAGACACCGCTCGATTCCCGACGGATGTCCCTCCAAGCCCCGCACGGCATACTGTTTGCCAAAACCGATCCAGACACCCGCTTCCGACCCCTTCTCGACTTGGACAGCTCGGCCGATCACCACGTCTAGTATTTGTGACCGAGGCATTAGGTAGTTAATAGTGGTGCAGAAATGAAAATACTAAGTGGCAAGACATGATTCCAGATACGGAAGTCCTGAACAGGGCAGGGATGCAAAGCGTGCATACTCTTCTAAAACTAGCAAAAATAAGATGGACAGGCCATGTTACCAGAATGAACCGAGGAACGTTTGCCAAAGAAAATTCTCTATGGAGAACTAGAAATGGGCAAACGCTCCCAAGGCGGTCAGAAGAAGCGCTACAAGGACGCCCTCAAAGCCTCCGCCAGGGACTTCAACATTCCAACAGAGTCGTGCGAACAAATAGCACAGGACAGAGCAAAGTGGCGAGATCTCATCGAAAGGGGTGCCAATGAATATGAGGCAAAAAGAATCAGTGAAGCTGAGCAGAAACGCGCACAGCGCAAAGCCAGAGCTAAGGTATCACCAACAGAGCTGTCTTCCTCTAGCCTCTGTTGCTTTATTTGCAACAGACAGTTCAGAGCTAGAATCGGTCTTATTAGCATATTAGAACACACAAATAGTACCATTTCTCTAATATGATTAAGATTGGTCATTGTCAATAATGACAGACGAACTATTATAGACCATCAAAAGTACGGGTCGGTCTTAAACGCTGAATTCAGCGACCTCCTGATCAGCGTAAGGGGTCTAAAACGCTTAACTGCTGAACTTTATTATGTCTCCTCCCTTTTCGGGAAGACATATTGTTTTTCCCCCGGGCGCCTGTCCGTCTGTCACAAAATCGTGTCCGCTCTTTAACTTGAAAACCGTTATCTTCATGAAACTTCATATAAATATTAATCAACAATATAGGACATGCAGAGCACCAGAACTGTAACTCCCGCATTTATACTTTTTGAGTTATCTCCCTTGGAAGTTTGTCGGTATGTGTGTGTGTGTGTGTGTGTGTGTGTGTGTGTGTGTGTGTGTGTGTGTGTGCGAATTCGGGTTTAACGTCGCTTTCAACAATTTTTCAGTCATATCACGACGGTGTCTGGTTGCGACAGGGAGCTCAATGCTCACGTTTATAGTGCTGCCTCACTGAAGTATCATGTCCCAGACACATTACATGATACCACACCCAGTCACATTATCCTGACACTGGATCGACCAGTCCTAGCTCTACCCCGTAAATCTGAGCGCCAAGCGAGGAGCAGCTAGTACCATTTTTAACGACTTTGGTATGTCGCGGCCCGGGATCGAACCCGAGACCTCCCGTTCCCCGGAGCGGACACTCTACCAACTGAGCTATCGGGGCCGGTCGGTATGTATGTATGTATGTATGTATGTATGTATGTATGTATGTATGTATGGGCAAATCGTGTCCGGTCAATAACTTTCTTATTTTAAGATGGATTTTGAAATTACTTGGCAGAAATGTTTACCACCATGAGACGAAGTGCCGCGCGCATAACCCAGGTCGGTACCTCAAAGGTCAAGGTCATACTTAGAGGTCAAATGTAAAAAGGGGCATTTTTTGTGCTCAGTCAATAACGTTTAACCACCATGAGTCTATGTGTCGCGCGCATGACCCAGGTCGGTATCTCAAAGGTCAAGGTCATACTTAGAGGTCAAAGGTTAAAATATGGCCCTTTTTCGTGTTTTGTCAATAACTTTCTTATTTTTAGATGGAATTTTGAAATTACTTGGCAGAAATGTTAACCACCATGAGTCGATGTATTGCGCGCATGATCCAGGTTGGTACCTCAAAGGTCATACTTTAAAGGTCAAAGGTCAAAAAGGGGCATTTTTTCGTGTTCGGTCAATTACTTTCTTATTTTCAGATGGATTTTGCTTGGCTTGGCTTGGCAGAAATGTTAACCACCATAAGACGATGTGCCGAGTGCATGACCCAGCTTAGTACCTCAAAGGTCAAGGTCATACTTAGAGATCAAATGTCAAAAAAGAGGTCCATTTTATGTTTGGCCAATAACTTCCTTATTCTTGGATTGATTGTGAAATTACTAAGCAGAAATGTTAACCATCATGAGACGATGTGTTGCGCGCAAGGCCCAGGTCGGTACCTCCAAGGTCAAGGTCATACTTAGAGGTCAGATGTAAAAAAGAGTCTTTTTTCGTGTCCAGTCAATATCTTAATTATTTATGGATGGACTTTTTATAGTAACCTTGCAGAAATTTTCACCTTCATTAGACGATGTGTCGTGTGCAAGACCATGGTCCGTACCTCCAATGTCAAGGCCATACTTAGAGGTCAAAGGTCAAAAAGGGCCTTTTGTCGTGTACTGTCAGTAACTTCCTTATTCTGTGATGGATTATGAAATTGCTTGGCAGAAATGTTAACCATCATGAGACGATGTGTTGCGACCAAGAGCCAAGCCAGCACATCAAAGGTCAAGGCCAAACTTAGAGGTCAAAGGTAAAAAGGGGCTTTTTCATGTACAGTCAATAACTTGCTTATTTCTCGATCAAACTTTTAAAGTTACTTTACAGAAATGTTCACCTTCATTAGATGATGTGTTGCACACAAGACCCATGGCAATACCTCCAATGACAAGGTCATACTTAGAGGTCAAAAAGGGGGGAGACGTCTGAGTTTTTGTAGAAAAACAAATTCCAGTTGGGATTGATTTTACGGCAAATCGGGTTGTTTTATTGTGCAGTACACAGATAAAGGAAATTTCGTAGCAGAGAAATGATTATAACTATTATTCAATTCATTTTGAGCATATCGTTGATCAGGGGTGGGCGAAACCCCGGAGTACCCGGAGAAAAACCAACTGACCTTCTGTTGCAGAACTTGGGGTCTCACGTGTGGCCTTAGCGGGGTGAGAACCACAACGGCGAGAGACCTCATGATTAAGAGTCAGCGCTCTTACACACTAGGCCAAGGAAGCCCGTTAACTTACTTTACTTGATAAGCATGGTCTATTAGGCCAACATGTCTATGTAATGTTACGGGTTATGTACGTATTGGCTCTATACATGATATTTAGATGAAACCTTTAGGTACTTTCTTATTTCTGCTCCAAATATACACGAGAATCACCTCTCTAAGACTGTTATAACGAGCAACCACAATGAGGTGATTCTAGAGAGAACCGGTCACTACCGCTATCATCTAAACCCATGTAAACCCCAGTTTACCTTATATAAAATGGCGTTTATGAGGTTATCATTACATGGGCTTGTTAACCTAAAGCAAATATCAGCCAGCGTGATATCTACAACTGCTTGACGGATTTTTTCCTGGGTAACATTAATACACCGACCTTGACCTACTTTTTAAAAGCTTGACCATCAGCCACACCTTTTGGTTGGTCAGTGATAAGGCTTCCATAGTTCAAACGCGCTGTCCGGGGGAGTGGGGAGGCATCAGTGTCTTGGCCCCGCAGACTTGCAGAGTGCAGGTGAGCAGGATATCTGAGCAGGGATATCTTTCCCGGGGGTAATGGTAATCCAGCCGGAATATCTTCACCCCCACCCATGAGCAATGGTAAAAGATGTGAAATACTGATTCATACAAGCTATTTAGCTAGTGGTAATGTAATGTCAAGCGGCCCCCGCCTACTGGGATTGAAGAAATAAATGGGCTGCATGATGCTTCCTCGCAGAGCTGAAACCGACCGCATATGAGTACTGGTAAACCGCTCAGAGGATCTAAGCCTGTCCAGGTAAAGCGAAGTGAGTTGGACCGCCCATGCTTATAAACCATTGGTTTCACTGGGCGACAGGGCTGGAGATGTCATTTCATCTCAATGTCGGGTAAAAGTTCCACAAAATTGGACGCAGCGTCTCCAAAATGACTTGTACAGTGGTGACGGGGACGTTTAACCTCAAATCAAACAAAAAAAAAAAAACAATGTAATGTCAACCATAGAACTTTGGACATCAGTCTCGAAAGATTTGGTACAGCCAAGGCTGCCCCACTGACTTTAAGGATTTCATCAGTCAATTACCGTAAAACTCCTCATAATTTGGAGTCTTTGAGGACTT
The DNA here is from genome assembly GCA_963580285.1 of Lucinisca nassula. Classification (NCBI taxonomy): domain Eukaryota; kingdom Metazoa; phylum Mollusca; class Bivalvia; order Lucinida; family Lucinidae; genus Lucinisca; species Lucinisca nassula. The sequence goes on along the minus strand of OY757014.1, from coordinate 173,524,673 downwards.
CCTGTAAATATTCAAGTCAGCATCATGGAAATGATCAGGAAATCATTTCTACGGTTTCTCTCTCTTCCGCTGATTCAAGAAGGGCAGTTGTCAGTTTCGTGCGAAAGAGAGAGCAATGAAGTGGTAAACCGTTTTATAAACCGGTATACCGACCAAAATAGTGTCGACTCTCAACATAATCTGCGCAGTAAAGGCGATAAAATGTTAATTGTAAAAATAATTGAACCCACGCGGACAGAAGCCGGCTGTTTAAGGCAGTAAAATATTTGAAAAATAACTGTCAGAAGTGGGATTCGAATCCACGCCGGGAGAACCCGACTGCGACCTGAACGCAGCGCCTTAGACCGCTCGGCCATCCTGACCTGTGACTATATGGATAATTCCAATTAATGGTATCCATATTTCGAATTATGGATATCCATAAATAGATCTGAAATGGATATCCATAATTCGTCTTTGCAAATAATACAATAAATAATGACTGAAACCAAAGGCTTTTACGGTGTATTATGGATATCCATAATTCGAAATATGGATATCATTAATTCAGCCGCATTTATAGACATCCATAATTCGATTTATGGATATCCATAATTCGATTTATGGATATCCATAAATCAGCGGAATAATGGCTATCCACATTTTGATTTATTGATATCCATAATTGGAATAAGTGATAACAACAAATCGAATTATGGATATCGAATGGATATCCATAAATCGATCTGAATTAATGATATCCATAAATCGAATTTTGCATGTCCATAATTTGATTTATGGATATCTATAGTTCGAATTATGGATATCCATTATTCGGCTGATTTATGGATATCCATAATTCGAATTATGGATATCCATAAATCGAATTTTCGTATATCTATAAATATGGATTAAATAGCAAAACGACGCCCCATATTTACGGCTTTTTCTTGGATTATTTCACTCATTTGAGCCGATCGTTGATCAGAGGTGGGCGACAACCGGAGTACCCCGCGAAAATTATCTGACCTTCCGTTGCAGAACTTGGGGTCTCACATGTGCCCCAGAGGGGCTCGCGAAACTCAAGGGTGAGAGTCCTAATGATTAAGAGTCAGCCCTCTTACCCATTATGCCACGAAGACCTGTTAATTTATTCTACTTACTAAGAGGCAATAATACGGGTAATGCAGTAAATAAGCCCCCGTCCATCGGGGCTTAAAGAAATAGATTGGCTGCATGAAGCTTCCACGCAGAGCTGAAACCGACACGCACATGAGTACTGATAAACCGCTTAGAGGATCTAAGCCTGCCCAGGCAAAGCCTTGCGAGTCGGCCCGTCCATGCTTATAAACCCTATTGGTTTCATTGAGCGACAGGGCTTGAGATGTCATTTCATCTCAATGTCGGGTAAAAGTCCCACAGAATTAGAAGCAATGTCACCAAAATAACCTTTACAGTGTTGATAGGGGCGTTAAACCTCAAATCAAACAAACAAACGGGTAATGTAGTGCCTCTATACATAATACGAGGGCTGATTGATATGTTGTGAGCCTCGTATTGAAGGATGTACGCAGGGATGTTCTTTTTAAGTCCTACTTTTCTCTGACAACATGTGTACCCAAGGACTGATCTAGTTTGATCAGGTGTAGCACTCTAAAGTAAACAAGACAAGCAGCTTTTGCAAAGTGGACACAATCGGTGGAAGAGCAGTGATCCAATGATTGCATAAAAAAGGTTCCATAATAACACCTAAAGATATCCATAATGGCAGTAACACTAGGGTAAGATGCCCCTTCATAAAATTATGCTAAAGTGAAAAGGTGGGTGGCGGATTCTAAGTGCGGCAGACAGAGCCTTGAGGATGACCCCCATCCTGGAAGGCCTGTCAATGTTGCAACCCCAGAAATGGCCAATAAAGCCATGATATTGTTATGACTGAAGGAAGACTCACAGAAAGATATACAGCCAGTAGATTTGACATTTCACAGGAAAGAGTACATTCCATTCTGACAGAGGATCTTGCAATGAGAAAGCTTTCGGCCCGACGGGTACCAATATTTCTGACAGTTGATCAGAAGCACATCAGGAGCACATTATCGCGTGCTATCTTAACCCGCTGTTTGGGGAAGATCCTGCCAACTTTCTTCAAAGATTTGTCACATGGCTTCCATTTTACCCTACAGGCCAAACAAAAATCGAAACAACGGAAGCACCCTGGCTCGTTTTTCTTTAATACACGGGTGGTAATCAGGGGAACTAGCTCGAAAATGAGTCAATGGAAATTTGTTCCCTCGACACATCCGGGAGCTCTCGAGCTAGCTCCATCACCAGAAAACTTAAAAACAAAGGTAGGCCGCGAGGAGTTTTATCACCATTTTTTTTCTTTGTAAACTATTTATTAAAAAATCCGGCAATGCAGTTCCACATAGAAATGATTAAACTTTGTACCTCGCTAGAATTTGCCGTGGAAATTTGCAGCACTGGAGTATGAATGAAACTAAACTTTTTATCACGGACCTGAAAAATTGTCAATTTATGTCAACACGGAGATTTTGGCCGACGATTTTTTCATTTTCCGTCAAAAGTACCCCCTTCACACCCCCCAGAAGTAACAGTCCTAGTGAAATGAAACATGGAACGTTTGAAATAAGCAAAATATTTTGGCCGTGATTACGTAACTTGCGACTTATGACGACATTACTGTCCGAGCTAGTCTTCTCGACTATCGAGCTGGTTCACTCGACATGGAGATAGTGCCCTCAAAGATGAAACATTCATCAGATGACTGGGGCCTGATTCGATGTCTTTCTATGGTCCCACTCAGTTTATCCAACTGGTTTCTTTACCTCTGGCTAGTGGGCCTGGTGGTTAAGTGCGCAGTCTGTCTGGTTTAACCATTTAGCTGCAAACTCAAATTGAGATTTGACATAATACATTTTTATATTGAATGTTCGATTTTCTTTTCAGATGGACGCTTTCCAAGGAAAAAGTTCCAAAGGACCATTCCTGAGCAGAAAAATACCGGACATGCAACAATATATATTTGACTAAGTATCATCCCTACATTTTGAGTATTATATCCGATAGAGGCTTTTGTCTGTCTGTCTGTCTGTCTGTCTGTCTGTTCATCCGTCTGTACGTTTGTTCGTTCGTTCATTCGTCTTCCAATGGACCCATCCATCTAAATACCCACTCACTTATCCCTCTCTTTAGTGTACCCATCCATCCAACCAACATCCATTCATCCATTGGAAGCAACTAGGTGGGCGAAATTCTAAATTGGAAGCAACTAGGTGGGCGAAATGACTCAGGGGGGCGAAAAGACCAGGTTTGTGGACGAAACAGCTATGGGTGCAAAATGGGGCGAAACTACCAGGGAGGAACGACTGAGGGGCCGTCTTGTGGGCATAGTATCTTGTTACTCCACTAGCCAGAGGTAAAGAAACCAGTTGGATAAATTGCCTGGAAAGACATCGAATCAGGCCCCAGTCATCTGATAGATGTTTCATCTTCATTTTTTGAGGGCAATATCTACACGTCGAGTGAATTGGAAGGAGGCGAAGCAACTTGGTGGGCGAAATGACTCAGGGTGCGAAAAGACCAGGCTTTGTGGAAGAAACAGCTATGGGTGCAAAATGGGGCGAAACGATCAGGGAAAAACGACTGAGGGGCCGTCTTGTGGGCATAGTATCTTGTTACCCCACTGGACAAAGGTAAAGAAACCAGTTGGATAAATTACCATAGAAAGACATCGAATCAGGCCCCAGTCATCTGATGGATGTTTCATCTTCATTTTGAGGGCAATATCGCCATGTCGAGTGAACTAGCTCCTTGTCGAGAAGACTAGCTCGGACAGTAATATCGTCATAAGTCGCAAGTTACATAATCACGGCCAAAATATTTTGCTTATTTCAAACGTTCCATGTTTCATTTCACTAGGGATGTTGCTTCTGGGGGTGTGAAGGGCGTACTTTCGGCGGAAAATGAAAAATCGTCGGCCAAAATCTCCGTGTTGACATAAATTGACAATTGTTCAGGTCCGTGATAAAAAGTTTAGTTTCATTCATACTCCAGCGCTGCAAATTTGCATGGCAAATTCTAGCGGGGTACAAAGTTAAATCATTTCTCTATGTGGAACTGCATTGCCGGATTTTTTAATAAATAGCTTACAAAGGAGAAAATGGTGATACAACTCTTCAACACCTACCTTTGTTTACAAGTTTCGTGGCGATGGAGCTAGCTCGAGAATTCCCGGATGTGTCGAGGGAACAAATTTCCATTGACTCATTTTCGAGCTAGTTCCCCTGATTACCACCCGTGTAATAGCAACCCTTAATTGTTTATTTACATTGGCATAGTATTGTCTTGTAATTGAAGTGCCAGCAGGCTTGTAATATTTCAATCCCATAAGGCACATTGCGTAAATGTGACGTCACATCAACGTCGATACAACGTCATGACGTTTATGCAACGTCAAATCTACGTTGCACCGACGTTGATTTGACGTTGCCATAGCTGCGTGTGCCTGCTGGGAATATGATCCGTTTGGAGTCCCAAAACACCTGGCAGATTTTCCGCCATCTTCCAAAGGGAAACAACCTTCGAGACTTCCTGTTCGCTTTTCTATAAGCCCTGTTTCACTGAAATGGGGTCTACTCTTAAAGGAAAGAATTTGCTCCTCAGGCGCAAATTATTTGCTTTAAGAGTTGGCCCCTATTGACATGGGAGAAAAAAAAAACTTTTTCCAGGAGTTGCGCCCGTGAAGGTGTTTCCATTCCCCTTAAATATTTATGTTCTATGAAAGGGTTATCCTTTGGAAGCAAATTGCACCACAGAACTGACAGTATGAAGTGTTCAAGTTTTTCTGGGCCACAATAGCTAGTTAGACCTCCTCAGTGACCATAACATATTTTCGAAATTCCATAATGGAATCAATTATTTTCGAAATTCCATAATGGAATCAATGAATGATCCCAAAGGACAATAAAATAATCAAAGCGCCAAAGGCACTGAAATGACAGATTCTATGAGAAAATCATAACACTATGAAAACTTTCAGAAAACCTTTCTAAAAAGATCTTAAAATTTAGACTGAAGGTGGTTCTGCAAATTCCAATACATGATATGTTTGCAGATGTCTATAGACCGGTGGCATTATAAAACGACATTCGATGTTTCAAATTTTTGAAAGAAACTATTTACGTTTTCAAAACCAAACATTAAAATTCAAGTTTTAAAAATGCTTTTGTCCATAAGTGACAGTTTTTGTCTGGTCGGTTGTGGACAACTCTATTCTGCCTGAATGTTCTTAATGACACTACGCTGCGTTCGCTAACTACATGCAATAATTCGCCATACATTTACGCTTATTTCATCCGATTCACCCAATGCTCGTCCCCGCCCATAGGGGCTTGAAGAAATATATTGGCTGCTTGATGCTTCCACGCAGAGCTGAATCCGGCCAACACACTAGTACTGGTAAACCGCTTAGACGGTCTAAGCCTGTCCAGGAACCGCGGTGTGGTTTCATTGGGCGACAGGGCTTGAGATGTCATTTCATCCCAAGGTCGCGTAAAAGTCACACAAATTGGAAGCAACGTCTCCAAAATGACCTTTACAGTGTTGTCGGGGACGTTAAACCTCAAATCGAACAAACAAACAAACAAATTCACCCTATGTGTCATGCTCTATTACGCACGCGTCGCCTCGTCATACCCTACACCTGTACGTCGAAACACCCGGAAACGGCGATCGGCGTGATTCACGCTGAAGTGCGATTTGTCACTGAAACGCATATGTCAGTCGCTTAGACGCCAATTTACGCATTTCATGCGCTAGCGTAAGTGTTCCGTACTGTGTCGACGCGTTAACTTTGGTCACGACGGGACGTCTAGCTCTCAAACGTGCATCGCATAAGGGTGACGATCAGTGTCAGTGCTTATTAGTCGGTAGTTGAGACCCCTTGTTTATCTACAAGTACAGTGAAGCAGCTGCCGGCGGAAATCTGTTTCGCATATGCGTCTTTAAATCTATCTTGACGTACTGACGTCGGTCTTCCGCTACGTCGACGTCCACTAGCGTCTTCTGTATATATTAAGATGTCGCTCCAATAAACGATAGATCACACACACGTGGCACCCAAAATCAGAGTCAACGTCATCCACTTTCCGACCAGCTTCTCACTGTCCAGGGGCACGCTTACGGTCCTTTAATGAAAAATGTTGCAATCCGCTCTGACTTAATGCTTTTTGAAAACAAATTTCAGTTTCTTCTTTCTAGGTACGATCTTACATTACACATTAAAAGTTTGATCCTGAACATGTGGTTTCTATCTGTACTGGTGTGAATCTGGTGCACAGGATCAACGTGGCCGAACTGGTAACCAGACGTCACGGTTGATTGATTTAACCTTTTTAGCTTAAGGGCATGGTGCCAAAGCGTGTTGTTATCGTTTGGTTTCAGAAATCAAAGCACTGAGAATGAGGGGTCTGGGTTGGAGTAATAGTCCTGGGCTGATATTTAAACTGTTTTTTTTTTTTAACTCTGAAATTCCAAACAAATAGTGAAGATTTTGATAAGAAGACGCGCACTGCACCGTCTGATCTTGGTCTACACTGTTTGCCAAGCTCACCCTATGATTCCAGGATAACTCTCTTCCGTCTTATGGAATACCCTGATCTCAGTGCGGCTATTTTCTACAAGACAAAAAGTTATTCCGACAAGTCAGTGATAGTCACGTAGACATTAGCACTGAAGCGCTTTTCTTATTAGCAACTTCGGGTCGAATGCCTAACAATCAATCCAAACATAGCCACAACGTTTGTCAGTGTTGGGTACCTGTAAGTGTTATCTGTCAAATCTGCACATGAATCAAATGTTGGATCTGGCAAACAATGTAAACTCAGATCAAACGTCACAGAACACGGTGCTGATCTTGTTCTACACTTTTTTTGCATTAGTTTAACCGTTCATTACTAGCCTGTATTTAGACACAATCGGCATGAGTGTTGTCAGTGCTTTGATTTATTCACTGCCTTGAGTTTCTGGAGAGCACTCTTCCATCACTGAAGTTGGGCTCGTCCATTTTGTTAAAAATAAGGCACCTAGAATTATATCACAGGACCTACACCTTATCAGGGTTGAAAGGGAAGTCTTTCTTTCCAATTTCTACGCGCAAAGTCAATATACACCTAAGTTGTAACTAACCTAAACTTGACCTTGAAAGTCAGAAAGAAAACCCATTAATATTCTTGTCTGCAGCTGACCTGGTCCAACGGCGGGCTGGTCTTTAAGGATTAAATATTGACAGCACTGATATAAAACATTGTAAAACCTGAGCAGACTGCTGAGGAGGCGCCGCATTGATCTGTATGGTGTACCAAAAGGGTCAAAATGACCGATACCGGTCTACCCGCATTTTAGATATACGGGTATACCCGTAAATTTGCGGGTACACCCCTAAATTTGCAGGTACACCCCTATTTCAAATGCGGGTGTACCCGTAAATTTGCAGGTACACCCGCATTTAGCGGTCTACCCGCATTTTACGGGTACACCCCTATATTTGCGGGTACACCCCTAAATTTACGGGTGTACCCGCATCTTAAAATGCGGGTATACCCGTAAAAATAGGAGTGTACCCGTAAAATGCAGGTCTACCCGTAAATGCAAGTAAACCGCTATTTCTTATTTTCCAATTATCCAATCAAAATGAAGCTTACATATCCACATTTTTTGGATAAGGCTCTTATCTTTCTTGCGGCGTCTTTGATATACCTGTCCAATTCATGCTGTGTAAACACTCAATAATTTCAAATTTTAATGAGAATCAAGAGCGTTTGTGAGGCGACTAAACGGGAATTACGACTAAGTCGGAAAAACTAAAGACTATCTCGGAAAACTTCTATCAGGCGCTTAAATAGGAAATACGACTATATGAGAAAATACATCTACATGAGAAAACAATGCCTAGGTAGGCAAGATTGCGCTCATTCCGGGTGGTATCACGCGCGCGAGAAAGAGGTAGTGAATTTTTCGTTACTGCTACCCATTTACACGTGGGTGGAGAGGGGCGGTGTCATTAATTGTCTCGTCCAAGGACAGATCTCGGCACCGGTGGCCCGATTTGGGTTTACCCGTCGCATGATGCTGCTGATTCATATGAAATGCTGATCGTCAAGTCGTCTGCTTCAAAAGTTTGTATTACGCTTACAGGAAAACTAATACCCTTGTACAATTTTGATTACTGCGCCAAACCGGACTACATATTGTGCGGACTCTTATTTCTACGGCGGTTAAAGCCGGAAGAACTGAAGCCTGATTTACTGTAAACGTGTAGCACAGCAAGAATAGACAGATGGAATCTGTGATGGAATCTGTCATTAAAAACTACACCATCCTACTTATCTTACTCATCCTCATCCGGTGAGACGACCACCCCTACTTTGTTTACTTAAGGGGAATGGGAACACCTGGCACATTTTTTCGACATTTTTCAAAGGGAGACAACTTTTGGGACTTCCTGTTCGCTTTTCTTTTGGCTCAGTCCTGCTGAAAAAGCGGTCTACTCTTAAAGGAAAGAATTTGTCCCTCAGGAGCAAATTCGTTCCTTTTAGAGTTAACCGCTATTGACATGGGAGACTAAAATACTTTTTCAGGGAGTTGCCTCCCCTGAAGGTGTTCCCATTAGCTTTAAATATGTTCTATGAAAGGGTTATCCTTTGGAAGAAAGATAACACCTAAGAACTGAAAGTATGAAGTGTACACGTTTTTCTGGACAAACTAGGTAGTTTTGGTCAGTTTGGCCTTATCAGTAAATGGGAACAGTTTTCTCTGTAGAAAGTGTGGTTTAGGGGGGTCTTTATTTCACGGACTTGTTCACGTGATGGAGTGCTTTATTACAATATGAAAGAAAAAGCATCGCAACCCGTATTGTAATAAACTTGCAAAAAGTGCCCAAATCATATCATATATATTTCATATATATTGTAATAAGGCACTCAATCCGTTTTGTAAAAATGATAATTTTTTGCAACGTTATTGCAATAAAAAGCTAAAAGGTTGTCTTTTGAAACAAAGAACTCATAAAAGAACGAAAATCGGAGACTCGGTTTTATTGAGTCTCTTCATATACAGCAATATAGTTTGCAAGGCTGCATATGCCTCCTAGCAACGGCTTAAGCGATTTTCAAAGTAACAAGAATTGGCTCAATGATCCCAAAGGAAAAGAAAATATAATCTACATTATGATGAAGCACGGGAGACTTTTTACGGCCCCCACACGGGTTATAACAAAACACGCCTATTAATATATATATTGCAATTTAATCTCCAAAAATTAAAAATTTGAGACAAAAGATTCTGATATATTTTATATTTTTGCTCAAAACATAGATTGTGGGTACTCGTTAGAAACACCTCTCTGGACATTCTCAGATATTTTTTTTTTTCATATTTCTGTTCAAAACATAGATTGTGGGGTACTCCGTCGGAAACGCCTCGCTTAACATTTGCATATTTCTGCTCAAATCAAAGATTGCAGGCACTCGTTAGAACCGCCTCAGTATGGGAAAGACCAGTTCTGCTTTCGTATGGCCGGGTGGTTTTTCCCAGGGTTCTCCGGCACTCGCCCACCTTCGATGAACCATGGGCTAGATATAAGTGAACTATTCTTAAAAGGGTCGTAAAACCCAAATGAAAATATTATTCTTGATAAATAGATATACGTACTTTTTCACTCTGGCATCTTTAATGTGTCAATTTCAGCTTAATTTCTCACGATTATGCCAAATTATACTTACTAGAAGTGTTAATGCCGAAATCTTTTCTACGGTCATCCTCTCCTTTCCGCTGATTCAAGCGCTAGCATGGCAGTTGTCAGTTTCTGGCAAAACATGTGCACTGTACTGGTTAACTGCTTACGTATAAGTCTGCCAAGGAAAGTGTGGATAGGTAAACTGACCGGCTCAAACTGACCTAAAATAGTGTTGACTGGTCCGTTAAACTCAAATACAAACAAACAAACAAACAAGAAGTGTTAATATTCTGGGGCCTTTTTTCTGCACAATTACAAAATTTTAGATATTGTACTTGCTAGAACAGTTAACAATATGACCAATAACGACCTCGTTAAGCCAACTTTGCTTTGAACAACTGGCCCTAGACCACAACCGAGCTCGAATAACTAACGATGCTTTGAACATCAGGGTCCAGTTGTTCAAAGTATTGTACCTTGTAAACCAGGGATCGCAGGATCGATCCCGGGCTTCTCCAGACTTTCGGATGAGTCTTTAAATCGAGATCCCGTCTCCGTATGACCTTAGCTGTTGGTGAGACGTAACACTCAAACACTCACTCACTCAAAGTATTGTTAGCTTAACGTGCTCGTTAATGGCCATATTGTTAACTGTTCTAGCAAGTACAATATCTAAAATTCTGGAGAAGCCTCCGTGGTGCAGTGGTTACGCTACTCGCCATGTAAACCAGGGGTCGCAGGATCGGTCCCGGGCTTCTCCAGACTTTCGGATGAGGCATTAAACCGAGGTCCCGTCTCCGTATGACCTTCGCTGTTGGTGGGACATAACACTCAAACACTCACTCATCTAAAATTCTGGTATTTTTGCTGAAAAATGTGAGCAGCTTTTGCATTTGCAAAAGCTGCTCACATTTTTTTTCAGCAAAAATAACAACATATTTGCAGTATTAAGTTATCAACATTTAACGATTTGTTAACTAACGATGTTGTTAGTTTTGAGAACTGAACCCAGGTTTATTATGATGACATCTGGGGCCAGTTGTTCAAAACTAACAACGTCGTTAGTTAACGAATCGTTATAACTTTGATTAAAAAAATATGGCGAATAAACTGATATTTTTGCTGAAAAATGTGAGTTGCTTTTCATATTTTTCAGCAAAAATACTAGAATTATAGATATTGTTACTGCTAGAACAGTTAACTATTTGACTCTTAACGAGCTTGTTAAGCTAATGATGCTTTGAACAACTGGACCCAGGTTAACAAGTCCGTGTAATGAACACCGTTGTAAACCCAACTTTATAAAGAGAAAAGATGGTTTTACATGGATATACAGTAAAATTCCGCTATTAAGACCACATAAAATTAAGAATATATCTGCTTTTAAAAGGTTATCGAGACGGTTTCAACTATTCTTTCTTTGTGTTTTCTACACCCAGTGTCTCCTAATAAGAGACCACCTTTGGGACTGTTCAAAAGTGGTCTTAAAGACCACTTTTGAACAGTCCCAAAGCTGGTCTTAATATAAGAATTTTACTGTATATTATTTTCCCTTTTTTTTGCTCAAAGCATTAGTTGTTGGGTACTCATTAGAGCCGCCTCACGGAGGTGGGTCCAACGAACACCCCTGATCTATGTTTGGTCTGAAAATAAGAGTAAACAAATATCACAAATTTTCATCTGAAAGATGGTATTTAGAGGATAGCTGTATTGAAAATTGTCTTTTGGGGAGGTAAATCGGAAGTTTTACGGTCGGAAATTTCGTTTTACGGCGACGCGTCAGCGGAGCCGTAAAACGGAATTCGCGACCGTAAAACCGACGATTTATCTCCCAAAATGACAATTTTCAATACAGTTATCCCCATTCTAATGCACGTATTCGGTTGTTTTGTTAAAAATTGTACTATTTTGCACAAAAGCGGCAAGCGCTGTGAGCTGCGTAAAACCAAATGCCAGCCAATGAAAAACGACGTTACGTGATGACGTCGGGATTCCGATAGTATATCGCAGAATATATACGCCCATATACGCACGTGCATTAGAATTCTTGATATATGAAATACGCCAATATTGGCTCACGGGTATAGCTTTTGTCTCCAGAGCTCGCACAATTCATACTCAGTAATTCCACGGAAAACTGCGTCCTAGGGTCATAAAAAGTTTTTCATTATAAGGCTTATAGTACTGTTGAAGTCTGATTCTTGTGGCATTAGACATTTCTGGATGGGGCCGCCCTTTACTACTGGACATACATGCCTCGTTTCCGTGTTGGTTAAGGCAGTAAAACTTCTTAACAGAGTTGTAAACAAAATGTGTTTCTTTAATATAAGGTTTTAAGCCTAAAAATGCTTCCACTTTTTGTAGTTCCTCAGCTGGATGGTGTACAAAATTGTCACCGTCAACAATATGAATGTTATCAAGACCGTATTGTTTAATCCACGGGTCTAAACGATCGGAATATCTCGACTGTCGAAACAAAACCGATCCTTTAAGACTGATAGGTTTGTTGTAGTCCATAATAGAGGCAATCACAGAGTCAAAACTATACCTTTCACTTTCCGCACCCTTTGCCATTCTGTGGACGTAATGAGACATGGATCTCTCTACTGGTTCCCTGACAATCGCTATTAATTTAGCGTTAGGGACAACAGCGGACGTTTTTGCTGCTGTGCCCCACGTGGACAGTTTTTCTAGCCTTAATTTGCCATCTGGCGTACATGGTAGACGCCTTGTATATTGTTTAACACTAACTGTTGAGTCCTTATTAAATAAATAATAATTTTTTCGCAGCATATGGTAAAAAATCTGCGGATGTATTCCAAGGTAAGACTTCAGAGTCACTGTTCCACATTTTTCAAATCCTATTATAAGAACATCGGGCAGTTTTCTACATTTCAACATTTCCAAATACAGTCTGTCTACTTCATTAGCATCAATCTGGGATTTTCCAGGTACTCCAGCGTCATGTTTCTTGTCACGTTTGGCGACAGGTATTTCAGAGTTCTCTCGTTCAGAGCCGCGTAAAACCCGTACATCTACATGTTTATTTAGTCCGATATCAGGTTTTGTTATATCCTTATCACCCATGTTTCTCGTCTCTATTGTTTTCGTAGAATTAGCGTCACTCTTAATAACTGCAGCATCACTGATTCCGACTGATTTATCAGCCTTCATTGCCTCATTCTGAACATAACGCACTGCATTTAAATAGTTTTCCTCGGTTAAATTCGCTAAACTTCCGTTATAAAACTTTGATAAGTCTACTAATGTAGCTTCTACAGGTAAAGCATAGACCTTTGGTGGGTTGATATAGGCCCTGTAATATAATCTTGAAACTTTCTGTTGAAGTATTAAAGTAAAAACGCATGCTATTAAAATCAACAAAATATACTTTCTAAGCGAAATATTCATCTTGTTTAACTTTCAGAGTGATGAAAGTAAAATTTGAAATTCATTAAGTATAAGAAATAACATCGTGGCAATATAATCAAATTAAATATTAAGATGAATGCCCAGAGGAATTATTTAAACTAAACGACAATTGTACAGAAAATTGGATTTGAATTGCATACATGTAATTGTTTTTACTATCTTAACGACTGATCGATCTTTTTATGAGAAATGGAACGCCTTTGGGGAGGTAACTCATCTTTTGCTTTTTTCTTCTTCTTCTTTTTTTTTTTTTTTTTTTTTTTTTGTTTAGCTCTGGAGCAACTTCTTGCCCCCTTTTTAGAGGGGCAAAATATTACGGGAAAGCATAAGACGTGAAGCTCCAGTAGTTGCCCCCCCCCCCCCACACACACACATACCCACCGACCCCCTTTGTATCAATGGTGGCAAATATGGCTGTGGTATACATTCCACATGCTGGGTATTTTTTACTTTTGGGCCCTCGCCCATCGGGGCTTGGATAAATAGATGGGCTGCATGATGCTTCCACGGAGAGCTGAAACCGACCCGCACACGAGTACTGGTAAACCGCTCAGAGGATCTAAGCCTGCCCAGGCAAAGCGATGCGAGTCGGCCCGTCCATGCTTATAAAGTTTAATCCTATTGGTTTCATAAGGAGACAGGGCTTGAGAAGTCATTTAATCTCAGTGTCGGGTAAAAGTCCCACAAAATCGGAAGCAACGTCTCGAAAATGACCTTTACAGTGTTGACGGGGACGTTAAACCTCGAATCAAACAAACAAAATCAACAGACGACATTTTGAAATAGTTTTCTTATTTTTTCCCAGAAAACAGGACTTGGCGTCACATGCAAATAGTTTCTATAAACTTGATTGTCTCTAGTGGAGATATTTGCTTGGGATGTCAAGTCCTGTGTTCTGGGAAAAATAAGAAAAATCATTTCAGAATGTCGTCTGCTGAAAAAATAATAATTATGCAGAGCATATATTTTTTTTCCCAGAAAACATGCTAAGAAAAATATTAACAATCTGTCGTCTGCTGATTTAGACTTGCCGAATGGTAAAGGTTAACCCATTTGGAACCGGAAACCCCAAAATGGGTACCCTGGCAAACGGTGCAGGTCCAGATCAGACGCCGCAGAACGCGGCGTCTGATCAGGACCTCCACTGTTTGCTAAAAGTTCAATCATTTTCCAAATCAATTCTGAAGAAAACACAACCTGACACCCTTAAATTTTGAAATGGCCTCCTGCTATATATAAGAAGGAAGATTCCATTTGGTACAAAAAAGGTGAAATGCCACATTTTGTTACAGGGGAGACCGTCTTTTATAAATCTGTTAAATGGTTTCCTTGAAACTGGAACCCTCCCTTCGAAAAGGGGTCAGAATCCTTCACCCTTTCTGTACCAAATGGAATCGGCCCCCGCCCATAGGGGCTTGAAGAAATATATGGGCTGCATGATGCTTCCACGCAGAGCTGAATCCGGCCCGCACACTAGTACTGGTAAACCGCTTAGAGGATCTAAGCCTGTCCAGGAACCGCTGTGCGAGGCGGATCGTTCATGCTAATAAACCCTTTTGGTTTCATTGGGCGACAGGGCTTGAGATGTCATTTCATCTCAATGTCGGGTAAAAGTCCCACGACATTGGAAGCAACGTCTCCAAAATGACCTTTACAGTGTTTACGGGGACGTTAAACCTCAAATCAAACAAACAAAGTACCAAATGGAATCTTCCTCCTTATATATACCAGGAGTCCATTTCAAAATTTAGGGATGTCAGATTGTGTTTTCTTCAAGATATATTTGAAAAATGGCTTAATTTTTCGCAAACAGTGTAGGCCCTGATCAGACGCCGCGTTCTGCGGCGTCTGATCTGGGCCTGCATTATTTGCCCTGGTACCGTTTTGGAGTTTTCTGTACTAAATGGGTTAATGAAGGAATTTTCTACCGAGAAGTAAATGTGTACACCTTTGCCCCCGTCAATCGGGGATTCGAGAAATAGATTCAAACTGATGATTGGGCTGCATGGTGCTGAAACCGAGCGAACATTAGTACTGATAAACCGCTTAAAAGGTCTATGCCTGCTCGGGCAAAGTGGTTCGAGTCCATGCTGATAAACCCTAGCGTTTTTTTTTGTTTTTGTTTTTTTTGTGGGGGGTGTCGGTAGGGCTCGAGATGTCATTTCATCACGGTGTTGGGTTTAAGTCCCACAAACTTGGAAGAAACGTCTAAATGGTGTTGACGGGGACGTAAAACCTCTCTGAAACAAACAAGCAAATTTCTCCAAATGACCTAAATAGTGTTGATGGGGACGTAAAACTTCAACTCAAACAAACAAGTATATTTTTGCAAGGGTTACTTCCCCTTATCCAGTTGAATGAAGTGTGGCCCTTTTAACCCTTATTATGCAGTCGGGACTTTCGTCGACTGATTTGCCGTCTGCTGCTTACTTAATGTGTCATCGTTGCAAACAGTACAGACCCAGATCAGACTGCTGCTCTAGGAGCTCATTGGGTGGCAGGGCTTGAGCTGTCATTTCATCTCAATGTCGGGTAAAAGTCTCACAAAATTGGAAGCAACGTCTCCAAAATGACCTTTACAGTGTTGACGGGGACGTTAAACCTCAAATCAAACAAACAAACACACACACAACTGCCCATCGGGGCTTGGAGAAATTGGAAAAATAGACTGAGCTGAAACCGACGGTAAACCGCTTTAAAAGAACGTCAAAGCCTGTCCAGGCAAAGTGGTGCGAGTAAACCCTATTGGTTTTACTGGGCGGCAGGATTGAGAAGTCATTTCATCTTTTGATAGTTATCTCGAAATTTCGACTTAGTATCTCGAAATTTCGACTTAATAACTCGAAATTTCGACAAGCTGAAACGTTGTGTAAAATAATAATAATAAAAAAAAAACATTTAGCCATTTTGAAGTTGTTCTTTGAATTTCTTTCATGACTTAATAACTCGAAATTTCGACTTAATATCTCGAAATTTCGACTTAACTTAGGGCCTCGAAATTTCGACTTAAAAACTCGAAATTTCGACTTAATAACTTGAAATATCGAGAATGCAGATGACAGAGACAGCTTCGAGTTATTATGCCGAAATTTCGAGATACTAAGTCGAAAGTTCGAGTCATTGAGTCAAATTTCGAGACAGTCAGTCGAAAATACGAATTACTATGTTGAAATTTCGAGTTAATAAGTCGAAATTTCGAATTAAGTCGAAATTTCGAGATACTTAGTCGAAATTTCAAGTTATTATGTCGAAATTTCGAGATAGTAAGTCGAAATTTCGAGATACAAAGTCGAAATTTCGAGTTATTACTTGAAGACGGAATTTCGATTTATTAACTCGAAATTTCGACATAATAACTTGAAATGTCGACATATTATGTCGAAATTTCGACTTAGTATCTCGAATTTCAACTTAGTAACTCGAAATTTTGACTGCGGTTTATTAGCTCAAAATTTCGATCCACTATCTCGAAATTTGGACTTATTATCTCGATATTTCGACTTAATAACTCAAAATTTCGACAGCATCTCGAAATTTCGACTTAATAATTCGAAATTCCTCGAAATTTCGACATAATAACTCGAAAATTCGACTTAGTATCTCGACATTTCGATATAATAACTCGAACCTGACTCTGTGATCTGCGATCTGCATTCAACTCTGAATTGGGATTAGCCATAACAGGAATCGCGTTATGGCCAACTCAAGAGTTGAAAGAAGACCTCAGATCTCAGCGCCAACTTTCCACAACTTCATTGTCACGGTTTAAATATGGATATGGATATTTTTGTATGTTTAGCGCCAGAAGTCATGCTTCATTTTGAGAACCAACCTTTTGCCACTAGACCTGTTTGCTAGACCCCGCCGTTACGGAATTGAGACATTGGCTTGACCAGCTAGAAGCCCGGGTTTGAATCCCCTGGAACATATTTGGGAGATTCTTGGACGTCGGACACACACACACACAACCCCACACACACCTGGCTAGAGCTGCCAGTCATCAAATTCGACGTCTGACTGATGGGATGAAACGTAGGGTCTAGGAATCTGCTGCTCTTTTCTTACGTGAAGAATGATACATCTTGAACACGCAATGTATTCTGGTATTACATACCGCATTTTCTGATCGGCTGTTGCTTTGTTGTATTAGTCATGGTGTTCGTGTTGCACAGTTTACCATCTTTTGGGTCGATTTGTTTACCATTCGACCCAAAAGTAACTAGCTACAGAAGCTTCTCGCTTGCTATTGTCCACGTGACTATCGCTGACCATGTACACTATGAAGGTACCGGTTATTTATTGAAGCTCTGTTCTGCGGCGTCTGATCAGGGTCTACACTATTTGCAATGTCCATCTTCACCGGCCCAGTCTACATGGCACACTGACGTCACAAGGAGAAGACTAGCGCTGCTATAAATAACTGGTACATGGATTTTGAAGATGGTCTGTGAGAGCCACGTGGACAATAGGAAGGCGGGAAGCTTCTGTAGTTAGTAACTTTTAGTCAATTGATAATTAATCGGCCCAAGCGCGGCATCTCATCAGGATCTACACGTTTTGCTTATAGTACAGGAATTTAAAGGTTAAACGAAACATGTACCAATCCACACCCGAAGACAATCGACCCACCAGTGCTGTCCGTGCTTTGATAAATAAATGATTTTCATGAGAAAGTTTGATACCGAAACCACCGTAAGAGAATGAATATAAGCCCGCTTTCATTTTACTAAAACGGGATTGAATGCGTGACCTCCTGATCAATCAGGAAACCCTATCCCAGCAGGCACATGACGTAATTGTGACGTCATATCGACGTCGGTACGACGTCATGACATTTATGCAACGTCGCATCTACGTCGGTGCAACGTCGTGACGTTGCACCGACGTTGATTTGACGTTGCCCTAGCGACGTGTGCCTGCTGGGCTGTCTCTTACATGATACACATGTTTGAGGCCTCTAGCTTTATAGTTCTTGGGAAATATTTGATAAAAATTAACATTGGCCAATAAAGAGAGAAAGAAGAATGAAAGAACATGAAAAAATACACCGAGAATACACGATACAAGTAAGCCGATACTGACCATGTTATCACATAATTTGCATACTCTGCTTCTTGCTTTTATGGTTCTTGAGCAATCTTTGACGAAACAATAATGGTTTTATTGGGACGGACGGACATCCGATAGATGAAAATATAGGCATCGCTCTATCGTTTTACCAGAACACACTATATATTTCGTGATCAATCTCCACGAAATATTGCGCATGACACGCCGTCTCAACATTGTTCACCATTGTGCCAAGTATATTGGAGTTATGACCATCACAATATTGGGCGGACATACGGACGGACGGACGGACAACAGGATGGGCAGACGGACGGATGCCAAGCCGATCGCTATATCCCCCGAATCTATTCGGTCGGGGGATAAAAGAAAACATCTTTCACAGACTGGTCCACAGTTCTTCATTTTCTTTGTATAAATGTATATATCTTGCACAAATAGCCCGTAACTAATCATATCACACAAGTCGTTTTGCATTTCTGTGCAGTTTGATCAGAGCATTTGTAATGCGCTCTGTGGATGAAGCGAGACGCGTGACGATGCGGCTCATTTTGTTAAATATTTCATTCCTGAAAACAGTCCTCGAAGGCTAGCGGTTAAGACCGCTAAAAGGTTCAATGATACACACAGCACATGCAATTTAGTTTTCGGGAATTTATAGGTAATTAATATTTTAACGTAGCCTTGTTGTCATCGTATTGCATAGAAAAATATTGCGACGTACCTTTGAATAACTTACACACACATTAATAGTGACATCCCATGCCGGCCCCCGCCCATCGGGGCTTGAAGAAATAGATGGGCTGCATGATGCTTCCACGCAGAGCTGAAACCGACCCGCACACGAGTACTGGTAAACCACTCAGAGCATCTAAACCTGCCCAGGCAAAGCGGTGCGAGTCGGCCCGTCCATGCTTATAAACACTATTGGTTTCATTGGACGGCAGGGCTTGGGATGTCATTTCATCTCGATGTTGGGTAAATGTCCAACAAAATTGGAAGGAACGTCTCCGAAATGTCAGTCTTGCTCTTCGTGTGATTTCGTTTGAATTCTAGATGCATTTATTTTGAGTATAACTCGTTATAGATTATTACTCTATCTTAAAACGGTCTTAATTTTTTTTTCAATCAAAGCCCTCCATTGGTCGATTTTCTGGTCACAGCTGAGGTGTGATTCTTACAAACACTAGTGATTTGCAGGTGAAAAAAAAAAAAAAGATTAAGAGCATAGAAAACGACATCTAGCCGTGCCCAAAGATGGTCAATATGGAAAACAAAATACTTAAAACACACTTACCAAGTTGTTTATGTCTAAAAAATTAAATACACAAATAAAGAAGATAGACCACGCCTATACAGATTCAATGTCATAACAAAAGACAAGGATCTGTCCACTATACAGATCGGAACATCCGGGTTAAGTGTACTGTATGCTTACAACCTGTGAACATTATTTCGTGGAGATTGATCACGAAATCTTTTCTACGGTCATTCACTCCCTTCCGTTGATTCAAGAAGGGCAGTTGTCAGTTTCTGGCGAAAGAACGTGCACCGTACTGGTTAACCGCATACGTATAAGCCTGGCCAGGAAAAGTGTGGATAGGTAAACTGGCCGACCCAAAAATGATCTAAATAGTGTTTACTGGGCCGTTAAACTACAATACAAAGAAACAAATAAACAAGTATCATAATTATTAATCTAATTTTCCGTTAAACTCCGTGACGAAAGGCAAATTGATTTAACACCATTTATTAGACCATTTTCATACAAAACCATTCGCACAGCCAAACTGCCATATAAGTAAAATTCCTGTATTAAGACCACATTTGGAACTGTTCAAAAGTGGTCTTTTTAGACCACTTTTGAACAGTCCCAAAGGTGGCCCCTGACCAGAGGACACTGATGGTAGGAATAAAAAAGACAAAGACAGTTTAAGCGCATCCTTCAAAATAAGCTTTTTTAAGGAGAATTAGTCTTTGTTTTAGGTGGTCTTAATAGCGGAATTTCACTGTGAATAAGTGTAAAGGAGGGTTAAAATGTGTTATAATGTATCGTTTGACTATACATTTATAACATTTTTTACTTATTTCTTTCCTTAAAAAAGACCATTTTTAATTTCAGATAGAAATTTGTGATCTATATCATTAAAAAGCTGAGATAATGAGATTTACAGAACCGTTCGCACAGCAATGATAACCGATAAAAAAAAATACGATATTTAAGTTTTCCTATACATTTGCATATTTTTTCCGCATGTATACGCGGCAACAGGTTATGATGAGATTTTCTCCACTAGTATGTGAAACTCGCCGAAGACTCCTTTTATAATTTTCACATGAAATATCCATACTTGTGAACTCTCTATGCAATCAAGACTGCATTCGTGAGTTCGAATATTGCTTCTTCTTTTTTTTCACGGTGTCTAAGTTTGTGAATTAGCGTTATAACATTTTGCACTATAACTTGGCGAGAAAGTATAGGCATCATTAGACAACAGCAAAATGAATAAATGAATAAATCAATTAATTAAAATCAGTAATTCCATTGGAATCTGTATCCTATTGTCTTAAACAGTCTCTCATTGTATGGGTGATAATATTTTTGGAGTCTCGTTCTTGTCATATTGGACATGCTTTCATGCGGCCGACCTTTATTATTTGACATACACGCGGCCTTGCCATTTTCTCTTAAACAGTAAAATCTCTTTTGGGGATTGTATATAAAATTGTCCTGAGAAATATAGGCTTCTAGTCCAAGTAACTGTTCTAATTTCTGAAGCTCGGGAACTGGATTTCTTGCAAAATGATCTCCATCGACAAAATGAATATTATTGATACCGTATTTCTTCACCCATGGGTCAAGACGGTCAATATACTGGGATTGTCGAAATAAGACTGACGCCGTCAGTTTCACTGGCACGTTTTTGTCCATTATAGAGGCAATCTGTTTATCAAAATCATATGGTTTTGTTTCTTTGCCGAGAGATAACCTATGAACAAAATGAGACATTGATCTTTCAACTGGCTCTCTTACGATAGCAATTAATTTAACTTTTGGTATAATTTTATACGTTTTCGATGCGGTTCCCCATGTTGAAAGTTTCTCAAGTCTAAGTTTACCAGAAGGTGTACACCTCTGGTGTCTTGTATATGCTAACACATTCAATGCATTGCCTTTGTTGAATAACTGGTAATTCTGATGTAAACTTGGAACGAATATCTGTGGATGAATGCCCAGGAATGACTTCAGTGTCACTGTACCGCATTTTTCAAATCCGATGATAAGCAAGTCAGGAAGTTTTCTGCATCCTAACATTTTAACATATCGATGGTCAACTTCCACAGAATTTAGTTTCACACGTTTTTTATCCAGCTGAGCACCAGGAAGTTCTGTTTCTTCATTGGTCACATTCAATCTAAGTATTTGTTCAGTTACAATCTTCGGTGATTTTTCGGAATTCGAAGATCCATGATGAACATACGTTTTATGAAGTTCATTATAAGTCTCCGACACATTATTTTGGTAAGTCTCATTTGTATCAACTTGCTTAATAGTTACCATCTTTGTCGTCCGTCGATGATCACTGCTAACAGTATTAGTGGAAATCTTTGTTGGCGTGTTCTCAGTTGTTTTTATTGTTTTCCGGATAAAATCCTTTATTTGTCTGTTAGTAACATTCTGTGACTGTTTAGTAGGACTGACACTGACTGGGTTTTGCTGTACAGCAAACAATTTAGCTTGCATTCTATTCGTTGTTTTTAATTGTTCTTGAATATTATCCGTCTTATCCGCAGATTCATTTACACCAAGTGTAGCTGTGCTAACATGTGCTAATTCCTCTTTTGTCTCACTTATCGTGTCCTCTGTTTGCATTTTAGCGGCAGTATGAGGCCCGTAATAGTGGGAATACAGTCTATGTTGAAGAAATATTGTAAACACACTTGCAAGAAATACTACAAAAAATATCGAGAGCAGATAACTCATGAAATAGCTCTTATATGTGTTCATTTTGCCTCATGAATATTTTTTGTTTTTCACTGTCGTCTTTCACATGTCCAGCTGTGAGTCGGAGCAAAGGCAAAGGTCACAACCGATTTTGCGCGTGTTTCGATCCCGCTATTAATCCACGTAGATTTTGCAACATGCAGCTACCCTAGCTGACGAAGAACATTAGTACAAAGAATATAAATGGGAATTCTAGTAGCAGTCTGCGGGTTTGCATGCCGATTTGCAGGTTTAGCTGTGCCCAGGCTGATTCTGAAACGGTCAATGACAAGTTGCCCAGAAGGCATGCAGGATTTAAATTAGTGACAATAATTATTTCATTTCAACATTATCAAAAAATGTCTTGAGGATCTAAAACTGATGGGATATCAAATTAATTGCTAAAATAAAAGTAAAGGCAATTATCATGCAGGAATCGATACAATTACCTCACACCTTCAATCCAAGACACCAAAAGGGAAAGAAACACAAACATAAAACAACTTCATCACGAAAACACGCCTATATTATGTTGACCCCCTTGAACCCCACTTTTATATAGTAAAACTGGGGTTTACAGGGGTAAACTTAATTTTTCTTATATCTGCTCTAAATATAGATTGTGGGTATTCGTTAGAACCGCCTCGATGAGGCGGTTCTAACGAGTACCCAAAATCTATATTTTGAGCAGAAATAAGAAAAATAGCACAATTTTTCATCATAAAATTTTCATTTTTTCGGCTGTAAAGTTTACATTGTATACATTTTTTCGGCTGTAAAGTAGCAGGGGTAAACTTTATTTTTCTTATTTCAGCTCTAAAATATAGATTGTGGGTATTCGTTAGAACCGCCTCGATGAAGCGGTTCTAACACCTCGATGAGGCGGTTCTAACGAGTTCCCAAAATCTATATTTTGAGCAGGAATAAGAAAAATATCACAATTTGTCATCATAAAATTTTCATTTTTTCGGCTGTAAAGTTTACATTGTATATGTATAGGCGTGTTTTTGTAATGTTTCCGTAATGAAAACGTCACAAGCGGAAAGCAAAAAAAGGACAGTTACTTTCCCACAAAATAGCAATACATACATGTACATGTGAGTCCCGCCAAGCGAATTTGTGTCTTCGAGCATTCCGTCATGACAAATTTTAACTGCGCATGCCCAGCCATTCAGAGGGGCCAGGGATATGGCTTTCTGTCTGAAGTTTCCTCTTGATTCACTGCTTGTATGAGCGGGCAGCGAAGGTTGTGGCGAGATGCGCAGGCTCGCCTGAACCTTCGCTGCTCGCTTAGGCGATAAGTACCAAAATCGCTTTACGGGGCCCATGTAAGGATGAACTATAACAATAATTAACCACAACAGAAGAACCGCCTTGGAATAATCAGTAAAAGTTCTGCAACGCCGTTTGGTTTCGTGAGGGTTTACAGTCTAGACCAACACAATAGAAACGGCCCTCCAGGGCCTTGTGGCTAAGAGCGCCAACTTTTTATTCAATAGGTCTCTCACTGGTTCGAATCTCGCTACTGTGACATGTGTGACGCCAAGTTCTGCAACGTGCGGTCAGGTTGTTTTCCCTGGGTACTCTGGTCTTCACCCACCTCTGATTAACGATCGGTTCGTTATAAGTGAAATAATCTTGATAAGGCGTAAAACCAAAATTAAAAATATACTGAATAGCGTTTATAGAGGATCTTACATGAGTGGTCAAGTATTATTGAATTTGTTAAACGAGTTGAGGAAAAGGAATAAAATGCGTGGCTGTGCCTAGCATTTTATACCTTTTCTTCAACGAGTTTAATAAATTCAATAATGAGCACGCATGCATGAATGCAAAATTCTATTTATCATATGTCATTTGAATATTTGCCAATTTTTAACAGAAATGTCTATATCCCGCCATTAGTAAACGCGACATCATTAAGAACATCATGCGTGTAATGATACGGAGTAATTCTAACTAATTTGCATATCTCATTTGTTCAAAGCCTTGTTAGCTTAAAGGCATTTATTCTGTAACAGTAAAACACACCGTGTGTCCATAATTGTTTTATTGCCCCCTGTGATATACTGACTATAGCAGATCAAAGGCAGCCCTTAATAGGGTGATTAGTAGCTCTTGTTGAATACCCTGACTGAGACACTTAAGGGGAAAATCAATAATGTACACCAGTCAACAGTAAGTAATTTGTTGAGTTTCCCCAAGGCAGCCCCTTACCTGTTGAAGACAGAGGACTTCTCTCCAGTGAGCACTGAGGGCTACATAATATTATGTAATGAAATGATAGTCCTCAATAATCAAGAATAAATGCCTTTAACGAGCTCGTTAGTGGTCAAGTTGTTAACTGTTCTAGCAAGTGCAACATCAACTAGAATCTAATGGTTTTGCAGAAGTATGGCTATATCCAGATTCAGTAAACATAAACGCGTTTATACCGGTCTTAAAAACTAGATTAATAGATAACTTCCTTGTCGAAATGCGAAATGGTCTTAATACAAGCACGTCCATGGTACTATATAAAGAACTATGTCAAAATTTTGATATTTCTCCGTATTTATTAAGAATCACCAATCGGAAACATAGAAGTTCACTCACAAAATTACGACTTTCTTCCCACCAGCTCCTAGTTGAAACGGGTAGACACACAGGTATGGAGAGGCACAGCAGAAAATGCACTTTATGCACAACATCCGACATAGAGGATGAATTTCATTTTATTTTGATATGCCCGATCTATCAGACCTTACGAACTCGGTACATCTCAAGTTATTACTATAGTCATCCGAATATGATAAAATTTATCCAATTATTAAATTCTAGTGGAAGTACTCTTAGACGTCTATCAGTATTTATAACAAAGGCATTTATAATAAGAAATTCATTCTTTAATGCAATAGAATGAATTTAACACAATATATTAAACTTGTTTTGGTTATCTGTACTACAATATGTTAAAATGCGGGAAACTTATCTGTTTACATGGCACAAATTGCAAATTATGCCATCATAAATCATTCTGACAATACATTTTATTTCACTCTCATTAGAGTAATTAGTGCGATATGAATATTATTGCATGCGTAAAATATTTGTATATGTATGTTATTTTGGCGATTAGCTTGTATGCTTAAGTCACAATAAATTTTCTGTTCTGTTCTAATATAGTGTTAATTTTGCTATAATAATGTGAGCAGCTTTTACAAAAATATTAGTGTATTTACCATATGAAATAATCAAAGTTTTAACGATACGTTAACTTACAACGTCTTTAGTTTTGAACAACTGGCCCCAGAAAAATAAATGGCGTCTTAGGTTTAACGTCCCCGAAAACACTGTAAAGGTCATTTTGGAGACGTTGCTTCCAATTTTATGGGACTTTTACCCGACACTGAGATGAAATGTCATTTCAAGCCCTGTCGCCCAATGAAACCAACAGCGTTTATAAGCATGGACGGTCCGACTCGTGCGCACCGCTTTGCCTGGGCAGGCTTAGATCCGCCATGCGGTTTATCAGTACTCGTGTGCGGGTCGGTTTCAGCACTGCGTGGAAGCATCATGCAGCCCAGCCCATATATTTCTTCAAGCCCCAATGGGCGGGGGCCGTAAATGGCGTCTTACTTATCTCTAAATTGCGCGTCTGACTCGTGATCAGGAGCACGCGGATTCGATACCAACCGGGATCGGCAACATTCTATCGGGGAGATTGATCATGTCATCTTTTCTACGGTCATCCTCTCCCTTCCGCTGATTCAAGAGGGGCAGTTGTCGGTTTCTGGCGAAAGAATGTGCACTGTACTGGTTAACCGCTTACGTATAAGCCTGTCTAGGAAAAGTGTGGATAGGTAAACTGACCGGCCCAAAAAATGACCTAAAATAGTGTTGACTTGGCCGTTAAACTCCAACACAAACTAAACATATCTCTAGAATTTGAATTTCCATGTCTGTTTTTTTTTTTTTTTCATATTTTAAGTCAAATCATAGACTGCATGTGCATGCTCGTTAGAATCACCTCACTGGGGCGGTTCTAAAGAGTACCCACAGTCTATGTTTTTGAACATAAATAAGGAAAATAAAATCTTGTAAACCTCACTTTTCTCTATGTAAAGTTTGGGTTTACAGGGGTATTAATTTCACGGCCAAGGAGCTGTTAACCTGGTGGTAGATACATGTACATGCATATTTGAAGAGAATAATTCGGTAAAGTTATTACAGTCGAACTTCGGTGGCTCGAACACCTTAGGGACCTCTCAAATCTGTTCGAGACAGGGGTAGTTCGAGCCACTGAGCGTGACTGCCAAGACGCATAACGAGATACTTTTGGACATCTTTTTCTGTATTCTATAATGAAAATGTATGCTGTGTATACTCATTAGAATCGCCTCATTGAGGCGATTCTAATGAGTACACACAGCATACATTTGTAATATCAAAGACGAAAATCTCCTAAATTACTCCGCCTATTTCTTATATAGAGGATTTCCCTAGGGGCTTGGGAACGTGTTCGACTCAGCCATGGTAAACGAGCCATCGGTGTTCGAGCCATCGAAGTTCTACTGTATTGTTGTTATTGTATTAAACTCATTTTTATCCGCTGGGCATACTACTTAAACTGTTGAATTGGCCCTATTTATCATTTTCTGGAATAGAATCCCAGAATGTTGATCCAGGCCCTGAGGTTTTAAATCTTTTTCCATGCTGAGCATGAAATTTGTCCCGCTTATAAAAAACTAAAATGCCAACAATGTTTGGCAGTTTAATATCTATGAGCAGGATAATGCAGTAAAATTCCTGTACAAAGACAAGGCCACTTTTGAACAGTCCCAAAGGTGGTCTCTTACAGGAGGGTACAGGGTTCAGAAAAAAAAGAAAGAAATAACAACTAAAACCTTTTAAATATGCCTTTAAAAGAAGAATTATTCTTAAAGTTAGCTGGTCTTAATAGCGGAATTTTTCTTCATTAGCTTCTCTCGATCTAAGCAGAAAAATAACCTATTTTATCTGTATTATAATATTTATAAGCATTCAAAATTTCATGCTACAACGAGTTGAGCATGAAAAATTGTTTATAACCTCGAGATCAGAGCAGGATAAGGAATTTCTAAAACAGTCAGAGATTTTTGGAGGAGGATGTAAACCCTTATCCTGGCCCCACGCCTATACAAATACATTGTAAATTTTACCACCGCAAAATGAAACTTTTTGTGATATTTTTCTTACTTCTGCTCAAAATATAGATTGTGGGTACACGTTAGAACCGCCTCATCGAGGCGGTACTAACGAGTACCCACACTCTATATTTTAGAGCAGAAACAAAAAAACAAAGCTTTACTCCAGTAAACTTTGGACCCAGTTTTACTATATGAAAGTGGGGTTTAGTTTATACAATAGTTTATACTAATTAATTTTAGTTCGATTGCGATGAAAGGTTCAAGCTTATTGAATCGCTCTCGAACACTCATTCCGGGTGTCTTCACGCACGCGCGAGAGAGAGGCAGTGACTGTCTACACCACTGCTACCCCATTTACACCTGGGTGGAGTGGAGCAGTGTCATTACGTGTCTTGCCCAAGGACACACCTCGATACCGGTGGCCGGATTCGAACGCACAACCTCTTGATCATAAGTCGAACGCGTTAACCACTGCGCTATCGAGGCTGACTAAAGTGGGGTTTAAGGGGGGGGGGGCTCAAAAGTATATAGGCGTGTTTTCCTGTTGGATACCACCGTTGGGACAGTAACCCCAAAGATGGTCTCTGACCAGAGCATACACAAAGAAAGAATAACCTACCAAATAAGGTTTTCAAAGCAGAACTGGTCTTAATTTTAGGTTGTCTTGAAAACGGGATTTCACTGTATTTCCAGCCTGTAGGGTCATGTCCAGGACATTGTCAATATTTATGCCTATAGGCTATTCATTGCTGATAATAAAGAAATTGTCTTGTTATCAACCTTTTACAAAGGAAAATTTGACAGCTTCGGTTTTGAAGAAATACTGCTACACCAATCATGGAATTTGTGGGGTCAAGTCGGCATTTAAACTGTTTTGTTAGAATTTTTAAAGAATTTCAACGTCGAATCAAGGTCGAAACAACGACCTTTATCCTGCGTTGTATGAACTCCGTGTGTCCTGTGGGTTGGTTTTTTACGGTGGCGTCCGTACGAACACTACCGGTTGAGTATAAGGTTCAATATTTACTCAGCACATTTGGTTAGTCGGCAGGACAGTATTTATCAAATCATGAATGAAAGTGTAATGTGCCATAGTGCCATGGATTAAATGAATGCGCAAAACACAATATATATCAAAACCTTTTCATGGAAATCACACTATATGCGGAGACAGTATATCAGTTACTTTATTTTATTTTTGGGGCGGTTCTAACAAGCACCCATAGTCTAGATTGAAACGCAAATAAGAAAACTATTATTTTGACATTTTTATGCTTGAAAAGGTTGAATTTTACGGACAAGAAATAAAGCAATGTGTCACACGAAATTGTGTTTCTTTTCGAGGCAGTGGCCCACGATTATCTGTTAAAATGGCTATTTACATACGAGGACGGTATTTACTATGGAAGGTCATTCTTCCTACTGCCTGTGTGTTTATGTTAATGTTGATGGCCCAGGACTATGCTTCCAGACAACGTATGACACAAGATGATACAAGATCAAGGCCACAAAGAGTTACTGAAGATTGGAGTATAAAGGTTATCGGAACGGGTGATTGGAAAAACATTGCTGGAAAAAGACCGAATACTGTTGGCGATGATGATAAAAGTATTCATAAGAGACCGTTAAATTGTAGACTTTATCCTGATATTCTTATAATCGGTTTTGAAAAATGCGGAACAATGACTCTGCGTCATTACTTGGGAACACATCCAGAGTTATACATCACCAAGTCTAATTTAAGTATCCCGTACTTTAATACGATTGGTTATTTGAGTTTGGAGACATTTACCAGGAATATGTCATGTACGCCATTCGGAAAACTAAGACTGGAAAAGATTTCAACTCAAGGATCTGCAGAAAAAGCATATGCCACTCTTCCGAACATATCACTAATAGCTATTGTACGTGAGCCCGTGGAACGCGCTATGTCTCATCATGTTCACCGACTAGCAAGACACAAAGAAACTCTCGAAAATTTTGACGATGCCATTCAAACAACATTTGATACTGGTGACGTAAACATTAATATCAAGACGTCAGTACTTTTTCGACAATCAACATACGTCGACCGCTTAAAACAGTGGATAGAGACTTACGGAAGAGCTAAAATACATGTAGTGGATGGAAATAAGTTCATTAAAAATCCAGCTTCTGAGCTGCAGAATGTGGAAAGGTTTTTAGGCATTTCGTCATATTTTTCAGATCATCATTTTGTGTATAACAATGCAAAAAAGTTTTATTGTTTGAAAGTTTCAGAAAGGGATAAAAGTGGTTGTATGAACAGTGACAAGGGGAGACCACATCCAGAGATGACAGACGCCACAAGAAAGAGATTACAGGAATATTTTAAACCTTTTAACGAAAAACTATTTCAAACATTAGGACAAAAGTTTGCATGGAATTACTGAATTAAAATTTTCGTTTCTCTTAACCTATTTTGTACCGGAAACCCCAAAACGAATAATTGGCAAATAGTGCAGGCCCCAGATCAGACGCCGCGTTCTGTGGCGTCTGATCAGGGCTTACACTGTTTACAAAAAAAATCTTTTCAGTCATTTTCCAAATACATTTTGAAGAAAACATAACCTGAAACCCCTAAATTTCGAAATGGACTCCTGCTATATATAAAATGGAAGATTCCATTTGGTACAAAAAGGGTTAACCCAGATACGCCTTGCCTCTCATAAAAGGAGTATCGATAAACAGCGTAGATCCCGATCAGACACCACAGAACGCAGCGCTTGATCAGTATCTGCACACTGCATATAATATTCTGGAATTTTCGTACACTGAATTAACAACAAATAAAACAAACCAGACGTCCAATAATTAGGAATGGACTTGTCCGATGTGTGTATTTGCTTTATATATGGGTTCTTTGCGCCCCCGCCCATCGGGGGTTGAAGAAATAGATTGGGTTGCACGGTGCTTAACTGGCCGAACTTGAGTACCGGTAAACCGCTTAGAAAGTCTAAGCCTATGCGAGTCGGGCCGTACCTTAATTCCTAGCGGTTTCTTCGGTCTGTATGGTTTGAGAAGTCACTTCATCACAATGTCGGGTAAACATGCTACAAAATTGCACGTGATTTAAATAGTGTTGACGGGGACGTACAACCTCAATTCAAACAGAACTTTTCGTCTTAGGTCGAGACCATTTCTTCTTATACAACTATGTCGTCTTACCCATTTTGTACTGAATTGGAATCAAAGGAGGAGCCCATTTCACAATTTAGGGGAGTCATGTGTTATTTAAAAACAAATATTTGTTATTTGGCTAAAGATTTTGCAAACAGTGTAGGTCCTGATCAGACGCCGTTTAATTTGGTGGCGTCTGATCTGGGCCTGCACTGTTTGCCAGTATCCCTTTTGAGGTTTCCCGTACGTAAAAGGGTTTAAATATTTGTAAAAATTAAACTCAGTGGGCATAAAAGAGATTGTAAGAAAAGATTAGAATGTCAAAAAATATCGGTTTAACCCATTTAGTACCAGAAACCCCAAAATGGGTACCCTGGCAAACAGTACAGGCCCAGATCAGACGCCGCAGAATGCGGCGTCTGATCAGGGCCTCCACTGTTTGCTAAAAGTTAAGCCATTTTCCAAATAAATTTTGATAAAAAAAAAAAACTGACACCCCTTAATTTTGGAATGGACTCCTCTTAGGAGGAAGATTCCATTTGGTTCTAAAAGGGTTAATTATCAATAGTTTATTCTTTTCCAAAATATTTTGCGTTGACCACTTCTATTTCGTTTAAGGGGAAGGAGAACACAGGGCAGATTTTTCCGCCATTGATCAAAGGGAGACAACTTTCTGGACTTCCTGTTCGCTTTTCTGTAAGCCCTGCCCCACTGACAAAGGGGTCTGCCTAATCTTTAAGGAAAGAATTTGCTCCTAAGGAGCAAATTCTTTCGTTTAAGAGTTTTTTTTTAATAGTTGATCCCTATTGACATGTGAGACAAAAATACTTTTGTAGGAGTTGCCTCCCCTGAACGTGTACCCATTCCCCTTAAAATAAGATTAAAGAAAACCCATTTATAACAAATAGGGTCGTTTACTTTGCAGCTTGGGCAGGTCAAGTCACCCAGTTAACATTACATCTGAAAACGCCGCTTAATATAGAGAACAAAAGCACCGCAAGCGCTGCCATGCCCGTCTGTTTTTTTTGTTTTTTGTTTTTTTCCTATATAAATCAGTCAAATTGCATAATATAGTTAATATAGTTATGGAACTTGGTAAGAATGTAGCTCTTGTGATCATACAGATCTGTGTCAAATTTCTTGAGGCTAGGTTAAATATTGTTGGACAAATGGCCAAGGCTTAACGTTTTTGGTTACATTTTCGAACATGAGGACCATGGTGGTTCTATATCGCTCACCTGAGCTAACAGATTCAAAGTTTCAGGAACGTCCAACCTTTACTGAAGGATTTATGCTGAACAGACATTTTCAGCACTCACGGGAACGTAACTCTATCAGAGATAGGCGGACATCACCATTTTTTTTTTTTATCTGATCCGAACTTTCATTCCCAACCTACTACAGGAAGATTCGATCAAAACTAAAGGACTTATGGCGATGACAAGTTACAAAATAGGCATTTTCAGCAAAGAAAGGGGCTTAGTTATATGAGTAATGTGCCAACAATGTTAGTTTGCAAACTCATTTGAGCTTTTGTCCCTAACTTACTCATATTTAAGTTTTAGGAAGATCCGTTCAAAATTTAGGGACTTATGATGATGACAATGTCAAAATTTGAACATTTTCAGCAGTCAAAGGGACATAACTCTGTGATAGACTGGCCCACCTAGCAAGTTTTTAAACTCATCCAAGCTGTTATCACCAACCTACTTAAATATTAGTTTCAGGAATACCCCATTAAAATCGAAGTACTTGTGGTGATGACAGGGTCCGAAATGGGAATTTTCAGCAAAGAATTGGGCATAACTCTATGACAGATAGGCCACCCCACCAGTATATCAACTCATCCGAGATTTAATTCCTGACTTACTTATATGTAATTTTCAAGACGATCAGATAAAAAAGTGAAGGGGTTAAGTTGATTACCAGGTCAAAATAGGCATTTTCTGCAATCAAGGGGAACGTAACTCTATGAAAAAAATAGGACGTTCTCATCGGTTTTCGAACTCTCCCAAGCCTTAATCCCTGACGTATTGACATGTAAGTTTCATGAAGATCCGATTAAAACTGAAAGGGCTACAGTGATGACAATGTCAAAAATAGGCTTTTTCAGCAATCAAAGGGACAGATAGGCTGACCTCACCGGTTTTCAAACTCATCATAGCTTTTATCCCTGACTTACTCATACATATGAGTTGCATAAGATTCGATAAAAACTTAAGGGGCTACAGTGATGACAATGTCAAAAACAGCCAATTTCTGCAATCAAGGGGAAGTAACTCTGACAGATAGGCTGACCTCACCAATTTTCAAACACATCTAATATTTTATCCCTGACCTTACATGTAAAATAGAAGTGAAGGCAAGAAGTTTCATAAAGATCCGATAAAATAGAAGGGGCTAAAGTGATGACAAGGTCAAAAATAGGCATTTTCAGCAATCTGGGGAACGTAACTCTATGATAGCTAGGCCATCCTCACCATTTTTCGAACTCCTGCAAGCCTTTATCACTGACTTACGTACATGTATGTTTAAAGAAGATCCTTTAAAAACTGAAGATGCTACTGTGATGACGAGGTCAAAAATAGGAATTTTCTGTAATCAAGGGGAGGGAGGCGGCGTAACTCTACGAAATATAGGCCGATCTCAACAATGTTTTATCTCAGGTGCTGAGGTTTTATCCCTTTCAAAGAGATCCGATGAAAAGTGAAGGGGCTATGGTGATGACAAGGTCAAAAATAGGCATTTTCAACAATCAAGGGGACGTAACTCTACAATAGATAGGCCGACCTTGCCAGTTTTTTGAACTCATTCGAGCTTTTATCCCTGATTTACTTATATGTATTAAGTTCCAAGTTGATCAGATAAAACAAAATGGAAGGGCTACGGTGATGACAAGGTCGAAAATGGGCATTTTCAGGAGGTATGTACGGAGATGGTTATTGGAATCAGTAACCATGCCAGTCACCATGCAATACGCATGCGCCGACTGGAGTGCTGGCTCCACGTTTTGCATTTCCGGCCTGATTTCCTACTTTCGATTTATTATTTACAACCAACTGACTGACAACCTGTTCACCTGAGAATACTAAGTCTTAGGTTTATCAATGTAATAATTAATTCTCATGATCCACACACACTAGAAATAAGACTGTGTCATATGTTAATTCTTACACATGGTATTTGTAATCATACATCCTCTATCAGCTGAAATGTCCGCTGGAGAGAAAATTGTCAATAAATTCGTCATGGTCCTAGTACGGCAAATGTTACTGTGAAGGTAGGGTATTGTATCCCGTGGTGACTGGGAAGTATGGCAAGCCATTTTACTATTTCTTATGGAGAGTGTTTGTGTGTGAATTCGGGTTTAACGTCGCTTTCAACAATTTTTCAGTCATATCACGACGGTGTCTGGTAGCGACAGGGAGCTCAATGCTCACTTTTATAGTGCTGCCTCACTGAAGTATAATGTCCCAGACACATTACATGATACCACACCCAGTCACATTATCCTGACACTGGGTCGACCAGTCCTAGCTCAACCCCGTAAATCTGAGTGCCAAGCGAGGAGCAGCTAGTACCATTCTTAGCGACTTTGGTATGTCGGGGCCCGGGATCGAACCCGTGACCCCCTGTTCCCCGGAGCGGTCACTCTACCAACTAAGCTATCGGCGCCAGTCTATTTGTTATGAATTGTAGATATCTTATTTATTATAAAAGATGTCATATATTATATTAGATATTTATTATATATGATATCTTATATATATAAGATATCTAATATAATAAATAAGATATCTTATATAGCATATAAGAATATGATATGTTATATAAGATATCTTATATGCTATATTAGATATCTTAAATAGGATATAAGATATCTAAAATAGGATATAAGATATCTAATATAGGATATAAGATATCTAGTATGATATATAAGATATCTTATTTACCAAAATATATAAGCTATCTGATATGCTAAATAAGATATCTAATATAGCATATAAGATATCTTATATAACATATCAGATATCTTATATATTACATAAGATATCTTATGTAATATATAAGATATCTTATTTAATAAGGGAAATAAGATATCTTATATGATATATAAGATATCTCATATATTATATAAGATATCTTATATGTTATATTAGATATCTTATTTGGTATATTAGATATCTTATTTAGCATATCAGATATATATTCCAGTAAATAAGATATCTTATATCCTATATCAGATATCTTATTTAATATATTAGATATCTTATATAGCATAACAGATATCTTATATAATATATAAGATATCTTATTTACCTAACTATTTAAGATATCTTATATGACAAATAAGATATCTAATATATTTTACCAAAAAAATAATGAAGTCTCCCCGAAACTGCCAAGGAATGACTACCCCCATTTATGCCTAACATTCCAGAAACCCTGGCAAACAGTGCAGGCCCAGATCAGATCAGGGCCTACACTATTAATAAAATGTTCAGCTTTATTCAGATTACACAATCTCTCATCATGTGTCATACCTAATTTTCGAAATGGGCTCCTGTCCTAAATAAGCAGGAAGATTGCATTTGGTAAAAAAAAAAAAAAAGATAAAAGGGACAAAGAAAAATTGAACTAATTATGCGAAAAGTAGAGCCAGAAACCAGGCTGAATATATGGACAGTCTGGTGAGAGTCTTTGTTTTTTGTTTTTGTCAAAATACATGCAATGAGCAGTGCTTGGCATAACTCAAGTTTGAAGTTAATTAATACTTCCACTATCTTGTAAGGGAAGGTTATTAAATTATACAAACAAAAGCAAGCTGGATTTATTCTCTCTCTCTCTCTCTCAAAAAAGAAAGATGTTGTCTTTAATCTGATCGCACGTGTTTGGGAACCCCGTTTTATTTATAAACACATATGTACAATTTCAGTTTATAATTAATAATTATAATTTCTCCAGTCCTCTGTAGCAGTCTAATGGAGAGGTAGTGACTATTATTTGTCATTTCTTTCCAATTTATATAATATATCTTATATGTTAATTAAGATATCTTATTTATCAAACTTATATAAGATATCTTATATGTTAAATTAAATATCTGATATACCAATTAAGATATTTTATATAAAAATATAAATAAGATATCTGATATAATATATCAGATATCTGATATGTTATATTAGATATTTTATATGCTATATAAGATATCTTATTTAGTAAATTAGATATCTTATATAGCATATAAGATATCTTATATGTTTTAGTAAACAAGATATCTTATATGTTATATAAGATATCTTATATGTTAAATAAGATATCTTATATAACATATAAGATATCTTGTTTACTAAAACATATATCATATCAGATATCTGAATTGCAGAATTAAATTAGATATCTCATATAGGATATAAGATATCTATTTTAGGATATAAGATATCTTAATTGTTATTTCAGATATCTTATATAGGATATAAGATATCTTATATAATTTTTTTACATTCAATAATAAATTCATAATTTCTTTGCATCAAACAAAGTATCCTTTAACAAATCCTTACCTACCTTCATTTATGAGGTGCCATTTTACTATTTAATTGAAATTCAAGATTTTGTTTGTTTGTATTGGAGTTAAACCACCCAGTCCTAACTATTTAGGTCATTTTTAAGCCGGTCAGTTTACCATTCCACACTTTTAGTGGGCAAGCTTATACGTAAGCTGTTAACCACATTTCGAAAACACTGCCTATGCAAATACATTGTAAAGTTTATCGCCACAAAAAAGAAACTTTAAAGATGAAAAAATTGATATTTTTCTTATTTTTGCTTAAAATAGAGATTCTGGTTACATGTTAGAACCGCTTCCCCGAGGCGGTCTAACGAGTACCCACAATCTATATTTTGGAGCAGAAATAAGAAAAAAAAAAGGTTTACCCCTGCCAACCCAAGTTTTACTATATAAAAGTGGGGTTCAAGAGGGTCAAACGCTTTATAGACGCGCTTCATGATAAGTACAGTGCACATTCTTTCACAGAAACGGACAACTGCCCTTCTTGAATCAGCAGAATGGAGAAAATGACTGTAAAATAGATTTCATGATCCATGTCCAGGAAAGAATGTTGCCGACACCGACATGACTCGAACACGTGTCCTTCTGATCACCAGTCAGACCTACATCTCACTGAGCTACCGAGGTCAGCTTGAATTTCAAGATATTTGTTAATAAAATTTCTGATATCTATAATAAAATTATTGGATTGCAATAAATATTATTAGATATGTATAAATAATATTAGATACCGGTATCTATTATCTATTTTATGATATACATAATGCATTTAAGGACATCTATAATTCGAATTATAGATATCTTTTATTCGATGGAAAGATGTTAAATATTTAACAACATATAATTACATTTATTGATATCAATAATATAGTTTCTTTTATTCATTATTGAAAATTGTGACATCTATAATACAGCCTTCTATATGATATCTATAATTTGATTTTTAGATATCTATATATGCAAAGGAATTATATATGTATATATCTATATATTGAAAAATAGAGAGCTATAATTTAAACATATATTAGATATCATTATTATAGATATTATTTATAGATATCATTATTATAGATATTATTTATAGATATCATTATTATAGATATTATTTATTGATATCTTGCAATAATTATTGATATACTATAGTTTATTACAGATATCTATAAATCAAATTATAATTATCAATAAATCAAATTATAGATATGAACAATTAACATTATTGATATCTATAATTATCTGTATTTTTTGCTATCATAAAATGAAATTCATGATATGTTATATATATTTCTTGATATCAATAGATTTGTTTCCTGATATCAATAATTTCTTTGCATATATAAAATCTAAAAATCAAATTATAGAGATCATTTAAAATGCTGAATCATAGATATCAAAATTTTCAATAATGGATATCATAAAATACATTTTGGTCATGAATAAATGAAATTATTGATATTTTATAATATTTATCTATATGTTGAAAAATAGATAGCTATAATTTAAACATATATTAGATATCATTATTATAGATATTATTTATAGATATCATTATTATAGATTTTATTTATAGATATCATTATTATAGATCTTATTTTTTGATATCTTGCAATAATTATTGATATACTATAGTTTATTACAGATATCTATAAATCAAATTATAATTATAAATAAATCAAATTATATATATGAACAATTAACATTATTGATATCTATAATTATTTGTATTTTTTGCTATCATAAAATGAAATTCATGATATGTTATATATATTTCTTGATATCAATAGATTTGTTTCCTGATATCAATACTTTCTTTGCATATATAAATATCTAAAAATCAAATTATAGAGATCATTTAAAAGGCTGAATCATAGATATCACAATTTTCAATAATGGATATCATAAAATACATTTTGGTCATGAATAAATGAAACTATTGATATTTTATAATGCTCTTTAATATTTGGTATCCATATATCAAAATAAAAGATATCTACTATTGAAATCTACAAACTGATTTATAGATGTCATTATTACAGATGTTATTTATCGATATCTGACAATAATTATTATTAAACTGTAGTTTATTTCAGATATCTATTAATCAAATTATAGATATCAATAAATCAAATTATAGATATGTATTATTAACATTATTAATATTTATAATTGTCTGTATGTTTTGCTTTCATAAAATGAAATCCGTGATATGTAATATATATTTCTTGATACCAATAGATTTGTTTCCTGATATCAATAATTTCTTTGCATAAATAAATATCTAAAAATCAAATTATAGAGATCATTTTAAAGGCTGAATCATAGATATCACAATTTTCAATAATGGATATCATAAAATACATTTTTGTAATGAATAAATGAAACTATTGATATTTTATAATGCTCTTCAATATTTGGTATCCATATACCAAAAAATAGATATCTACTATTGAAATTATTGATAACCATGAATATCATGAAAAAAAAATAAATATCTAATATCAGTAATGTTAATTATCTATAATTTGATTTATAGATATCTACAAACTGATTTATAGATGTCATTATTATAGATGTTATTTATCGATATCTGACAATAATTATTATTAAACTGTAGTTTATTTCAGATATCTATAAATCAAATTATAGATATCAATAAAGCAAATTATAGATATGTACAATTAAAATTATTAATATCTATAATTATCTGTATGTTTTGCTTTCATAAAATGAAATCCGTGATATGTAATATATATTTCTTGATACCAATAGATTTGTTTCCTGATATCAATAATTTCTTTGCATATATAAATATCTAAAAATCAAATTATAGAGATCATTTAAAAGGCTGAATTATAGATATCACAATTTTCAATAATGGATATCATAAAATATATTATGGTCATAAATAAGTGAAACTATTGATATTTTAAAATGCTCTTCAATATTTGTTATCCATATATCAAAATAATAGATATCTAATATTGAAATTATTGACAACCCTTTACGTATTATGGATATCATGAAATAAATAATAAATATCTAAAATCAATAATGTTAATTATCTATAATTTGATTTATAGATATCTACAAATTGATTTATAGGTGTCTATAACAAAGATATAGGATATCAATAAATATTATTACATATCTATAAATAATATTAGATATGTATTATTTATTT
Organism: Lucinisca nassula; assembly: GCA_963580285.1. Lineage (NCBI taxonomy): Eukaryota > Metazoa > Mollusca > Bivalvia > Lucinida > Lucinidae > Lucinisca > Lucinisca nassula. Next base: position 173,485,397 of record OY757014.1, on the reverse strand, counting down.
CATTATATCCATAATGTGTTAAGGGATATTTGTAGTTCCAATAATAGATATCTTTTATTCGATATAGAGATATCAAATATTGATGAACATTTCAGGATATCAAGAATTACATTTATTGATATCCTTCATATATTTTCTGATATCCATTATTGAAAACTTTGATATCTATTATCCAGCCTTGAAATGGTATCTGTAATTTGATTTTTAGATATCTATATATGTAAAGGAATCATGGATATCATTAGACAAATTTATAGATATCAAGAAATATATATTACATATCATTGATTACATTTTATGATGTCAAATTATTGATAATAATGTTAATCATACATATCTATAATATGATTTATAGATATCTATAATTTGATATATAAATATCTAAAACACAATTACAGATTTCTCCGAATTGTATTTAATAGTAATATCGCATCATGGCTTATACACTTGTCATGATGACTCATACCGCTGTCATTATGACTCGCATAGCTGTCATGATTACTCATATACCTTTTGTCCTGACTCAAACACGTGCCACTCTCTATCACTTTGACTCGTTTAGCTCTTGCTATGACTCACTTTGACCCATACAGCTGTCACGGTGACTCATACTTCTGTAACCATGACTTATCATGCTGTCACGAGTTGCATACATCATGGATCATACAGCTGTCACGACTACTTAAACACTTGTCAGCATAACTTATAAAGCTAATGACTAATACTGCTGTCACCATGAATCATACGCCACCATAAATTAAACAGCTGTCATCTTGACTCATACAGCTGTCAGTGATGCATGCATCTGGCACCATGGCTTTTACAGCTGACACCATTACACATAGAGCTGTCACAATGACTTATGTAGCTATAACCGTGACCGGAAGCACAAAGCAGTAAATATTAACATTACCACAGTTGTGTTCTAACAATCTAATTAAAAATAGTACTGTTACTCTTCACAAACAATTATATTAAAAAAAAAAGAGTTCAAATAATAGCTATATGAGTCCAAGTGGTAGCTTTATTAGTCATCGTAAAGTAAAACATGTATGAGTCATATTGACAGCTGTTGTAGACATGGTGACAGTTGCAGTAGTCATGGTGGCAGCTGTAGGAATCATGATGTGAGTCATGTTGACAGGTGTATAAGTGATGTTAACACTTTCTGTTCTAATTGGTTTCATATACACATGTAAACTGATTTACTATGTTATTTTTCATATATATTGTGTAAGTCATGTATACTTTGCAATGTATGATTCCACTGATATTGTAATCAGTATTTCATAAATAAATAAAAGAACTATCAACAGGACTCACATAGCAAAAAACCTTCATTCCGACAGCTTTCACCATGAATCTCAAAGCTATCTCAATGACTCATATAACTGTCATCATGATTCGTGCATCTCTAAGCGTGATTCCTAAAACTATCCCCTTGATGAAAGCAGCTGTCACCATGGCACATACATCTGTCTCCGTGATTCATACAGCTATCGGTATGTCTCATCCAGCTATAAGCATGACTCATATAGCTGTCACCAGGGGTCAGTGACACCCACAGCTGTCTCCAAGGCTCATACAGCTATCACAATGACCCATATAGCTGTCATAATGACTCTCATATTGCTGTCACAATGACTCATGCAGTTGTAACAATGGCTCATACAGCTGTCTATATGGCTAATACAACTATCACCATGACTCTTCCAGCTGTCTCTGTTGTTCTTACAGCAATCACCATGACTCATACCGCTGTCACCATTACTATTTCAGCGATTGTCATGACCTATTCAGCTATCACCATGAATACAGCAAACATCTATCTCCATATCTACTGTAGATATTGCGATGACTCATACAGCAATTAGATCACTCACACAGCTGTTACCATAACTCATACAGCCAATAGTCTTTCTGTGCTAATTGGTTGCACATACACATGCCACTGATTTACTATTTTATTATTTCTTATATATTGTGTATACCATGTATGCTTTGCAGTGTATGATACCACTGATATTGTTTTCAGTATTTCATTTATAAATAACAGAAATATCAATATGGCTAACACTGCTAATACCTTCATTCATACAGCTTTCACCGTGACTACGATAGCCATCACAATGACTCATATAACTGTCATCATGATTCATGCATCTCTAAGCGTGATTCCTACAGCTATCACCGTGCTGAAAGCAGCTGTCACCATTGCATATACTTCTGTCTCCGTGACTCTTACAGCCATAAGTATGTCTCATACAGCTGTATGCCAGACTCATATAGCTGTCACCAGGAGTCATTGAGCTTTCACTTTGACACTTACAGCTGTCTCCACGGCTTATGCAGCTATCATAATAACCCAAACAGCTGTCACAATGACTCATACTGCTGTCATCATGACTGATACAGTTGTAACCATGGCTCAAACAACTATCACCATGACTGATACAACTATCATCATGACTCGTTCTGCTGCCAGCATGACTGATAAAGTCGTCATCGTCACCCATACAGCTATCGCCATGACGATGCTGACAACACTATCATAGTGCTGTAAGCATAACCCATGGAGCTGTCATCATTGATCATACAGCTGTCTCTGTGGTTCTTACAACAATCACCATGACTCATACTGCTGTCGCTATTTCTAAAGTAAAGTAATTATCATGCCCCATTCAGCTGTTACCATGACTAACACAATGTCTCGGGTATCTTAATTTCACATACAGCTGCCACCAATACTTATTCTGTTTTCAACAGTTATAGCTTCTATAGCCATCAGCATGGAATATGCAGCTGTATCCATTGGTCATACATCACCTTAAAGGCTGTCACAATGACTCAAATAGCTTTCTTTACGACTTCTATAGCTCTTACAATCACTACTCCAGGTGTCAGCATGAATCTTACGAAGGTAACCATGACACCTTGTCACCATGACTCATACAGTTACCACCATGACTCGCATCCCTTCCACTAAGACTTATATAGCTTTCATCGTGTCTAATACAGCAATCACTATAACTAATACAGCTGCCACGACGACTCATAGCAAAACTCATACGGCAATCACGATAACTCGTACAGCTATCAACACGACACAAACAGCTATTACAATAACTCATAGAGCTATTTCCATGACTCGGATATCTCTCAGCATGACCTTTAAAGCTTTCACCAAGACACCTATAGCTACCACCTTTACTCATTCAGGTGTTATTTTGACTTTTTAGCTATCGTAAACACCTATACGGCTGTAACCATGACTAATACAGCTGTTAACATCACACATACAGCTGTCCCCATGACTCACTAATCTTTCATCATGACTACTGCTACGAGTGTCAGTATAACTACTACAGCTATCAATATGACTAATGCATCTTTAAAAATGGCTCATACGATCGTCATCATGGCTTATATAGCTATCGCCAATGCTTACAGCTTCCACAGTGACTCTTACAACTGTCACCATAATTCATGCAGCTCTAAACGTGATCCCAACAGCTATCACCATGGCGAATGCAGCTGTCACCACAGCTCATACAGCTATCTCCATGACTCATAGAGCCACCAGTCTGTGCTCATACAGCGTAAAGCATCGCTCATATTGCTATCGGCAGGGTTCATACAGCAAACACTATGTCTAATACAGCTGTAACAATGAGCCAGATGACTACGCCTAAAGCTGTTTTCATGCCTGGATGACTCGAACGGCTGTCACAGTCACTCATTCATTGACCACCATGGCCCATATAGCTATCATAATGACTAATACAGCAAGCTCCCGCCAATCTGGACTTTGAGAAATAAATCGGTATGCAAAGTGCTTCCACGCAGAGCTGAAACCGACCGCACATGAGAAGTGGTATGCAGCATAGGTCTAAGCCTGTTCAGGCAAAACGGTGCGAGTCGGACCGTCCATGCATATAAACATTTTGATTTCAAAGGGCGACAGGGCTTGGGATTTCATTTCATCTCAATGTCGGGTAAAAGTCCCACAAAATTGAAAGCAACATTTCGAAAATGACCTAAATAGTGTTGACAGGGACTTTAAACCTCTATTCAAACAAACAAACAAACAAAGAAAAGACTAATAGAGCTATCTCAATCACTCAAACAGCTATCACCATGAGGGTTGTAGCTATTACCATCACTCATACAGCAATTAAGATGACTCATACAGCTGCCACCAGGACTCACATAGATATTACCACGACTTCTATAACTATCACCATGAATTATACAGCTACCACCATGATTCATACAGATATATTTATTCACATACAGCTGTCACCACGACACACAGCGCATTCAATAGCCATATCTCTAAAACTGTCACAAAGAACCATGCAGCTGAAACCAATCGCTCATACAGCTGTCCATATCAACATGACTCACACAGCTTTCCTCACGACTCCTACAGCTGTCACCATGACTTCTTCAGATGTCATCATGTCTCATACAGCGGTCCCCATGACACATACAGCTGCCATCATGACGCATACAGCTGCCAGCACGACTTCTACACGAACCATACGGCGCCCAAAATGACTCGGATATCTTAATTTCATATACAGCTGCCATAAAGACTTATTCCTTTTCAACAGTCGTATCTCCTGTAGCTATAAATTATGCAGCTGTAACCATTGTTCATGTAGCTATCAACATCGCTTATAAGGCTGTCAACATGACTCACACGGCTTTCTTTATGACTTCTACAGCTGACACTATGACTACTTTAGTTGTCACCATGACTCTAACAATGGAACCCATGACACCTATAGCTGTCACCATGACTCAAACAGCTGTCAACGTTGCTCGCATCCCTCTCACTAAGACTGATATAGCTTTTGTCGTGTCTAATTCAGCGATCACTATAACTTATACAGCTGACACGACGAGCCATATCATGTGCCGTGTGGCGGCGGTAAAACGTCTCCCCGTACATCAACCATAGTGCAGTTTATATTTTACTTTTGGTCCTTTGAGATCAGCGTAAATATTCTGAGAAATCAGAAATAAATTATTGGTTTAGACTCGTATTCTAGACAGGTTTTTAATTATTTGGACCCCATTTTGATTTATATCAGTCTTTGAATTGACTGCCTATTTGAAATTCGCAAACTTGCAGTACGTTTCCTCTGGCTTTCGTTGCCGGATCATAACAGGGTCACTGATGAGGCTTTATTAGCCGAAACTACGTAGTATGACCCATCTTCTTTCTTATGAATGTTTTCATTGCTCTTAAAGGAACTCATTTTAGATTTTTATTATACAGCCATCACGGTGACTCATACAGCTATCAACACGCCACCACGACACATACAGCTATGACCATAACTCAAACAGCTTTTACCATGACTCCGATATCTATTAGCACGCCTTTTAAGCTTTCACCAAGACACATACAGATATCGCAATTACACATTCAGATGCCACATTGACTTGTATAGCTATTGTTATGACCCATTACCAATTCAACTGTTAACATCACACATACCATGACTCACAAATATGTCATCATGGCAACTGCTGCTTTCAGTATGACTACTACAGCTGTCAATAGATCTTTCAAAATGGCTCATATGGCTGCCATCATGGCCTTTACAGCTATCACATGACAACAGCTTTCACCGTGACACTTAGAACTGTTACCATAATTCATGCAGCTCTCATCTTGATCACTACAGCTGTCACCATGATGAATACAGCTGTCATCTTAGTTCATGCAGCTATCTCCGTTACTCATACAGTCATCACTCCGTGCTCATACAGCTATGAGAATCGCTCATATTGCTTTCGTCAGGGGCCATAAAGCTTACACAGCTGTAACAATGAACCAAATGACTATGCCTAAAGCTGTCTTCATGCCTCATACAGCTATCAGCATGAATCAAACAGCTGTCACAGTGACTCATTTAGTGACCATTATGACTAATATAGCTATCACTATGACTAATACAGCAAGCCCCGTAAACCTCTATTCAAATAAACAAGGGGAAGACTAATACAGCTATCACAATTACTCGTACATATATCACTTTGAAATTTTGATTCTTGTAGCTATTTCCATAACGCATACAGCTATTAAGATGACTCATACAGCTTTCACCGTGACTCACGCAGCTATCACCACGACTTCTATCACTATCACCATGATTCATACAGCTACCAACATGACTCATACAGATATTTTTATTTCAAACACAGCTGTCACCAAGACCCATAACACTTTCATCAGCCATATTATCTAATGTAATGTCACTATGATTTGTGCAGCTGCAACCATTGTTCATACAGCTGTCCATATCAACATGACTCACACAGCTGTTCTCACGACTCCTACAGCTGTCACCATAACTGCTTCAGATGACATTATGTCTCACACAGCGGTTGCCATGACACATACAGCTGTCATCATGACGCATACAGCTATCAACATGACTCGCATAAGTCTTCACAGTTGCTCACACAACTGTCAACATGACTAATACAGCTAGCCCCATGACTTACAATGCTATCATCATGACTCATTGAGCGGTGACCACCATTATAGCCTCCGCGGGTGTAGTGGTTAAACTACTCGACTTAGAAACCATAAAATATCTTGGGGGTTCGATTTGAGCAGATAATGTTATCTTAGTGCAGATTATATTTTCCTTTCCTTTATGATCATACGCCTTGCAAACTATATTGCTGTGTATGAAGATACTCAATAAAAACCGAGTCTCCGATTTTCGTTCTTTATGTGTTCTTTGTTTCCAAAGGCAACCTTTACCTCACTACAGCTGTTGTTAAGTGCCGTGTGGCGGCCGTAAAAAGTCTCCCTGTGCTTCATCATAGGGCAGATTATATTTTCTTTTCCTCTGGGATCATTGAGCCTATTTTGTTTACTTTCAATATCGAATATCGCTTAAGCCGGTGCTAGGCATATGCAGCCTTGCAAACTATATTGCTGTGTATGAAGAGCCTCAATAAAACCGAGCCTCCAATTTTCGTTCTTGTATGTGTTCTTTGTTTCCAAAGGCAACCATTTAGCTTTTTATTCTCCAGACTTTTGGATAAGTCTTTAAACTGAGGTCAACTTTCTATATGATCTTAGTTGTTGGTGGGAGAAAACATTCCTCAGCACGCATGCACACACACACACACACACACACACACACACAGAGAGAGAGAGAGAGAGAGAGCTGTCACCATGACTTACATGTATACTGCTTCCACCATGACGACTACAGCTGTCACTACGACTGATAAATGTACGTATCACTACCACAGGGACACATTCATTTATTACCATGACTCTTTTAGCTATTACTAGGACTTAAACAGCTTCCACCATGACTCCTAAAGCTATTACCATTACTCATACTGATATTACTGTGACTAATACAGCAATCAACACGACTCACGCTGCTAGCGCATTGACGACTAAAGTTATCACCATGACTCATACAGCTGCCACTTTGATTCATACAGCTGTCCCTATGACGTATATAGCTGCCAGAAGACCAAAACAGTTGTCACAATAACTCTTTCAGCTGCTGTCATAATTCAGAGGTTGGTGCTATCGTTATTACTATACTACAGCTGTCACCATGACTCCTTCATGGGCCAGTCTGGCTTATACCACCATGACTCATACAGCTGTCCCTATGACGTATAAAGCTGCTACAAGACCTATTCAGTTGTCACAATGACTCTTACAGCTGCTGTCATAATTCATAGGTTGCTGCTATCGCTATGACTACACTATAGCTGTCACCATGACTCCTTCATCGGCCACTCTGGCTCATATCACCATGACTCATACAGCTGTCCGTATAAAGCTGCCACAAGACCCATACAATTGTCACAATGACTCTTACATCTGCTAAGCCCCGCCCATAGGGGCTTGAAGAAATATATGGGCTGCATGATGCTTCCAGGCAGAGCTGAATCCGGCCCGCACACTAGTACTGGTAAACCGCTTAGAGGATCTAAGCCTGTCCAGGAACCGCGGTGCGAGGCGGACCTTCCATGCTAATAAACCATATTGGTTTCATTGGGCGACAGGGCTTGAGATGTCATTTCATCTCAATGTCGGGTAAAAGTCCCACAAAATTGGAAGCAGCGTCTCCAAAATGACCTTTAGAGGGTTGACGGGGCCGTAAAACCTCAAATCAAACAAACTTACAGCTGCTGTCATAATTCAGAGGTTGCTGCTATCGCTATGTCTACACTATAGTTGTCACCATGACTCCTTCATCGGCAACTCTGGCTCATATCCTCATGACTCTTGCAGATGTCACTATGGTTCATAAAGCTAATATAGACTCATAGAGCTATCATCATGTCGCCTTAAGCTGTCACCATGGCTAATAAACTATCATCCTGATTCACACAGCTTTCATCATGACTCACACAGTTATAAGCATGGCTCGTATAGCTTTCAACATAGGTCATACAACTATCACTATGATAGATTTTCTGTTCCATGTTGTAGTACTTGCTTCCAAAAGATTATCCCTTATATATGACATTTTAACTTCAGCTGGTGTTTAGGGAATGTGTGGCGGCTGTCAAAAGTCTCCCTGCCCTTCGGCATAGTTTGGGTTAAATTTTCTAGTCCTTTTCGATCATTGATTCCACTGCTTAAATTTTAGAATATTTGAGGGTCACTGGCAAGGCCTAAATGCGGAAACTAGCTAGTCCGTCCCATAAAAACTTGGTTCCGTATTGTAGCCCTTGGTTGCTTGCAAAGGATTGCCCATTATATAGAACATCATGCAGTTATTACCATGTATCAAATGGCTATCACCATGTCACCCGCAGCTGACTTCCTGACTCATACAGCTATCATCATGATTCATTTAGCTGTCATCATGACTCATTCAGCTATCCCCACAAATCATTTTGCTATCACTGTTACGCCTGTATTACCTTGGCACATACAACTATCACCATTACTCATACAGCTGTCACCATGACTAATACACCTACCACAAATACTTCTGCAGCTGTCAAGATTATTCATAAATGATTCAGATTCTGTCTCATGAATGAATCAGTGAAATTTGTTCAAACTTGGTACAATATATCATTGTGACCGACCTTAGTTTTTGATGACCTTGACCTTATTTCTAAGGTCAAAGGTCCCCAAAACTGTCAATTTTGGCTTATCTGCACAGGTGTCTTGAATGAATAGCTGTAATTTGGCCAGACTTTCTAGAACATTATTTGTACAATATGTGATTGTAACCTACCAAAGATTTGGTTTGCTTTTGGTGACCTTGACCTTTTTTCAAGGTCACAGGCCCTCCAAAACTGTCAATTTCAGGTCAGAAATGGCTTACCAGCACCCTTTCACATGAGCGAATTGTGATATACTTTTATCTACTCTGTAAAGAGTAGATATTTACCGTAAACTTCGCATAAATGTTACGTACCCTGAGTGGTTCTACAGAAAATAGGAATTGTAATTCTGGTTTACTTCCTTTCGGAGAAATGGCCCCTTTGAACATTGAAAATAGTCACCTTATTCATGTATTAATGTCAACTTTATTAAGGGAAAGACTAATGCACCTTCACTTTGAATTCATTTTGACAGTGTTTATGGCAGCCCATCGGGGCTTGAAGAAATAGATGGGCTGCATGATGCTTCCAGAGCTGAAATCGACCACACACAAGTACTTGTAAACCGCTTAGAGGGTCTAAGCCTGCCCAGGCAAGGCGGGGCGAGTGGACCCATCCAAGGTTATAAACCCTATTGGTTTCATTGAGAAGTCATTTCATTTCAGTTTTGGGTAAAGTCCCACAGAATTGGAAGCAACTTCTCGAGAATGACCTATACAGTGTTGACGGGGATACTTAACCTCAGATCAAACAAACAAGTGTTATGGCACTTGCTTGATGAAAATTAGTGGCAAGGCATAATGCATTGCTTTAATTTTTCTAATGGCATACTGCACTTGTTTTTTTTTTTTTTTTTTTTTTTTTTTTTTGATTTGAGGTTTAACATCCCCATCAACATTGTAAAGGTCATTGTTGGAGATGTTGCTTCTAGTTTTGTGGGACTTTTACAAGACATTGAGATGAAATGACATCTCAGGCCCTGTCGCCCAATGAAACCAATATATTTTATATGTATGACGGGCCCAACTCGCACCACTTTTTCCTGGTCAGGCTTAGAACCTCTAAGCAGTTTACCAATACTCATGTGCCCTCTGTTTCAGCTCTGCGTGTAAGGATCATGAAGCCCAGTCTATTTCTTCAAGCCCCCATGCGTGGGGGGCAGTATACATTTTGATTGTTTTCATACAGCATGCCTTTTTGATCTAATTTGTATAATTTCTACATTTAGGCATGATATAGTGAAGCTGGAGACTAAAGATCGCTGCCATGAGGAAGGTACAGTACAATATTTGAGGCACCAAAGGAATTTTGTAAGAACTTTTTACTCGAAATTAGGAAAGCTTTGAGTGAGTTGACTTAAGATTACAGTTTGCCAATTAGACGTGTGTCATTAATTGGTGTAGTCTCAAATATGTTATGCTATCCAATTGATATGAGTTGTTCAGATGATTCCATTTAAATGCCGGTTAAAGTTAATGGGGCTTGACCAGAAAATATGCAAAAGTAGAATTGGCTCAGCCGTTACATATTTTAGGTGAAGCTTTAGACCTATGTTATAAAATAAAAGTGAAGGCATTGATCTGGAATCGATACAATTGCCTCACACCTCCCATCATTGACAAGAAAGTGATGTTCCATGTATCATGTACTTGTAATTACAGGATTATACTAAATCGTTAAATACAGTTATACAATCAGACTAAAGATTTTTAGCTCACCAGAGCCGAAGGCTGTGGCAGATCTTATAGGATAGGCAGTTGTCCGTCGTCTGCGTAGTATGTCTGGCATCAACATTTACAGACAACATCTCTGCTGAAGCCACTGGTCCGATTGAGATCAGATTGTATCTGTAGCATCCTTAGGTTGTAGGATTTAAAGTTTATGTTTTTTATGAAATAAGTGTGGTTGCTATAGCAACTTTGAGTTTCCATAGACTTCTGATGGGGAAAATTGAAAAATTGTATTAACTGCAAAGCTTTTGCAGATATTTTGACAAAACTTATGTTCCTCGTGTAGTGTAGCATGTGCCAACTGATTTTAGGCATACTGTTCCTTTTTAGCTCGCCTGTACTAAGTACATGGAGAGCTATTGTTGTAATCTCGGTCGTCTGCGTGCGCGTTTGCATTTGTATTTGTGTGATCCTTCCCGTCACACTTCTGGGAGGGTCTTCTGATGTTTAAAGAGAACCGACCGCTGGGTTTATGTCCCTGAGTGGGCCTAGGGGTCAAAATCTAGAACACCAATGTAATTCTGTGTTAAAGTTTTTGAAATGCTTATATCTCAACAGTCACTCATCACAAAACATTCATACTTACAACTTGGATACCTTGGAGTGTCTTCTGAGATTCCAAGACAACACACCCCTGTGTTCATGCCTGGAAATGGGGATGGGGTGGGGCTAGGGGTCAAAATCTAGGACACCTTTGTAATTTGTTGTATACGTTTCCATTATGCTAACAAGTTTTAGACACAATTGGTTATACATCAACCAATCAAGTGACATTGGTTCACGTGTAAAAGGGTGAGGGGGATGATGACCTACATTTCACAGTCCAGTGATTTTGCCTTATACCTTGAAGACTATTTGTAGGAGAAATGTCATACCTGGGATATTAGTTCCATGTGACTCCATGATTGACCTCAAAATATATCTAGGCCACTGTGACCTATATTTTTAATGGTTCAGCGATTTTGCCTATTATCTCGAATACCGAATACTATTTGATGTAGAAATGTCATACCTGGATTATTAGTTCCAAGTGACCTGCTGATTGACCTCAAAATATATCTACACCAGTGTGACCTATATGTCATGGTTCAGTGATTTTGCCTATTATCTTGAATACTATCTGATGGAGAAATGTCATACCTGGATTATTAGTTCCATGTGACCCGATAATTGACCGCAAAATATATCTAGGTCATGGTGACCTACATTTCATGGTCTAGTGATTTTGCCTATTACTTTTAATATTATTTGATGGATAAATGTCAAACCTGGGTTATTAGTTCCATATGATCCCATTATTGACCGCAAAATATATCTAGGTCAGTGTGACCTATATTTCATGGTTCAGTGATTTTGCCTATTATCTTGAATACTTTTTGATGGAGAAATGTCATACCTGGATTATTAGTTCTAATTGACCCGATAATTGATCGCAAAATATATCAAGGTCAGTGTGACCTATATTTCATGGTTAAGTGATTTTGTCTATTATCTTGAATACAATTTGATGGAGAAATGTCAAGCTTGGATTATTTATTCCACGTGACCCCATGATTGAGCTTGAATTATATCTAGGTAAGTGTGACCTGTATTTCATGGTTCAGTGATTTTACCTATTATCTTGAATACGATTTGATCGAGAAATGTCTCACCTGGATTATTAGTTCCATGTGACCAGATGATTGACTTAGAAATATATGTAGGTCATTGTGAGCTATTTTCATGGTTCAATGATTTTGCCTTATATTCAGACACAATTTAATTCTGATATGTAATATCTGGAATTATGTTCCATGTGTCCCAGTTATTGATCTCAGAATATAGCTAGGTGAGTGTGACCTATATTTCATGGTTCAGCAATTTTACCTTATATCTTGAAGGCGCGAAACAGGCGAGCTATGCTGTCATGTAACAGTTCTTAGTTTTTGCCAAACCAAAATGCCAAAAAGAATAACTAAAAAAATCATCTCCCCAGAAACTATATGCTCTATGAGGCTGAGGCTCAATGGACATATTCACCATATTTTCCCTTACATGTTTAGTGTTTTTCTTTTGTTTTTATTTTTCATGAAATTCTGCTCATTATTTTGGTTGCTCTGGCATCTTAGAGGTTACATAGCCTTATAATGGTGAAAATAGAAAAATGGTAGTTACTGCCAAGTCTTGCAGATATTTTGACAAAACTTTCATATTAATATCCTTTATGCTGTCATCTATCTGATTTTAGGCCTAATGATCACTTTTATTTGTTGCTTGGCTGCCATGGAAACCGAAATGCCAGAAAAATACTAAAAAAAAAACAACATCTTCTCAGAAACCATATGGGACTGAGACTTTATGGAAATATTCACAAAATTTGCCATATCATGTTTAATATATTTTATGAAATTCGGCTCTTTAGTTTGGTTGTTATGTCAACTTAGAAGTTCAATAGACTTGTAATGTGGAAAATTGAAAACTGGTACTGACTGCCAAAATATAAGTGAAGGCAATGATCAGGAATAGATGCAATCAACCCACAGCTCCCACCAGAGACACCAAAGGGAAAGAAACACAAACATGAAACAACATACCCTAATGGAAACATCAACCCAGAAAGCCAAAACGGACAGTTAATTTCTCACAAAATGGCCAACTGGCTATCCAAAACAAAATAATATACGCGATACAAACACTTGAGACAAACCATAACAAAAATAAACTGCGACAGAGGAACCAATTTTGGAATCAATTTTTCATGGCAACAATCCTCGCGAATACTTCCGTCGCGATTTAGACAAATACTTTCTTCAGTCCGCATGAAGGCTTTCTAACTCATCAGTGCAACATCCCATACCTATATTGTTAATACGTGAAAGTACATCAAGTACATGCTTTTGATGAAAAGTCATGCTTGAATGGTGTGGCCAGTTTAGACCCCAGGGACATGATTGGCACAATTTATGTAGGGGACCACTTGACATTGCTGCATGCTTAATATATATGCTCTGCGCCTAGTGGTTTCAGAGAAGAAGAATGTTTAAGCTTTTTTCCATTATAAGTCTATGAGGGCTAAGGGGCCCGGGGAGTGGCCAGTTTAGACCCCAGAGGCATGAATGGCACAATTTATGTAGGGGACCACTTGACATTGCTACATGCTTCATATGTATGCTCTGGGCCTAGTGGTTTCAGAGAAGTTTTTCCCAATGTAAGTCTATAGGAGCTATATGTTGCCATGCCAACAAGAGTTTCCATCTGATCTGCCCCAAAACATAATGCATCTTTTCCCCCAACCTGATAATGCCTCTCATGAAATTTAATCATGATTGGCCAACTGGCTTTAAAGATATACTTAGTTGAACATGTGAAAGGACGACGGACGACTGATACATGTACGTATCGCTCATACAGGGACAGATTCATTTATTACCATGGAACTTATACTATTACCAAAGGACTTAAACAGCTTCCACCATGACTCTTATAGCTATTACCATTAATCATACTGGTATTACTATGACTAATACAGCAATCACCACGACTCACACAGCTAGCACATTGACTCCTAAAGTTATCACCATGACTCATACAGCTGCCATGATTCATAAAGCTGTCCCTATGACGTATAAAAAGGCCACAAGACCCATACAGTTGTCACAATGACTCTTAAAGCTGCTGTCATAATTCAAAGGTTGCTGCTATCGCTATGTCTACACTACATCTGTCACCATGACTCCTTCATCGGCCACTCTGGCTCATATCACCATGTCTCGTGCATATGTCACTATGGTTCATAAAGCTATCACCATGGCTCATAGAGCTATCATCATGCCGCCTTAAGCTGTCACCATAGCTAATAAACTATCATCCTGATCCACACAGCTTTCATCCTGACTCTCACAGCAATAAGCATGGCTCATATAGCTTTCCCCATAGGTCATGCAACTATCACTATGACTATCCCTAAGAATCACATAGCCCAGAAAATCCTGCACACTACTACAACCGGCCCCGATAGCTCAGTTGGTAGAGTGTCCGCTCCGGGGAACGGGAGGTCACGGGTTCGATCCCGGGCCGCGACATACCAAAGTCATTAAAATGGTACTAGCTGCTCCTCGCTTGGCACTCAGATTTACGGGGTAGAGCTAGGACTGGTCGACCCAGTGTCAGGATAATGTGACTGGGTGTGGTATCATGTAATGTGTCTGGGACATGATACTTCAGTGAGGCAGCACTATAAAAGTGAGCATTGAGCTCCCTGTCGCAACCAGACACCGTCGTGATATGACTGAAAAATTGTTGAAAGCGACGTTAAACCCGAATTCACACACACACTACGATTTTCGGTTCCGTGTTGTAGTCCTTGCTTCCAAAGGATTGTCCCTTATATATGCTATTTACCTTCACCACAGCTGGTGTTAAGGGAATATGTGGCGGCCGTAAAACGTCTCCCTGGCCTTCATCATAGTGTGGGTTATATTTTCTAGTCCTTTTGGATCATGGATTCCGCTGCGAAAGTTTGAGAATAGTTGAGGGTCACTGGCTAGGCCTAATTGCGGAAACTAGCTAGTCTGTCCCAGAAAGACTTGTACACTGCGTTGCTATCACTATGTCAACCGCAGCTACCTTCATGACTCATACAGCTTTCATCATGATTCAGTTAGCTGTCATCATGACTCATGGAACTGTCACCATGAGTCAAACAGCTGTCATCATGACACATACAGCTATCTCGGATACGCCTGTATTACCTTGGCCCATACAGCAATCACCATAACTTATACAGCTATCAGCACGACTAATACAGCTACCACAACTACTCATGCAGCTGTCAAGATAAATCATCGAGCTCTCACTATAACTCACACAGCTATCACACAGCTTTCACCATGAATCATATTTTAGAATAATTACTCTTATAGCTATCACCATTTGTTATACAGCTATCACCATGATTCGTACTGCTGTAATTATGTGTCATACAGCTGTCCCCATGATTCATATACCATAGCTACCATCATGAATCATATAACTACTCTTACAGCTGTCATCTTGGCTTATACAGATATCAGAGTGACCCATGCAACTGTCAACAAGGCCATTAAACTGTAAAAATTGACTTATACAGCTATTACTATGACCAGTTAGTGTACTACATATATCTAACAATCTTCAAGCCAAATATTCATGTTGGAGAGGTACAGATAAACACCTCGTTTTTCATCACTATAAGAATATAAAAATATGCAAATATATATATAAATATATATGACTATATTGTGATGAATGTTACAAGTTTTAAAATGTCTGCAAAATGTACAGATCTGTCCATGTTCATTAAAGAAGTTGGAGGGGCATATTGCTTCTGCTTCGTTCGTCCGTCTGTCTGTCCGTTTTGATGCGTAACATATCCTAAGAACCGCGTATGCTAGCGTTTTGAAATTTTATATATGGATTCCTCGTGGACAATTAGGTGACGCGTTTTTTTTTTCTCATCCCCTTTCGAGAGTTATTGCCACTTGATTTTTTTTTTTGGGGGGGGGGGGGGGGGGGTGGATAATATCTTGTCAGCAAAATATCTCAAAATTCATTGGAGCTAGAACATTGAAAGTTAGTGAATAGATTTGTGGTGATGAGTTATGTTATGACCCTTTGTCACTTTGGGTATTTGTACATTGTACCTCTGTATGTTTTGTAATACAAAGCATAACTTAAGAATTGCGTGTGCTAGGGTTTTGAAATTTCATATATGATCTTATCTGGAGAATGCCCTTTTCAGGAGTTATTGCCCTTTGAATTTTTTTATAAAATCTTGCCAGCAAAATATCTCAAAGACTTTAAGAGCTAGAGCCTTGAAAGTTGGTAAATAGATTGGTTATGATGAGTAGATGACCGGATGAACTTTTGATTAAATTCCGAAAAATACTTCATGAGTTATGGCCTTTTGTCACTTTGGGTATTTGTACATTGTATGTTTTGTGATGCATGACATAACTTAAGAATCGTGTGCCAGT
The DNA here is from genome assembly GCA_963580285.1 of Lucinisca nassula. Taxonomy (NCBI): domain Eukaryota; kingdom Metazoa; phylum Mollusca; class Bivalvia; order Lucinida; family Lucinidae; genus Lucinisca; species Lucinisca nassula. The sequence continues at coordinate 173,468,551 of OY757014.1, read as the reverse complement.
GTAGTGGATAGAGTGCTGGACTACTAATCAGATTGTCGATTATGAATCAGAGGGTTCAAATGTTCAAGAGTTCAAATGCCGGTGGAGAAATGGAAATTTGTTCTCTTTTGTTCTTATTTTCTTTTTTCTTCATATATACACATTAACAGTTATCATCTCCCTCGCACAGTGAGTGAGTGTTTGGGTTTTACGTCTCACCAACAGCTTAGGTCATACGGGGACGGGACCTCGGTTTAAAGACTCATCCGAAAGCCCGGGATCGATCCAATCTCTGTCCCTCGCACAACCAAATTAGAAGTGGCGGCAATGATCAGGAATCGATACAATCAACCCACAGCTCCCATCAGAGACACCAAAGGGAAATAAACACAAACATGCAACAACAGATCCCGATGGAAACATCAATAGCGGAAAGCCAAAAGGACAGTTACTTTCCCTCAACATGGGCAATAGGCTATCCAAAATAAAATAATATAAGCGGCACAAACACCCAAAGACAAACCATAACAAAAATAAACCGCGACAGAAGAACCGCCTTGGAACGGTCAGCGGAAACGAATTCCACTGGTGGGGGGGGATTAAATCGATTTTACGTGGCAACAATCCTCGCCCTTACTCCCGTCGCGATTAAGACATAATTTGTTCAGTCCGCAAGAAGACCTCCTAACTTATCAGTGCAACATATCCGTGAACACAAAAATCAAACAACCACAGAGATGAAACAACGGTGAGGACTCACAGCAAGAAACCACTGAAATGCTGGAGCAAAAGAAAACCAACAGTTAGATTCTGATGGCCAAGTTGTTAGGGAATGGGGATATTGCATTTATACATGCATGCACGAGTGTGTGTGTGTGTGTGTGTGTGTGTGTGTGCATTTGTGTGCATGTATGCATGCATGTGTGAGTGCATGCATGCATGTATGTGTGCGTGCAAGTCTACATTAGTGTGTGTGCATGCTTGCATGAGTGTGTGTGCATGCATGTGTGCTTGCATGCATGCTTGCGTGTTTGCACACGCATATGCATTCATGTATGTATGTGTGCATGCATGATGGCATACATGTGTGTGTGCGCATGCAAACGTGTGTGTGCATGCATGTGTATGTGCATGCATGCATGTGTGTGAGTGTGCATGCATATGTGCATGTCTGCATGTGTACATGTGTGCATGTTTGCATGACTCGCATCCCTCTAAAAATGTCCATAAGTATCTGTCAATCTTTTATATTTAAATTGCGATGAACTTTTCCTTGTATTTCAGAATCAACATGGAGGGGAAGAACAACAGTTACAGACGCTAAAAGCAGGAAGAAGTGAAATGAATTATAAATAAAAATTAAATAAAATACTGTCTGCCAACAAAATTCAGTTGTTTTCTTGCTTACTATCAGTTTTTGTTTTGTGTGTGTGTGTTGTTTTTTTGTTGTTTTTTTACATGCCTGCTTTTAACATGGCACGACTTAGGGACCTATTTTTCTGTCCATTTGTTTGTTCACCCACCAGCCATCAAAATAGATGTGAAGGCAATGATCAGGAATCGATAAATAAAACCACAGCTCCCACTATCTAGAGACACCAAAGGGAAGGAAACACAAACATGAAACAACTAGATCCTAATTGAAATATCAGTTAACACAGAATGGTCAATTGGCTATCCAAAATAAAACAATATAAGCGACACAAATACTCAAAGACAAGCCAAAAAAAAAAAAAATAAACCGCGACAGAAGAACCGCCTTGGAACGGTCAGCGAAACGAATTCCACTGGGGGTTTAAACTGTGTTTTGTACAAATAATTTTGCAGTGGAACTTTCTTATAGAATTGGGACATAGCGAGTTCACAGGACTCATAAGAAAAAAAAATGTAAATAGATCACCAATATGCTGATAACCAGTGCAAGTATAGTGCGCATTCAGCTTTTAGAAACGGACAAGCAGAAGAGGGCGAAATACCATAGAATATAGTCCGTGATCATTCTCACTCGCAAGAAACATCCTCAGTCTAGAGATGATCAATCCCTCGAGCTTGCGCATTCAATTGAGCCACTGGGATACTTTATGGACACAAAGCTGCTGTTGAAATAAATTATGCCTATACTGTTAAAACAAATTAACAAGTCCCGGAAATACATACTCATTTAGACCCCACTTCATACATATGAAAGTAGGGGTTGGCAAGGGTATTCATTTTTACCATATTCTTACCCACAGCATAGACGTATATACTCATTATACCGTCCGTCCGTTTACAATTTCTTTAAACATCATCTCCTCCTTAACCACTGAACAGATTCTGACCAAACTTGGCAGAAAAGATCCATATGTGGTCCTCTCTCAAAGTTGTTCAAAGAATTCAATTCCATGCTGAACTCTGGTTGCCATGGCAACGAAAAGGGGAAAATAAGAAAAAATCTTTAAAAATCTTCTACTCTGAAACCAGAAGGCATAGGTCTTTGATATTTGGTATGAAGCTTCATCTAGTGGACCTCTACCAAGATTGTTCAAATTATAGCACTGGGGCCAAAATGCCTCCATGCCGTGGCCCACTGTTTTTACATAGGCTTATATAAGGAAAACCTTTAAAAATCTTCTTATCTGAAATCCAAAAGCCGCGTCTTTGATATTTGGTATGAAGCTTCATCTAGTGGACCTCTACCAAGATTGTTCAAATTATAGCACTGGGGCCAAAAATGGCCCCGCCTCGGGGCACACTTGTTTTATAAAGGCTGATATAGGGAAAACATATAATATAAAAATCTTCTTGTCTGAAACCAGAAGGCCCAGGTACTGAACCTCTACCAAGATTGTTCAAATTATAGCCCTGGGGCCAAAAACGCCCCCCCCCCCCACCCCGCGCCAGGGCCCACTGGTTTTATATAGGCTGATATAGGGAAAACATATAAAATCTTTTTGTCTGAATACAGAAGGCCGAGGTCTTTGATATTTGGTATGAAGCTTCATCTAGTGAACCTCTGCCAAGATTGTTCAAATTATAGCCCTGGGGCTAAAAACGCCCCCGCACCGGGGCCCACTCGTTTCACATAGGCTTATATAGGGAAAACATATAAAAATCTTCTTGTCTGAAACTTGAAGGTCCAGGTCTTTGATATTTAGTATGAAGCTTCCTCTAGTGAACCTCTACCAAAAATTGTTCAAATTATAGCCCGGTGGCCAAAAACGCCCCCCCCCCCCCCCCCGCGCCGGGGCCCACTGGTTTTACATAGGCTTATATAGGAAAACCTTTAAAAAATCTTCTTCTCTGAAGCCAGAAGGCCCAGGTCTTTGATATTTGGTATGAAGCTTCATCAAATGGACCTATACCAAGATTGTTCAAATTATAGCCCTGGGGCAAATAATGCCCCTGCGCCGAGACCCACTCGTTTTACCTGGGCTTATAAGGGAAAACCTTTAAAAATCTTCTTGTCTGAAACCAGAAGGCCCAGGTCTCCCTGCCCTACATCATAGTGTAGATTATATTTTCTTGTCCTTTGGGATCATTGATTCCATTGTGGAATTTTGTAAATATCTGAGGGTCACTGATGAGGCCTAATTGGCCGAAACTAGCTAGTCTGGCCCAGAAAACATGTACACTCCATATTTTGTAGTTCTGTGGTGTAGTCCTTGCTTCCAAAGGATAACCCTTTTATAGAACATATTTAACTTCACTACAGCTGGTGTGTGGGAATGTGTGGCGGCGGTAAAACGTCTCCCTGCCCTACATCATAGTGTAGATTATATTTTCTTGTCCTTTGGGATCATTGATTCCATTGTGGAATTTTGTAAATATCTGAGGGTCACTGATGAGGCCTAATTGGCCGAAACTAGCTAGTCTGGCCCAGAAAACATGTACACTCCATATTTTGTAGTTCTGTTGTGTAGTCCTTGCTTCCAAAGGATAACCCTTTTATAGAACATATTTGATATTTGGTATGAAGCTTCATCTAGTGAATCTCTACCAAGACTGTTCAAATTAATACCCTGGGGTCAATCATGCCCCCATTCCGGGGCCCACTGGTTTTTACATAGGCTAATATTGGGAAAACATATAAAAATCTTCTTCTGTGAAACCAGCTGGTCCAGGTCTTTGATATTTAGTATGAAGCTTCATCTAGTAAACCTCTACCACGATTGTTCAAATTATAGCCCTGGGGCTAAAAATGCCCCCGCGTTGGTGTTCACTGGTTTTACATAAGCTTATATTGGGAAAACCTTTAAAAGTCTTATTGTCTGAGACCAGAAAGCTCAGGTCTTTTGATACTTGATATGAAGCGTCATTTAGTGGACCTCTTCCAAGATTGTTCAAATTATAGCCCTGTGGCCAAAAATGCTCCCGCGCCGGGGCCCACTGGTTTTACATAGGCTAATAGAGGGAAAACCTTTAAAAATCTTCTCGTTTGAAACCAGAAGGCCCAGGTCTTTGAAATTTGGTTTGAAGCTTCATCTAATGGACCTCTACCATGATCGTTCCAATCATAGCATGGGGGCCAAAAATGGCCCCGCCCTTGGGTCCACTGGTTTTACATAGACTTATAAAGAGAAAACTTTTGAATAATCTTATTGTCCAAAACCAGAAGGCCATGCCTTTTATATTCGATGTTTAGCTTCATTCAGTGGACCTCTGCTTAGGTTGTTCAAATTATAGACCTGGGTCCAAAAAAAAATTGCACCGCCCTGGGGCCTACATGTTAATCTCTTAGCTCATGTGAGCGATATAGGACCATCATGGTCCTCTTGGTTAAACCCTTGCGGTTTCTTTGGGTGGTAGGCCTTGAGATGTCAGTTTATCTCAGTGTCGGGTAAAAGTCCCTCAAAATGTAAAGCAACCTCCAAATATCCAAAATGGTATTGCCTGGGAAGTAAAAACTATTGACAAACAAATCTTAGCTATCACCACAGTTAATATGGCTGTCATCTTAGTAGCACAGCTATCATCAGAGGAAGAACGACTGTCAACTGGGTCATATATGTCTACACGGGTAAGTTTCGCAGCTATCACCACAGGTGATGAGGCTGTTACCTGAGTTATACGAATGTCACCACAGGTTGAATTGCCAGGTAGAATGGCTATCACAACTGATGCCGCACACACCTTTTACCATTAATATTTTGGCTTGTATGGCTTTGAACTTATTCTCACAGATATCACCACAGGTAATATGGCGATCACTTAAGTTTCACTGCGATCACCACAGGTAGTATGGCTAACTCTTCAGTTTTACAACTGTCACCACGGGTTGTTAATCAATGACCTCTGTCTCACAAAAGTCACAATAAGTAGTATGGTTAAAGGAGTTTAACAACTATCAACAAAGTCAACATTGGTATCACCCGAATTTTTCAGCTACCACCACAACACCGCAGTTAATATGGCTATCACCTCAGTTTCACAGCTGTCACCACATATATTATAGCAATCACTTCAGTTTCACCGCTGTCACTATAGGTATTATGATTATCACCTTAGTTTCACAGCTATCACCACAATATGGCTAAGACCCGACATTCTCAGCTTTCCTTCACAGCAGGTAATATGGCTATCACCAGAATATTCACATATATCACCAAAGGTTATTTCGCTATCACCTCAGGTTTACATCTGTCACCATAGGTAATAATTATAGCAATCAACTATGCTTCACAATTGTCACAACAGGCAGTATGATTATCGGACGAGTTTCAAAGCTATCACTGCAGGTAACATGGCTATCACCTCAGTTTGACAGCTGTCACCACAGTTAATATTGTTTTCAACAGAGTTTCACAGCTATCACCTTAGGTAATATGGCTATCACCTCCGTTTCATAGCGGTCATCTCAGGAAATATGGCTGTCGCCTGAGCTTCACAACAAGAAATATGACTATCACCTGATTTTCACAGCTATCATCGCAGGTAATACGGTTCTTGTCTGTATTTTACAGCAATCGCCTCTGTTTCATAGCTATTACTAAATTGAGTATGGATATCACCTGAGTTTCTCAGCTGTCACCACAGGTGGTAAGGCTATCATCTGAGCAGGTAATATGGCTTTAACAGCTACCACCACAGGTTATATGGCTGCCACCTCAGTTTCATATCTTTCACCTCAGGCAATATGGCTGTAACCTGTATTTCACAAGAAGTAGTATGACTATCATCTGATTTTTACACATGCCATTATAGGTAATATACTTATCACCTCGGTTTAGCAGCTGTCACCACAGGTAATGCAGCACTCACCTCTATCACCGCAGGCTATATATGGCCACACCTGAATAACAGTTGCCACTATATATAATATGGTTATCACCTCAGTTTCACAGCTGTCAGTCCAGGTAATAAAACAAAAGTGGAGGCAATGATCAGGAATCCATACAAATAACCCACAGCTCCCATCAGAGACACCAAAGAGAAAGAAACACAAACATGTAACAACAGACCCCAATGGAAACATCAACAGCGGAAAGCCAAAAGGACAGATACTTTCCCACAAAATGGCCAATAGGCTATCCAAAATAAAATAATATGAGCGACGCAAACACCCAAAACAAATCATAACAAAAATAAACCGCGACAGAAGAACCGTATTGGAAAGGTCAGTGGAAACGAATTTCACTTGGGTGTGTGTGTTGGGGGGGGGGGGGGCTTAAATCGATTGTACGTGGTCACAATACTCGCCTTTCCGTCGCGATTTAGACAAATAATTTGTTCAGTCCGCATGAAGGCCTCCTAACTCATCAGTGCAACATCACTGTGAACACAAAAGCTCAAACAACCATAGAGATGAAACAACGGTGAGGACTCGAAAGCAATAAACCAATGAAATGCCGGAGCAAAAGAAAACCAACAGTTAGACTCCGGGGTAAGGCTTTCAAGTTAGTCTTATAGATATCGCCACGGGTAATATGGCTATCTCCTGAGTTTCCAGTTTTACAGCTGTCAACACATGTGATGTGACTTTATGCGGACTTTAACAATTATTTGTCTAAACCATAAAAGAACCAAGGACGAGGACTGAGGCCATGTAAAATCGATTTAAGCCCCTGAGTTGAATACTTTTTGCTGACCATTCCAAGGCGGTTCTTGTGTTGTGGTTTATTATTGTTACAGTGCGTCTTTGCATGTATGTATTGCTTATGTCTTTTTATTTTCGATCGCTGTTTGGCCATTTTTGTGTGAAAGTAAAAGTCCTTTTGGCTATCCGCTTGTGGTGTTTTCATTAGGATTTAGTTATTTCAATTTCGAATTATTTCCCATTGTTGTCTCTGTTAGGAGATTAGGGGTAATTGAATCCATTCCTAGTTTTAAACCCTGTTTCACAGCTATCACCAAAGGTGGTATGACAAACACCTCAGTTTCACAACTGTCACCTCAGGTTATTAAGCAATGACCTCCGTTTCACAAATGTCAGAACAGGTAGTTTGGTTATCACCAGAGTTTCACAGCTTTCAGCAGGTAATATCGCCATTACCTCAGTTTCTTAGCTATCATCACATCACCACGGGTAATATGGCTATCACATCAATTTCACAGCTGTCATAACATAATATATAGCAATCATTTTACCATGTATGGTAGTATGGCTGTCACCTTAGTTTCACAGCTATCACCACAAGTAATATGGTATCATCTGAATATCTCAGCTTTCCTTCACAGCAGGTAGTATGGTTATCACCTGACTTTTACATCTATCACCAAAGATCATATCGCTATCACCTCAGACTGACAGCTGTCACCACAAGTAATACAGCAATCCACTATGTTTCACACTTGTCACAACAGGTAGAATGGTTTATCACCTGAGTTTCAGAGCTATCACTACAGGTAACATGGCTGTCACCTTAGTTTGACAGCTGTAACCACAGGTTATATTGCTGTCAACTGAGTTTCACAGCTATCACCAGAGCTAATATGGATATCACCTCCATTTCACAGCTGTCACCACAGGAAGTATAGCTATCATCTGAGCTTCCCACAAACATAATCACCTGAATTTCAGAGCTATCATTACAGATAATACGGCTGTTATCTTGGTTGACAGCTGTCACAACATGTTATACAACAATCACCTCTGTTTCACAACAGTCACTAAAACTCGTACGGTTAACGCCATGTTTTCTCTGCTGTCACCACAGGTAGTAATGCTATCACATGAGTTCACAGGTTTTTGTTTTCATTGATTGCAGTTTAATGGCCCAGTCAACACTATGTAATTTTTGAGCCTGTCAGTTTACCTATCCACACGTTTCCTGGGCTGTCTTGTACATAAGTGGTTGACCAGTACAGTGTACATTCTTTCGCCAGAAACTGACAACTGCCCTTCTTGAATCAGCGGAAGGGAAAGAATGATGATAGAAACGATATAATGATCAATCTCCACGAAAAATTACTGCCAACCCCGGCAAGTATTGAATCCGCGTACTTCTGATCACCAGTCAGACGCATCACCGCCGGTAATATGGCTATAAACTCAGTTTTACAGCTACCACCACAGTTAATATGGCTGTCACCTCAGTTTCGCATTTTACACCTCAGGTCATATGGTTATCACCTGAGTTTCACAAGAAGCAGTATGACTATCATCTGTAATATGCCTGTCACCTCGGTTTGACAGCTGCCACAGGTAATACAGCAATCAAGTCTGTTTCACAGCTATTCCCATAGCTTGTTTGGCTATCCACTTAGCTTGACAGCTATCACTACAGGCTATATGGCCATCACCTGAGTAGTATGGTTATCACCAGAGTTAAACTGCCATCGCCAAAGGTAATATCGCCATCACCTCAGTTTCACAGCTGTCACCATATATTATATAGCAATCGTTTAACTATAGGTAGTATGGCTATCATTTTAGTTTAACAGCTATCACAACAAGTAATATGGCTATCACCTGACTTTCTCAGCTTTCCTTCACAAAAGTTAGATTGCTATCACCTTAGTTTGACAGTCGTTACCACAGATAGTATAGCAGTCAACTATGATACATAATTGTCAAACAGTTAGTATGGTTATCACCCGAGTTTCAGATGTATTCCTACAGGTAACAACGATATCCCCTCAGGTTATGTTGCTATCATCTGGGTTCCATAGCTATAAATGCATGTAATATGGCTATCACCTCCATTTCACAGCTGTCACCTCAGGAAATATGGCTATCACTTGAGCTTCACAACAAGAAATATGACTATGACTTGAATTTCACAGCTATAATCACAAGTAAAACGGTTATGACATCGGCTGACAGCTGTCAAAAGAGGTAATGCAGAAATAACATCTGTTTTACAACTGTCGCTACAACTAGTATGGTTATCACCTGGCTTCATTGCTATTTCAGATGGTAATGTGGCTATAACCTCAATTTTACAGCTACCACCACAGGTAATATGGCTGTCACCTCAGCTTCACATATTTTGCCTGAGTTTCACTATGCTTAGTATAACTATCATCTGAATTCCACAACTATCATTAAAGGTAATATGCCTATCGCTTCGGCTTGTCACCACCGGTAGTACAGCTGTCACCTCTGTTTCACAGCTGTTTGCAGAGTTAGTATGGCTATCCCCTTAGTTTCACAGTTATCGCCACAGTTAATATGGCCATTACTTGAGTAATAGTTGCCCAAATATGTAATAAAGCTATCAACTAAGTTTCACAGTCTATCACCTGAATTTCACAACTATCTCCAAAGGTATTATGGCTATCACCTTAACTTGACAGCTGTCACCACAGTTTTTCACCTACATTTTATAGCTATCACCACAGGTAATATGGCTATCACCACGGGTAGCATGGCTATCATCGCATATCTGCGAATTTGTTGTGAGTTGTTGTTTAGTGTTTTCTAATGGTCTGATCACCCCCTGTGGGGAAGAGAGGGCTGATTGTTCCGTTTCATAAACACTCGTATTTTTTCTTGTTTTGTGTATGTTTCCTCTTCCTGACGTGAGTGGGCTGTGTCTTGTGACCGTGGCGCTCCCTGGGTCTTTCTTTTAAATTTTCACAGCTGTCGCTAAAGATAGTATTTAGCACCCAATTTCGTAAAATCATTCTTCGATATAAAAAGATTGGGTACAACATGGATATTATACGACAGACTGCATGCATGGTAGTTAACCCAGTCACGGTTGGCAACTTTGCTTCCCTCTTTAATGGCACGCCGGTGGATCAGGCCTCAGATTCTATGACGGTTCCAACGTAAAGGCTTATTGAGAGTTAGAGAGATCTAATTCAAGGTAATGTTGGTTGGTGCCTGATGCTCTGTCTCTGGTCGGGCCCATCGAAGTATAATTGTTGGTTTTCTTTTGCTCCAGCATTTCAGTGGTTTCTTGCTGTCTAGTCCTCACCGTTGTCTCACCTCTGTGTTTCTTTGATTATTTGTGTTCACGGAGATGTTGCACTGATTAGTTAGGAGGCCTTCATGCGGACTGAACAAATTATTTGTCTAAATCGCGACGGAAGTAAGGGCGAGGATTGTGGCCACGTAAAATCGATTTAAGCCCCCAGTGGAAATCTTTCCACTGACCGTTCCAAGGCGGTTCTTCTGTGGCGATTTATTTATGTTGTTGTTTGTTACTTACTGTGTGTATCACCTGTGTCTTTTTATTTTGGATGCCCATATGGCCATTTTGAGGGAAAGTAACTGTCCTTATGGCCTTCCTTTGTTTAGGTTTCCATTATGGTCTGGTCGCTTAATGTTTGTGTTTCTTTCCCTTTGGTGTCTTTGATGGGTGGAGTAAGTTAATTGTATCGATTCCTGATCTTTGTTTTACTTCTACTTTGCTGTCACCCCAGTTTCACACACAAAATCTATCATCTCAGTTTTCACAACTGTCGTAAAAGAAAGGTAATACAGTAAACACCTCTTATTTACAGCTGTCACCAGTGGTAGTCACAGCTATCACCACAGGTAATATGGCTGCCACCTGAGGTGCACAGCTGTCATCACAGGTTATATAACAATCACCTCAGTTTCACAGCTGGCAATATAGGTAGTATGGCTATCACATGATTTTCACAGCAATCAAATCAGGTAACATGGCTGTCGCCTTAGTTTTACAGCTTCTACCACAGAGTACATCATTTTTAGCTGAGTTTCTCAGCTTTCTTAATAGATAGTTTGATATTCACAGGTAATATGGCTATCACATTACTTTCTCGGCTGTCACCAAAGATGGTATACATATGACATCAGACTTACAGCTGTTACTATAAGATATATAGCTATCATCTGTGTTTCACATCTGTCGTCCATAGGTAATATAGCAATCACCTGTGTTTCATCATTGTTACCAGAGGTAGTATGGCTATTACTTTAGTTTCACAGCTATCACTTCAGCATCACACTTATTATCACAGGTAGTATGGCTATAGCCTCAGTTTCACAGACGTCACCACAGGTAATCTTGCTGTAATCTGACATTTACAGTTGTCACCTCGGGTGATATGCTATCACCTCGTATTCACAGCTATCACCACAGGAAAACAGCTTTCACCACATGTAATATAGCATTCACCTGTGTTTCAAAATTGTCACCACCTGCAGAATGGTTATCACCTGGGTTTCACAGCTACCACCACAGGGAATAAAGCTATCACATTAGTTTCACAGCTGGATTTTACATCAGAGTTACAGCTGTCACCACAGAAATATGCCTATCACCTCAGTTTCACAGCTATCGCCAGAGACAGAATAGAAATCACCTGTGTTTCACATTTTTCACCAGAGGTAGTATGGCTATCACTTGAGTTTCACAGCTATCACCTCAGCATTACATTTATCACCAAATGTAGAATGGCTATCACATCGTTTCACGGCTTTCAACATTGGTAATATGACTACAATCTGAGTTTTACTTTATCAACGCTGGTAAGATGCTATCACCTCGGTGTCACAGCTATCACCATAGGAAGTTTAGCTATCACATCAGTTTCACAGCTGTCATCAATGTTATATAGCAGTGACCTTTGTATCTCCATTATCGCAACAGGTAGAATGTCCATCAACTGAGTGAGTGGGTGTTTGAGTTATACATCCCACCAAAGCTAAGGTCATACGGAGACGAGACCTCGGTTTAAGACACATCCGAAAGTCTGGAGAAGCCCGGGATCGATCCTGCGATCCCTGGTTTACAAGGCGACTATCGTAACCACTACACCACGGAGGCTTCTATCCATCACCCGAGTCTCACAGCTAACAGCACATATGACATTACAATCACTTCACTTTCAAATCTGTTAGCACGATAAATAAATAATCCTCAGATAATAAGGCTATAACGTGAGTTTCTCATCTATAACCACAGGTAGTATAGCTATCACATCCGTTTTATAGATATCACCACGGGTAATATGGCTATCCCCTAAGATTTTAAAGTGGTCACCACAGATTATGTAGCAGTAATATTAGTTTCACAGCTGTCACCATAGGTGGTATGGCTATCACATGGGTTTCGCAGCAAACAAAACAGGTAAAACAGGTAAAATGGCTTTCACATTAGTTTCGCAGCTATCACCATAGCTAATATGGCTATCGTATGGCTTTCAGAGCTTTCCCTACTGGTAGTATGGCTATCTCCTCGGTTTCACAGCAGTCACCACAGGTGTTATGGTCATCGTGTGAATTTCACAGCGTTCACCACAGATTATATAGCGTGAGTTAAACAGCAATCATAACAGGTTATATTGTTTCTCCTCAGTTTAGCTGTCACCACAAATAATATGGTTATTACCTGGGTTATATACTATAGGAAATATGGCTATGACATTAGTTTCACATTTGTAATCACAGGAAGTGCGGATATCACATCAGACTTGCAGTTGTCGCAACAGGTCTTTTGGCTTTCACCCCAGTCTAACAGCTTTCAACACAGGAAGTATCGATACACCTTACTTTTACAGCCTTTCACCAAAGGGCATACGGCTATCACCTCATTTTCACAGCTGTCCCAACAGGTTATATAGCAAACATCTCTGTTTCACAACTATCACCTGAATTTCTCAGCTATCACCAAAGGTTATATCGCTATCACCTCAGTTTCACAGCTGGCGGTTAAACATTAAAATTGATCTTTAGTTTAACGCTGCAGCATATATCCAAGCGAAAGTTACCTGACGTCCCTTCTGACGTTTTGAAAACGTTTATAAAACACAACTGTTAGCTGGGTATCACCACAGTTGCACAGCTGTCACCACAAAATAGAAGTGAAGGCAATCACCAGGAATCGATACAATTATCTCACAACCCCCATCCAAGACACCAAAGAGAAAGAAACATAATCATAACATTCACCACAATGAAAACGCCACAATCGGAAAGACCAAAGGACAATTACTTTCCAACAAAATGACTGTCCAAAATAAAAAGATAATGTAACAATAATAAACCACAACAGAAGAATCGCATTGGAACGGTCAGTATTTTTACTGGAGGGTGAAATCGAGTCTAACTGTTGCTTTTCTTTTTGCTGTCGAGTCATCAGCGTTGTTTCATCTCTGTGCTTGTTTGATTATTTGTGTTCACGGAGATGTTGCACTGATGAGTTAGGAGGCCTTCATGCGGACTGAACAAATTATTTGTCTAAATCGCGACGGAAGTAATGGCGAGGAGTGTAGCCACGTAAAATTGATTTAAGCCCCCTAAATGGAATTCGTTTCCGCTGACCGTTCCAAGGCGGATCTTCTGTCGCGGTTTATTTTTGCTATGGTTTGTCTTTGGGTGTTTGTGTCGCTTATCTTATTTATTTTGGATAGCCTATTGGCCATTTTGTGGGAAACTGTCCTTTTGGCTTTCCGCTGTTGGTGTTTCCAATAGGGTCTGTTGTTTCATGTGTGTTAATCCATCCCTTTGGTGTCTCTGATGGGAGCTGTGGGTTGATTGTGTCGATTCCTGATCATTGCCTCCACTTCTATTTTACATGGCTATCGAATGTTTTACAGCTGTTTTTTTTCATGAATTATGGTTATTAACACAGTTTACCAATTATCACCACAGGTTATATGCCTATGTACAGTTTAACAGCTATAACCACATACTATGTGGATGCCACTACAATTTCGCTGCTATTGATTGATTGTGTTTGGGTTTAACGACATGTCAACCCTTGTGGGTCACTTTGTGTCGTCTCCCAGAAAAAAAGGAGAAAAGAGAAAGAAGAAGTAGAGGAGATGAATGAGAGTGGGCAGAGACAGCGCTAAATAAATGAAAGTGAAGAAATAGAAGAAATACCAGCATTACCTTCTATCCTTACCTGCTGCTAGGCCAGCAATCCTTGCCTAACTGTAAGCCAATATCACTTGGCGCCCAGTTGATGCAACACCTTCGCCTCAACCAACCCCCCCCCCCCTATTTTGCAGCTATATGTAATCTGTCACGACAAGTTATGTGGCCACTACTACTGAAACATAACTTTTACAACAGGTTATGTGACTAACACTTACTTCACAGCTGCCACCACAAGATATTTGGCTATAACACGACATGTTTACTTTACTATCACTACTATGTCCAGCGGTCACCTTAAGAGATATGGCTATTATAACAGTTTCAAGGCAGTCTATCGGGAATATGAAATTAACTCGATTACAAAACTGTTACCACATAGTTTAAGGTTATCATTACAGCTTTACAGCACAATCTCAGGTTCAAAATACCATAATTTCTAATCTGTCACTACATGTTATATTACTATCACTGCAGTTTCTCATATGCAACCACATTTTATATGACTTTCGCAACATATTCACTGCTATCACCATACACTAAATATCTATTACCACAGCTTCATAAGTGTCTCCACATAGTGTAGTGGTTTTGCTACTCGTCTCATAAACCAGGGATCGCAGCTTATAAACGTGTCGCCACCGTTTCTGTCATCGAAATATCAACATAGGCTATATAGCTATTTACACAGTTTCAGCGCTGTCGCCGCTGGTTATTTTGATAATCAGCACAGTTTCCATGACTATCACCACAGGTCACATGTGTAATATTACTTTCACAACAGTTTCACGGCTATAACCATAGGTAATAAATAACGACACTATCACAGCGCTCACGACAGATTACATGGCTATTATAGCAGCTCACAGTTATCCCCGAAGCTATATTGCTATCACAACAGTTTTGCTCTTTCACCACCCGTTATATGGTTATCAAGCCAATATCACACCTAAAATCACACGGTTATTTAGATTTAAACACAGTCTCATACGTGGCTTTCGCCACAGTATAACAACTATCACCACATGTTTATTAGATTTCAGCACCTTTTTACAGCAGCTGTCACCATGGGGTTATTTAAATTTCATTACACTTGCACCTTTACCATAGGTTGCGTCGCTATAACCACAAATTCGAAGCTATGACCACAGGTTATATGGATTTCAGCAGAGCTTCACAGCTGCCACCAAAGGTTATGTGGCTATCAGCGCAGTTTTACAGCTATCACCACATGTAATTTAGATTTTAGCACAGTTTCACAGCTATCATCACAGTTTCACAGTTATCACCGCAAAATATATAGATTTGTTTGTTTTTCTTTCCCTTAGGTGTCTCTTATGGGAGCTGTGTGTTAATTGTATCGATTCCTGGTCAATGCCTTCACTTCTATAAAGTACATTTACATGGATGTCGCAGTCCATAAGTTTATTTGACTATCACCACAGTTTCATAGCTGTCGACGTAGGTTACGTTGGTATCACCACAGTGTTACATCTATCAATACATATTATTTAGATTTCATCATAGTTTGACAGCTGTCACCATTGGTTATGTGATAATCCCTGCAGTTCCACGGTTCATTAAGGTTTTAGCACAGTTCCAAAGCTGACATCACAGGTTACATGGCCATCATCACAGTTTCACAGATATCACAACAGAATTTAAAGATTTCAGCACAGTTTCACAGCTGACACCAAATGCTTTTATAGATTTCAGCACAGTTTCAGAGCTGTTACCAAAGGTAACGCAATAATCAGCACAGAGCAAAGCTTTCCTCACACGTTGTTGAGTTTTTAGCTCAGATTCATAGCTGTCATCACACGTTACGTGGGTGTCATCACCGTTTAACAGCTATGACTACAGATTATATAGGTTTTAGCAGCACAGATTATATAGGTTTTAGCAGCACAATTTCACAGCTGTCACCACCGGTCACACCAATTCCACAGCTTTCCCCACAGATTATATAGATTTCAGCAGTTTCATAGCTGTCACGTGTGCACAGGTAATGTGTATATCGCCAAAGCTTCACAGCTATTACCACGGGTTATTTATAAATTTCAGCGCAGTTCATAGCTGTCACTGCACGTTACGTGGCTATCACCACAGTTTAACAGCTATCACCATAGGTTATCTCGATTTCAGCACAGTTTAACCTCATCATCACAGGTTATTTGGATTTCAGAACAGCTTCACGGTAGTCACCACAGTTACGTGGCTATCGCGGCAGTTTTACAGCTTTCACCACATGTAATTTATATTTCAGCACAGTTCACAGCTCCCACCACAAATAATATTGATTTCAGCACACTTTCACAGCTGTCACCACTCGCAAAGGTTATTTGTCTATAACAATAGTTTCCCATCTGTTGTCGCCATAGATTACATGACTTTTACGACAGGGTCACAGCTATCACCACAGGTAAATTATATTTCAGCACAGATTCACAGATGTAATCACCTCACAGTTTCACAGCTGCCATCATAGATAATATAGATTTCAGTACACTTTCACAGCTTTCACAACTCTCAAAGTTTATTTGGCTATAACTATAGTTTCACAACTGTTGTCGCCACATATTATATGTTTTTTTGCGACAGTGTCACAGCTATCACCTAAGTGAAGAGCTTATTAGAGGAGAGCACCAAACCCCTCTATTAAATACATACGGACAGTTGTTTCCGTGGATTTGTATCTGCTTGTTTAAAAGGCAGCCAGTTAACAGTTTCTGCCAAGGGCCATAAGTGTCAGATGCTGAAACCACAAAGTGTTTTATTACCCAGTAATCTGGAGTTTATATCACAGCCAGTGAATCAGACAATGTATTTGAAATGTATTGATGATCAGTTTATAATAAAAAAGTGCTTTAGTGTTATGCAATTAATGGTCAGTTCTTCATTTATATATATGTGTTTTGTTCTGTTTTTCAAGGACTGAATCGTATTTTATTAAATGGACTGGCGGTAAGTTTTACCTGATGCGACTTCAGTTTGAAGTAAACATTGATATAGATAAGAGGGTATTTGATTATACGATTAAAGGATAATTAATTAAAGGATACTTTTCTCCATACTTGGATATTCATTATAATCGCGAAGGCGATTCTAAAGAGTGCAGGGGAAACAAGGACAGTTATCCCTTTCAACAAATACTCAATGGAAAAAGGAAAATGTCCCTTGTAAGGACAATGTTCCAGATAAGGCCGGTTGCTTTAGTTAATTTTCAAAATGTTTTTACTCCTTAAGTGTTTTTTTTTTTTTTTGTTTTTTTTTTTTTGCTGTATTTTTTGGGCCAAGACATTCCAGCTTTTCCTTTAATTTTGACGACATCCTTAGCTATCAACAAGAATAAAGACTGTGTAAATTCAAGAAAGCATAGCCCATCTGCATCTCGGTTTCAAATGATAAAGCTCGTTAACAGAAATATGACTTCTGACATTAAAGTCTCACCACACTGTAACGATAACTAAAGATCATATTTGAACTTTTCTGTTTGAACCTAATCAATCAGATCAGTTTTCCGGAAATGGCAGGCTGAAGAGTTAACAGCTCTAGTATTATGTACCACTTGCCACATGCTATTTAGATTTCTGCATAGTTTCACAGCTGTCACCACAGGCAACATAATAATCACTGCAGTTTCACAGCTGTCACCGCAGGTTTAGTTTCAAGCATAGTTCCATAGCTGTCATCACAGGGTACGTGGTCATCACCATATTTTCACAGCTATCACCACATATTTTGGACAACTGTTTCACAACTGTCATCGCAGATTACGTGGCTATCACACCAGCTGCAGAGCTATAACCACAGTTTCCCATTTATCACCACAGGTTATCTAGATTTCAGTACAGTTTCACAGCTCTAACGCCAGGTTATTTAGCACAGATCACAGCTGTCACCACTGATTACGTGACCATCGCCAGTTCCACAGTTTTTATTACAATATTTCAGAATCCTGATGCGATAATTGGTCGAAACTAGAAAGTTTGGCCAAAACATGTACTTTCCATGCTTTTCAGTTCTGCTGTTTTGCTCTTCCAAATGATAAACCTTTCATAGAACATATTTGATGTGGCTATAGCAGGCGTTAATGGAGTGTGTGGCGGTCGTAAAATGTGCCCCCGCCTTTCGTCATAATGTAGTTTATATTTTCTTGTCCTTCGGGATCATTGGTTTATAGTGGAATTTTGAAAATATTTCAGGGCCACTGATGAGGCCTTATTGGCCGAAACTAGCTGCTCTGGCCAAGTAACCTTTTGCGCTTCATGCTTTTCGGATTTGTTGTTTATTCCTTGCTTTCAAATGATAACTCTTTTATTGAACATATTTCACAGTAGGTTATTTTGAATTCAACAGTTCCACAGCCGTCACCATAGGCTACGTGACTAGCACCACAGTTTCACAGCTATCACCACAGGTTATTTATAATTCAGCATCGTTTCATAGCTGCCACCATAGGTCAAATTGCCATCACTGATGTTTCACAGATATCACCACAGGTTATTTAGTCTTCAGTATAGTTTTATAGCTGTCACAACAGAAAACTCGCAGTCATAACAGGCAACGCGGCATCACAAGAGTTTCACAGCTTTCACAATAAGTTATTTTAATTTCAGCACAGTTTCACAATAAATAACATAGTTGTCATCACAGTTTCACAGCTGTCACCATAAATTATACAGATTTCAGTAGATTTTCACAGCTGTCACACAGATACTTGGCTCTCACCAAACTTTCGCAGGTATCACCACAGGTTATTCCGATTTCATCACAGTTTCACATCTGTCACGACAGGTTTTGTGGTTATCACCACAGTTTGGCAGGTATAACCCCAGGTTATTCAGAATTCAGCACAATTTCACATCTGTTACCACAGGTTATGTGGTCCAGCTGTCACCACATATTACGTGGCTATCGCACCAGCTGTAGAGCTATAACCACAATTACCCATCTATCACCACAGGTTATTTAAATTTCTGTAGAGTTTCACAACCCTTGCGCCAGGTTATTTAGCACAGATCACAGCTGTCACCAGGGGTTACGTGACCATCGCCAGTATCACAGTTGTTATATAATATTTCTGAGTCCTGATATGATAATTGGTCGAAACTAGAAAGTTTAGCCAACACGTGTACACTCCATGCTTTTCAGTTCTAATGTGACTATAGCTGGCGTTAAGGGAATGTGTGGCGGCCGTAAATTGTCTCCCCGCCTTTCGTCATAATGTAGTTTATATTTTCTTGTCCTTCGGGAGCATTGGTTTCTTGTGGAATTTTGAAAATAAATTCAGGCCTTATTGACAAAAACTAGCTGCTCTGGCACAGTAAACGTTTGTACTCAAAGCTTTTCGGATCTATTATTAATTCCTTGCTACCAAAGGATAACTCTTATAGAACATACTATTTTGAATTCAGCAGTTTCACAGCTGTCAGGGTACGTGACTATCACCACAGTTTCACAGTTATCACCACTGGTAATTTAAAGTTTAGCGCTGTTTCACAGCTGTCACCATAGAGTAAATAGCCATCATCGCTGTTTCATAGATATCACCACAAGTCATTTAGTTTTCAGTATAGTTTTATAGCTGTCACGAAAGACAACTCGGCATCACAACAGGTAACTCGGCATCACCACAGTTTCACAGCTTTCTCAATATGTTATTTTGATTTCAGCACAGTTTCACAGCTTCACAACAAATAACATAGCTGTCACCACAGTTTCACAGCATCGTTTCATAGCTGCCACCATAGGTCAAATTGCCATCACCGATGTTTCACAGATATCACCACAGGTTATTTAGTCTTCAGTATAGTTTTATAGCTGTCACAACAGTAAACTCGCAGTCACAACAGGCAACTCGGCATCACAAGAGTTTCACAGCTTTCACAATAAGTTATTTTAATTTCAGCACAGTTTCACAATAAATAACATAGTTGTCATCACAGTTTCACAGCTGTCACCATATATTATACAGATTTCAGTAGATTTTCACAGCTGTCACACAGATACTTGGCTATCACCAAACTTTCGCAGGTATCGCCACAGGTTATTCCGATTTCATCACAGTTTGATCTGTCACCACAGGTTATGTGGTTATCACCACAGTTTGCCATCAATTACTACAGGCTTTTAGATTTCAGTGCAGTTTCACAGCTGTCGCCAAGGTTATTTAGATTTTAGCACAGGTCACAGCTGTCACCACTGGTTGCCTGGCCATCGCAACAGTTTCACTGTTTGTTTTACTCTATAAGGATCATGATGAGGCGCATTGGACGAAACTAGTTAGTTTTGCCCAAGAAAACTTGTACACTCCATGCTTTCAGCTCTGTTGTATATTCCTTGCTTCCAAATGATAAGCCTTTCACAGAACATATTTGCTATAGCTGGCGTTAATGGAGTGTGTGGCGGCCGTAAACTGTCTCCCCGCCTTTCGTCACAATTTAGTTTATATTTTCTTGTCCTTCGGGATCATTGATGGAATTTTGAAAATATTTCAGGGCCACTGATGAGACCTATTTGGCCGAAACTAGCTGCTCTGGCCCAGAAAACTTGTGCACTCCAAGCTTAACGGATCTGTTGTTTATTCCTTGCTTCCAAAGGATAACTCTTTTATGGAACATATATCACAGTAAGTTATTTTAAATTCAGCAGTTTCACTGCTGTCACTACAGGCTATGTAACTAGCACCACTTTTTCACAGCTATCATCACAGGTTATTTATAATTCAGCATCGCTTCATAGCTGTCACCATAGGTTAAATGGCCATCATCGCTGTTTCACATATATCACCCCAGGTCATTTAGTTTTCAGTATAGTTTTATAGCTGTCACAGCAGACAACTCGGCATCACAACAGGTAAATCGGCATCACCACAGTTTCACAGCTTTCTCAATATGTTATTTTGATTTCAACACAGTTTTACAGCTTCACATCAGATAACATAGCTGTCACCACAGTTTCACAGCTGTCTCCACAAAGTATACAGCTTTCAGTACATTTTCACAGCTGTCACACAGTTACTTGGCTATCACCAAACTTTGGCAGGTATCACCACAGGTTATTCAGATTTCAGCACAGTTTCACAGCTGTCACCACAGGTTAAGTGGCTATCCCCACAGTGTGCCATCAATCACCACGGACCTGTACATTCCATGCTTTTAGGCTCTGTTGTATATTCCTTGCTTCCAAATGATAAGCCTTTCATAGCGCATTTGTGCTGTGACTATAGCTGGCGTTAATGGAGTGTGTGGCGGCCGTACACTTTCTCCCCGCCTTTCGTCAAAATGTAGTTTCTATTTTCTTGTCCTTCGGGATCATTGGTGGAATTTTTAAAATATTTCAGTGCCACTGATGAGACCTATTTGCCCGAAACTAGCTGTTCTAGCCCAGAAAACTTGTGCATTCCATGCTTTACGGATTAGTGTTTATTCCTTGCTTCCAAAGGATAACTCTTTTATGGAACATATTTCACAGTAACTTATTTTGAATTCAGCAGTTTCACTGCTGTCACCACAAGCTACGTGACTAGCACCACTATTTCACAGCTATCATCACAGGTTATTTATAATTCAGCATCGCTTCATAGCTGTCACCATAGGTTAAATGGCCATCATCGCTGTTTCACAGATATCACCACAGGTCATTTAGTTTTCAGTATATTTTTATAGCTGTCACAACAGACAACTTGGCATCACAATAGGTAAATCGGCATCACCACGGTTTCACAGCTTTCTCAATATGTTATTTTGATTTCAACACAGTTTTACAAATTCACATCAGACAACATAGCTTCCACCACAGTTTCATAGCTGTCACCACAAAATTATACAGATTTCAGTACATTTCCACAGCTGTCACACAGATACTTGGCTATCACCAAACTTTCGCAGGTATCACCACAGGTTATTCCGATTTCGGCACAGTTTCACAGCTGTCACCACAGGTTAAGTGGCTATCACCACAGTTTGCCATCAATCACCACGGACTTGTACATGCCATGCTTTTAGGCTCTGCTGTATATTCCTTGCTTACAAACGATAAACCTTTCATAGAACATATCTGATGTGAATATAGCTGGCGTTAAGGGAGTCTTTGGCTGCCGTAAAATGTCTCTTCGCCTTTCGTCATTATGTTGTCAATAATTTCTTGTCCTTCGCGATCATTGGTTTATTTTGGAGTTTTCAAAATATTTCAGGGTCAATGATGAGGCTGAATTGGCCAAAACGAGCTGCTCTGGTCCATAAAACTTGTGCACTCCATGCTTTTCTGATCTGTTGTTTATGCCTTGCTTCCAAAGGATAACTCCTTTATAAAACATATTTCACAGTAGGCTATTTGAATTCAGCAGTTTCACAGCTGTCACCACAAGCTACGTAACTAACACCCACTATCATAGCTATCACCACAGATATTCATAATTCTGCCTCATTTCACAGCTGCCACCATAGGTTAAATGGCCATCACCGCTTATTCACAGATATCACCACAGGTTATTTAGTTTTGAGTATAGTTTTATAGCTGTCACAACAGACAACTCAGCATCACAACAGGAAACTCGGCATCAGAGCTTTCTCAATGTGTTATTTTGATTTCAGCACAGTTTTACAGCTTCACAACAGATAACATAGCTGTCAACATAGTTTCACAGCTATCACCACAAATTATACAGATTTCAGCACAGTTTTACAGCTTCACAACAGATAACATAACTGTCAACACAGTTTTACAGCTTCACATCAGATAACATAGCTGTCACCACAGTTTCACAGCTGTCACCACAATTTTATGCAGATTTCATACGTAGTATGACCCATCTTCTTTCTTATGAATGTTTTCATTGCTCTTAAAGGAACTCATTTTTGAATTTTATTTGCCTTCACTGCAGCTGGTGTTGTGCCGTGTGGCGGCCGTAAAACGTCTCCCCGTACATCAACCATAGTGCAGTTTATATTTTACTTTTGGTCCTTTGAGATCAGCGTGAATATTCTGGGAAATCAGAAATAAATTATTGGTTTAGACTCATATTCTAGACAGGTTTTTAATTATTTGGACCCCATTTTGATTTATATCAGTCTTTGTATCGACTGCCTATTCGAAATCTGCAAAATTGCAGTATGTTTCCTCTGGCTTTCTTTGCCGGATCTTTATAGGGTCACTGATGAGGCTTTATTAGCTGAAACTACGTAGCATGACCCATCTTCTTTCTTATGAATGTTTTCATTGCTCTTAAAGGAACTCATTTTTAATTTTTATTCAGTACATTTTCACAGCTGTCACACAGATACTTGGCCATCACCAAACTTTGGCAGGTATCACCACAGGTTATTCAGATTTCAGCACAGTTTCACAGCTGTCACCACAGGTTAAGTGGCTATCCCCAAAGTTTGCCATCGATCACCACGGACTTGTACATTCCATGCTTTTAGGCTCTGCTGAATATTCCCTGCTTCCAAATGATAAGCCTTTCATAGAACGTATTTGCTGTGACTATAGCTGGCGTTAATGGAGTGTGTGGCGGCCGTAAACTGTCTCCCCGCCTTTCGTCTCAATGTAGTTTAAATTTTCTTGTCCTTCGGGATCATTGCTGGAATTTTGAAAATATTGCAGGGCCACTGATGAGACCTATTTGGCCGAAACTAGCTGCTCTGGCTCAGAAAACTTGTGCACTCCATGCTTTACGGATATGTTCTTTATTCCTTGCTTCCAAACGATAACTCTTTCATGGAACATATTTCAAAGTAAGTTATTTTGAATCCAGCAGTTTCACTGCTGTCACCACAGGCTACGTGACTAGCACCACTGTTTCAAAGCTATCATCACAGGTTATTTATAATTCAGCATCAATTCATAGCTGTCACCATAGTTTAAATGGCCATCATCGCTGTTTCACAGATATCACCCCAGGTAATTTAGTTTTCAGTATAGTTTTATAGCTGTCACAACAGACAACTCGGCATCACAACAGGTAAATCGGCATCACCACAGTTTCGCAGCTTTCTCAATATGTTATTTTGATTTCAACACAGTTTTACAAATTCACATCAGATAACATAGCTTCCACCACTGTTTCATAGCTGTCACCACAAATTATACAGATTTCAGTACATTTCCACAGCTGTCACACAGACACTTGGTTATCACCAAACGTTCGCAGGTAACACCACAGGTTATTCCGATTTCAGCACAGTTTCATAGCTGTCACCACAGGTTAAAGTCTTTCGCTGCCGTAAAATGTCTCCCGCCTTTCGTCATAATGATGTCTATAATTTCTTGTCCTTCGGGATCATTGGTTTATTGTGGAATTTTTAAAATATTTCAAGGCCAATGATGAGGCTGAATTGGCCGAAACCAGCTGCTCTGGTCCAGAAAACTTGTGCACTCCATGCTTTTCTGATCTGTTGTTTATGCCTTGCTTCCAAAGGATAATTCCTTTATAGAACATATTTCACAGTAGGCTATTTGAATTCAGCAGTTTCACAGCTGTCACCACAAGCTACGTAACTAACACCCACTATCATAGCTTTCACCACAGATATTCATAATTCTGCCTCATTTCACAGCTGCCACCATAGGTTAAATGGCCATCACCGCTTATTCACAGATATCACCACAGGTTATTTAGTTTTCAGTATAGTTTTGTATCTGTCACAACAGACAACTCAGCATCACAACTGGAAACACGGCATCAGAGCTTTCTCAATGTGTTATTTTGATTTCAGCACAGTTTTATAGCTTCACAACAGATAACATAGCTGTCAACATAGTTTCACAGCTATCACCACAAAGTATACAGATTTCAGCACAGTTTTACAGCTTCACATCAGATAGCATAGCTGTCAACACAGTTTTACAGCTTCACATCAGATAACATAGCTGTCACCACAGTTTCACAGCTGTCACCACAAATTATACAGATTTCAGTACATTTTCACAGCTGTCACACAGATACTTGGCCATCAACAAACTTTGGCAGGTATCACCACAGGTTATTCAGATTTCAGCACAGTTTCACAGCTGTCACCACAGGTTAAGTGGCTATCACCACAGTTTGCCATCAATCACCACGGACTTGTACATTCCATACTTTTAGGCTCTGTTGTATATTCTCTGCTTCCAAATGATAAGCCTTTCATAGAACATATTTGCTGTGACTATAGCTGTCGTTAATGGGGTGTGTGGTAGCCGTAAACATGACCACAGGCTATTTATAATTCAGCATCGCTTCATAGCTGTCACCATAGGTTAAATGGCCATCATCGCTGTTTCACAGATATCACCACAGGTCATTTAGTTTTCAGTATAGATTTATAGCTGTCACAACAGACAACTCGGTATCACAACAGGTAAATCGGCATCACCACAGTCTCACAGCTTTCTCAATATGTTATTTTGATTTCAACACAGTTTTACAGCTTCACATCAGATAACATAGCTTTCACCACTGTTTCACAGCTGTCACCACAAATTATACAGATTTCAGTACATATCCACAGCTGTCACACAGATACTTGGTTATCACCAAACTTTCGCAGGTATCACCCCAGGTTATTCCGATTCCAGCACAGTTTCACAGCTGTCACCACAGGTTAAGTGGCCATCTCCACAGTTTGCCATCAACCACTACGGACTTGTACATTCCATGCTTTTAGGCTCTGTTGTATATTCCTTGCTTACAAATGATAAACCTTTCATAGAACATATTTGCTGTGACTATAGCTGGCGTTAAGGGAGTCTTTGGCTGCCGGGAAATGCCTCTCCGCCTTTCGTCATTATGTTGTCTATAATTTCTTGTCCTTCGGGATCATTGGTTAATTGTGGAATTTTTAAAATATTTCAGGGCCAATGATGAGGCTGAATTGGCCGAAACCAGCTGCTCTGGTCCAGAAAACTTGTGCACTCCATGCTTTTCTGATCTGTTGTTTATGCCTTGCTTCCAAAGGATCACTCCTTTATAGAATATATTTCACAGTAGGCTATTTGAATTCAGCAATTTCACAGCTGTCACCACAAGCTACGTAACTAACACCCACTATCATAGCTATCACCACAGTTATTCATAACTCTGCCTCATTTCACAGCTGTCACCATAGGTTGAATGGCCATCACCGTTGATTTCAGCACAGTTTTACAACAGATAACATAGCTGTCAACATAGTTTCACAGCTGTCACCACAAATTATACAGATTTCAGTACATTTTCACAGCTGTCACACAGATACTTGGCTATCACCAAACTTTGGCAGGTATCTCCACAGGTTATTCAGATTTCAGCACAGTTTCACAGCTGTCACCACAGGTTAAGTGGCTATCCCCACGGTTTGCCATCAATCACCACGGACTTGTACATTCCATGCTTTTAGGCTCTGTTGAATATTCCTTGCTTCCAAATGATAAGCCTTTCATAGAACATATTTGCTATGACTATAGCTGGCGTTAATGGTGTGTGTGGCGGCCGTAAACTGTCTCCCCGCCTTTCGTCACAATGTAGTTTATATTTTCTTGTCCTTCGGGTTCATTGGTGGAATTTTTAAAATATTTCAGGCCCACTGATGAGACCTATTTGGCCGAAACTAGCTGCTCTGGCCCAGAAAACTTGTGCACTCCATGCTTTACGGATCTGTTGTTTATTCCTTTTTTCCAAATGATAACTTTTTTATGGAACATATTTCGCAGTAAGTTATTTTGAATTCAGCAGTTTCACTGCTGTCACCACAGGTTACGTGACTAGCACCACTGTTTCACAGCTATCATCACAGGTTATTTATAATTCAGCATCATTTCATAGCTGTCACCATAGGTTAAATGGCTATCATCGCTGTTTCACAGATATCACCACAGGTAATTTAGTTTTCAGTATAGTTTTATAGCTGTCACAACAGACAACTCGGCATCACAACAGGTAAATCGGCACCACCACAGATTCGCAGCTTTCTCAATATGTTATTTTGATTTCATCACAGTTTTACAAATTCACATCAGATAACATAGCTTCCGCCACAGTTTCACAGCTGTCACCACAAAATTATACAGATTTCAGTACATTTCCACAGCTGTCACACAGATACTTGGTTATCACAAAACTTTCGCAGGTATCACCACAGGTTATTCCGATTTCAGCACAGTTTCACAGCTGTCACCACAGGTTAAGTGGCTATCACCACAGTTTGCCATCAATCACCACGGACTTGTACATTCCATTCTTTTAGGCTCTGTTGTATATTCCTTGCTTACAAACGATAAACCGTTAATAGAACATATTTGATGTGAATATAGCTGGCGTTAAGGGAGTCTTTGGCTGCCATAAAATGCCTCTCCGCCTTTCGTCACAATGTTGTCTATAATTTTTTGTCGTTCGGGATCATTGGTTTATTGTGGAATTTTTAAAATATTTTAGGGCCAATGATGAGGCTAAATTGGCCGAAACCAGCTGCTCTGGTCCAGAAAACTTGTGCACTCCTTGCTTTTCTGATCTGTTGTTTATGCCTTGCTTCCAAAGGATAACTTCTTTATAGAACATATTTCACAGTAGGCTATTTGAATTCAGCAGTTTCACAGCTGTCACCACAAGCTAGGTAACTAACACCCACTAACATAGCTATCACCACAGGTATTCATAATTCTGACTCATTTCACAGCTGTCACCACAGGTTAAATGGCCATCACCGCTGTTTCACAGATATCACCACAGGTTATTTAGTTTTCAGTATAGTTTATAGCTGTCACAACAGACAACTCAGCATAACAACAGGAAACTCGGTATCACAGCTTTCTAAATGTGTTATTTTGATTTCAGCACAGTTTTACTGCTTCAAAACAGATAACATAGCTGTCAACATGGTTTCACAGCTATCACCACAAATTATACAGATTTCAGCACAGTTTTACATCTTCCCAACAGATAACATAGCTGTCAACACAGTTCTACAGCTTCACATCAGATAACATAGCTGTCACCGCAGTTTCACAGCTGTCACCACAAATTATACAGATTTCAGTACATTTTCACAGCTGTCACACAGATACTTGGCTACCACAAAACTTTGGCAGGTATCACCACAGGTTATTTAGATTTCAGCACAGTTTCACAGCTGTCACCACAGGTTAAGTGGCTATCCCAACAGTTTGCCATCAATCACCACGGACTTGTACATTCCATGCTTTTAGGCTCTGTTGTATATTCCCTGCTTCCAAATGATAAGCCTTTCATAGAACATATTTGCTGTGACTATAGCTGGCGTTAATTGAGTGTGTGGCGGCCGTAAACTGTCTCCGCGCCTTTCGTCACAATGTAGTTTATATTTTCTTGTCCTTCGGGATAATTGATGGAATTTTTAAAATATTTCAGGCCCACTGATGAGACCTATTTGGCCGAAACTAGCTGCTCTGGCCCAGAAAACTTGTGCACTCCATGCTTTACGGATCTGTTGTTTATTCCTTGCTTCCAAATGATAACTCTTTTATGGAACATATTTCACAGTAAGTTATTTTGAATTCAGCAGTCATACTGCTGTCACCACAGGCTACGGGACTAGCGCCACTGTTTCACAGCTATCATCACAGGTTATTTATAATTCAGCATCGCTTCATAGCTGTCACCATAGGTGAAATGGCAATCATCGCTGTTTCACAGATATCACCACAGGTCATTTAGTTTTCAGAATAGTTTTATAGCTGTCACAGCAGACAACTCGGCATCACAACAGGTAAATCAGCATCACCACAGTTTCACAGCTTTCTCAATATGTTATTTTGATTTCAACACAGTTTTACAGCTTCACATCAGATAACATAGCTTCCACCACAGTTTCACAGCTATCACCACAAATTATACAGATTTCAGTACATTTCCACAGCTGTCATACAGATACTTGGTTATCACCAAACGTTCGCAGTTATCACCAAAGGTTATTCAGATTTCAGCACAGTATCACAGCTGTCACCACGGGTTAAGTGGCTATCACCACAGTTTGCCATCAATCACCACGGACGTGTACATTTCATGCTTTTAGGCTCTGTTGTATATTCCTTGCTTACAAATGATAAACCTTACATAGAACATATTTGATGTGAATATAGCTGGCGTTAAGGTAGTCTTTGGCTGCCGTAAAATGTCTCTCCGCCTTTCGTCATTATGTTGTCTATAATTTCTTGTCCTTCGGGATCATTGGTTTATTAAGGAATTTTAAAAATATTTCAGGGTCAATGATGAGGCTGAATTGGCCGAAACCAGCTGCTCTGGTCCAGAAAACTTGTGCACTCCATGCTTTTCTGATCTGTTGTTTATGCCTTGCTTCCAAAGAGTAACTCCTTTATAGGACATATTTCACAGTAGGCTATTTGAATTCAGCAGTTTCACAGCTTTCACCACAAGCTACGTAACTCACACCCACTATCATAGCTATCACCACAGGTATTCATAGTTCTGCCTCATTTCACAGCTGTCACCATAGGTTAAATGGCCATGACCGCTGTTTCACAGATATCACCATAGGTTATTGAGTTTTCAGTATAGTTTTATAACTCTCACAACAGAGAACTCAGCATCACAACAGGAAACTCGGTATCACAGCTTTCTCAATGTGTTATTTTGATTTCAGCACAGTTTTACAGCTGCACAAGAGATAACATAGCTGTCAAAATAGTTTCACAGCTATTACCACAAATTATACAGATTTCAGTACATTTTCACAGCTGTCATACAGATACTTGGCTATCACCAAACTTTCGCAGGTATCACCTCAGGTTATTCAGATTTTAGCACAGTTTCACAGCAGTCACCACAGGTTAATATGTGGCTATCACCACAGTTTGCCATCAATCACCACGGGCTATTTAGATTTCAATACAGTTTCACAGCTGTCACCCCAGATTATTTAGATTTTAGCACAGGTCAAAACTGTCACCACTGGTCGCCTGGCCATCGCAACTGTTTCACATTTTTTTTTTTTTTTTTTTTTTTGTACTATTTCAGGGTCCTGATGAGGGTCATTGGACGAAACAAGTTAGTTTGGCCAAGGAATACATGTATACTTTATGCATTTCATAGAACATATTTGATGTGACTATAGCTGGCATTAAGGGAGTGTGTGGCGGCCGTAAAATGTATCCCCGCATTTCGTCATAGGTAGTTTATATGTTCTTCTCCTTCGGGATCATTGGTTTATTGTGGAATTTTGAAATTATTTCAGGGCCACTGATGAGGCCTAATTGGCCGAAACTAGCTGTTCTGGGCCAGAAAACTTGTGCACTCCATGCTTTTAGGATCTGTTGTTTATTCCTTGCTTCCAAAGGATAACTCTTTTATAGAACATATTTCAGGTTGGTGTTTTTGAATTCAGCAGTTCAACAGCTGCCACCACATGCTACGTGACTAGCACCACAGTTTCACAGTTTTTACCACAGGTTATTTATAATTCTGCATCGTTTAATAGCTGTCACCATAGATTAAATTGCCATCACCGCTGTTTGACAGATATCACCATAGGTTATTTAGTCTTCAGTATAGTTGTATAACTGTCACAACGGAAAACTCGCAATCACAACAGATAACTCGGCATCACCACAGGTTTACAGTTTTTTTTTTTTTATTTCAGCACAGTTTCACCGCTTCACAACAGATAACATAGCTGTCACCACAGTTTCACAGCTGTCACCACAGATTAAAGATTTCAGCACTTTTTCACAGCTGTAACACAGATACTTGGCTCTCACCAAACTTTGGCAGGTATCGCCACAGGTTAATCAGATTTCAGCACAATTTCACAGCTGTAACCGACGATTATGTGGCTATGACCACCGTCTTATAGCTACCACCACAGGTTATTTATAATTCAGCACCGTTTCACAGCTGTCCAAATGTCCATCACCGCTGTTACACAGATTATCACCGCAGGTTATAGTGTCAACTCCGCATCACAACAGGTAACTCAGCATCACCACAGTTTATCAGCTTTTCCATATGTTCTGTTGATTTCAGCACAATTTCACATTTCGTGTTGTGAAGCTCTAGTGATAGCCATTTTTCCTGAGGTGACAGTGTGAAATGGAGGTGATAGCCATATTACATACATTAATGGCTATGGGACTCAGATGATAGCAATACAACCTGAGGTGATATCGTTGTTACCTGTAGGGACAGCTCTGAAACTCGGGTGATAACCATTCTAACTTTTGTGACAATTATTAATCATAGTTGACTGCTGTATTACCCGTGGTGACGACTGTCAAACTTAGGTGATAGCGATCTTACTTTTGTGAAGGAAAGCTGAGAAAGTAAGGTGATAGCCATATTACTTGCTGTGATAGCTGAAAACTAAAATGATAGCCATACTACCTATAGTGACAGCGGTGAAACTGAAATTATTGCTATATAATATGTGTCAACAGCTGTGAAACTAAAGTGATAGCCATATAACCTGTGGTGATGTGATGAAAGCTAAGAAATTGAGGTGATGACGATATTACCTTTGGCGATGGCTGTTAAACTCTGGCGATAACCATACTACCTGGGGTTATAGCCATATTACCTGTGATGACAGCTGTGAAACTTGAAAAATCACGTGATAGCTATATTACTTGTGGTGATATCTGTGAGACTTATTTGAAAGCCTTACCACCTACGGCGACATTTGTGAAACTGAAACGATAGCCATAATACCGTAGTGGTAACTGCTACTCAGGTAATGACCATATAGCCTCTGGGAATAGCTGTCAAGCTAAGGGGATAGCCAAACAAGCTATGGGAATAGCTGTGAAACAGACTTGACTGCTGTATTACCTGTGGTGGCAGCTGTCCAACTGAGGTGACAGGCATATAACCTGTAATGCTAGCTGTGCAATTCAAATGATAGTCATACTGCTTCTTGGGAAACTCAGGTGATAGCCATATTACCTGAGGTGTAAGATGCGAAACTGAGGTGACAGCCTTATAACCTGTGGTGGTAGCTGCAAAACGGAGGTTATAGCCATATTACCGGCGGTGATGCGTCTGACTGGCGATCAGAAGTACGCGGGTTCGATAATTGCCGGGGTTGGCAGTATTCTTTCGTGGAGATTGATTATGAAATCTTTTCTACGGTCATTCTTTCCAGGAAAATTCTGGATAGGTAACCTGACTGGCTCAAAAATGACAAAATAGTGTTGATTTGGCCATTAAACTCCAATGCAAACAAAAAACTGTGAACTCCTGTGATAGCATTAATTACTACCTGTTGTGACAGCGGGGAAAATCAGGTGTTAACCATCCTAGTTGAAGTGACAGTTGTGAAACAGAGGTGATTGTTGTATCACCTGTTGTGACAGATGTCAACCGAGATGATAGCCGTATTGCCTGTAACGATAGCTCTGAAATTCAGGTGATACTTATTTTTTGTGGGAAGCTCAGATGATAGTCATAGTTCCTGTCGTAAAAGCTGTGAAATGGAGGTAATATCCATATTACCTCTGATGATAGCTGTGAAACTCAGTTGGCAGCAATATAACCTGTGGTTACATCTGTCAAACTGAGGTGACAGCCATGTTACCTGTAGTGATAGCTGTGAAACTCAGGTGATAACCATTCTACCTGTTGTGTCAAGTGTGAAACACAGTGGATTGCTATATTACCTTTGGTGATAGCTATCAGTCTGATGTGATAGCGATACGGCCAGATGATAACCATACTACCTGCGATAACCACACTACCTGTTCTGAGATTTGTGAAACGGAGGTCATTGCTTAATAATCTGTGGTGACAGCCATAAAACTGAGGTGTTTGTCATACCACCTTTGGTGATAGCTGTGAAATTTGGTTTAAAAATAGAGGTGAAGGCAATGATCAGGAACGAATACAATTACCCAAAATCTCCTGACAGAGACACCAATGGGAAAGAAATACGAACATAAAATAGCTAAACCCTAATGAAAACACCACAAGCGGATAGCCAAAATCACAAATAGTTTCACACAAAATGGCCAAACAGCTGTAGAAAATAAAAAGACATAAGCAATACATACATGCGAAGACGCAATATAACAAAAATAAACCACAACAGAAGAACCGCCTTGGAACGGTCAGCAAAAGTCTTCCACTCGGGGGCTTAATTCGATTGTACATGGCTTTGGTTCTTTTATGGTTTAGACAAATAATCGTTTAAGTCCGCATTAGGTCACATCACATGTGATGACAGCTGTGAAACTGGAAACTCAGGTGATGGCCATATTACCTGTGGTGATATCTGTAAGACTAATCTGAAAGCCTTACTACCTGTGGTGACAGCTGTGAAACTGCGGTGATAGCCATATTATATATAGTGGTAACTGTTATTCAGGTGGCGGCCATATATAGCCTGCGGGGATAGAGGTGACTGCTGCACTACCTGTGGTGACAGCTGCCAAACCGAGGTGATATGTATATTACCGTTAATGACAGGTGTAAAATTCAGGTGATAGTCCTACTACTTCTTGTGTAATCCAGGTGACAGCCATATTACCCGAGGTGAAAGATATGAAACTGAGATGACAGCCATATTACCCGTGGTGGCAGCTGTTAAAGCCATATTACCTGCTCAGGTCTAATAGCCTTACTACCTGTGGTGACAGCTGGGAAACTCAGGTGATATCCATACTCAATTTAGTGACAGCTATGAACAGAGGCGATTGCTATATTACCTTTGTTGACAGCTGAAAAACACAGGCGATAACCGTATTACCTGCGATGATAGCTGTGAAAATCAGGCGATAGTCATATTTCTTGTTGTGAAGCTCAGGCGATAGCATATTTCCTGAGATGACAGCTATGAAACGGAGGTGATAGCCATATTACCTATGGTGATAGCTGTGAACTCTGGTGAAAACAATATGAACTGTGGTGACAGCTGTTAAACTTAGGTGATAGCCATGTTACCTGCAGTGATAGCTTTGAAATTCGTCCGATAACCATACTTCCTGTTGTGAAAAGGTGAAACATAATTGATTGCTATAATTATTACCTATGGTGACAGCTGTAAACTAATGTGATAGCGAAATAACCTTTGGCGATATATATGAATATTCTGGTGATAGCCATACTACCTGCTGTGAAGGAAAGCTGAGAAAGTCAGGTGTTAGTCATATTACTTGTGGTGATAGCTGTGAAACTAAGGTGATAATCATAATACCTCTAGTGACAGCGGTGAAACTGAAATTATTGCTATAATATACAAGGTGACATTGTGGAACTGGGGTGATAGCCATATTACCTCCCGTGTTGTGGTGATCCCTGAAAAACTCGGGTGATAGCGATATTGACTTTGTTGATAGTTGTGAAACTCTAGGAACCATACTACCCATTGCGACTTTTGTGAGACAGAGGCCATTGATCAATAACATGTGGTGACATTTGTAAAACTGAAGAGTTAGCCATATAACCTGTGGTGATAGCAGTGAAACTTGGGTTCCAGTCATATCACCTGTGGTGATAGCTGTGAAACTCAGTTGATAGCCATATTTCATGCGGTGATATCTGTGAGAATAAGTTCAAAGCCATACAAGCCAAAATATTAATGGTAAAAGCTGTGTACGGCATCAGTTGTGATAGCCATTCTACCTGGCCATTCAACCTGTGGTGACAGCCGTATAACTCAGGGAACAGCCTCATTACCTGTGGTGATAGCTGTGAAACTCACCCGTGTAGACATACATGTATATGACTCAGTTGACAGTCATTCTTGCTGTGATGATAGCTGTGCGCTAAGATCATAGCCATATTAACTGTGGCAATAGCTGAGATTTGTTTGTCTTTGGTTTTTACGTCCAAGGCAACACCATTTAGGAGATTTAGGGGTTGCTTTCTGTTTTGAGGGATTTTTACCTGACACTGAGATAAACTGACATCTAAAGGCCTACCGCCCAAAGAAACCGCAAGGGTTTAAAAAACGGTCCGTCTCGCACCACTTTTCCTGGAAAGAACTGAACAAATTATTTGTCTAAATCGCGACGGAAGTAAGGGCGAGGATTGTGGCCACGTAAAATCGATTTAAGACCCCCGGTGGAAATCTTCCGCTGACCGTTCCAAGACGGCTCTTCTGTGGCGATTTATTTATGTTGTTGTTTGTTGCTTATTGTGTGTATCACTTGTGTCTTTTAATTTTGGATGGCCATATGGCCATTTTGTGGGAAAGTAACTGTCCTTATGGCCTTCCTTTGTTTAGGTTTCCATTATGGTCTGGTCGCTTAATGTTTGTATTTCTTTCCCTTTGGTGTCTTTTTTGGGTGGAGTAAGTTAATTGTATCAATTCCTGATCTTTGTTTTACTTCTACTTTTTAGATCTTCTAAGCGGTAAGCCGTAATTGCATCGATTCCTGATCATTGCCTTCAGTTCGATTCCATTAACGTTTCTAACACGTTTACAGACGTCATTTTACTGTGCGAATATTTCGGCAATGTTTCAAAAACGTCATTTATCAAGGGCGTCTCTTGCCTGATGCCTCCAGTCGACCTGTCTCACGAGCTACGTCGGTCGGTGTGTGCTGGGAGGGGTGTGTGCTGTGTTTGCCGGATCTTGTCCATCATCCGTTTCGGTTTCAGAACTTTGGGGTTGAGACACACTGCTGAAGATTAAATATCAGAAAGGCCTCTGTGTCACTAAATTAGGTATAATTACGCCTTAATTATCAAACGTTTCTCTGCTTACATTTGCGCATGATTTCATCAATGTTATTATACCCGCTTTTTCAAAGAAAAATCGGGTATATTGTTTTCGTACCAGAGTTGAGTGAGCGTCTGTCCGTCCGTCTGTCTGTCCGTCCGTCACGTTTCTTGTAAATGGATCTCCTCTGCAACCACTGAAGTTACACTTTCGAAACTTTGCATGTGGATAGTTCATGGTATGTAGATGGCAGTGGGTTACTTTTTGTGACCTTGAACCCAACGTGGCCCCAAGGTCAAAAGTCAGAAAGTAGGACATTATCATATCTTCTAAACTGTTGGGATTGCACTTCCGAAACTTGATTATTGGATAGCCCTTGGAATGTAGAACATATTGGAATACTTTTCGTGTGACTTTGACCCCAACATGACCCCTGGGTCAAAGGTAAAAAAGTAGGACTTTATCATTGGGATTGCACTGCCGAAAATTGATTATTGGATAGCCCTTGGAAGTAGAACATATTGGAATACTTTTCGTGTGACCTTGACGACAACATGGCCCCAGGGTCAAAGGTAAAAAATATGACATTGCCATAGCTTTAGTGTTATTCACAGAAAAATCGGGTATTTGCGATGGTATACCATCGACTGCGCCATCTAGTTTTGATGCTTTAATCACAATTTTAATGACATTATAAAACATTGGAAAATGCATTAGCTCTTCAATTCAGTACTTCTGTCAATGGGGCCCATTGTGAAAACACACACATCTTACACTGCTTTCTGTCAATTTTTCTCCATCTATGGAAGTTTGTGACACTTTTCTTACTTCTGGTTCAAATTTAGATAAATGGTGTTCATTAGAACAGACTCTTCGAAGCAGTTAGAAAAAAACGACCAGTGGGTCACGTATACCCCAGGCCAGCGCCACCCTCTAATATAGCTTTTGAGCTGGTATGTAATATTAATGAAGAAGTCAAGAAGCTATAAGAATCTATATATGTGCTTGTAAGAGCTAAACCAAACATAAAAATTCTAAATGGACCACCGAGTGAGGGCATCAAAGTTACTGAAGGGTTGGGGGCATCAATGTTACTGAAGCAGCAGGGTGGGATATGCATCAATAAAATCTTTGGACTGCTAAGCAAACTCGATGCAAGTATAAATTGGATTTGTCTTAGAGTTAAGAACATACAGGCATCTATAAACTTTGTCATAAAACTTTAAACAAATGTAAAATTTCTAAGTCTGTGACCTTGAGATCACCTTGGGTGGGGGAAGGACAAACATAACGAAATCTTTGGACTGGTTTGCAACATTGATGCAAGTATCAACTGAATTTGTGTTAGAGTTTAGAACATACAGGCATCTATAAACTTTGTCATAAAACTTTGACCAAATATAATTTTTTAAGTCTTTGACCTTGACCTCAAGGTCACTGTGGGGCTAGGACATGCATCAATGATATCTTTAGACCAGTATGTAACTTCAGTGTAAGTATCAACTAAATCTATCAAAGGGTTCAGAAGATATAATCTCTTAGAAACTTTGACGCAAAACTTTAACCACAATGTTTACGGACGGAAGAGGGATGGACGGACATCGGATGGACAGATGGACGGACGGACAGACGGAAAGACTAACGGAAGAACGGCAGGACGAAAGCATTATACCCCATAGCATACCTCGTATACCGGGGGTATAATGAGTACATAGTACGTCTATGCTGTGGATAAGATTATGGTAAAAATGTATGCCCTTGTCAACCCTACTTTCATCTATATGAAGTGGGGTCTAAATGGGTATGCATTTCCCGGACTTGTTAGTTTGTTTTAACAGTATAGGCATAATTTATTTCAACAGCAGCTTTGTGACCATAAAGTATCTCAGTGGCTCAGTTGAATGCGCAAGTTGCTAATGACCAGCTCGTGCGATTGATCTTCTCTAGGCTGAGGATGTTTCTTGCAAGTGATCTTGATCACGATCTATGTTCTATAGCATCTCGACTTCTTCTGCTTATCTAAGGACCGTTGTCAGTTTCTAAAAGACGACTGTTCACTATACTTGCACTGGTTATCAGCATATTGGTGATCTATTTACATTTTTCTAATGAGTCCCGTTGAAATCGCTATGTCCCAATCTATAAGTTCCACTGCAAAATTATTTGTACAAAACACAGTTTTCCTAAGTATTTCGAAATAATGGTGAGTCTTGGGACTTGCAAAATTTAATTTGTAAGTCCCTCGGAGAAATTATGAGTTGTTTGTTTGATTTGAGGTTTAACGTCCCCGTCAACACTGTAAAGATAATTTTGGAGGCGTTGCTTCCAATTTTGTTGGTTTTATTTATCGATTCCTGATCATTGCCTTCACATCTATTTTGTGTGCTGGTGGATGAACAAACAAATGGACAGAAAAATAGGTCCCTAAGTCGTGCCATGTTAAAAGCAGGCATGACCAAAAAAAACTGAAAGTAGGCAAGAAAACAACTGAATTTCGTTGCCAGACAATATTTCATTTATTTCTTAATTATAATTCATTTCAATGCTTCCAGCCTTTAGCGTCTTTTACTGTCCTTCTTCCCCTCGATGTTGATTCTGAAACACAAGGAAAATTCCATCACAATTTAAATATAGGAGACTGACAGATACTAATGGTCATTTTTGAGAGGGATGCGAGTCATGCAAACGTGCACACATGTACACATGCACATATGTATGCATGCACAAACACATGCACACAAACATGCATGCATGCACAAACACATATGCATGCACACACACGCTTGCATGCGCACACACAAATGCATGCATGCACTCTTGTATGCACACATACATACAGCATGTACATGAGTGTGCACACACGCAAGCATGCATACAAGCACACATGCATGCACACATACACTCATGCAAGCATGCATACACACACTCATGCAAGCATGCACACATACATGCATGTATGCACTCACATATGCAGGCACGCATACATGCACACATGCATGCATGCACACGCACACACAGGTATGCATGTATAAATGCAATATCCCCACCCCTAACAGCTTGGTTGTGCGAGGGAGATGATAACTGTTTATGTGTGTTTATGAAGAAAAAAAGAAAAGAAAAGAAAAAAAAAAAACAAATTTCCATTCCTCCACCGGCGTTTGAACTCACGACCCTCTGATTCATAATCGACAATCTGATTTGTAGTTCAGCACTCTATCGACTCCACTGGCACACGTTTCTTACGCTATGCTATGCATCAAAAAACATACAATGTACAAATACCCAAAGTGACAAAAGGCCATAACTCATGATTTATTTTTTCGGAATTTAGTCAAAAGTTCATCAGGTCATCTACTCATCACAACCAATCTATTTACCAACTTTCAAGGCTCTAGCTCTTATAGTTTTTGAGATAGTTTGCTGACAAGATTTTATAAAAAAAAATCAAAGGGCAATAACACTTGAAAATGGCATAATCCGGATAAGGAGAAAAAACACGTGTCTGCTAATTTTACATGAGAAGATTATATATGAAATTTCAAAACCCTAGCATACACGGTTCTTAAGTTATGCTATGCATCACAAAATATACAGAGGTACAATGTACAAATGTCCAAAGTGACAACGGATCATAACTCATCACCACAAAACTATTCACCAACTTTCAAAGCTCTAGCTTCAATGGATTTTGAGATATTTTGTTGACAAAATTTTATCAAAATAAAAATCAAGGCAATAACTCTTGAAAGGGGCATAATCCGAATGAGAAAAAAAAATCGTGTCTCCTAATTTTCCATGAGGAATCCATATATTACATTTCAAAGCCCTAGCATACATGGTTCTTAAGTTATGCTATGTATCACAAAGCATACAATGTACAAATACCCAAAGTAACAAAGGGTCATTACTCATGAAGTATTTTTCGGAATTTAGTCAAAAGTTAATGAAGTCATCTAATCATCACCACCAAATTATTCACAAATTTTCAAGGCTCTAACTCTTCTAGGTTTTGAGATATTCTGCTGAAAAGATTTTATCACAAAGAAAAATTCAAACTCTTGATAGGGATGAGAAAATAATACGTGTCACCCAATTTTATATGAGGTTATGAAATTTCAAGACCCTAGCATATAGGTTCTTAGGTTATGTTATGCATAAAAAGCGTAACGGACGGACGGACAGACGGACGAACGAAGCAGAATCAATATGTCCTTCCAACTTCTTTGAAGTTGGGGGCATAATGAACATGGACAGATCTATACATTTTACAGAAATTTTAAAATTTGTAACATTCATCACAATAGAGCTAAAGTTATACCTATATACTTGCATATTTTTATATTCTAAAAGTGACGAAAAACTACTATGTGTTTATCTATACCTCTCAAACATGCATATTTGGCTTGAAGATTGTTAGATACATGTAGTACACTAGCTGGTCATAATAATGTAGAAGTGGAGTCAATGATCAGGAGTCGATACCATTAACCTACAACTCCCATCAGAGACACCAAAGGGAAAGAAACGCAAACATGAAACAACAGACCCTAATGGAAACATCAATAGCGGATAGCCAAAAGGACAGTTACTTTCCCACAAAATAGACATTAGGCTATCCAAAATAAAATGATATAAGCGACACAAACACCCAAAGACAAACCATAACGAAAATAAACCACGACAGAAGAACCGCCTTGAATAAGTAATGTTTACAGATTCATGGCCTTGTTGACAGTTGCATGGGCAATGCTGATATCTGTATGAGCCAAGATGGCAGCTATAAGAGTAGTTATATGATCCATGATGGTAGCGACGGTATATGAATCATGGGGACAGCTGTATGACACACAATTACAGCAGTACGAATCATGGCGATAGCTGTATAACAAATGGTGATAGCTATAAGAGTAATTATAAGAGTAAGACTAAAATATGATTCATGGTGAAAGCTGTATGAGTCATGGTGATGGCTTTTTGAGTTATAGTGAGAGTTTGAAGATTAATCATAACAGCTGCATGAGTATTTGTGGTAACTGCATGAGTCATGTTGACAGTTGTATGAGTCATGGTGATAGCGTATGTGCAAAGGTAATACAGGCGTAATCGTGATAGCAATATGATTCGTGGGGATAGCTGAATGAGTCATGATGTCAGCTAAATGAATCATGATGATAGTTGTATGAGTTATGAAGGCAGCTAAGGGTGACATCTTGATAGCCATTTGATACATGGTAATAACTGTATGATGTTCTATATAATGGGCAATCCTTTGGAAGCAAGGGCTCCAATACGGAACCGAAACCCGTAGTGTACAAGTTTTTTCTGGGACAGACTAGCTAGTTTCCACAATTAGGCCTAGCCAGTGACCCTCAACTATTCTCAAATTTTCGCAGTGGAATCAATGATCCAAAATGACTTGAAAATATAACCCACGCTATGATCAAGGGCAGGGAGACGTTTGACGGCCGCCACACATTCCCTAAATACAAGCTGTGGTGAAGTCATGTATAATAATCCTTTGGAAGCAAGGACTACAACACGGAACAGAAAATCATAGTGTACAGGGTTATCTGGGCTATGTGATTCTTGTGATAGTCATTGTGACAACTGTATTGGTCTTGTGACAGCTTTATACGTCATAGGGACAGCTGTATGAATCATAGTGGCAGCTTTATGAGTCATGGTGATAACTTTAGGAGTCAATGTGCTAGCTGTGTGAGTTGTGGTGATGGCTGTATTAGTTATATTAATACCAGTATGAGTAATGGGAATAGCTATAGGAGTAATGTTGGAAGCTGTTTAAGTCCTGGTAATAGCTACCAGAGCCATGACAATAAATGAATGTGTCCCTGTGGTAGTGATACATACATGTACCAGTCGTAGTGATTGCTGTAGTCGTCGCGGTGGCAGCGGTTTAAGTCATGGTGACAGCTCTGTGTGTGTGTGTGTGTGCGTGCGTGCTGGGGCATGTTTCGTCCCACCAACAGCTAAGATCATATAGAAACGGGACCTCGGTTTAAAGATTTATCCGAAAGTCTGGAGAATAAAAAGCTGAAAGGTTGCCTTTGGAAATAAAGAACACATACAAGAACGAAAATCGGAGACTCGGTTTTATTGAGTCTCTTCATACACAGCAATATAGTTTGCAAGGCTGCATACGCCTCCTACCACCGGCTTAAGCGATATTCGATTTTCAAACGCAATGATCCCAGAGGCTAAGAAAATATAATCTGCACTATGATGAAGGACGGGGAGACTTTTTACGGCCGCCACACGGCACTTAACACCAGCTGCAGTGAGGTAAGTGTTGCCTTTGGAAACAAATCAAATAAAAGAACGAAAATCGGAGACTCGGTTTTATTGAGTACCTTCAGAAACAGCAATATAGTTTGCAAGGCGTATGATCCCAAAGGAAAAGGAAATATAATCTGCACTAAGAAAATATGATCTGCCCAAATCGAACCCAAGATACCTGGTTTCTTAGACGAGTAGCTTAACCGCTACACCCGCGGAGGCTTTAATGGTGGTGACAGCTGAATGAGTCATGGTGATAACATTGTAAGTCATGGGGCTAGCTGTATTAGTCATGGGGACAGTTGTGTGAGCAATGGTGAGAGCTATGCGAGTCATGCTGATAGCTGTATGCGTCATGATGACAGCTGTATGTGTCATGGCGACCGCTGTGTGAGACATGATGACACCTGAAGTAGTCATGGTGACAGTTGTAGGAGTCGTGAGGACAGCAGCTGTGTGCATCATGTTGATATGGACAGCTGTATGACCAATGGTTACAGCTGCACGAATCATAGTGACAGTACATGAGATAAAATGGCTGATGAAAGTGTTATGGGTCTTGGTGATAGCTGTATTTGAAATTAAGATATCGTTATAGTCATGCTGGTAACTGTATGAATCATGGTGATGGTTGGAGAAGTCGTGGTGGTAGCTGCGTGAGTCACGGTTACAGCTGTATGAGTCATCTTAATAGCAGTATGAGTTATGGTAATAGCTACAAGAATCATGGTGATAGATGTATGCGTGACTGCGATAGCTGTATTAGTCTTTCCTTTGTTGATCTGAATAGAGGTTTACGGGGCTTGCTGTATTAGTCATGGTGATAGCTATATTGATCATGGTGGTCACAAAATGAGTCATTGTGACAGCTGTTTGATTCATGCTGATAGCTGTATGAGGCGTGAAGACAGCTTTAGGCGTACTCATGTTATTCAATCATGTTATTCAATGCATCAGGCATAGTGTAAGCTTTATGGCACCTGACGAAATTTAAGCGATGCTTATAACTGTATGAGCACGGAGTGATGGCTGTATGAGTAACGGAGATAGCTGCATGAACCAAGATGACAGTTGTATTCATAATGGTGATAGCTGTAGTGATAACGGTTAGAGCTGCATGAATTATGGTGACAGTTGTAAGCGTCACGGTAAAATCTGTTGTCATGGTGATAGCTGTGTAAGCCATGCTGACAGCCGTATGAGCCATTTTGAAAGGTGTATTAATTATATTGACAGCTGTAGACAGCATTTGCCATGATGACAGATGTGTGAGTCATGGTATGATTGATGTTAACAGCTGAATTGGAAATGGTGACAGCTGTATTGGTCATGGCAATAGCTTTAAAAGTCAAGGTGACATCTAAATGTTTAATAGCGGTATATGTATGTGTCTCAGTGAAAGAATAAAAAGGCGTGCTGATGGATATCAGAGTCATGGTAAAAGCTGTATGAGTTACCGTAATAGCTGTATGTGTCGTGTTGGCAACTGTATGAGTCATGTTGACAGCTGTATGAGTCACCGTGATGGCTGTATTAGTCATTATATGACTCGTCGTGGCAGCTGTATTAGTTATAGTGATCGCTGTATTAGACACGATAAAAGCTATATTAGTCTTGGTGAGAGGGATGCGAGCAATGGTGATAGCTGTATGAGCCATGGTGACAGCTATAAGTGCCATAGATACCATTGTAAGAGTCATGGTGACACCTGAAGTAATCATGGTGACAGCTGTAGAAGTCGTAAAGAAAGCCGTGTGAGTCATGTTGACAGGCTTATAAGCGATGTTGATTGCTACATGAACAATGGTTACAGCTGCATAATTTATGCTAATAGCTACAGGAAATATGACTGTTGAAAACGAAATAAGTTTTGATGGCAGCTATATATGAAATTAAGATATCCGAGTCATTTTGGGCGCCGTATGATTCGTCTAGAAGTCGTGCTGATAGTTGTATGAGTCATGATAACAGCTGTATGTGTCATGGCGACCGCTGTATGAGACATGATGGCATCTGAAGAAGTCATGGTGGCAGCTGTAGGAGTCATGAGGAAAGCTATGTGAGTCATATTGATATGGACAGCTGTATGAGCAAT
Organism: Lucinisca nassula; assembly: GCA_963580285.1. Classification (NCBI taxonomy): domain Eukaryota; kingdom Metazoa; phylum Mollusca; class Bivalvia; order Lucinida; family Lucinidae; genus Lucinisca; species Lucinisca nassula. The sequence continues at coordinate 173,424,357 of OY757014.1, read as the reverse complement.
GGTTCATAGTGACAATACTGGAGATATGGCTGATGAAAGCGCTATGGGTCGTGGTGGCAGTTGTATGTGAATTAAGATATCTGTATGAATCGTGGTGATAGCTGTATGATTCATGGTGATAGTTATAGATGTCGTGGTGATAGCTGTGTGAGTCCTAGGGACAGCTGTATGAGTCATCTTAATGCGAGGGTAGGCTGGGAAGTTCTGAGCCTGACCAAGAAGCAGGCATCGAACAGCCATGAAATTTTGTATTCATTAAATCCAAACCTTTATTTCTTGATTTGACTCAAATGAGTTCAAGTTTACCTGCAATAACGTAGAAATTCTAGACTTTGAAAATTGATACTAACACGTTTTTGAGAAAATGGACAAAATCTGGCATCGTGGTGTCATCAAGTACCTCCATAAAAAGGGGTTAGCTCCTAAGGACATTCATACCAATATGGTTGCTACATTAGGGAATGATGCTCCTTCGTATGCAACCGTAAAAAGGTGGGCAGGAAATTTTAAGATGGGCAAGGACAGCCTTGAAGATGATGACCGGTGTGGACGACCCACGACGGCAACAACTGAGGAAACCATCAGCCAAGAGCACACGGCCGTGATGGATGACAGGCGTTTAACTGTGAATCAGTAAGCTAACACTGTTGGCATCTCCCGTGAACGAGTAGAGAACATTCTACACAGTGAGTTAGGAATGTCGAAGGTTTCCGCCAGATGGGTGCCACGGCTTTTGACGCCTGACCAGACTGAACCTGTCACAAGCCAACTTGGCTATTTTTGAAGCAGACCAAGATGGTTTTCTTGACCGTTTTGTCACTCAGGATGAGTGTTGGGTTCATCACTTTGAGTCAAAGACCAAAAGACAATCCATGCAATGGAAGCACCCTGGCTGACCCCCTTCAAAGAAGGCAAAGGTCGTCTCCTCTGCAGGGAAGGTGATAACATCATTGTTCTGGGATGTCAAGCGTATAATATTCATAGATTACATTCAAAAGGGCAGACCAATTAATGGGGAGTATTATGCAGATCTGCTAAAACAAATGCGAAAAGCAATTAAGGCTAAACGACCCGGAAAATTGACAAAAGGGGTCTTGTTCCATCAGGACAATGCGCCTGCTCAGAAATCGGTTGTCGCAATGGCTGCTGTGCATGACTGTGGCTTCACACTTGTCGATCACCCTCCGTATTCACCTGATCTAGCTCCATCAGATTATTTCCTGTTTCCAAACATGAAAACGCACTTGGCTGGGCAGTATTATCGGTCAGACGAGGAGGTGATAGCTACTGTGGAGGAGTTTTTCAGGGACCAAGATGAGACCTTCTATACCACTGGGATCCAAGGACTCCAGCATCGCTGGAGGAAGTGTGTGGACAGGAAGGGAGACTATGTTGAAAAATAAGGCACTTTCAGCATGGACAAACCATTGGATCTTGGTCAGGCTCAGAACTTTTTAGCCTACCCTCGTAGCTGTATGAGTTACGGTAATAGCTACAACCCTCATGGTGATAGCTGTATGAGTGATTGAGATAGATGTATTGGTTTTTTGTTTGTTTGTTTGAATAGAGGTTTAACGTCCCCGTCAACACTATTTAGGTCATTTTCGAGACGCTGCTTTCAATTTTGTGGGCCTTTACCCGACATTGAGATGAAATGAAATCGCATGCCCTGCCGCCCTATGAAACCAAAAGGTTTATATGCATGAACGGTCCGACTCGCACCACTTGCCTGAACAGGCTTAGACCTATGCTGTATACTAGTACTCGAGTGCGGTCGGTTTCAGCTATGCGTGGAAACACTTTGCATCTTAATTTAATTCTCCAAGTCCCGATGGGCTGGAGCTTGCTGTATTGGTGATGGTGATAGCTATATGGCTCATGGTGGTCACTGAATGAGTGATTGTGACAGCTGTTCGAGTCATCCTGATAGCTGTATGAGGCATGAAGACAGCTTTAGACGTAGTCATCTGGTTCATTGTTACAGCTGTATTAGACATAGTGTTTGCAGTATGAACCCTGTCGACAGCAATATGTGCGAAGCTTTAAGCTGTATGAGCACAGAGTGATGGCTGTATGAGTCACGGAGATAGCTGTACGAGCTGTGGTGACTGCTGTATTCGTCATGGTGATAGCTGTCGGGATCACGATTAGAGCTGCATGAATTTTGGTGACAGTTGTAAGAGTCTCTGTGAAAGCTGTAAGCATTGGCGATAGCTGTATAAGCCATACTGACGGTCGTATAAGCCATTTTTAAAGATGCATTAGTCATATTGATAGCTGTAGTAGTTATACTGACAACAGCAGTAGTCATGATGATAGATTAGTGAGTCATGGTGACAGCTGTATGAGTAGTGTTAACAGCTGTATTGGTCATGGTTACAGTCGCTTAGGTCATGACGATAGCTATAAAAGTCAAGGTAACACCTGAATGAGTAAAGGTGGTAGCTATATGTGTCTTGGTGAAAGCTTTAAAAGTCGTGCTGATAGATATCCGAGTCATGGTAATAGCTGCATGAGTTATGGTAATAGCTGTTTGTGTCGTGTTGACATCTGTATGGGTTATCGTGATGGCTGTATTAGTCATGATATGGATCGTCGTGGCAGCTGTATTAGTTATTGTGATCGCTGTATTAAACATGATGAAAGCTATATAAGTCCTAGTGGAAGGGATGCGAGTCATGGTGGTAGTTCTATGAGTCATGGTGACAAGGTGTCATGGTTATCTTCGAAAGATTCATGCTCACACCTGAAGTAGTGATTGTGAGAGCTATAGAAGTCGTAAAGAAAGCTGTGTGAGTCATGTTGACAGCCTTATAGGTGATGGTGACAGCTGTTTGAACAATGGTTAGAGCTGTAAAATCCATGCTGATAGTTATAGGAGATATGACTGTTGAAAAAGGAATAAGTCTTGGTGGCAGCTGTATATGAAATTAAGATATCCAAGACATTGTGGGCGCTGTATGATTCATGGTGATGGCTATAGAAGTCGTGGTGATAACTGTATGAGTTATGGTGACAGTTGTGTGAGTGTCCTAATTGCTGTATGAGTCATTGCAATAGCTACAGAAGACATAGTGTATGAGAGACTTTGTGACAGCTGTATGGGTCATTGTGATAGCTGTATGAGCTTTGGAGACAGCTGTAGGTGTCAAGTGAAGGCTCAATGACCAATGGCGGCAGCTATATGAGTCATGCATATAGCTGTATGAGACATACTTATGGCTGTAAGAGTCACGGAGACAGATGTATGTGCAAGGGTGACAGCTGCTTTCGTCACGGTGATAGCTGTAGGAATCACGCTTAGAGATACATGAATCATGATGACAGTTATATGAGCCATTGTGATAGCTTTGGGATTCATGGTGAATTCGGTAGGAATGAAGGTATTAACTGTGTGAGTCATCTTGATAATTCTATTATTTATAAATGAAATACTGAATGCAATATCAGTGGTATCACACACTGCAAAGCATACATGGCATACACTATATATATGAAATAATAGCATAGTAAATCAGTGACATGTGTATGTGCAACCAATTAGCACAGAAAGACTATTTAAACTACAATGGGCCAAAGTAGCACAAAGTTGTTAATATTATATGTAAATATTACCACAGTTATTTCTAACATTTCAATTAAAATAGTAATGTTGCTCTTCTGGGACATTTATATTTTACAAACATATACTGAGAGGCAAAAGTAAGTATACAGGTAACTGAACGCTGATTTGCGTCCCAATGTCTCCCTCTCTACATACATATGTGGCATCATAAATAAGAACAACCACTTCTGCGTGATTTGCAGCAGTTTCCGTTAAAATTGATTAAAGGATAATGAAATTTCGTCACTTGAAATGGACAGGGGACTCTCATCCAATATTTTGTCTTGAGTAGTTTCCCTTTAAACATGTGTTTCGAATAAGTGTTATTCAATAAATGATTTTTTTTTCTGCAACAGATTCAAAGAAGGGGAACTGATTGGCAAGAATATATCCCATATTTAAATGAAACACAAGGTAAAATGCAACATTTTTTGTCAAAGAAAATGTCATTTTCGCCTTTTACGTTCTTCCTTTGATTAAATGCTTTATGTTACTTTGGGATTTGTTTGTACTGGTGATTAACTTTTCTTTGAGTAATTTTCGAGGCATCACTATGGAGTAAGTATAAAAATGCCGAGGAAAACAAAAAATATGTGAAAGTTTCAAATGAATATCTTACACGATTTGAAAAAAAGACTCATTTCATTCACTATGATTTTAATTGAAAGGGAGATAATCCGGAACAGGCAGAAATTACAATTGAGTTTGAAGCTGTTTGTTTGTGTTTAATGGCAAAGTAATGATGGCGTCTTATCGATGAACGTTCGTACATGACATGTGCGATGCGCATAAGTTTGAATGTCATGTACAACACGAGATTATGTTGGAAATATTGATTATCAATTAAGGGCAATAACTCCATCATGGATGACTGCAACAGGAAAAGAATTGGACTTCTACAAACTTAGACGTTTGGGAAAAACGGACATAGGCATATTTTATGACAGACAGCAATTTAAGACCCGGTATTCCAAATCAAAAACTGTTTACTTTTTATTGCCTCTGAGTATATTTAAAATAATACCTATATGAATCCTAGTGATAGATTTATTAGTCATCGTCATACATGTATGAGTCATACTGACAGCTGTTGCAGTCATGGTGACAGTTGTAGTAGTCATGGTGGCAGCTGTAGGAGTCATGATGATAGCTGTGTGAGTCATGATGACAGGTGTAAAAGTGATATTAACAGCTATATTGGTCATGATGACAGCTGTATAGGTCATGGCGGTAGTTATAGGTGTCATGTTAACAGCTGTACAAGTCATGGCAGTAGCAATAAGAGCCTTGGTAAAAGCTACAGAAGTCGTGCTGATAGATATAGGCGTCATGGTGACAGATGTATGGTTATAGCTATGTAGGTCATGGAGACAACTGCATGAGTCAGCTGTATGAGCCATCATGATAGCTGTATAAGTAATGTTATGAGTCTTCGTTAGAGCTGTATTAGTCGATGTGATAGCTGTATTAGTCACGGTTATAGCTATAATTATGATAAGTAATTGTGAAAGCTTTATGAGTCATTGTGTCAACTGTATAAGCCATGGTACCAGCTGAATGCATCATCGTGACAGCCGTATGAGCTAAGATGACTGCTGTTTGATTTACGGTGTTGTATAATTCATGGTAGTAGTCATTAGCTTCATGGGTTTTGCTGACAACTGTTTGAGGCGTCGTCACAGCTGTAGGAGCCATGCCGTCTGCAACTCGTGACAACATGATGAGTCATGGTTACAGAAGTACGAGTCATCGTGACAGCTGTATTGGTCAGTGTGACAGTTGTGTGAGTCATAGCATGGGTAAACGAGTCAAAGTGACAGGGAGTGATATGTGATAGAGTCCTGATGACAGGTGTATGAGTCATAATGATAGTTGTGTGTGCTAGTGATAGCCGTATGAGTCATCATGACATGTGTATGGGGCGAGGTGATACCTGTATATTTCACGGTGACAGCTAAATCAGTCATGGTGATAGCTGTATGCATCATGGTAGTGGTAGTCATGGTCATGGCTGTATATGAGTCGTGATTTGTGACAGATGTATTAGCCATCATGTCATGCAACTGTATGAATCATCGCGACAGCTGTTCGAGCCATGATACATGCCGATAGCTGTATGAAGCATGTTGATATCTGTATATGAGTCATGGTTAAAGCTGTACGGATCATGGTGACTGCTGTGTGTGCCATGTTAACTGTTCTATGAGTTATGGTGACAGCTGAAAGGCATCGTGACAGTCCTATGAGTCGTCGTGGCAGGTATATGAACAATAGTTACAGTCGCATAATTCATGCTGAGAGCTATAGGATATACATGTATGTCTGTTGCAAACGGAATATATCTTGGTGGCAGTTGTATTTGAAATTAAGATATCCGAGTCATTGTGGGCGCTGTATGGTTCCTGGTGATAGCTGTAGATGTCGTCCTGATAGCTGTATGAATTATGGTGACAGCTGTGTGAGTGATGAAATTGCTGTATGAGTCAATGCAATAGCTACAGGATACATGGTGGTAGATGTTTGCTGTATTCATGGTGATAGCTGAATAGGCCATGGCAATCGCTGTATTAGTAATGGTGGCAGCAATATGAGTCGTGGTGATTGCTGTAAGAACCACAGAGACAGCTGGAAGAGCCATGATAATAGCTATATGAGTTATGCTGGCAGCACTATGATAGTGTTGTCAGCATACGTCATGGCGATAGCTGTTTGAGTGATGATGACGGCTTAATCAGTCACGCTGGCAGCAGTTCGAGTCATGATGATAGTTGTATGAGTCATGGAGACAGTTGTATGAGCCATGGTTACAACTGTATTAGTCATATTTGCAGCTCTATGGGTCATTGCGACAGCTGTATGGACCTTGGAGACAGCTGTAGGTGTCACGGTGAATGCTCAATGACCCATGACGACAGCTATATGTATGAGTCATGCTTATAGCCGTACGAGACATACTGATGGTTGTATGAATCACGGAGACAGATGTATGTGCCGTGGTGACAGCTGCTTTCCTCAAGGTGATAGTTGTAGGAATCACGCTTAGAGATGCGTGAATCATGATGACAGTTATATGAGCCATTGTGATAGCTGTGAGATTCATTGTTAAAGCTGTAGGAATGGAGGTATTAGCTGTGTGAGTCATGTTGATAGTTTTATCATTTATCAATGAAATACTGATTTACGGTGTCGTATAATTCATCTCTGTAGTTTTTTGATTTGTATGTTCTCGGAGATGTTACACTGATGAGTTAGGAAGCCTTCATGTGGACTAAACAAAATTAGTGTATACCGCGACAGAGGTAAGGGCGAGGATCATGGCCATGTAAAATCGGTTAAAGCCCCCCCCCCCCCCCCCCCCAGTGGAATTCTTTCCACTGATCGTTCCAAGGCGGTTCTTCTGTGGCGGTTTATTTATGTTGTTGTTTGTTACTTACTGTGTGTATCACTTGTGTATTTTTATTTTAGATGGCCATTTGGCCATTTTGTGGGAAAGTAACTGTCCTTATGGCCTTCCTTTGTTTAGGTTTTCACTTTTGTCTGGTCGCTTCATGTTTGTGTTTCTTTCCCTTTGTTGTCTTTTGTGGGTGGAGTAAGTTAATTGTATCGATTCCTGATCTTTGTTTTACTTCTACTTTACAATATCAGTGGTACCATACATTGCAAAGCATATATGACACACACAATATATATGAAAAATAACAGGACTCTTGCATTATCAGGGGTAGTCCTAGGAAGATAAATGAATATGGGGTGCCGAATTACTATCAATATTTTGGTATCATAAAATGTAATCATTGATATGTAATATATATTTATTGATGTCTATAAATTTGTTTAATAATATCCATCATTCCTTTACATATAACGATATCTAAAATCCAATTATAGATACCATTTAAAGGCTGGATAATAGATATCACAGATTTGAATAATGGATATCAAAAATATATTATGGATATCAATAAATGTAATTATTGATATCCTGATATGTTCATCCATATTTGATATCTATATATTGAATAAAAGATATCTATAACTTGAATTATAGATATCCCTTAACTCATTATGGATAAAATGAAATAAATAATACATATCTAATATTATTTATAGATATATAATAATATTTGTTGATATCCTATATTTTTATTACAGACATCTATATATCAATTTGTAGATATTTATAAATCAAATTATAGATATCTATAAATCAAATTATAGACTTTTATAATTAAAATTATTGATATTGGATATTTATTATTTATTTCGTGATATCTATAATATGTTAAGGGTTATCAATAATTCCAATTATAGATATCTTTTACTTGATATATAGATACCAAAGATTGAAGAGCATTTGAGGATAACAATATTTTCATTTATTGATGTCAATAATGTATTTTATGATATCCATTATTGAAAATTGTGATATCCATAATTCAGCCTTTTAAATGATTTCTATAATTTGATTTTAGATATTTATATATGCAAAGAAATAATTGATATCATAAAACAAATATATTAATATCAAGAAATATATATAACATATCTTGGATTTCATTTTATGATATAAAAAAATACAGATAATTATAGATATCAATAATGATAATTGTACATATCTGTAATTTGTTTTAATGATATTTATAATTTGATTTATAGATATCTGTAATTAAATATAGGATATCAATAATTATTATTAACTATCTATAAATAATATTAGATATCTATTATTTATTTTATGATATTTGAAATATGTTTAAGGATATCTATAATTCAAATTATAGATATCTATTATTCTATATATAGATAGCAAATATAGAAGAACATTTTAGGATATCATAAATATCATTTATTGATATCCATAAAATATTTTCTGACATTCATATCTAAAAATAATGTTAGATATCTATTATATATTTTATGATATCTAAAATATGTTAAGACATATCTATAATTCAGTTATAGATATCTTTTATTCGATATATAGATATCAAATATTGAAGAACATTTTAGGATATCGATAATTACATTTATTGATATCCAAAATATATTTTCTGCTATCAATTACTAAAAATTGTGATATCTATAATTCAGCCTTTGAAATGATAACTATAATTGGATTTTTTTTTGGATATCTATATATGCAATGGAATAATTGATATCATAAAATAAATTTATAGATATCAAGAAATATATTTTACATATCATTGGTTACCTTTTTTATGATATCAAAAAATATCGATAATTACAGATATAAAAAATGTTACTATTAGTTATCTATAATTTGACTAAAAGATATCTTGGTAGGTCAGTCAGATGCAGGTCTGACTGGTGATCAGAAGGACACGTGTTCGATTCCTGTTGGAGTCGGCAACATTCCTTCCTATCTTTTCTAATTTCATTTTCTCCCTTCTGCTGATTCAAGAAGGGCAGTTGTCAGTTTCTGTGAAAGAATGTGCACTTTATTAGTTAACCGCTAACGTATAAGCTTGCCCAGGAAAAGTGTGGATAAGTTAACTGACCGATTCAAAAATGTCCTAAATGGGGTTGCCTGGGCCTTTAAACTCCAATACAAGCAAATAACTAAATCTTGAAATTCAATTAAATAGTAAAACAGCACCTCATAAATGAAGGTAGGTAAGTATTTGTTGAAGGATACTTTGTTTGTCGCAAAGAGCTTATGAATGCAACGTTGCTACACAATGGCAAGCCATTTTACTATTTATTATGGAATGTAGATATCTTATTTATTATATAAGATATCTTATTTATTATATAAGATATCTCATATAGGATATAAGATACCTTATATCCTAAAGTAGATATCTTATATCCTATATGATATATCTTATTTAATTCAGCAATGCAGATATCTGATATGATATATAAGTTATCTTATATCTTAAATAAGATATCTTATATAACATATCAGATATCTTATATATTATATAAGATATCTGATTGTCTTAATTACTAAAACATATAAGATATCTTATATGCTATATAAGATACCTAATATACTAAATAAGATTTCTAATATAGCATATAAGATATCTTATATAACATATCAGATATCTTATATATTATATAAGATATCTTATTTATATTGGTATATAAGATATCTTTATTGGTATATCAGATATCTTATTCAACATATAAGATATCTTATAAAGCGTATAAGATATCTTATTTAACATATGATATATAAAGCGTATAAGATATCTTATTTAACATATGATATCTTATATACGTTTGATAAATAAGATATCTTAATCAACATATAAGACATCTATGTAAATTCGAAAGAAATAATATAGTCGCTCCCTCTCATACCTATATGCACAAAAGACTGCTACACAGACAGAGAACTGGAGAAAATTGATTATAAATGCATTCTTGAAGTGTGTTTATAAATAAAACGGGTTTCCCAAACAGGTGCGATACATCTTTTTTTTTTTTTTTTTTTTTTTTTTTTAAGGGAGAGAGAGAGGGGGAGAGAGATATATATAGATAATAAATCCAGCTTGCTTTTATTTGTATAATTTAATAATCCTCCCTTACAAAAATTCTTCAGATAGTAGAAGTCTTAATTGAACTTCAAACTCTGAGTTATGCCAAGCGCTGCTCGCTGCATGTATTTTGAAAAAAAAAAAAAAAAAAAAAAAAGCCTCTCACCAGACTGTGCATATATTCAGCATGGTTTCTGCCTCTACTTTTCGCATAATTAGTTCAATATTTCTTTGTCCCTTTTATCCCTTTTTACCAAATGGAATCATCCTCCTTATATATGGCAGGAGTCCATTTTGAATATTAGGTATGACAGGTTGTGTAATCTGAAAATTGTTGAACGTTTTGCAAATAGTGTAGGCCCTGATCTGATCTGGGCCTGCACTGTTTGCAAGGGGTTCTGGCACAAAATGGGTAATGGAATGTTAGGCATAAATGGGGGTAGTCATTTCCAGATATGCTTTTGGCAGTTTGGGGTAGACTTCATTATGTTTTTTGGTAAAATATATTAGATATCTTATTTGTCAAATAAGATATCTTATATATTTAGGTAAATAAGATATCTTATATATTATATAAGATATCTTATATGTTGTATAAGATATCTAATATATCAAATAAGATATCTGATATAGGATTTAAGATATCTTATTCACTGGAATATATAAGATATCTGATATGCTAAATAAGATATCTAATATACCAAATAAGATATCTAATATAACATATAAGATAACTTATATAATATATCAGATATCTTATGTATCATATAAGATATCCTATTTCCATCTTTAAATAATATATCTTGTATAATAAATAAGATCTTATATAATAAATAAGATATCTTATACAATATATAAGATATCTGATATGCTACAAAATATATCTCATATGCTATATTAGCTATCTTATTTAGTATATAAGCTATCTTATACATTTTGTAAATAAGATATCTTATATCCTTTATTAGATATCTCATATCCTATATAAGATATCTAATATAATAAATAAGATATCTAATAAAGCATACACAATATCTTATATGACATATATGATATCTTATATATAAAGATATCTTATATATTATATAAGATATCTTATATGCTATATAAGATATCTTATATAATAAATAAGATATAAAGATGTCTCATATATTATATAAGATATCTTATATGCTATATAAGATATCTTATATAATAAATATCTAATATAATATATATCTTCTATGATAAATTAGATATCTACATTCCATAATAAATAGTAAAAAGGCTTGCCATACTTCCCAGTCACCACGGCAGCCCCCGCCCATACGGGCTTGAAGAAATATATGGGCTGCATGATGCTTCCAGGCAGAGCTGAATCCGGCCCGCACACTAGTACTGGTAAACCGCTTAGAGGATCTAAGCCTGTCCAGGAACCGCAGTGCGAGGCGGACTGTCCATGCTAATAAACCCTATTGGTTTCATTAGGTGACACGACTTGAGATGTCATTTCATCTCAATGTCGACTAAAAGTCCAACAAAATTGAAAGCAACGTCTCCAAAATGACCTTTACAGTGTTGACTGGGACGTTAAACCTCAAATAAAACAAAAACCAGTCACCACGGAGCTTCCCAGTCACATTTGCCGCACTAGTACCATGACGAATTTATGGACAATTTTCTCTCCAGCGGACAATTCAATTGACAGAGGATGTATGAATACAAATTATGGCCCCAATTGTACCATATGCAAGAATTAACATATGACACAATCTTATTCTAGTGTGTGAGGATTCTGATAATTAATTATTACCCAAATATTCTCATGTGAACAAATTACTCGGTGTCAATAAAGGCCGTCAGTAAATCGAAAGTAGGAAATCAGGCCGGAAATGCAAAACGTGGAGCCAGCACTCCAGTCGGCGCATGCGTATTGCATGGTGACTGGCATGGTTACTGATTCCAATAACCATCTCCGTATATACCTCTTTTCAGCAAAGAATGGAACGTAATGACAGACCGGTCGACATCAAAAGTTTTCGAACCGGTCCCAGCTTTTATCGCTGACTTACTTGTATGCAAGTTTCAGGAAGATGCGATTAAAACTGAATGGATTACGGTGATGATAAGGTCAAAAATAGGCATTTTCAGCAATCAAAGGGACGTAACGCTAGAATTAATCGGCCGATTATGCCAGTTTTCGAACTCGTCCGAGCTTTTATACCAAGCCTACTTACATATTAGTATCAGGACGATCCGATCAAAACTGAAGGCGCTGCGGTGATGACAAGCATTTTCCCATTGTAAGTCTATGGGACTTGTGCTTGTGGTTGCCTTAGGGCCCGGTCCCACAGAGCTTGCGACCGCGATGCAACCTCTCCACTACTAAAAAAATTGGCAATCGCGGAGCGTTTGCAGAAGTCGCAAAGAGGTTTTATAAAGGTTGCAGCAAGGTCGCGGGTAGGTCGCCGATCAAATTTAGTCGCCGATCGTTTTTTGTGCATACACAAAAGACTGGCTGCGACTGATTTTGATCGCAGACTAGTTGCAATGGTTTTCTAGACGTCGCAGACCAATCTCCGATCGATCGCCGAACAGTCACCGATCGATCCCCGACCGAATTTATGCAAATTTGGCTGTAAATTCTAGCAACCTTATTGTAACTTATCGGAGACTGGTCGCAGACCGATGGCCGACTAATCGCCGACTGATCCGCGATCGATCCACAACATATCGGCGATCGGTCGGCAACTGTTCGGCGATGGATCGGCGATCGATCGGAGATTGATCACTGATAAGTCGGCGATTGATCTGCGATTGATCTGCAACTGGTCGCCGACAAGCTGTAAATAGGTGTTAAAACCACCGAACGATTATAGCGCCAACTACAATAAAAAACTGTTAACATCCTAGCATTATTTCGACGACAGCTTTCAAAGAGGCAACATGATTCGGAGAGGCGGACAAAAGAAAACGGCGGCGCAGCCGAAAAAAAGAAACAAAAAAAAAAAAAAAAAAAAAAAAAACGGGAAGCAAGGCTCGGACACCAATTTCGGATGACGAGGAATTGCAGCGTCCCAGAAAAGAATCCCAGCAGTCGAAAATTTAGTTTATTTTTGTCTGTGTCAAAAAACAAACAAACTCAAAACCGTCTCCGACAAGTCGCCGAGCGGTTTTATCCAGTCATTGAAGAGTCGCCGATTGATCGCCGACTAGTCCCCGATCAGGTTTCACTTGTTGCAAGTCAGTCGCCGATCATACGGCGATTCTTCGGCGACAAATCGCTGATCAATCGCCGACCTTGGGCAACATTAATCGCCGATTGTTCGGCGACCGGTCGCCAACTAGTCGGCGACGGGTCGGCGATCACATTTACGGAGCGAATTTAGTTGCAACAGTTGCAAAGGTCGAGGGCCAGTTTCAACGAAATCAGTTGCAGAGAGGTCGCATTGCAGTCGCAAGGTCTGTGGGACCGGGGCTTAATTAAAGTTTTCATTCTATTTCGATAAAAAGCTAATGTATTCAGTGCCCGATCAGAGGCATCCTGCAGATAAGAAATGATTGAGATCAGCCTACAGGCTGCAGAGATATAACTGGTCAAAGGTGTGGACGGACGTCACACACCGATTACCGCGGTACAACATAACGCGACTGGGTACAATGAACGCTACTGATTTTTTATGACCCTTTATTTTGTCGGAAATATCACGATATACGTTTTTCTGTTGGGTTTGGGATGACAAAAGATTGTGATTTTGTTGTTTCATCAAAATATAAGTTATGGCACGGTCAGAGAAGGGAAATCAAAGCTACAAATTAGGCCACGATAGATATAAAAACAAAACTTCAAGATTTAAGGGTCTATCAATTAAAACATAAATGACATATATGAGCATTCTAGGGTTTTTCATGTCTTTAGATATCGAAGTAAATAAACTATTTTTAATAACTCACAAAAACATTTAGAATTTCCTTCCTTACCACGGATCATGTGTTATGTCTGGGTACACTAAACACGGAAAAAATAGTTCAACAAACACGGATGTGGCAAACCCAAATCTTGACCTTTTACCCATTACAAGCGCCATGTTTCAGGAAATAGCAAAGAAGACCGTTACGTATTTGTCCTTTCAGTTAAAAAAATTGCAACACGCACAGTATGCGCTTGGCCATTCCTAAAATAGGAAGTGTTTTGGGATGTAAGATGTGTTTATGACATGTAGACAACCTTTTACCACAGATCTTCTTTAAAATGTCGCGTTGACCTATAAAAATTAGACCATACACATGTGATATACAAAATAACCTGTTTGTTTGTTTGTTTGAATTGATATTTAACGTCCCCGACAACACTATTTAGGTCATTTTGGAAACGTTTCCAATTCGAAAAGACTTTTTATCGGTCATTGAGATTAAATGCCAAGGAAAATAATAGGAAATGAAGGAAAGTCAGACTCGCATCCCTTTGCCTGGTAGACCTAAACCTTCTAAGCGGTTAACCAGTAGTCCTCAGTGTGCAATCGGTTTCAGCTCTGCGTGGAGGCACCATGCAGCCAATTTATTTCCCCAAGCCGCGGTGGGCGAGGCCCCAGAATAACATGTACATATACATGTAAACAATAGAAAACTACAGAGCGACCGTTCAAATGCACATGTTGTTACCGCGAACAATGAGCTCTACTGAGCATAAGAAACTTCATCGAAATAACACTCACAGTACAATCACAAGAATCTGCAAAATAATTTATCAGTACAGAAGATGCACATACACATTGTCTGATCGATGAAACCGATCAAAATTCTGTGGGTAACGAAAGACTTATTAATTAAATCATTTCCGGAACTCTTTCCTGGACTTAGAGAAGGAATGTTTATATAGCCCCTTTTTACTAGTTTTTGCATACCAGTCGAGGAAATCCTAGATGTTTTAGCCTGGCTGGGATAGAAACTTTTATCCTACCCAGGTTTTCCTATCCAGGGATTGTATTAAATTCGAGAATTCTAACGTGTTTGACTCTAGGGAAGTTTGATGTACACTTGTTGTATAGACAGTCATGTAAGATATTGCACGTAACGTGACGTCACTAAACATCACAATAATTTGAACTCAATCCGACGGACGTTAGCAATCGAAGTGACTGCATATTCAAAATCTACATTTTAAGATTAAAGTAATGCAAGGCATACAATGCTACAGTTGAACCGTAGGCGTGCACTGTGGATATTATTGCTGAACCTAATAGTGAAACTTAAGGATTGGGCTCCAGTTTTGTCTGGTGTCCCACAAGGTGCCGTATAGGGTCCATTTTTATCCCCCGACCGAATAGGTTCGGGGGATATAGCGATCAGCCTGGCGTCCGTCCGTCCGTCTGTCAATCCGTCCGTAGACGCAACCTTGTGATGGCCATAACTCCTATACCCTTTGAGATTCATTGATGATTCTTGCACAATTGTTCACAAGGCTGAGACGGCGTGTCATGCGCAAGAACCAGAACTCTGGATGGCATACTTCTTGAGTTATCTCCCCTTTTAATAAAATAGAATGACTACTTTGTGATGGCCATAACTCCAATACTTTTTGAGATATATTGATGGTACCTGGCACAGTTGTTTACAAGGCTGGGATGGCGTGTCATGCACAAGAACCACAACTGTGGTTGCCATGGTTTTTTAGTTATCTCCCCTTCTAATAAAATTGAGTGACTACCTTGTGATGGCCATAACTCCAATACCCTTTAAGATATATTGATGGTACCTGGCACAGTTGTTCACAAGGCCGAGACGGTGTGTCATGCACAAGAACCATAACTCTGGGTGCCATGTTTTTTTTTGTTATCTCCCCTTCCAATAAAATAGAATCACTACCTTGTGATGGCCACATCTCCAATACTCTTTGAGATATATTGATGGTACTTGGTACAGTTGTACATGGGGTTAAGCAGGTGTGTCACGTGCAAGAACCACGTCTCTGGGTGCCCTGGTTTTTTAATTATCTCCCCTGACAATATATCCTTGTGATTTGGCCATAACTCCAATACCCTGTGAGATATATTGATGGTACTTGGCACAATTGTATACAAGGTCGAGACCGCACTTCATGCCTGAGAACCACAACTCTGGGTGCTATGGTATTTGAGTTATCCCCCCTGCCAATATAACAGTATGACCACCTTGTGATCACCGTACCTCTAATACCTTTGAGACATATTGGTTGTACCTGATGGTTAAGCAGGTGTGTCATTCTCAAGAATTACAACTCTGGGTGCTCTGTTTTTTAGTTATCTCCCCTGATAATATAACCTTGTGATGGCCATAACTCCAACACCCTTTGAGATATATTGAAGGAACTTGGCACAATTGTATGCAAGGTACAGAAGGGGTGTCACGTGCAAGAACCACAACTGTTGGTGCTGTGGTATTTGAGTTATCTACCCTTCCAATATAACAGTATGACCAGCATGTGATCACCATATCTCCAATACAGAAATACATGAGCTTAAGCAGGCATATCATGCGCAAGAACTACAATTCTGAGTGACCTGGTTTTTGAGTTCCTGACAGTATAATCTTGTGATGGCCATAACTTGAATACTTTTGTGATATATTGCTGGTTTAAATCTGGTGCACTTTCTATTGGTGAACAATCTTTTGAAGGCCATACTGGCTTTTAGTCGGGGGATTTGCCATCTCTTCCGATGGCTATGTTTGTTCTTCGTGAACATTAATGACATTTTAACTGACAATGGCTCAGGCATTGTTTAAGATGACTCGAAAATGTGGATTCATTAAATAAAAAATCTCTCATGAAAAGGAGGAGATTTATACGTCAAATGACATTCATACATCAGGACCCGTGATATGGAAAGTTCGTCCCTAGCTCTCAACAAAGAGGTTAACTAAGCTACACCATCCTCAGCACCTTCAGCTGTGGAAATGATCAAATCGGGAAGGGAATTCCAATCTCTAATGGTCCGAGGGAAGAAATAATATTTGTAAATGTCGGTTCTTGCATGCAGACTGAACAAATTATTTGTCTAAATCGCGACGGAGATAAGGGAGAGGATTGTAGCCTCATAAAATCGATGTATGCCCCCCCACCCCACCCCCAGTGGAATTCGTTTCACTGACCGTTCCAAGGCGGTTCTTCTGTCGCAGGATTGGTCAGACCTGTAAATTTGTTTTCTGTCGCTTCCGTTTATTTCAGTGGAGCAGGCAAAACCAGTTTATTTAAAAATAATATAAGAGTTTGATTATCTCCTATCAAACCGCCCATTCTTAGAAAATATCCCTATCCTTTCAAAAAAAGTGGAATGTATCCTTGTATTTCTAAGTGCAATGCTAAGAGGTGTCGGTGCTGATCGCATTTATGTTCGCATTTATGTACTGCGTCTACAGTTTCTTCGTCTGTAAACGATAGACGTTTTTCTGTAGTTAACATGTCCGATCTGACATGTAAAGTAGAAGTAAAACAAAGATCAGGAATCGATACAATTAACTTACTCCACCCATCAAAGGCACCAAAGGGAAAGAAACACAAACACCAAGCGACCAGACCATAATGGAAACCTAAACAAAGGAAGGCCATAAGGACAGTTACTTTCCAACAAAATGGCCATATGGCCATCCAAAATAAAAAGACACAAGTGATACACACAGTAAGCAACAAACAACACCATAAACAAACCGCCACAGAAGAACCGCCTTGGAACGGTCAGTTGAATGATTTCCACTGTGGGGCTTAAACCGATTTTACGTGGCCACAATCCTCGCCCTTACTTCCGTCGCGATTTAGACAAATAATTTGTTCAGTCCGCATGAACAAATGACTGGTGTTCAGTCGTCGGATTTAATATATTTCAATATATGTGATAACCTGACATGCTGCAAATTGCAAAATGCAGCACGTCGGGCAAACTAATTGCATGTTAAAAACAAGATTTAATGGACACTATCGAAGAATGGGAAAGCCTAAAAAAACTGACACTTTCTTGTACCGTCATTTCAAACGGACAGGTCATTGTGTACCGTAAATGATATTTCTTTTCAGCCAGTGGAAAAAAATTACTTTGATGTAAATTCTTCAGCTAGGTTTAAAATTATTAAACGACATGAAACTGAATTAAAATGGATTAAATTATTACAGACACCTTCTCCATTGGGCTTTAATGACAACATTTATCAGGAGGGTAATATATATCTTAACCCTTATCTTGCTGTTCACGACAACCCCTATCTTTGGAAACAGTGTAGATCCAGATCAGATGGCTTCTGAAGAAGCCATCTGATCAGGATCTACACTGTTTGGCTTTCAGTTTATGAATTTGTAGCAATAAATTGCATCAAGTAATTTGATTGGTTGATAGACAGAAATATTCAGCAAGAGAAGGGTTAATGGCCCGATTTTTGATGTTTTCTCTCTTCTGGACTGTCGAAAGCGTAAAACTAGATCGCACGGCACCAGAAAAAATAGCAATTATAAAAGTAAATTACGCGCTTTTAAAAGAAACAATACCAAGCTGAAGTGTTTGTTTGTTTGATTGTATGATTTGAGGTTTAATGTCCCCGTCAACACTGTAACGGTCATTTTGGAGACACTGCTTCCAATTTTGTGGGACTTTTATCCGACATTGAGATGAAATGACAAAAGGGTTCATTAGCATGGACGGGCCGACTCGCACTGCTTTGCCTGGGCAGGCTTAGATCCTCTAAGCTGTTTACCAGTACTCGTGTGCGGGTCGGTTTCAGCCCTATATGGAAGCATCATGCAGCCCATATATTTCTTCAAGCCCCGATGGGCGGGGGCCGCCAGGCTGAAGTGACTGTCCATAATATTATTGAATCATGGACGCCACTTAATGCTTGCATTTCTAAGTTCATTACCCATTTCTGTATTACGAATTGTGGACACCGAGGGGAATAAATACTAAGGTAGTTTTAAACAGTTATACGATGCTGCTCTTTTAACTAGAGGTGATGCTCAGTATGCTCTTCGTCCTTTCATCGATTCTGAAATTAATCACAAACGCCATTACATCAAAATATCCTTCATTAATAAGGGTTCGGATTTGATAAATTTACCTGGTACCTTCCGGGACGGTTCGGTGATTTCATCTATTCCTGCTTATTTTCAACATACTGAAAAACCCATAATTTGCTATAAATACAATAAACCTGTTAGATCTATCATTTTTATTTTCAATCAACTGTTTCTGGTCTTGATATTGACACTAACGCTCCTGATACCTGTGATTGTAAAAATGCAGTGTATTGCTATCCTGCTGGTGGTCATATTATTACTGGCAATTCAAAAATTATTCCAGATTTTAGGATACGAAATATAATTTCTAAAGGACCGAAATATCGATTCCCTTCTAAAATTGATTTCATTAAGTGTAGAGATGAAATCACTGCTGCCTTGAATGGATTTGGTAATCGATGGTGTAAACGAGAGTATGTTGAGTATAAAGCTTTCAACGAATGGAAACTTATTATTCTGAAACTAGTGAACAAACGCATTTCTTTCTACTCTCAAAATACGAACTTATTACCTCCTAAACCTAAGACGTCTTGACGTCACCTGAAACTAGGTATTCAAGAATTTCATAAGAAGTTTCATAAGATAAGGCCGCTAACAATGTGGTCGTTGTTTGACGGCTCTACTATGTTAACAATCTTCAGCAAGGACTCGGTGGTAGTAAGGCCTATGAACTGCAGCCTTTGGCTGTAGAGAGGGTTTTAGTCGATGACCACATTTGTCATTCAGCCACCAAGTTTGTTGTAAGTGTTTCAGAAAGCCAAGACAAGCTTCCTACGTTTTATTGGTTGCCTAAACTTCTTTAAAGACCATACAAAGCACTTTTATTGCAAATTCAAGCTCTTGTACCACCAATGAACTCTCCAAATTATTAACTTCATGCTTTACTGCCATCAAAAACATGTAATTAAATATTGCGACAGTCTTTGAATGACCAGGGAGAAATCTGTTTTGGTCTATAAAAATTCTAATGAAGTTTTCAATAAATTGAAATACAGACGTTTTCGTGCTTCAAGTCTGTCTACTTATGATTTTTCCACCCTTTACACTACACTTCCTCACAATCTTATAAAACAAAAACTTAATGATTTATTTGAATGGACATTTCATAGGGAAGACTCCTTCTATCTTGCGTGTAATGTAAGAAATGCTTTTCCACTTCTGAAGAGCATAAAAATTATACCTTATGGTCATGTCAGAAAGTCTGTGAAGCTCTCACCTTCCTACTTGACAATATTTACATAAGATTTGGTACTAAATTATTTAGACAAGTTGTGGGTATTTCGATGGGTAAAAGTTGCGCACCCCTTTTGGCTGATCTGTTCTTGTTTTGTTATGAAAGAGATTTCATTATGTCCCTTTCCGCTGAAAACCAATCTGAAATCATATAACCCTTTAGCTCGACTTTTAGATATTTGGATGATTTATTAAATATTGGCAATACCTATTTAGATGGTTTATCCCCCCCCCCCCCCCCCCACAACCCAAGAAATTCAGTTAAATAAAGCAAATTCTTCTGATAACGAGGCCCCGTATTTTGATTTACATCTGTCTATTGTAGATGGGTTTGTTTCGTGCAAAATTTATAATAAACGCAATGATTTTGATTTTGAGATTATTAATTTTCCTTTCTTGGATGGCGATGTTTCTCGTGCGGCATCCTATGGGGTTTATATTTCGCAATTAATTCGATTTGCCAGAGTGTCTAGTCATGTAACTGACTTCAACACTCGCAATAGATTGTTAACTGCTAAACCTCTTTATCAGGGTTATCGGTATCATAAACTACGCAAAGCCTTCTCAAAATATTCTCATTCCGATTTATTTTCAAAGTTCAATGTTGGACTTAAATCTCTCCTGCAACGAGGTCTATCGGAATCGGAATTTTATGGTAACTTAGTATATAAATTCAGAATAAATATAAATGGAATGACTTCAGCACCCAATTTCGTAAAGTCATTCTTCGATATAAAAAGATAGGGTACAACATAAATGTTATACGACAGACTGCATGCATGGTAGTTAACCCAGTCACTGTTGACAACTTTGCTTCCCTTGTAAATTGCACGCCGGTGGGTCAGGCCGCAGATTCTATGACGGTTCCGGCTTAGCGGCTTACTGAGAATTAGAGAGTATCTAATTTTATGTAATATTGGTTGGTACCTGATGCTTTGTCTCTGGTCGGGCCCATCGGAGTCTGACTGTTGGTCTTCTTTTGCTCCAGCATTTCAGTGGTATATTGCTGTCGAGTCCTCACCGTTGTTTGATCTCTGTGGTTGTTTGATTTTTGTGTTCACGGAGATGTTGCACTGATGAGTTAGGAAGCCTTTATGCGGACTGAACAAATTATTTGTGTAAATCGCGACATAAATGAGGGCGATGATTGTGGCCACGTAAAATCGATCTAAGACCCCCAGTGGAATTCGTTTCACTGACCGTTCCAATGCGGGTCTTCTGTCACGATGTTTGTCTTTGAGTGTGTATTGCTTAGATTTGGATAGCAAATTGGCCATTTTGTGGGAAAGTAACTGTCCTTTTGGCTTTCTGCTATTGATGTTTCCATTAGGGTCTAATTGTTTCATGTTTGTGCTTCTTTCCCTTTGGTGTCTCTGATGGGAGCTGAGCTGTGGTACAATTGTATCGATTCCTGATCATTGCCTCCACTTCTACTTTTTTATACTATTGTACGAGGGTCTAAAGTGTGCCTCTAGCATTGCATTAAATGACCTTATTCCACCCAATTAGGCACCGCAAAAAAAAAAGTTAATTGGCCTTCCAGTCTCCTGTAGCAGAAACTGACAATTGCAAAGGATCCTTCTTCCCTCGATATTTCCTCAGCTGACGGTGCAGAGGCAGGTGTAGCCTCTTTTGTGAGTGACAGGGACTAATTTCCCACATCACATGTCTTTGCGAATAAATATTATTTGAAGTGTTAGCAGTAACAATTCTGATTCTGCTTACAAGTTAGCACTTTGTAATTCGAGATTTTCCCGATTAATTTAGAAACAATGCCATGCACCAGAATCAGAATTGTTACTGTGGTGAAACGGCAAATGACATTCATACACCAGGACCTGTGATATGGAAAGTTTGTCCTTAATTCTCACCAACGAGGTTAATTAAGCTACACTATCCTCAGCACTTTCAGCTGTGGAAATGGTCGAATCGGGAAGAGAATTCCAATCTCTATTGGTCCGAGGAAGAAATAATATTTGTAAATGTTAGTACTTGCCGTATGGTGACTGAAACGCCAATGAATGGTGATTTCTACAGCGCCTAGCTGGGGAACAAGATCATATGTTGGAATTCTGGCACCAAGGTATTAAATGGAAACCACATTCTCGAGGGCCATCCCATCTAAGGTGTAAGAAGCCTAAATTCTATTGGTTCTCTTCCCAGTTATCCGCATAATATATTGCATTTAACGGGCTGTAATCTCATGCCCCTTTTTCATGTCCAGCATCCTAGTCTATCCACATGGTCCTGAAGTTTCTATCAGTCCTCTGTATCTCTAATTTCCAAACCTACGTTCAAAATCCAGTCGTCTGTGAACAGTCTTATTTCTGCGTCAATGTCAAAGGAAATACCATTAATGTATAGGTAGTATAACAGTGGACCTAGAGCAGTCCCTTGTGGGAACGCAGACAAAACTGGAACCCACTCCGAAGATTCACAATTAACAAAAACACGCTATTTTCTGTAGCAAAGAAAGGAATCTGTCCATTTGACAGACTTCCCCCCTAATGCCGAAACCAAATAATTTGGATTTCTGAATTTCATGAGTGTGGGGAGGAGCAAAAAACCTTCTCGAAAGCCAGAATAAATGTGTCCACCTGTCCCCCTTTGTCCAAGAATTTTACCCAAGCATTTACAACCATGTATAAGTTCATAGATTATTATGGTGACAATCAGAAGGGCATTTAAGAGTATGGAACAGCAATATGGATTGTTTTGAATTAAAAACAGCATATGTATCGTGACTTCGCTGGCGGATTAAACAGTTATGTCTCAGTTCATGAAGATCATAATCCGTGTTTGTTGCATCCAAATTATGCTGACTAACCGCGTTATGGTGTATCATAACCCGTGGTAAGTTGTACCCGTCTACCCGAACCAAAAATCAAACTTTGAACCAGCCTCGGATTCAGAGGGTATTGACAAAAACTTGGGCTCAAGCAAATGCATCAATGGAAGCTCTGAAATCACAAAATCATGTGCATAAAAGAGGTGTTACTGTCAAAAAATATTGACCGAAGTATGCTTGGATTGATGAAAACACACAAGACGAAATAAACAATGTTGCTTTTTTCGTTTGCAATGAACAGATTTCTCTGCAACTGTAACAGTAAATGGTAATGCCATTATTCTACAGCTATGCAGAATAACCGCCCAAGAAGATCAGGATTTTGGCTAAAATAAACCTTTTCTTACAGAAAATACTGTTGTGACGTCATGAATTCAGTAGCGCCGCTTTCATTGTACCGCGGTAACCGATGTGGACGACAGACGGACGACGGATGGACTACTATTCTATAAGCTCCCTTGGAGCCTTCGGTCCAGGAGAGCTTAACAAAGCTCAAAGTTGAAAGGTCAAGGTCCAGGCCACAGGTCAAAAACTTGATATCAATGGAAAGATCTTGTCACAAGGAGCATCCGTGAAATTTGAGGACTGTATTGTTAGTGGTATTAACCCTTATCTTGCTGAATATTCATTTAAGCCCCATCCTTCTGTCTATCAACCAATCACATAACTTGCTGTAATTTATTGCTACAAATTAATAAACTGAATGACAAACAGTGTAGATCCTGATCAGATGGCTTTTTCAGAAGCCATCTGATCTGGATCTACACTGTTTGCAAAGATAGGGGTTGTCGTGAACAGCAAGAGAAGGGTTAAAATGATGGAGATTTAAAAAAAGAAAAGAAAGAACGGAGAGAATATGGGAGATAATTCAGGCAAATAGCATGATATAGTTATAGAACTTTGATAGAATGTGAGTGAGTGAGTGTTTGAGTTTTACGTCTCACCAACAGCTAAGGTCATACGGAGACGGGACCTCGGTTTAAAGACTCATCCGAAAGTCTGGAGAAGCCCGGGATCGATCCTGCGACCCCTGGTTTACAAGGCGAGTAGCATAACCACTACACCACGGAGGCTTCTTGATAGAATGTAACTCTTGTGATGGTGAGTATGTGTGTGAAGCTTCATGAAGCTGGAAATATGATCAAGGTTAAAGTTTTTGGTTAAATTTTCGAAAAATAGGCCAAAGTGCAAAGGTCAAGGTCACAGGTCAAAACGTTTGGTATCAATGGAAAGGTCTTATTCCAAGGAACATTCGTGTGAAGTTTGAAGGCTCTATTATAAAAAGTATTGAAATGAGAGGAAAATGTCTTTCAGAAAAAGACAAGAGAAAAGGGGAGATAATTCTGCCAAAATCAAAAATACAGTTGTGACCATTGGGCAAATATGTAGAAATATAGCTCATATGATGGTGAGTATGCGTATGAAGTCTCATGAGGCTCGGCGAAATACTTTTGAAGTTATAGCCAAGGTTAAGTTTTTTCGGAAAACCAACGACGACGACAACGCAAACGCCGGAGTGCCGACAACAGCTCGAAAATGGGGTTTACAGGGGTATACATTATTTTCCTTCGTTTTGCTCCAAAACATAGATTGTTATCAGGTTGACAAGCCCATGTAATGAAGCCGCACCAAAAAAACTTTAAAGAGAAAAAGTGGGGTTTACGATGGTATTTAATATTTTTCCTCATGTTTGCTCTAAAGCATAGATTGTTGGTACTCGTTAGAGCCGCCTCAATGAGGCGGTTCTAACAAGCACCAACAATCTTTATTAGGAATGGGAAAGGATCGAAGAAAAGTGGGGTTTACGATGGTATTTAATATTTTTCTCATGTTTGCTCTAAAGCATAGATTGTTGGTACTCGTTAGAGCTGCCTCAATGAGGCGGTTCTAACAAGCACCAACAATCTTTATTAGGAATAGAAAAGTATCGAATATTTGCATCTGTTAAAGGGAATGGATACACATTCAGGGGAGACAACTCCTGCCAATAGTCTCCTATGTCAATAGGGGTCAACTTTTAAAGGAAAGAATTTGCTTTGCTCATGAGGAGCAAATTCTTTCCTTTAAGAGTAGACTCCTTTTCCGTGGGACAGAGCTTATACACGGGTGGTAATCAGGGGAACTAGCTCGAAAATGAGTCAATGGAAATTTGTTCCCTCGACACATCCGGGAGCTCTCGAGCTAGCTCCATCACCAGAAAACTTGAAAACAAAGGTAGGTCTCGAAGAGTCTTATCACAATTTTTTCTTTGTAAATTATTTTTTCAAAAAATACGACAATGCAGTGCCACAAAGGAATGATTTAACTTTGTACCCCGCTAGAATTTGCCAGGGAAATTTGCAGCACTGAAGTATGAATGAAAGTAAACCTTTTATCACGGACCTGAAAAATTGTCAATTTATGTCAACACGGAGATTTCGGCCGACGATTTTTTCATTTTCCGTCAAAAGTACGCCATTCACACCCCCAGAAGTAACATTTCTAGTGAAATGAAACATGGAACGTTTGAAATAAGCAAAATATTTTGGCCGTGATTACGTGACTTGCCACTTATGACGAAATTACGGTCCGAGCTAGTCTTCTGGACAATCAAGCTAGTTCACTCGACATGGAGATAGTGCCCTCAAAGATGAAACATTCATCAGATGACTGGGGCCTGGCTAGTGGGCCTGGTGGTTAAGTGCGCTGTCTGTCTGGTTTAACCATTTAGCTGCAAACTCAAATTGAGATTTGACATAATACATTGTTATATTGAATATTCGATTTTCTTTTCAGATGGACGCTTTCAAGGAAAAAAGTTCCAAAGGACTATTCCTGAGCAGAAAAAAATACCGGGCATGCAAAAAAAAAATATATATATATATATATATATTGCTGTGCTAGATAATCGGGCGCCTCTTTACTTTTTATTCCCTAAATTATTATAGTTATTCATGAATCATTCGACTAAGTATCATCCCTACATTTTGAGTATTATATCCGGTAGAGGCTCTTGTATGTCTGTCTGTCCGTCCGTCCGTCTGTACGTTTGTTCGTTCGTTCATCCGTCTTCCAGTGGACCCATCCAACTAAATACCCACTCACTTACTCCTCTCCTCGAGTGAACTAGCTCCATGCCGAGAATACTAGCTCGGACAGTAATTTCGTCATAAGTCGCAAGTTACGTAAACACGACCAAAATATTTTGCTTATTTCAAACGTTCCATGTTTCATTTCACTCGGGTTGTTGCTTCTGGGGGTATGAAGGGCGTACTTTTGACGGAAAATGAAAAATCGTCGGCCAAATCTCCGTGTTGGCATAAATTGACAATTGCTCAGGTCCGTGATAAAAAGTTTACTTTCATTCATACTCCAGTGCTGCAAATTTCCATGGCAAATTCTAGCGGGGTACAAAGTTAAATCATTTCTATGTGGCACTGCATTGTCGGATTTTTTTATAAATAGCTTACAAAGGAGAAAATGGTGATAAAACTCTTCGACACTTACCTTTGTTTACAAGTTTCCTGGTGATGGAGCTAGCTCGAGAGTTCCCGGATGTGTCGAGGGAACAAATTTCCATTGACTCATTTTCGAGCTAGTTCCCCTGATTACCACCCATGTTTTGAAAAACGAACCGGAAGTCCCGAATTGTCTCCCTTTGAAAAATGGCGGAAACATCCGTCAGTTGTTCCCTTTCTCATTAAATGCAAGTTCTAGAGATAACAAAAATCCCATTTTATCAGATGGGTTGGTTATCGTAATGTGGGTACTCGATTGGACCGCGTTAATGAGCAGGAGGAGGAAGAAGAAGAAGAAGAAGAAGAAGAAGAAGAAGAAGAAGAAGAAGAAGAAGAAGAAGAAGAAGAAGAAGAAGAGAAGAAGAAGAAGAGAAGAAAAACACATTAAAAGATTCATCTTTAACATGCTATTTCTGAAGATATGAAAGCCGCCATTTTTTGTCGCGCGTGCTATTAGCGCGGCGCGATATAGGCGTCCGCTTTACCGACCGTTCGTACGTCCGTCCGTCCGTTTGTCAAGGCGTCAACATTTGCGACCACCCTAACGTTCATCCTAATGGTCAAGTTAATTTCTCAAGAACTATAAGAGATTCATCAATGATACTTGGTACGTGTACAAACTTGTATCTGGGGATGGCAACGTAAATGCAAGCATCCATATTTGACCTTGACCTACATTTCATGGTTCACTGAATTTGTAAAATATTGTGACCACCCTAGCGTTCACCCTAATGGTCAGGTTAATTTTTCGAGAACTATAAGAGCTTCATTAATGATACTTGGTTCAAACTTCTATCTAGGGATGGCAATGTTAATGTAAACATCTATATTCGACACTGACCTACATTTTATGGTTCACTGATTTCGTAAAATATTGCGACCACCCTGGCGTTCACAGTAATGGACAAGTTTATTTCAAAAGAACTATAAAAGCTTTATTAATGATATTTAGTACATAATTGTATCTTTGGTTGACAGCTATAATGCAAGCATCCATATTTGACCTTGACCTATATTTTATGGTACATTGACTTCGCGAACTATTGCGACCACCATAGCGTTCACCCTAATAGTCTAGCTCATTTCAAAAGAACTATAAGAGCTTTGTTAATGATATTTAGTACATTCTTGTATCTAGGGATGACAACTATAATGCAAGCATCCATATTTGACCTTGACCAAAATTTCAAGGTTCACTGACTTAGTGAAATATTGCATCAACCCTAATGTTCAAACATATATTTAAGTTCATTTCTCAAGAACTACTAGAGCTTATTTAATGATACTTGGTACTAGCTTGCATCAGGGAATGGCAACTTTTATGCAAGCATCAATGTTTGACCTTGGCCTAGATTTTATGGTTCGCCCCCACATGCGCGACATAGCCTTCGGTGAAATTCTTGTTCTAAATATTCCTTCGTATGACAATTTGTGATGTCTTAAACTGATGTCTCAGCCTTGTCTCAACCTGCCAACCATCAGTGCAGTGGAACTTTTTTTCCAGATCTGTCTTCTGCTGCACATTTGTTACCCTTCCAAAAAATAGGGAAACACCTTTTCTGTTCGATCCGTAGAAGAGAACTTTAATTTGATAACTTCTTTCATTCAGAATTTAGCTGAAAAGCATATCCCCACAAAAATAGTAGGTTTGTCCTCGATTCCCCGGAACATTGCAGAGATGTTCGATCTGTAGAAGAGAATTTTAATTTGATAACTTCTTTCATTCAAAATTTAGCTGAAAAGCATATCCCCACTAAAATATTAGGTTTGTCCTCGATTCCCAGGGACACTGCAGAGATAAGAAGAAAGATTCACAGAAGTTACAAGATTCACGCTGACCCAAAACCGATGGGTAGTGATAAACTCAGGGCAAAATTTGAAACAGTGTTAGGACCTGATGAGCGCCAGCCTATGGTCCTATAGGATGTAGCAAATGAGCTAGGTCCACTATTTGCAAATTTAATTCGACAATCTCTTGATTTGGATGAAATCCCCAGTAATGGCTTCTGACGAACATTTGTACATTCGTTAAAAATAGAAGTGAAGACAATGATCAGGAATCGATACAATTAACCCACACCTCCCATCAGAGACACCAAATTATCTAGATTCTAATTTAAACACCAATAGCGGAAAGCCAAAAGGACAGTCACTTTCCCACAAAATGGCCAATTGGCTATCCAAAACAAAAATGTATAAGCGATACACACACTCAAAGGCATACCATAACAAAAACAAACCGCGACAGAAGAAACGCCTTGGAACGGTTAGTGAAACGAATGCCACAGGGTTGGGGGATGCTTAAATCGGTTTTACGCTTTTACGCGGCCGCAATCCTCGCCCTTACTTCCATCGCGATTTAGACGAATAATTTGTTCAGTCCGCATGAAGGCCTCCTAACTCATTAGTGCAACATCTCTGAGAATGAGAACACAAAAAAATCAAACAACCACAGAGATGAAACAACGACGAGGACTCGACAGCAAGAAACCACTGAAATGCTGGAGCAAAAGAAAACCAACAGTTAAACTCCGATGGGCCCAACAAGACACAAAGCATAGGATAATATGTCCTATAAAAAAGGTTATCCTTTGGAAGCAAGGACTACACCACAGACGTGAAAAATATGGAGTGTACATGTTTTCTGGGCCAGACTAGCTAGTTTCGGCCAATTAGGCCTCATCAGTGACCCTCAGATATTTTCAAAATTCCACAACGGAATCAATGATCCCAAAGGACAAGAAAATATAATCTACACTATGATGTAGGGCAGGGAGACGTTTTACCGCCGCCACACATTCCCACACACCAGCTGTAGTGAAGTTAAATATGTTCTATAAAAGGGTTATCCTTTGGAAGCAAGGACTACACCACAGAAGTGAAAAATATGGAGTGTACATGTTTTCTGGGCCAGACTAGCTAGTTTCGGCCAATTAGGCCTCATCAGTGACCCTCAGATATTTTCAAAATTCCACAATGGAATCAATGATCCCAAAGGACAAGAAAATATAATCTACACTATGATGTACTCTTGCTCATAATTATCTGCCTGTGTCCCTGACATGCCTTCCATGTAAGTTGCTTGATTGTTTAGTTTGCTCAAATAGCATCGATACTATTAAACCCACAGCTCCCATCAGAGGCACCAAAGGGAAAAAAATACAAACATGAAATAAATAGACACTAGTGGTTTGTTTGTTTGAATTGAGGTTTAACGTCCCCGTCAACACTGTAAAGGTCATTTTGGAGACGTTGCTTCCAATTTTGTGGGACTTTTACCCGACATTGAGATGAAATGACACCTCAAGCCCTGTCGCCCAATGAAACCAATAAGTTTATTAGCATGGGCGGTCCGCCTCGCACCGCGGTTCCTGGACAGGCTTAGATCCTCTAAGCGTTTTACCAGTACTAGTGTGCGGGCCGGATTCAGCTCTGCGTGGAAGCATCATGCAGCCCATATATTTCTTCAAGCCCCTATGGGCGGGGGCCATAGTGGAAAGCCAAATGGACAGTTACTTGCCCTCAAAATGGCCAATTGGCTATCCAAAACAATACATGCCCACTAAGATGAACATAAACTTGATCATTGCCTTCACTTCCCATTTTGTCAGACAAGCAACTTTCATTTAGAAAAGAGCACGGTTTTGCCACTCAGTTGAGCACTGTCATTAATAATTGGGTAAAAATCTTGCACAAAGAAGGACAGGTGAACACATTCATTCTGGACTTTGTGAAGGCCTTTGACACACACACACACACACACACACACACACACACACACACACACACACACACACACACACACACACACACACACACACACACACACACACACACACACACCACACACACACGAACTACTTAAAAGCAAAATATTTTGTTATGGCATTGGCGGGAAGACTCAAATGGATATATACCATTTTTTTCATAGAAAACAGCGAGTTGTTGTTACTGCTAAAACATCGAAGTGGGTGCCAGTTATGTCTGGTGTCCCACAAGGCACTGTTCTTGGTATATAGATATTCTCTTTGTACATTAATGACATCACTACTGACATTGACTCCGAATAACAGAAGTGAAGGCAATGATCAGGAATCGGTCGGTACTATTACCTCATCTTCAATCCAAGACAAAAGGGAAAGAAACACCAACACAAAACAACTTCGCCATAATGAAAACGTCACCAGCGGAAATCGAAAATAACAGTTACTTTCCACAATATGGCCAAACGGCTATCCAAAGATATTTATGTCCCCCAACCTCCGCCGGAGGTGAGGGGAACATATTGTTTTTGGAGCGGACCCCGTTTGCCTTTGCATTTGCGTCGGCTTTGGCGCCGGCGTTGGCTGAACCTATGGACGGATTATAACCAGACTTGCATGGTTACATAATTTTAGGATGGGAGGGGGGGGGGGGGGGGGGGGGCAGTCATTAGGTTATGACAGCCCCCCCCCCCCCCCCCCCCCCAAAAAAAAAATCCAGTCAATTTGGGGGCAAAAATGGTTTGTCTTCACTCTATCTCATTGCTAAACTGATTAATTTTAGTCAAATTTGGTACAATATATCATTACACCATACCGCCGATTTGATTAAATTTTGGTGACCTCGACATTTTTTTCAAGTCTCAGGCCCCCCAAAACAGTCAATTTTGGCTTGTTTGCACTCTTTCTCATTAACAAATTGATTAGTTTTAGTCAAACTTAGTACAATATACCATTACAACATACCCCAGAGTTGATTAGATTTTGGTGACCTTGACCTTTTTTTCAAGGTCACAGCCGCTCCCCACCCACTCCTAAAAAAAAACAGTCACGTTTGGGCAAAAAAGGCTTGTCTGGACTCAATCTCATTTCCGAATTGATTTATTTTAGTCAAATTTGGTACAATATATTACAACATACCGCCAATTTGATTAGATAATGGGGACCTTGAGCTATTATCGAGGTCACAGACCCAACAAAGAAGTCAATTTTGGGCCAAAAGCTGCTTGTCTGCACTCTGTCACAATAACGAATAGATTAATTATAGTCAAACTTGGTACACTATGTCATTGCAACATACCGCAGATTTGATTTGATATTGATGAGTTTGACCTTTTATTCAAGGTCACACCCCCCACCACCACCCCCACACAAGATCGTAATCAACCAGTGCATTTATCAAACACGCGATTATATTCGATTTGGGGTTGGAACACCAGGGTCAGAACATAAATTTCTATCCCAGGGTAAAATCGCGGATTTCCTTGTCTGGTGTGCAAGAAACTGATTTCACGCAGCGGCCACGTTCCTCGCCCTTGGTTCTGTCGAGGTTTAGACAAATAATTTGTTCAATCCGCATGGAGGATTTCTAACTCCGAATACAGAGATGAAACAACGATTTCATAAAAGACTCGTCAGCATGAAATAACTGAAATATTGGAGCAAAAGCAAACCAACAATTGGATTTCGGTGGGTCCGACCAGATATAGACTGTTTGCAGATGACTGTGTCCGCTGCTGGGAAATTGGAGACAGGTATAGGTATAGGATGTTAGGCAGGAAAATGGGGCATTACGAAACACGCCTATACCAATACATTGTAACCTTTATCGCCGAAAAAATGAAAATTTTAAGATGAAAAATTGTGATATTTTTCTTATTTCTGCTCAAAATATAGATTGTTGGTACTCGTTAGAACCGCCTCATCGAGGCGGTTCTAACGAGTACCCACATTCTATATTTTAGAGCAGAAATAAGAAAAATAAGGTATACCCCTGTAAACCCCAGTTTCACTTTATAAAAGTGGGGTTCGCGGGGGTCAAAATTATATAGGCGTGTTTTAGTGATGGTATGAGACTTCAGTCGCGTGGTTTTTAAAGTAGACGGGTACTATAAAGCACATATGGCTACCCCTAGAATTAGTTCAGGATTAGTTTCCCCACTTTCTGAAATGCTTTCACGTGGAGTGATACATCTGGGCCGATGCATCACTCTCGCCTCGGGCACGGTTAAAAAAAAAGAGTGGTCTGTAAGTTACAGAAATTTCGATAGGCAGTCCGAAAAACAGTAGGCTGTAAATCGAGGCTACTGAACGTGGTCAATTTCGACCTGCAAATCGTGTTCCATAGCAATTGTCCGTCAGAATAACTGACAGATGTGCCTTTGAAAAGGCCAGAGTTCCGGCAAAAGGCAGGCTAACCTTGGCGTCTATCCGCGTCACTGGCACTTAAGCCTCAAACCTTGAATAAAGTGATCAAATGGACCATATTCATACATAGTTAAACGGGAGCTATCAGTAGAAAATTGATACACGTTGTATTTATTGATATACAGGTGGTGTATTTGATCAATTTATTCAAGATTTGAGGCTCAAGTGCCAGAGAGCCGCGTTGGCTCATCTGGCTGTTGCTGGTGTCACTGGTAGGCTGTTCCATCAAACGATCCGTTTTATGGCCACACGTCAGCACGTCTTGGCCTGCATAATGCAGTGTAGCCTCGATGAGTGCAGTCCGATTTCCGCATGGTTGGAATGAATGAATGAATGAATGAACTGGGTTTTAAGGTAACCGGGCACTAAAAGCACATTGGGGCCACCCGTAGACCATGCATGTCCAGGATTAGTTTTCCCACTTCCCAAAAGGCTTTCGCATGGTGTTGTACCCTAACTCCGGTGTACTCCTACCGCCTCAGACACGGTGAAATGGAGGTGAAAGTGGCCTGTAAGTTACAGTGCTCAAAAAAATGTGGGCTGTCAAACGCGGCTATGGAACATGGTGAATTCCGACCTGCAAATCGGGTTCCATAGCAAGTAAGTAAGTAAAGTAAGTAATTTCTTTATTTAAAGAGGGTGGCTCGTTTGATACAATTACCAATCTTCCACGAGGCCCTCTAGTTAAAACATAATACATTACATCGACAAAGTATAAATAAGTATTTACAAATGTGATGAGATTTCTTTACAATTAAATAATGTATGGAGAAGTGTGAGAAAAAAAAGTGAAATGAAATTTATACGGTGATGAAATACGGCGATGAAGGCATACGTTTCAATATCTAGGTGTTAGTCATCCATAACATTAATCTATCTAGGTGTTAGTCATCCATAACATTAATCTATCTGAAAAAGAGACCAGGGTATCACTATTTGTTATCTGATATGGAATACTATTCCAAATAATTGGCCCTGAATACGAAATGCTTTCGTTGAATTTGGCTAAATTTGGTTTTGGAACAATGAAGACTTGACTTGAGCTAGATCTGGGCGTCATATTTAAAAGGTTGAATTCTCTTTTCTGGAAAAGCTCACACAAATAGTTCGGAGCTAAATGGTAAACAACTTTAAACATCGTTTTTGCCTTGTTCAAGAATATATTTTGCTCAATTGACATAACTTTTAAGCGTGATTTAGCAGATATCCACAATCTACATATTCATATCCTAAGATAAATTTGAAAGCGCGTTTCTGTAATTTTGTTATATTAGAAATATTATAGTTTGATGAATTACCCCTTATGACATTGCAGTAATTAAAGTGAGGCTTGTAATGGGTACTCCATTGTAAAATTTCATCAATATATACGCCAAGTATTTTATCACCTGTAGTTATCAGTAACTCAACATTATCAAAAGTTAGTTTAAATACGCTTTCATCAATATGTAAACGTTTCTGGTGTGTTGTGATAAGCATTACTTTTGTTTTTGCAGTGTTAAGTAACATTCCATTTTGTTGACACCAGTCATGTAATGTTAAAAGACAGTTTTACAAGTTTAGCCTGAGTTCATTAATATCAGCCTGTGCGTTATAAATAGCAATACCATTAGCATAAAGGTTTGTAGGGTAAATCTGATTGGAAAGATGCAATGGCAGATCATTTATAAAAATAAGAAATAGTAACGGGCCCAATATGGATCCTTGTGGAACTCCGCATCTGACGTAATCACGTTCTGATATTTTATTATTTACAGAAACTCCTGTGTTCTATCACTCAGATAAGATTATACTAATGAAACAAAATTATTGCTACATTTATAGCATTTAAGTTTCTCAAAAAGTAAGTCATGATCCACTAGGTCGAAAGCTTTTCGGAAATCTACCATGATAGAAACTACAATTTTGACTTGGTTTATAGCCTTGAGCCAGTTTTCTGTCATGAGTGTTAATGCTCTTTCGGTAGAATGTCCAGATCGAAAACCACTTTGTGTTTGATGTATAATGTTAAAATTGTTTAAATACTGTATAATTTTTTTCTAGAAGTTTTGATAATGTTGGCAAGCTAGATATGGGACGGTAATTGTTCAGTTCATCTTTTGCGCTACCCTTGTGGAGCGGGGTTACTTTTGCTTGTTTCCATAAAGTGGGAAAACTGTTATTGTGTAAACATTTTTGGGCTATAAAAGTAATGCTTTACGAAATAACTCCCGAAGAAAGTTTTAATAGTTTGATTCCAATTCCATCTAAGCCTGTTGCTTTAGTGGTATCAAGCGAAGACAAAAATCTATATACAAAATTTTCATCTATATCGGGTAAACTAAAAATGCGTTTTGCGGAACCTTATAATCAATATACTCCCTGAGTTTCCTTAAATCATTTGGCAGCAATGGCTCTTTAAGATCTGAAGCAATATGAATGAAATATTTGTTGAAATGCTCCACTAATTCTGTGTCATCTGAAACTGTCTCGCCATCGATTCGCACTCCCAAAATACCATTACTTCTATTATTGCTATGTTTACTGGAGGATCCAAATTCTTTAAAAAAAAATCCAAATTGATTTCGGATCATCTTTCCCAGATTCGATTTTTTCATATGTGGATTTTTAGCTAATTTGCTTAAGGTCGATATTCTGTTTCGTAGAGTTTTATATTCTTCCATATTTCCATGCTTTTTTGATTATCTCTTTCTTTCATTGCATCCAATATTTCGGAAGTTATCCAGTCTGGTTGAGTTTTATACTTTACACTTTGAGTTTTCAGTGGTGCGTGCGTGTTTACAATATTTATGAAAAGTGAATACCAATTATCAAGAATGTCATCAACTTCATCAAAATATCGGAAGTTATCCGAATTAATTGACAATAAATCTGTTATAAACTCATTTTTACGGAAGCGCAAACGTCTCATTAGATCACGACATATATGTCATCATCCCAGGAAATTTCATATTGAGGTAAAGATTTATTTGTCAGATGTGAAGAGAAATTTCTTCATTTATTAACTAGTTTCTGCATATTTGTTGTTATATGATCTCCAGATGTATATTTATTATAAGTATGTATGAAAACTATACTTGTACCATGGCATTTATTGCATTTCGGGTTAAGAAAGACATTTTATAGCTAAATAAAAGACGTTAAGATATACTTATAAATCATCTTTTTCCATATATATATTTTGACATGACGGTATGCTTCTGAAAATTGTTGAGAATTTATCTTATGTTCCCTGTTTATATGTGGTCATTTTAGAAAGAATAACATTTTATCCTGGAATTAAATTAAACGCAAAGCACAATCAGGCAATGTATTGAAGACAAGAACCATAACTGTGACTTTTACTATTTTCGGAATTATGGCCCTTGGTACAATGAAAACATGGTTTTTACAGAAATGCAAAGCGACGTGCAGAAAAAAAGAACCATTACTCTTACTTTACTACTTTCAGAATAAAGACCCTTTGAACAATGAAAACAGTACTTTTAACAAAAATACAAAACGATGTGTAGAAAAACAAGGGCGATAAACCTGGCTCATAACTCCTTTTGAAAATATGACCCTTTGAAAAACGAAAACAGTGGTTTTAGTTATTCCTTGGGTTACATTTAATAGTCTCATGCATTTTCATGAAACTTTACGGCACTGAAAATCACTATATGATTACATGTGGAAGACAAGACCTATAACACTTGGTTGCTTGGTTTTGTGGTCATTGGCCTTCTGAATATTGAATACATTTTTTTTTTCATTTACTTATATGCGCCCTGTAACTTAAAAATGAGTTGAGATGTTTTCATGAAACTTTGTTGAAATGTAAAGTAGAAGTAAAACAAAGATCAGGAATTGATACAATTAACTTACTCCATCCATAAAAGACACCAAAGGGAAAGAAATACAAACATTAAGCGACCAGACCATAATGGAAACCTAAACAAAGGAAGGCCATATGGACAGTTACTTTCCCACAAAATGGCCATATGGCCATCCAAAATTAAAAGACACAAGTGATACACACAGTAAGTAACAAACAACAACATAAATAAATCGCCACAGAAGAGCCGCCTTGGAACGGTCAGTGGAAGATTTCCACTGGGGGGCTTAAATCGATTTTACGTGGCCACAATTGTAAAGCCTCATGAGACGATGTACAGAAAACAAGCACCATTAATCTGGTTTTACAACTTTTGAAATGAAAATCTCAAATTACAGAAGAGCATTGGGAAATGACACAAGTAGCCATTTAAAAGAGCTCAAAGGGCCATAACTCACGAAATGAGGAAATATTAATTATGGTTCCTGAATTCTGCTTCTCGTCTTAGGGTGCTTTAATTTCTGTAAAGGGTCATAAAATATTCCAAAAATACTTTCAAATTACAAATGATCAGAGGTAATAAACAAAACCACGTTTAATGGGCCATAATTCCTAAAAGTAGTGAAGGCAGAGTGTTCCTGTCTTTTGTACATCTACTTCGTCTTACGAGGACCTTCAGTTCTGTAAAGTTTGATAAATTATATCAAAGAATTTTAAAGTTACATGACAGACACAGGGAAAAAACGGAAACCACTGTTTTCATTGTCCAACGGGCCGTCACGCCGAGAGAAGTTAAGCCAGAGTCTTCTTCAAATTGCTTAATTATGCTTAGCATTTCTGCAAAAAAATATAAGATAACTGTAACCTAGGGTATAATTAAAACCATCGTTTTCATTGTTCAAAGGGCCATAATTCAGAAGTAGTAAAACCACAGTCATGGTTCTTGTCTCTTACACATCGCCTAATGACGCTTGAAACCAGTTGAAAAAGATTCAGGACAATAGGTATTTTATTTAAAAAAAAGGACCGCTAATATATAGATAACATAAGATAAATTCCAAAAGACCTTGAGAAATACAATGCGATGTCAAAATATATTTTTAGAAGAAGATGACAAATAAGTGTATCTCAACATTTTTGGAGCGTAGCTGTTGCAGCGTAGCTCCAGTGAGGTGAGAAGTGATTTCTGCACTTCTTTCGGTGTTACTGCATATGACCCAATCACCAGTGAAAACATAGTACCCCGCGATAACATAGAAGATTATTACGCCGTGCGGTATCTTCTTATAGACTGCCTCACAAACCACCTATTTAAAACAGAATAGATGAATATTTTTAATAGATGAACTGTGTAGCAGTCTAATCTTTTTATAGTTCAGTTCATATAACCCAGTTTACAGCCCATTTGTACCATAAAAGGCCAAACCTGGCAACTTGCAAACAGGACAAACCCAGATCAGATACCACAGAACACGGAGTCTCATTATGACCTGCAATGCATACTTACAAAAAGGTTCATCCATTTTTGCCAAATATTTCGTGGAAGCCACAACCTGACATCCCTGATTTTAAAATGAACTCATTCCATACTGATATAAGGTGTTGAGGATTCCATTCGTTTAAAATGGGTTAAATAATGTATTACCAAAATTAAACAGTTTGAATGAGTTTGGACAGGTGCACGTCAATGCTTATATTGTAAGCAGTATATTTTGCAGTTTAGACACAGATGAGACGCCACTTATTGTAGCGTCTGATCTGGGTCTGCTATGTTTGTCCCTAAAAAGGCTACTATACATATACTCAGAGTATGGGTTAATGTGTGTGTGTGTGTGTGTGGGGGGGGACAATGTTACTTTTTTAAAGTGACCTGTCTGCGTCCTAGGCATGTGACCATAAATAAAGCAAATTATCAGCTCAGACGCAAGTTCGATACCTGCCGAGTTCGGCAACATTCTTTCCAGGAGATTGATCGTGAAACCTGTTCCACGGTGAGTCTATCCCTTTCGTAGACTTATAAAGTCTGTTGAAATGAGACTTTTTTTTATTAAGTAATCCTTAGATGAATAAAAATATACCCCTTCCCTTGTTCCCCTTACTAATTAAATCTCTCTCTCTCTCTCTCTCTCTCTCCCTCTCTCTCTCTCTCTCTCTCTCTCTCTCTCTCTCTCTCTCTCTCTCTCTCTCTCTCTCTCTTGAGCCCTATTTCAACACAGCATAAAATAAAATCTAGCCTGGCATGATGCCATAAGATAAAATGTGGCAAGCATGGACAAAACCATTAACATCTAGGACTGATATCAGTCTATCCCTTTCGCTGATTCAAGAAGGGCAGTTGTTGGTTTACGGTAAAAGACTGTGCACTGTGCTGTATTGACAATATCCAGCCAAAGAAATTGCCTTAATGCCAGATCATTTCATAAATGGCCTCGTTGAGGCAATTTATTTTTATATAATAATAATGGAGTATAATGTCTAAACCTCTTCATATATTCCTATGGATTGATATTGACAATAACTAACCAAAGAAACTGTCGTATGCAAGATCACTTCACGAATGGCCTCGCCGATGCAATATATACTTAGTCAAAAAAGTAACTATACCAACTTTCGGGTAAAACTCACTAGATATCTGGCAGCTATTGAGCCAAATTTGGCTGTAGACATCTAAATCGAACGTTTAGCTAAATAATGCTCAAACTTGCATTTGTCCATACCTTTCTGCTCCAGAGTTGTCTTCCAATATGTGCCTAGAAAGATTTTGGTAAAAAATGGACATTGCGCATGCGCAGGAAGTTATTTTTTGTCTAAGATGGAAGACAATATTCTCTGAACATCGGATAACACTTTACTTTTACAATATCTCATGATCTCGCATTATAAGCGAGGTTTTAATTTGTGAAATTCTCAAATTATCTCACTTGCAATTAAAAATATAGCAATTATCGATCTGCTGTAATTTTTATTCCTGTCAATCAATTTTTGCCGTTTTTTCAAAAAACGCTTTGTGTCCACCATTGCTGTTCATCATGATGTTAAAAAAATACAGAAAATTCATGTAGCATGTAGCACTATCGATTGCGATTTTCTATGGAGTTCCCATTGAAAGCAGCATTTGCACACAACTTCTAAGAATTGGAGGTCAATATGTGATAGCCTGTTTCTCGTAGCTGATGCAACTAGAGTTCCAAATATTTTGTGAATAAACGCAAATGGTATCTAAAGAAATGTCACATGTATCAAATTTTAGAAATGTAGGGTACAGGGAAATTTTACGATGTTAAATCATAGCATGTTTTAATGATTTTCTCTGCGAAAATGACAAAGTGACCCCTTGGGTGTTTAAAGCAATAGTCTACGATGATGTGTTTACGAAAACAAAAACGAATGGTGCTTTTGCACGGAAAAATGAGTCTTCTTATCAAAACATAACAAACTTTGTGTAGTTTTTATCTGTAGTAGCTGTAGTAACAGAAGCAATTTTAGGTATAGGAACTTTTGACTGAGTATATATATTTAGAAAAATGTTAACAGAGTATAATGTTCAAACCTCTCTGAATATTCCGATCTTTTTTGGCATTCGGATTGATATTGACAATGCCTAACCCATGAGGCTGTTTTATGCAAGATTACTTTATGAATGGCCTCGCCGAGGCAAAATTATATAAAAATGAATACGGAGTATAGCATCTAAACCCGGCTTTGATCATTTTCGGCATACAGGTTGATATTGACAATACATAACCCGCAAAATTGCCTTATGCCAAATTACTTTACAAACGGCCTCGCCTAGGCAAACTGAAAAATTATTTCGAAGTGTAACTTCTAATCTACTTGGAATATTGTTGACAACTGTTAGCATACAAATAGATAATGTACATATCTAACCGACGAGATTCCTGAATGCCCAATTTCTTTATTTTAGCCTCGGCAAGGTAAAAAATTCACCCACTGACACGGTCGTATAACTTTCCAACCGACGGGTATATTTTTATAATGTTTTGCATGCAGATGTAAATTGACAAGATCAAGCTAATGATATTGTCTAATGCCAGATAGCTCTATAAACACCCTCACCGAGGCAATTTTTAAAGACTGACTACGGATGTATAACTTATAAACCGCTGGAAAAACTATGCTAATTTTTCACATGTAGATAAACATCATCAAGACGTAACCAAGGAGAATGTCTAATGCAAGATAAATAACCTCCCCAGGGTAATTTTTCAAAAACTGATTACATAAAATAACTTTAAAGTCGCCAAACAATTTCGCAAGCCGCAGTTATTGCACGAACTATGCTCAGCAGAAATCTTCAAGTAAACTGTAGAACTGCATGGTTACTGTGTTGCTCAAAA
The DNA here is from genome assembly GCA_963580285.1 of Lucinisca nassula. NCBI lineage: Eukaryota > Metazoa > Mollusca > Bivalvia > Lucinida > Lucinidae > Lucinisca > Lucinisca nassula. The sequence continues at coordinate 173,383,293 of OY757014.1, read as the reverse complement.
ACATTAAGTGTGGGTATTTGATAAAACTGCCTCGTCAAGGCAGTTCAATCAAGTCCCGCCATCAATGTTTTGAGCAGAGATAAGAAAATATCTCGATTTTGTATCTTTAAATTTCCATTTTTTTTTTTCCGAAAAATTGACAATGTATTTGTACAGGCGTGTTTTCGTGATGGTTGTTGCGGGGTCTACACCTTAGCGTGAGTTAATTTCAATATAGGTCTTGTTGCTTTAAAGGCATTTATTCTTGATTATTGAGGACTATCATTTCATTACATAAATATTATGTAGCCCTCAGTGCTGACTAAAGAGAAGTCCTCTGTCTGCAACAGGTAAGGGGCCTTCTTGGGGAAAATCAATAATTGACTAACTGAACTACAGTGTACCTTATTGATTTTCCTCTTTAGTGCCTCAGTCAGGGGATTCAACAGGAGCTACTAATCACCCTATTAAAGGCCGCCTTTGATCTGCTATAGACAGTATATCACAAGGGGCAATAAAACAATTATGAACACACGGTGGGTCCTACTGTCTAAGAATAAATGCCTTTAACACGACTTCTGGCCCAGAATAGCTTCAAACATCTATGTTCATTGGATCAATATGAGCCTGAATTAAAATACCAATCAGACGCTAAATCAAATTATCAAAGCTACGCTCTATCAGCACTCTCAGTGCTTTGATTTATTTAGCTATAAAATGTTTTTCTTAATTCGAAATACAATAAATACTATGTTAAATTGTCGTTTCCATACATACTTATAATAAATAAACATCTAGAGATCATCTTATAACAAATATGCAGCAACAAGTGAATAAGTGAAGATATTTCTCTTCACTTCTGACAAATAAACCTTTATCTCAATATATAATTTTCTGGGATGTTGACATATATGTCGTGATCTAATGAGTAACGTTTGCGCTTCCGTAGCAGTCAACATCAATTTAATTTCAGAAAATTTTGTCAAATCCCTCGAATATAATCCCTGAACATTAAGAAACCCTATATTCATACCCTTATTTTTGAGATTTTAATTCGAAACAGACTCAATTTTATGGTTTTCGGATTGACTTTCTGTATCTAAAGATGATTTGTATTGCCTCTCTATATCTATAGATGGATCAAGCTGTTTTGAATGAACTGAGCTGCATGTGCCTGCTGTGTCATTTGCAGAACAATTAGATAACACCCCAAAATTTCCTACAACATATGCAGATTGGATGCTTTTTTCCATCATGCTTTGAACACTGACAGTCGAAAAATAAAGAATTGCAGTCACTGCAAACAGAATTTAAAATACTAAAATAATTTTCATTCACTGTACCATTGTTTTGAACAATTACAGACATTTGAAAATTGGTGGCACTAATGCCGAGTCCCTATTTCTGTGTTGTCTACCAACAATTATAAAACTTGTGACCAACAAGATTGCACTCACAGCAAGGGCCTTGGTTACCGCCGAACCGTCTGACCGAATGTCCATATTAATGCCCCCGAAACCCATTTCCACCTTGATTTCCCCTAATTCCATTTCTTGCTGTCTTTCCTTGATATCCAACTGGCCCGCTGAAATTTCCCGGGTTTTGCGATCTCCGTCTGTTGTATACACAATCAGTGCCCTTCTGGCCGTGGTACAGGAGGAAGGAGGCTAAGTTATAGTGCTTCTGGGCTGCGAATGGCGGCAGTGGTCAGCGGAATTCGAATCGTGCTGATCCCTAATTAAAATAGAAGCACTGTAACTTTGAATTTTGAACGCCAGGTCGAAAGTAGGTACGAAACAACCAATTTCTATGGGGCGCCGTTTTACTATTTATTCCCTATCTATATATATGGATATCTATAATCATTTATAGATATCCATAATTCGAATTAATAATATCAATATATCGAATTATGAATATCCATAATTCAATCTGAAATTATTGCACAAAGGTTTAAAGGGTGCTAGTATCCCGGATAAGAATCAGAATTCTTATTGGTGTGTCAGGGACCTGTCCCAGCACGCACACGTCGCTAGGGCAACGCCAATTCAAAGTCGTGTCCCCAGGATGTGAAAAAGACAGCATATAGGGGACTTGTTCGCTCAATCTTGGAATATGGTAGTTGCATCTGGGACCCAAGCGGGGTGGTCCTTAATGAAGAAATTGAAAAAGTTCAGAATAGAGCTGCTAGATTTGTAACAGGAAATTACTGCTTTGAAACTGGGAGCATGACTAGAATTTTAGGAAAATTAAGATGAGAGTCTCTCAAGAAAAGGAGAAGAGACAGTAGGCTCATACTCTTATACAAAGGTCTAAAGGGTGCTGCCAGCATTCCAACAGATGACCTTTTTTCCCCAGCTAGGAACTGTAGAAAGCACCATTCAATGACGTTTCAGACGCTTACTGCAAGAACTGACATTTATAAAGACTCGTTCTTTCCCCGAACCATTAGAGATTGGAATGCCCTTTTCGACAGCTGAAGGTGTTGAGGATTGTGTAACTAACTTTAACTCTTTGGTTAGAGCTGGGGACTCAACTTCCCATATCACAGGTCCAGGTGTATGAATGTCATGTGAACCCGTCATATAAAAGATAAAGATAAAAGATAAAGAAGCTTTATTTAACGTCGCATATTCCAAAAGATAAATAAAGCTCCGAAACCTGACTGTTTACAGAGAATGTTTGGAAGACTTCAGTGATTGCCTGCTGGAACAAATGGTGACCTCTCCCACCAGGGGTCAAAACATACTGGATTTATTTTTGACTACAAACCCCACCCTAATAGACAAGATAACTATCCTTCCTGGTCTTTCTGACCACGATATTGTCCTAGCAGAAATAAATGCTAAACCCCTAACAACAAAGCAGGTCCCTAGAAACATCCCTCTGTACAAAAATGCCAACTGGGACCAGCTCAAAACCTCAATGAGAGATTTCCACAAAGTCCTTACGTCAGACCTTGCTGCTGCAGACATTCACATACTGTGGAAGGAATTTGTCACTAAACTCCAGCAAGGTATTGACTCTTGTATCCCTACTCGACAAGCCAAAAAACGTAATGGCCTCCCATGGATTGATAGATAAATCCACCGCCTCATGCGCAGGAGAGATAGGCACTACAAGCGTTGGACTAGGTCTGGTCGACCTACTGACCAGAAGAAGTTCCTAGAATACAAACACCTGGTAAGCCGTGTATCTGAAAGGGCCTATGAAAGGTACATCGGTGATATACTCGGAATGAGCCAATCAACAGATGACCCTGATAGTCCCATCAAGGTCAACACCAAGAAACTATACTCCCTACTAAAACATTCAAAGCAGGACAACAGCGGCATATCATCCCTAAAAGGCTAATGGACAGACTCTCACGTCAGATGTAGACAAAGCATACACGCTCAACCAGCAGTGTCAATCAGTTTTCAGTCCCAATTCCACTATAAGTTTGAAAGCCCTTGCCCAAATGACTCAGCGCGATCTGCATGATTCCGGAGTCGCCCAGCCCTTTCAGCCCAGCCCTTATACGAACATGCCTGACATTCAAATCTCAACAAATGGTATTGGATGCCTTCTTAAGAAGCTCAACCCCCATAAGGCATCAGGTCCAGACCAGCTGAAACCCATAGTACATGTACTTGAAAACCTCCACAAAGAGCTAGCATCAATCCTCCAAATAATTGTCCAAAGTCTATTGACCAGGGAAAATTGCCCACCATATGGAAAGAGGCCAATGTATCCCCCATATTCAAAAAGGGGGATAAAACTGATCCTGCCAACTATCGCCCTATCTCCCTAACATGTGTTCTATGCAAAGTGCTAGAACACATTGTCGCCTCCAGTATGTCCAAGCACTTCAACAACCAGAACATTATTTATGAACTACAGCATGGGTTCCGAGAAAGGCGTTCCTGCGAGACCCAATTAATCATGTTGATAGGTGAATTATCTAGAAACATGCAATTAAGAAAACAGACTGATTTAATATTACTGGATTTTTGCAAAGATTTTGACAAAGTCGCCCACGAAAAACTTTTACAAAAACTTCACTACTGTGGCATCAGGGGCGGCACTCTAAACCGGATCAAAAATTTCTTAGATAACAGGTCACAGTCTGTTGTCACTAATGGTACCAACTCCAGCATTATCCCGGTCTCCTCTGGTGTCCCGCGGGGCTCTGTTCTCGGACCTATACTGTTTCTTGCATACACAAATGACCTTCCAGAGCAGGTTAGGTCAAATGTCCGACTCTTTGCCGACGACACAGCAATGTACTTATGCATTAGCTCTTTGTCTGAAGCAAACCTCCTTCAAGAAGATCTCTGCAAATTGGAGCTATGGGAAAAGGCCTGGGACACGAACTTCAACCCGACAAAATGTCAAGTTTTACATGTCACCAGGATGAAGACACCCATTTCCTCCAAATACGTTCTTCATAACACTGAACTTGAAAGTATGTCTGCTGCAAAGTACCTTGGGGTCACCATATCTGACGACCTCAGCTGGGGAACGCACATAGACAATATCACAAAAAAGGCAAATCAAACCCTCGGCTTTATCAAAAGAAATATCAAAGTACACAACCAAGACCTTAAGTCCACATCATACAAAACTCTTGTCCGACCGCAATTGGAATATGCTTCCAGTGTCTGGTCACCCCATACAGCTACAGATATCTACAAACTCGAATCTGTCCAACGCAGAGCTGCCAGGTGGGCCACACGAGACTATAGGTATACATCAAGTGTTACAGCTATGCTTGACAAACTCCAATGGCGTCCACTAGATCAGAGACGCATCGATAATCGCCTTATCATGCTATACAAGGTCAGGCATGACCTTGTTGCATTCCCTGTCTCAGATTACCTCACACCAAATCGCAGAGAGTCGAAATTTATCCACCCCTTGGCATACAAGCAAATCCCCACCCAGACCAATTATCACAAGTATAGCTTCTTCCCAAGATCAGTAATACACTGGAACGCTCTCCCAGCCTATATTGTCTTGCTACCAACCTTGGCACAGTTCTGTCATGTTGTCTGCCGGGTGGTGCATGTGTCCCCCTAAAGCCACCAGATTCTGTTTTATCTTTTAACTATACTAATTTGTTCTATAAAATGGTTATCCTTTGGAAGCAAGGACTACACCACAGAACCTAAAACTATGGAGTGTACATGTTTTCTGGGCCAGACTAGCTAGTTTCGGCCAATTAGGTCTCATCAGTGACCCTCAGATATTTTCAAAATTCCACAATGGAATCAATGATCTCAAAGGACAAGAAAATATAATCTACACTATGATGTAGGGCAGGGAGACGTTTTACCGCCGCCACACATTCCCACACACCAGCTGTAGTGAAGTTAAATATGTTCTATAAAAGGGTTATCCTTTGGAAGCAAGGAATACACCACAGAACTGAAAAATATGGAGTGTAAATGTTTTCTGGGCCAGACTAGCTAGTTTCGGCCAATTAGGTCTCATCAGTGACCCTCAGATATTTTCAAAATTCCACAATGGAATCAATGATCTCAAAGGACAAGAAAATATAATCTACACTATGATGTAGGGCAGGGAGACGTTTTACCGCCGCCACACATTCCCACACACCAGCTGTAGTGAAGTTAAATATGTTCTATAAAAGGGTTATCCTTTGGAAGCAAGGAATACACCACAGAACTGAAAAATATGTTTCTTTTCGCACTGTACAAACTCATTTCACCTACTTCGCTTACCTTTTATTTCAGCTAACCCCCTTTAGCACTTGGTATACCGGACACCCTTCTGTTGTCCTCTTATTAAGTACTTCGGGATGACGGTATATCGGAAGAAAGAAAAAGCTTCTTTATCTTTTATCTTTTTCACCAGTGACGTGTCACCAGTAACAATGCTGTTTCTGATGACATCGCACCGAAGACGTAGATGTGACGACATCGTTTCAATGCGGGGTCTGAAATCCCAAAGTACAACCATGCAACAATAAAATAGACGTGAAGGGCGAGACACAATGTAGATCTATTTGGTGCAATCTTTTACCCAGTCAAAAAATGTGGAAACGCCCGGGAACCAGATGGGGAACAAGGTACCCATTTTGACAGATGGCGGGAAAAGCTGTAAAGTTGTTTGTGAGAGGACTGACAGCGTAATGGTCTAACTGTTTCCAGAGCGAAGTTTCCATACAAATGTTCTTTTTCTACCACATAACGGAAACGCAACCGTCAGTAAAACGAACACCTCCCAAAACCCCCACTTTATATCGAAAACTAGGGTTTAAGGGGGTATTCATTATTTTTATTATTTTTGCTCTAAGACATAGGTTGTGGGTACTCGTTAGAACCGCCTCAATGAGGCGGTTCTAACGAGCACACACAACTTATGTTATCAATATAAATAAGAAATCCTAGGAAAAGTAGTCATTTTGGAGATGTGAAAAATGCACAATTTTGCACGGGTGTGTTATCGTAATGGTATCCTTTCAGCTCTCTTTCTAATGGAAATTTGTGATAGTCTTCTTATTTCTACTCATAAACAGATTGTGGGTGTTCTGTTAGAGGTGATTCAAACGAGTACCCTATATCTTGGAGCAGAAATAATAAAACATATACCCCCGTAAACCCCAGATTTCTCTATATAAAGTGGGGTTTAAGTTTGGGTTCATTTCGCGGACTTATTCGCGTGATGATACCTTAACCTGTTCTTTCCAAAATTCTGGATACATTCCTCCAGTCATCATCTACAGGGCTATTATCTTCGAAAGTTTTACAACTCCAGCTTAAAAAGCTTAGGAGTTGTCCTGTGACAATCGATTCACCATATTTGCATTATTTGCTGGCTCCCAGCTTGCACATTGTCAATATTGGAAAAACAGGTAACCAAACCCCCCTGACCTTTTAAGGTCAGGGGGGTCTTGTTACCTGTTTTTCCAACACTGATAACCTTCAGACTAGGAACCAGCAGATAATGCAAATAAGGTGAATAACTAGAGCAAGTCAGTAGCGTGCCATAGGATATCCCCACACAGTGAAAATTATGTCACATAAAAATCACCTAAAATATAAATTTCTTTTTAACCCCAGGTGACCCCAAGATATCCCCCCCCCCCACACACACACACGACAAAATATTGGCACCACTGTATTCCACTTTTCATTACCTTCAATTTGATATGCAACATGACTATACAAATTATATTTTTGACCCCTGGGGCTCACCCTCTGGCCTCAGCCAAGGTTTGTCATTCCAAAATTATTAATACGTTCCTCCGGTCCTCATCCATAGAGTTATTAACTGTGACAGTTTCAAGATTCTAGCCTAGGAGGAGTTATGTTACTTTAACCGCCCAGTCAACACTTTTTAGGTCATTTTCTAGCCGTTCAGTTTACCTATCCACACTTTTCCTGGGCAAGCTTATATGTAAGGGGTTAACCAGTACAGTGCACATTCCTTCGCCAGAAACTCAACTGCCCTTCTTGAATTAGCGCAAGGGTGAGAATGACCATAGAAAAGATTTCATGATCAATCTCCACGAAAGAGTGTTGCTGACCCTGGCAGGTATCGAACCTGCGTCCTCCTGATCACCAGTCAGACGCGCATCTGACTGAGCTACCAAGGCCGGCTTGACAATCAGAAAGAAAAGGGCCCAAAATCCTACTTTTTGACCTCTGGTGACCCCCAGGGCAAACTTTTTGCACCACTTTATTCTACTCTTCATTACCTTTGATTTGATATGCAACATGACTATGTTTGAACAAAATGAATTTTGACCCCTTGGGCAGTGTTGCACTCCGGCCTGTGTGTGTGTGTGTGTGTGGGGGGGGGGGGGGGGGGGGGTCACATCAAAATTCAATATTATGTTCCTGCAGTCCTTAGCCAGTCAATGAGCCGGTTCTAACGAGCATCCACAACTTATATTTGCAGTATAAATAAGAACAATATCACAGACTTTCATCAGAAAAGTATCCATTTTGGAGATGTGAAAAAAATGCATTATGTCCCATGGGCGTGGGCTGCACTTTCTGGTGGTAAAATTTTCAATATATTTGAATAGGTGTGTTTTCGTAATGTTGAGAAAACTTAAAAGTGGGGATAACCTACCTGTATGGCAAAGTTTTTTTAACCCATTGCATGCTGGAACCTCTAAAGGGGTACCTTGGTAAACAGTGCAGACCCAGATCAGACATAGCAGAATGCGGCATCTGATCAGGGCCTCCACTATTTACTAACAGAATTTTCCGTCAAAAATAGAATATAAGCAAAATATATAGGCCTGTCACCCTTTATATGACAAATGGACTTGTCCAACATCACACAAGTACTGGTAAACCACTTAGAAGGACTAAGCCTGCCCAGGCAAAGCGGTGTGCGTCAGATAGTCGAATGCATATAAACTTTCGATTTCATTGTGCGGCCGGCCCCCGCCCATCGGGGTTTAAAGAAATAGATGGGCTGCATGATGCTTCCCCGCAGAGCTGAAACCGAAACCAACCCGCAGATGAGTACTGGTAAACCACTCACAAGAAGGGCAGTTGTTAATTTCTGGCGGAAGAATGTGCATTGTTGTAAAATTTCAACATGTTTGAATGTGTGTTTTCCTAATGTCTTTCAAAACCAGCTTTAAAAATGCACCATGTGAAAATGTCATCTGCTAATAGGTTTGGCACTTTTAGCGTGAAACGCTTATGTACAGTGTATAAGCATGTCCAGGAAAGTTTTGATAAGTAAACTGACCGGCTAAATAATGACCTAAAATGGTGTTGACTGGGCCATTAAACTCCAATACAAACAACTGTCCATATTCTGCCATTAGTAAACGCGACTTCGTTAAGGACATCGTATAGGTAACATTGCGGAGCATATCTAACTAATCTGCATATTTAATACACTAGTGGATTATCGAATTTATTACATGACATTATTACGTTCTCAGATGCGAGGTCATATGATAAATACAACTGACTACCCAATGTTTTGTCCAAAAAAAGCTGGATAAATGCCAAAGATTTGTTTGTTTGATTTGAGGTTTAACGTCCCCGTCAACACTGTAAAGGTCATTTTGGAGACGTTGCTTCCAATTTTGTGGGACTTTTACCCGGCATTGAGATGAAATGACATCTCAAGCCCTGTCGCCCAATGAAACCAATAGGGTTTATTAGCATGGGCGGTCCGCCTCGCACCGCGGTTCCTGGACAGGCTTAGATCCTCCAAGCGGTTTACCAGTACTAGTGTGCGGGACGGATTCAGCTCTGCGTGGAAGCATCATGCAGCCCATATATTTCTTCAAGCCCCTATGGGCGGGGGCGGAAAATGCCAAAGAATGTAGACCCTGATGAGACACTGCATCCTGCGTATAGCATCTCATCTGGGTCTACACTGTTTGCTCAGGCCTGTCTGACCAAATACATAATTAATGTTGGTGATTGTCGTTATTATAACCACCTCACTGAGGCAGTTCTTACAAGCATTGACCATCTATGTTTCTGACATAAACCCTTGTAATTCCAACTTTTCAACATATAAAGTGGGGTTTACAGGGGTAGTCATTACCCAGACTAGTTAGCTGTCTATTCACCATATTTGCATTATTTGCTGGCTCCCAGCTTGCACACTGTCAATATTGGAAAAACAGGTAACCAGACCCCCCTGACCTTTGAAGGTCAGCGGGGTCTGGTTACATGTTTTTCAAACGCTGATAACCTTCAGACTAGGAACCAGCGGATAATGCAAATAAGGTGAATACCTTGACTTGTTGGAAGATCCAAAAGATGGCTATTCTCTTGACAAGGCTTCAAACATTTTATATCCCATTCAGCTTAAGGGGAATGGGAACACCTTCAGGGGAGGCAACTCCTGCAAAAGTATTTTTGTCTCCCATGTCAATAGGGGTCAACTCTTAAAGGAAAGAATTTGCTCCTCAGGAGCAAATTCTTTCCTTTAAGAGTAGACCCCCTTTTCAGTGGGACAGGGCTTATGGAAAAGCGAACAGGAAGTCCCGAAAGTTGCCTCCCTTTGAAAAATTGCGGAAAAATCTGCCAGGTGTTCCCATTCCCCTTAAAAAGCTTAGGGATGTGTACCGTAAAATTCCTAAAAAAACAGACACCTTGAGGACTTGCTGTAATTCTCTTAAAATGATGACAAATTTGTTTCATGATCAAGCAAGGAGTCCAAAAGATGCAAATGGAATTGCAAACAGTGTAGACCCTGATCAGACTGCTCCTGAAGGAGCAGTCTGATCTGGGTCTGCACTGTTTGCTTCGGCCTATCTGTCCCAATACTTAGGATCATAACGGCAATAATAAAAGTGTTTATTTTGAATTTGGTCTTTTGTAACATTATCATAATAGCAGACAATAATGGTAGATTTTCAGCTGTGATACCATGCTTGGCTGGCCACAGACCTTGCAAAATACCGTACTTGTGATAATAATGGCACACTGCACTTGGAGGTTTCATTCCATTCCTTAAACAGTGTGTGTGTGTTTGTTTGTTTGATTTGAGGTTTACCGTCCCACACTAAAGGTCATTTTGGAGATGCTGCTTCCAATTTTGTGGGACTTTAACCCAACATTGAGAGAAATGACATCTCAAGCCCTGTCACCCAATGAAACCAAATGGGTTTATAAGCATGGATGGTCCGACTCGCACTGCTTTGCCTGGGCAGGCTTAGATCCTCTAAGCGGTTTACCAGTACTCATGTGCGGTAGGTTTCAGCTCTGCGTGGAAGCATCATGCAGCCCATCTATTTCTTCCAGCCCCAATGGGCGGGGGCCAATTTAGTGGTTGCACTAAACATGTTCAAAATTGGTATCAGAAGCATATCCTATTAATGTACAATAGTTCCTTAACCGTTACCACTCTCTCGGCTAATTCAGCAGGATGACAAATTATTGATATTTTTCATATTTTTTCCAGAAAACAGGACTTGAAATCTCATGCAAATTGTGTCGAAAACATGTCTCCTATGGAGACAATTTGCATACGTCAAGTGCTGTTTTCTGGGCAAATTTTAAAAATATTTCAAAATGTTGTCTGCTCCGAAAAAATACCCAGAATGCAGAGTGTTAATAAACACAAATCAGTTATTGGTGAGACACAGGTTCCTACCCAGGAAAAGAGGGCCACATGGAAGATTAGTACTAGTACTAAATGTGTTATCCTCTATAAATAAGTTTGATTATTATTATTATTAGTCATCTTTATAACAAAAGCATATAAATTACAACCACATAACTAACAGTTTAGCAACACCCACATCTGTCATCAGTTCACTAAAGTGCAAATACATCAAAACTCAATGATATGTACACTCTACAAGAATTTGTGTCACAAGTGGCATGTTTGTCAAAGTGCAAAGAATTAAACCATAACCATATTTAGCATTATATTGAATACTGGTAAATTTCATCTTCACATAGAAAGCAGTGCAGAGCTTGGCAATTGTCAAAAAATCTATACCACTGCAACCCTGACTTTAAATTTGCGCTGCATATTCAAAAATGTTATTAACATTATGTCAGTTGTGTGAAAGTCCCGGCAAATCAATTGAGAAGGACTATCTACACTGCTGGCCTCGGTAGCTTTGTCGGATGCACTTCTGACTGGTGCATGAAATCTTTTCTACGGCTCATTCTCTCCCTTCCGCTGATTCAAGGAGGGCACTTGTCAGTTTCTGGCGAAAGAATGTGCACTGTACTGGTTAATCGCATACGTATGAGCCTGCCCAGGAAAAGTGTGGATAGGTAAACTGACCGGCTCAAAAATGACCTAAATAGTGTTGACTGGGCCGTTAAACTTTAAACAAAAACAAACAGACAAATTCAACAGACAGCAGAATCTTCTTCACTTTAACGCTCTGCATGCTGGGAATTTTTCGCAACAGACGACATTTTAAAATATTTTTCAATTTTTTTTCCCAGAAAACAGAACTGACAGCTCATGTGGTGATGTCAAATCCTGGTTTCCATGAAAAATAAGAAAAAATACCTCACATTATGTAGCGAAAACTGGGGTTTATAGGGGTATACATTATTTTTTCTTATATCTGTTCTGACTCTGAGACATAGGTTTTTCGGTAATCATTAGAACGAGCACCCATAACCTATGTTACGAGTAAATAAGGAAAATATAGAAAATTTTTATATGAAAAATTATCATTTCGGAGATCTGAAAGAATGGTCTATTTCGTACGAGTGTGTTTTCACAATGGCAGTCTTTTGATGTCAGTTTTACATCTTGAAAATAGAGGCCTCCGTTGTGCAGTGGTAATGCTACTCACCTTGTAAACCAGGTATCGCAGGATCGATCCCGGGCTTCTCCAGACTTTCGGATGAGTCTTTAAACCGAGGTCTCGTCTCCATATGACCTTAGCTGTTGGTGTGACGTAGAACTAAAACTCACTCACATCTTGAAAATCATGTGTGATGCAAAAGTTCTCCAAGGTAAGGTCAGGTGGTTTTTTCTCTGGGTACTCCAGTTTTCGCCCACCTTTGATTAACCCTTTTTGTACCAAATGGAATCTTCCTCCTTATAAATACAAAAGTCCATTTCAAAATTTAGGGGTGTCAGGTTGTGTTTTCTTCAAAATTTATTTGGAAAACAGCTGAACTTTTTGCAAAAGTGTTGGCCCTGATCAGACGCTGCATTCTGTGGCATCTGATCTTGATCTGCACTGTTTGCCAGGGTTCCTGTTTTGGAGTTTCTGGTACTAAATGGGTTAGTGATTGGCTCCATATGAGTGAAATAATCTGGAAAAGGCCAAAAACTAATGAAAAAGAAAACTTTTGAAAAAAAGTGGAGGTTTGTGCACTAATTATGGCCAATACGTCAAGTGAAAAACTGGTAATTCTTGTATTTATTTGTGTTACCTAGATCTTTTGACCCATTTTTTCCTGAATAGTATCTTCTGCTCATATATAGTAGGAGTCCATTTCGGAATTAAGCAGAGTTAGGTTGCAATTGTGTTATCACTAAAATTGATTTTGAAAAGGCTGCATCTTTATCTTTTTGTATTTTTTGTCAAATTACATGTAAATGAGGCAATTCTAATGAGGACCCACACCATATTATTATAGTATAAGAAAATAAATACATGTATGAGCAGTAATTTGTAAATTTCATTGCTCCGGATAAGTCAGGTGGCTGGACATCACATGAACAAGTCTGTGAAATGAACACCCACTTACACCCCACTTTGTATAGAGAAAACTGGGGTTTACGGGGGTAGACATTATTTTTCTTATTTTTACTCCAAAACATAGGTTGTGGGTTCTCGTTAGAACCGCCTCAATGAGGCGGTTCTAATGAGCACCCACAACCTATGTTTGCAGTATAAATTAGAAAGATTTCATGGATTTTCATTCGAAAAATAGCCATTTTGGAGATGTGAAAAAATGCACTATGTCTTACGGGTTGGTTATAGTAATGAGAAGTTGGCAGGTGGTGGGATGTGTGGATGGGGGGAATAGGGGTTCTATCAGTTACTTAGATAAAGAAATAAGAAGAATTATTATTTACTTATCTGGAGTTCTGAAATTTTATCATATTATCTAGTGCTCTACCTCCAAAATCTAATGACAGAGGACATCCCCTTAAGGGTAAAAGAAAATCACATACTTGTCTGTGGATCTGTTATATTTAATCTAAATATTTGGATGTGGTGAATATTTAAAAGGTTGCATGTGGAAATGACTATTGTAAAACTGGAAAATCTGTATACCAGTATGATGCCCCCTGCCCATAGGGGCTTGAAGAAATATATGGGCTGCATGATGCTTCCACGCAGAGCTGAATCCGGCCCGCACACTAGTACTGGTAAACAGCTTAGAGGATCTAAGCCTGTCCAGGAACCGCGGTGCGAGGCGGACCGTCCATGCTAATAAACCCTATTGGTTTCATTGGGCGACAGGGCTTGAGATGTCATTTCATCTCAATGTCGGGTAAAAGTCCCACAAACTTGGAAGCAACGTCTCCAAAATGACCTTTATAGTGTTGACGGGGACGTTAAACCTCAAATCAAACAAACAAAATACCAGTATGATAGTATATTCCTTTGTTATCCAGACCCCATTTAACCCCACTTTACAGTTTTACTGAATAAAATTGGAGTTCAAGGGGGTCAAAATTATATAGGCATGTTTTCGTGATGTTATGGTGTCTTACAATTTTTCAAATGCTATTTCAAAGACAACCAGATAATTTTAGCACAGTTATGGTATACATTTAAAATTGTATAGTAACATTGCAAACTTTACCTTTTTTGGTACTCTCTTTCCCATTTTTATTTTATAACCAGCCTCACATTTTTGTCAGTCTTGTGTTTGTTTGTTTTACATTAAAGTATTATTTTTATAACAATATTTAAGTGAATGTTTTTTAACAATATTTTGGTGAACTACATGTGTAGGATGTGAAGGAATTATATTGCTAAAATTATGGGTAAAATCACAAAAACACACCTATATAATTCTGACCCCCTTGAATCCCACTTTTATATAGTAAAACTGGGGTTTACAGGGGTAAACCTTAATTTTCGTATTTCTTCGAGCTAAAATAATTGTGGGGCCTCATAAGGCAGTTCTAAAGAGTACCTACAATCTATATTTTGAGCAGAAATTAGAAAAATATCACAATTTTTCATCTCAGTTTTTTTTTTTTTTTTCATTAAAATTTGCAATATAGTTGTAAAGGTGTGTTTTCTTATTGTGAATAGGCACTGACAATGTTATTAGGTAACAAACTGTTACAACTTTATCATTTGATTTACCAATATTCTTAATTTTTGGTGAATAAATGTGAAACTCTCCACTATGATAACATTTGTTCATATCTCCAAAATGACTACTCCATAAATTTTTACTTCTCTATACTGCAATCATAGGTTGTGAGTGCTCGTTAGAGGCGGTTCTAACGAGTACCCACAAACTATGTCTTGGAGCAGAAATGAGAAAATTAATGTCTACCCCTGTAAACTCCAGTTTTCTCTATATAAAGTGGGGTTTAGAGGGGTGTCCATTACACAGACTTGTTAACATGATTTTTTTTCAGCAAAAATACCGCTGTACTGTACACTGTACTTGCTTGCAAAGTTAACATTTGTTTGATTTGAGGTTTAATGTCCCCGTCAACACTGTAAAGGTCATTTTGGAGACGTTGCTTCCAATTTTGTGGGACTTTTACCCGACATTGAGATGAAATGACATCTCAAGCCCTGTCGCCCAATGAAACCAATAGGGTTTATTAGCATGTACAGGCTTAGATCCGCTAAGCGGTTTACCAGTACTAGTGTGCTGGCCGGATTCAGCTCTACGTGGAAGCATCATGCAGCCCATATATTTCTTCAAGCCCCTATGGGTGGGGGTGGTGCAAGTTAACATTTTGACCAGTAACGAGTGTAACATTACTCAGGCTTTTAACAACTTGACCATGATTTTTAAATATTTGTTATTGCAGTTTGTGCATGTTCCAGTGGGTAATATGTGTACATGGTAACATGGTATCTACGAAAATGTCAATATTCCGCCGTTAGTAAACGCGACGTCGTTAAGGACGTCATACATGTAACATTATGGGACGTATCTAGCTAATTTGCATATTTAATCCACTAGTGGATTATCGAAAATATTACATGGCGTTATTACACTCTCAGACGCCACGTCATATGATAAAATTTCATAGGCACTTAGAAAAAATTTTTCTTGTCTTCCAAAATTTTTACTATAAGTGGAATTTTCCAGCCATTTAGGGATCTTCTTTTAAAAGGAAAGAATTTGCTACAGAGAAGAAAATTCTTTCCTTTAAGGGTAGTCTTGTTTACTCATCAGGAAAGCAAACTGGAAGTACTCCTGAAAGTTACCTCTCTTGGAGAAAATTGTCAGATACAGGGCTGGGAAATTCCACTTGATGAAGTAAAAATTTTTGGTGGACAAGTAAAAATTTTCTTTCATCACTTTCATTTTCCTAACTTGATCCTTAGGTTTAGTGAATTTTTGAAGACATTACGAAAACACGCCTATACAAATACATTGTAAACTTTTCTGCCGGGGTCAAAATTATATAGGCATGTTTTCGTGATGATTTTCCTGTTCTTGGTACAGTCGAACTTCAATGGCTCGAACACCTTTGGGACCTCGAAAATCTGTTCGAGACAGGAGTAGTTCGAGCCACAGAGGTTACTGTCAGGAGGCATAAAGAGATACCTTTAAATATCTTTTCTATGTTCTATAATGAAACGTAAGTTGTGTGTACTCATTAGAATCGCCTCATCGAGGCGATTCTAATGAGTACACACAGCATACATTTGCAAGATAAAAGACTAAATTCTCCTTAATTATCCCCCACTATTTCTTATGTAGAGGATTTCGCTAGGGGCTCAAGAATGGGTTCGACTCATCCATGGTAAACGAGCCATCGGTGTTCGAGCCATCGAAGTTCTACTGTATTTCTTTTTTCCTAAGCCCTAGCTTATCTCGCTGAATAATTAATTTAGCCACACCCATTTCTAATTTTGAACCAGAATCAGTTTACTTGATGACATTTATTCCTACAAATTCACAAACAGAAATTCAATGTTGATTAAACTGTAGATTCTGATCAGATTGCTCCTTCAGAAGCCATCTGATCTGGATCTAAACTGTTTGCAATCTGATCAGGATCTTCACTGTTTGTCATGCAGTTTGTGAATTTTAATGAATATATTGTGTCAAGTAATTTGATTGGTTGATAATCAGCACTGTTGTTGGGGTCTAAAGCAGGAACTATGTTAGCTAAACAACCATGTTATATCCTAACTAAGATGTACAGATTTTACAGAAAAATTACCATTTTTGGTCATTTTTCATTCAGAATAATCTACAAATTTTTGTGATCCATCTTTTAACCCATAAAATGCCAATCACGACAGTTGCCGTCTGCTTTGTCTTCTGTCTTAAAGCTCATTTTTACAAACAGTGTGGACCCAGATCAGACTGCTCCTCTAGGAGCAGTCTGATCTGGGTTCAGACTGTTTGCCTGTATGCAAAAATATTTTAAAAAGTTTGCAAGAAGATTCAGCAGACGACATAAGCAGACGACATTTTCAGATGTAGATTTTCTTGGCGTTTTATGGGTTAACTGTGTTATATCCAAAACTGTTATAAAGAAAAGTGTTAGAAAGAGGTTAGGGTCTGTTGAAGGTTGCTTGTTTTTATTCATTTCTAGGTTGTTAGTGTCCAGGTGATTGATGATTCCACTGATTCCACAACATGGCTCCCAGTTCCCTCCCACCCCCTGTGACTTCTCACCCAGCTGTAGTTCCTAATGAAACAGTTGGTCTAAATGTAACAGGTAAAAATGCAATTAGTCTATACTAATATATTTCAGTTTGATTGTGATGAAAGCTTCAAGCTTATTTGAATCACTCTCGAACACTCATTATGGATGTTATCATGCACATGCGAGAGAGGCAGTGACTCTTACACCACTGCTACCTATTTACACCTGGGTGGAGTGGGGCAGTGGCATTACATGTCTTGCCCAAGGACACACCTCGCCTCAGGTGGCCGGATTCGGACCGACAACCTCTCGATCACAAGTCGAATGCGCTAGCTACTGAGCTGTGGAGGCCTCCATAAAAAAATGCAATTGATGCTGTATACAGTATTATGTCTGACGTCATATTAGTGAGTCTGTGTAATGACCACCTTTCTAAACCCCATTTTATATAGAGAAATCTGGGGTGTATGGGGGTAAACATTATTTATCTTAATACTGTTCCAAGACATAAGTTGTGGGTACTCGTTAGAACTGCCTCAATTGGGTTAAAAGTCGTCTGCTGGTTACATTAAAAATCATTTTTGCAAGCAGTGTGGACCCAGATCAAAGGATCAGTCTGATCAGGGAGCATTTGATCAGGGTCCACACTGTTTGCCGGTATGCAAAAACAGGTTTGAAAAAATTGCAAGAAGATGCAGCATAACATAAACAGATGACATTTTCAGATGCAGAAGGTTCTTTAAAAATAAATTGTTTATGATCCTTTTCAAGATCTATAGTTTGCCACCCTGTTAATGATTTAGACTAAAATACCTATCAACAAAAAATGGATTTGTCCAAATGCAAAGAGGTGAATGGATTGAATTTAACCCATAAGATGCTAGTCACAACAATTGTCATCTGCTTTGTTGACTGCTGGTTACTTTAAAAATCATTTCTGCAAACAGTGTGGACCCAGATCAGACTGCTTAGTCTGATTAGGGTTCACAGTGTTTGTCTGTATGCAAAAATATGTTCTTGCATAAATACCTATGTACATGGCTGTTTGAAGCCATTGTCAAATGGACAGAAAGCCTTGCTCAAACATCGAAAACCATGTTCAAGTCATGAAATTTGCGTGCTGTTTGAAGGTCTCCGGACGTTCATTAGCCCCCCAGGACTTTTTCCCCCCAATGACTTTATCTAAAAATGGACATTTGCCCACCCCCAGTTGAAAATGTGACCCAGACATTTGGCCCCCAGAGCTTATTTTTGGTATGGACATCTGCCCCCCAGTGCTTATTTTACAGGTGGACAATTGCCCCCCACTGCTTATTTCAGAAAGGGACATTTGCCCCACAACCTGGCTAGACAAGAATATTCATTACACAGACTTGTATATAGCTACATAATTTACATGATAATGTTTTGGTTAAAGTTTTACAGCCCATTCAAGATCATTTCAATTTCTTCAAGAATTAACCATCAGTGTATCCAGTGTAAAAACAACTTGAGTATAGGCGTCTGACACTGGACCCTCAGTGAGGCACAAACTCAATATATGGTTCTCTAGCTGACTTGCTTAACCCTTATCCTGCTGAATAAATTAAGCATCTCCAATTGTTGACTATTAACCATCACATCCTTGGTATATTTTTGTTAACTTAACAAATTGCATGATTAAGAGTATAGATCCCCATCATATATGGCATCTGATCTGGATCTATACTGCTTTCTAACATAGCGGTTGTCCATAACAGCAGGTTATTATGGGATTCATATTTATATAGATGGAGTAATTTATTGCTTAACATTTTGTATTTCTCATGATAATAAACCAATAAATACATTGTTTTCCTCCTTTGTGTTAGCCCTGGTCTATCTGGGGGGCAAATGTCCCTTTCTGAAATAAGCAGTGGGGGGAAATGTCCACCTCAAGCTCGGGGAGGGGAAATGTCCGGGTCGCATTTTCAACTGGGGGACAAATGTCCACATTTAGATTAATTCATTGGGGGGGAAAATGTCCTGGAATCTGTTTGAACATGGATTTTAACCCTTGTTCTGCTGAATTTACTATATAGTTCTAGTGCTCCTGGCTGAGTATTTTTTGGTAATCTTGTAAAATGTGGGTATTATGTTTCAGATAAGATTGTTGACAATATTTGATGTTTGGATGTTGACATGTTATATATCATTGTAAAGGTATTATATTGTACTTTGAGAATTTTTATATTTTTTCATTAATGTCCACTTACCTGTAAAATATTAATTAGTTAATTAAGGTAAAGGTAATAAAAAGTAATAAAATCAATAAAATGCTGTAAAACCTGTGTTATTTCTTTCAATACCATTCTGTTTTGTGATATTTTTGTGCCCCTTTGATTTTGTGGCCTGTAGAAAAAAATTCGGGTTCTCAGATGTGACAAGAAAGTCTAGCATCAAAGGTTAAAAGTACAGGTAAGTTAAGTTTTTTTTCCCCAAAATATAAGACATCTGCATATTGAAAAGAGCAATTTTATCCTGCAGTGAACCACTAATAAGGTAAAACCTCATGTACATTTGATGCAAAATTGTAAACAGTCCTATTTTGATATCAGCATGTATGCGGAGACCTTTTACCTGTAGAATTAATTAATTAAGGTAAAGGTATGATAAAATTTGAAAAAACAACAAAATACCTGCCAAAGTTAGTTTTTTTTTTTCCTTCAAAGGCCTGGTATCATTGTGAAAATATAAATACTGTCTTGTCTTAAAATTTTCACACTCATAAAGTTACTCAGGTATGAATGTTCGGTCAAACATCAAAGGAAATACACACAGGTGTGCTCATTGAATTTTTCAGAATGGTAGTTTTTCACTGTGCGAGCCAGCAGACCCATCCTTTGGATTCTTTTTAAAGAAGCCAACTTGTTTTTTCACATTTATGGACTTAGTCGGCAATACTGGGGTCATCTGGCAGCCCCGTAGCCTTGGAAATGCCATGCACACCTGTGAATGCAACCGTAATGGTTGGGCATCTCCTTCGGCCCATATGGACGGAGTCTTCATCCCCTGAATAACGGTCTTCTCTGTCACTATTTATTTTGGCCGATTAAAAGCCTTCATTTCCAACCCGCTGTCGGAATTCACATTTAAATCGGGGAAAAATGACACATTTGTGTCGAGTAGGTCGCCATCTTTAATTCAGGTACGCTTCCGAATTCTAATTGGACGTGACTTACCTGTAAAAACCAATAATATTGTCCGATATGCGGAAACGTTATTTCTGATGTTCATAGCAACCAACCGAAGCGTCAATAGTAGGCGGCGTTTCATTGGTTGAAGGATATATGCGGGTATAAGCCGGTACCGGTGAATCCGGATTATTCCGGGAGCTGCCATACGGCCTGGGCCTGTGAGACCGGATTATTCCGGGACCCGCAGAACAAGGGTTAAGCTTTTTGATATCACAAGACTGGCCTTGCTTTGTTTACGTTACGTTGAGCCACGTAACATTATCAACCTGAATGTAGCGTTTTAGGATTCTCTGATGACATCTGGTGGTTACTGCGTAACAACGTCATTGTAAACAACATTCTGAACTGGCCGCCATGTTGGTTCGCAGGTCGCATTTGAAGAGTTTTTATGGAGTTTATATGGAGCTTTTGCGTGTTTTTGTCAAAATTTGCTGTCGGAATCGTAAGCTATGCAAGAACAACGATCATCCATGGTTATTTCATTGCATAACATTTTCCGTGTCCCTCGGAAGATATTTGAACATTTGGCCTGGCGGCCTAATGTTCAAACAGCTTCCACGGGATCCGGCGAATGTTAATGCATGAAAAACCATGGTTGATCCCTGTATTTGAAAAGTTTGGAAGAAGATGCAGTAGACAACATAAACAGACAACATTTTTCAGGTGCGTTTTTTCATGGCATCTTCAGGGTTTAACCCTTGTCCTGCTGAGCCCGGATATGCCTTATCTTTGAAACAATGTAGATCCAGATCAGATGGCTTCTGAAGAAGCCATCTGATCAGGATCTTCATTGTTTGCCATCCAGTTTATTAATTTGTTGCAATAATTTGCATCAAGTAATCTGATTGGCTGACAATCAGTGGTGGCTGGGACATATTTAAATATTCATGGCATCTTCAGGGATAAAGACTCTAATGTTGACCTGAGCAAAGTTGTTTAAACCATTGCTTGCTTAAGAAATAGACATTACGAAAACACGCCTATACAAATACACTGTAAATTTTACCACGGAAAAAATGATAATTTTGAGATGAAAAAATGTATGGATGCGGTTCTTATGAGTACCCACAATCTATATATTAGACCAGAAATAAGAAAAATAATTATTACCCCTGTAAAGCCCAGTTCTACTGTATAAAAGTTGGGTTCAAGGGGGTCAGAATTATATAGGCATGTTTTCGTGATGCTATTCTGAATCATGCTGAAATGCCCCAGATAAAACACAGTTTAGTTTGGGCTGTACCTGTTCATGCTCAACTCACTTGAGTTCGAGATTTATCCTGCTCATAAATTTTAAAATGCCAACAAATGCCAACATCTTAAAATTTATGAGATTCTGCGCTGATCTGAGCAAGAATATTACCTGATTTGTTTGTTTGTTAACATTTAATGAGCATTTCAAATTTCATGCTTGGCTGAGTTGAGCATGAAAAATGTTTTATAACCTGGGGGGCTTTCTAGGCCAGACAGGGCTTGTTATATAATAATTTATGTTGTGAAGTATTCAGCACTTGTTTATATGGTGGAGATACATGAGCTTGATGATGATTATAATGATGATACTAACAAGGCAACCCTCTTTGTGGGTCATATGTATCCAATGGCTGAAGATGATCAGATGCACGAGCTTGCAAGACCTTTTTTGCCGTATGAACAACTGCTTAACCCATTTAGTACCAGAAACCCCAAAACAGGTATTTGGCAAGCAGTGCAGGCCCAGATCAGACTCCGCAGAACGCGGCGTCTGATCAGGGCCTACACTGTTTGCAAAAAGTTCATCCGTTTTCCTGCTAAATTTTGAAGAAAACACAACCTGACAGCCCTAAAATTTTGAAATGGACTCATGCTATATATAAGGAGGAAGATTCCATTTGGTACAAAAAGGGTTAATATTTCACAATATAAAGTCAATAACCTATAATTACTGTTCTCATTTACTCTCCAGATCCATTTGTTGTCACAGAATCAGAGAATGAATCAGAAATTTTTATGTGGGTGGTGATATGTGTGGTTTGTACAGTGCTTGGCCTTGGGCTGGCCACCTGTCAGTATCTTTGGTAAGTGAAAGCTTGTTGTTTTACTTGTGTTTATTTTGCATTTAACCCTTATCTTGCTGTTCACGACAACCCCTATCTTTGCAAACAGTGTAGATCCTGATCAGATGGCTTCTTCAGAAGCCATCTGATCAGGATCTACACTGTTTGGCATTCAGTTTATGAATTTGTAGGACTTAATTACATCAAGTAATTTGATTGGTTGATAGACAGAATTGGGAGTGGCTTAAATGAATATTCAGCAAGAGAAGGGTTAATATTCCAGTAAAGTATGGTCATGCAGTTACCTAACCAGCACTTTGCAGGGTCGTGTTTGATTTACCTGAATTTTTATTAGCTCACCTGAGCATGAAGTGCTCATGGTGAGGTATTGTGATCAGTGAATGTCCGTTGTGCGTCATGCCTCGTCAACAATTTGCTTTAAATGGGAACTCCTT
Organism: Lucinisca nassula; assembly: GCA_963580285.1. Classification (NCBI taxonomy): domain Eukaryota; kingdom Metazoa; phylum Mollusca; class Bivalvia; order Lucinida; family Lucinidae; genus Lucinisca; species Lucinisca nassula. The sequence continues at coordinate 173,360,373 of OY757014.1, read as the reverse complement.
GTAAACCCTCAGGCCAGGAATGTTGACTGGGTGGCTCCCTACCAAAATAGCTAAAACCGTTCCACTCCGATTAACAAGATGGCCACCAAAGCTAAAAATAGAAAAATCTTTTAACGCCAACTCCTACTGTACCCTTGGGCCAATTTTATTCAAACTTCACAGAAATGTTGCTCAGGTGATCCTTTACCAAAATAGCTAAAAAGGTTCCACTTAGGTGACCCTTTACCAAAATAGCTAAACCAGTTCCGCTTTAAAGAGCAAAATGGCTGCCAGATCTAAAAATAGCAAAACATTGTAAATTTGCTTCACATGCGAACTCTTCCTAAACCCTTTGGCTAATTTGATTCAAACTTCACAGGAATGTTGCCTAGGTGACTCCCTACCGAAATAGATAAAACCTGCCCTGATGAACAAGATGGCCGCCAGAGCAAAAAATAGAAAAAATCTTTAAACGAAAACTCCTGTACCCTTGGGCCAATTTCATTCAAACTTCATGGGAATGTGGCTTAGGTGAGCCTCTACCAAAATAGCTAAAATGGTTCTGCTCGGATGAACAAAATGGCCACCAGAGCTAAAAATTGAAAAACGTGGTAAACTGGCTTCAAATGCGAACCCCTCCTAAACCTTTGTGCCAATGTGAGAGCTAAAAGCGACTGAATGTTGCCTAGGTCACGCCCTACCAAAATGTAGCTAAAATTGTTCCGCTCTGATGGATAAGATGGCCACCAGAGCTAAAAATAGAAAAAAACTTGGAATGACAACTCCTGTACACATGTGCCAATTTCATTCAAACTTCATGGGAATGTTGCTTAGGTGACCTTCTACCAGAATAGCTTAAACGGTTCTGCTCTAATGAGCAAAATGGCCGCCATAGCTAGGATTGAAAAACATTGTAAATTTGCTTCAAACACGAACTCCTCCTAAACCCATGGGCCAATTTGATTCAAACTTCTCAGGAATGTTTCATAGATGACTTCATACCAAAGTAGCTAAAATCGTTCCTCTCTGACAAACAAGATGGCCGCCAGAGCTAAAAATAGAAAAAAAATCTTGAAACGACAACTCCTTCTGTACCCTTGGGCCAATTTCATTCAAACTTCGTATGAATATAGATGACCCTCTACCAAAATAGCTAAAATGATCCTGCTGCGGTGAACAAAATGACCACCAGAGCTAAAAATAGAAAAACATTGTAAATTTGCTTCAAATGCAAACTCCTCTTAAACCCTTGGGCCAATTTGATTCAAACTTGGCACGAATTTTGCCCAGGTGACTCCCTACCAAAATGGCTAAAATTGTTCCGCTCTGATGAACAAGAGCCACCAGAGCCAAAAGTAGAATGTACTAGAGACAGTGACACTCAGGTGAGCGACTCAAGGTCCTCTGGGCCCTCTTGTTTTTGGTGAAAAACAACAACAAAAAAGACAACATGAAACTGTAATAAGTGAAACATGGAATGATCATGTTTCTTAGCAAAACATAGACCTTGACACTACAATGGATTTTGGGATCACTTAGACATTGAGCCTTCACTACTTCAAACCTCTGCTAGACCCTTAGCTCAATAGGTCTAGTGCGCCTTTGAACCTTTAGACCAAACAGATCTAGAGATTTTATAGGCATTAACACTATATAGGTCAAGAGCTCTCATAGAAACTTTAAGGGGAATGGGAACACTTGGCAGATTGTTCTGCCATTTTTCAAAGGGAGACAACTTTCGGGACTTCCTGTTCACTTTTCTATAAGCACTTTCCCACTGAAAAAGGGGTCTACTCTTAAAGGAAAGAATTTGCTCCTCAGGAGCAAATTCTTTCCTTTAAACGTTGACCCCTAATGACATGGAAGACAAAAATACTTTTGCAGGAGTTGACTCCCCGTGAAGGTGTTCCCATTCCCAGTATGTCTTAGAGTTCTTATAGAAATTGAGACCTAATGGATCTAGAGCTTCCATTAGATTATGGTGTGGTAACAGTGTAGATCTTGATCAGATGGCTTCTTCAGACGGCAGTTAAACAAAAAGTGATTGTAGGAAATGAAGCTTGGTTTCTGATACTATATCCTAGAATAAGTGATGCCTTGAAATGAAAAAAAAAAAAAAAGTTTTTGCCATTATCAATGTCATAGGTAATTCTAACAATTTCTCAAGATATAGGTCGCCTCCCTATCCGGGCTTGGAGAAATTGATTGGGCTGCATGATGCTTCTGAGCAGAGCTAAAACCGACCAAACTTGAGTACTGGTAAACCACTTAGGTCTCAGCCTGCCCAGGAAAACTGGTGTGAGTTGGCCCCTCCATGCATATAAAGACTACTGGTTTCAGTTGGCGGCAGGGGTTGAGATGTCATTTCATCTTAGTGAAGGGTAAGAGTATCACAAAATTGGAAGCAACATTTCCAAAATGACCTTTACAGTGTTAACTGGGACGATAGTCCTCAAATACATGACGATAACACACCTATGTGACATAGTGCATTCTTTCATTTCTCCCAAATGGCTACTTTTCCAATGACAATTTGTGATATATTTCTTATTTTTACTCCTAACATAGGCTGTGGGTGCTTGTTAGAACCGCCTCATTGAGCCGAAATGTCTTGGAGCGGAAATAATCAAAATAATCTATACCCCTGTTAACCCCCGTTTTCTCTGGGGTTTAGAGGGGTGTCCATTTCACAGACTTGTCAACGTAATGTGGTATGAGTCGGCCCCTCCATGCATATAAACACTATTGGTTTCATTGGCCGCAGGGCTTGAGATGTCATTTCATCTCAGTGTCGTGTAAGAGTCGCACAAAATTGGAAGCAACGTCTCCAAAATGACCTATACAGTGTTGACTGGGATGATAATCCTCAAATTAAACAAACAAAATTTATGGAGAAAAAAAGAAAATTATCTTTTAAGTATCCTTGTGGCTCCCCTTTATCAGGAGCAATGGGCACAGAGGCCCCTCGTTATAACGACAGTATTTGTTTCCCAATATTGTGCCATTATAAAGAATTGGCCGTTACAAAGAATCCCAATTAGGAGTATGATAGGTAATAAAAGGCCTTTTCCCCATTTGTTAGAATCGCCTCGGTGAGGCGATTCTAACAAATATCTATAACATTTGTTTCTTGGAGTATTAGATTACAAGACCCTTTCATGACTATGGACTCGATTTGTGCATTTTCAGTCCAAGGGAAGCCCACGCAGCTCGGAACCGAGGTTAAGCCTTTAGCTAAGTAGTCATTCCATTCAAATTGCCGTTATAATGAGTTTTGCCGTTATAACAAAATTGCACATAATTGCCAGCAATGTCTCCAAAATGACCTATACAGTGTTGACAGGGAAGATAAACCTCAAGCCTGGAGATCTGGTGTAAGATCTGCCATGCATGCAGCAAGCCAGCTACCTGGAAGGGGCCCACTTATGTGGACGTTGCCCCTGTACCTTCCCATTAATCAAAAATCCACTGATGATGATGATGATGATGATGATGATGATGATGATGAACGAATGCCCGTATAAAGAGGGTAGACTGTATTTGTTTCAGGGATACCTGCCACTCCAGAGAAAATGTCAACAGGAGAAAAAATGATGATGCTGAAAAAATTAAAAGTAAGTCACTTTTTAAATAGAGTTTTGTTAAATCCTTAAAATGCCATGAAAAAAATGCATCTGAAAATGTTGTCTGTTTATGTCATCTGCTGCATCTTCTTCCAAACTTTTCAAACATATTTTTGCATGCAGGTAAACAGTGTGGACCCTGATTAGACTGCTCCTAGAGGAGCAGTCTTACTGATCTTTCAAATTAACCAGCAAATGACAAAGCTTGTGATTGGCATATTAAGGTTTAAGGTGATTGGATGCCATCCCAAGGGAAATAACTCTGACAAGGCAGCATTTGACATTTGTCTCTCTTACAATGATAACACACCCTTATGCTAAAGTGGCCTCACTCATATTATCTATGCAACTACCATTTTCAGATGATTTCTTATATATTTTGCTTATTTGTAGTCCCAAAATACATTGTGTGTGCTTGTTAGAACTGCCTCAATTTTGTTAGAACAGCCTCACTGAGGTGAGGCAGTTCTAACAAATGAGGCAGTTCTAAGAAATATCCACAATGTATGTTTTTGAGCAAAAAAGGGACAATGATATATTCCCTTGTAAACCCCAAACTCAGTTTACAGTAAACCCCAAAGTGGGTTTCAGTAAACCCCAAAATGGGGACGTGTTAACTTGATTGTAAGTCTCACTGGTAGTTACTCTTAACCCATTGTATACTAGTGGACTCTTCCATTGCTATATGTTGGACAAGTCCATTTGTCATATGAGGGATGGTAGCCCTATTGTTACAATTTTATTAGTTCGGCCGTTTTCTTAGAAAACGACAAGGTATTGTCATATCTCTGTTATTACTGAACATATTTACTTGAAACTCGGACTAGTTGTTCATTATGAAAAGGGGAATTCATACCAATAGGTGAGGTAACCCTCAAAATATTTTTGGCACAGTTATGCCCCTTTTTCGACTTAGAATTTTTGCAGCTGAGCATTGGCACCCGCATGCAGTGCTCTTTTTCCATTTTTGACTGAAAAATCCTGTTAGCAAACAGTGCAGACCCTGATCAGATGCCACATTCTGCGGCATCTGATCTGGGTCAGCACTGTTTGCCAGGCTTCCCTGTTATGGGTTAAGTTATGGGTTAAGCTTTGTAACATGGACATGGCAAAAAACTTTATCCACATTGCTTAGTACTGGTTCCTACCCAGGAAAAGAGGGCCACATGGAAGATTAGTACTAGTACTAAATGTGTTACTCTCTATAAATAAGGTTGAGTATTATCATTATTATTATTATTATTATTATTCAAATATTGAGAGGTTGTTGTAAGATTATTTTCCTTTGATCCACCTTGTTGGAGACACCAAGCATGTTTTGTGCTTTATATCTGAATGACAGACAGGTTTAGGGAGTTAAAATTTAATCATAATTATTCTCTAGGTATGAAAAAATTAAGCAGTTATTGTTCAACTTAATTCTCCAGAAGTCAAGGGGAATGGATCTACCTTCTGGGGAGGCAACTCCTGCAAAATATTGTTGTCTCCCATGTCAATGGGGGTGAACTCTTAAAGGAAAGAATTTGCTCCTGAGGAGCAAATTCTTTCCTTTAAGAGTAGACCCCTTTTTCAGGTTTTGTTTCACTGTGATATGGCACTTGCTTGATGTAATTGTAGTGGCGGGGCATCATGCAATGCTTGCAGTTTTATTTACAGTATGTCATACAGATGTGTTATCGCAATGTCTTCCATACACATATTTAAGAAAATTGCTCATCAAGACTTGAAATATATTGAAAGATCATCTTTTTTTCAGACATCATGGATTGTTGAGTAAGTTGTGGAGGACAAGATTAGGTACATATTTGAAGGTTACTTTCAGGGGAGACTTTCAGGTTAAGAACTCTAAGACAGATACATGGGCAAACAGTGCATTCCATGATCAGATGCAGTAGAATGTGGCACCCGAGCACGGCCTTCACTGTTTTCAAAAAGCTCCGCCATTTCTGAAACTAACTCAGGCTAAAGCACCCTTGCCCATCATGGCTTTGAGAATAGATTGGGCTGCATGATGTTTCCATGCAGAGCTGAAACCGACCAAACTTGAGTAACTGTTAAACTGCTTAGAAGGTCTAAGCCTGCTCAGGAAAAGTGGTGCGAGTCGGCCCATTCCTTAAACCTTAGGGGTTTCTTTGAGTGTTAGGGCTTGAGATTTCATTTCAGTCCAATGTTGGGTAAATGTCACACAAAATTGGAAACAATGTCTCCAAAATGACCTAAATAGTGTAGACAGGGACATAAAACCTCATCACAAACAAACTCAGGCTGACACCCCACAATTGCGAAATGGACTCCTGCAGTACATAGGGCAAGATTCCATTCAGTTGGAAATGGGCTAGTGCCAATAGGCCCCACTCTTAACCCTTGTCCTGCTGAGCCCGGATATGCCTTACTTCCCAAACAATGAAGATCCAGATCAGATGGCTTCTTCAGAAGCCATCTGATCAGGATCTTCATTGTTTGTCATTCAGTTTATGAATTTGTTGCAATGATTTGCATCAAGTAATCTGATTGGTTGATAAGCAGTGGTGGGTGTGGCATATATAAATATTCAGCAGGTCAAGGGTTAAATGAATTTTTTTTATGGCCAAAGTCTCCCAAAACTACCTTCAACTCTGTACCTTATCTGTTCTGCCAGCCTGTCAGATTGAATTGGTTTTATGTGCTTTGAATATAGGTGTACCACCCAATATGCATATTATGCATGCATATCATGCATGTGCATAGTATGAACTATTTGCAACAAATAGTAATTAAATAATGGCATTTTCCATTACATATTATTGGGGCTGCTCTTAAAGGAAAGAAATTGCACCCCATAGGAGCAAATTTTTAGCTTGACTGTTTACGAAGAAAACGACAAGGTATTGTCATAGCTCTGGCGTCTTCTGCGTCGTTGTCGTGCAAAAACTTGGACATTTTGTAATATCTCTGTCATTACTGAACATATTTACTTGAAACTCGGACTAGTTGTTCATTATGAAAAGGGGAACTCATACTAATAGGTGAGGTAACCCTCAAAATATTTTTGGCACAGTTATGCCCCTTTTTCGACTTATAATTTTTGTTTTCTAAAAGAAACTGCAGCCGAGCGTTGGCACCCACATGCGGTGCTCTTGTTTCCTTTAAAAGTAGCCCCAAAATCAGAGAAATAAAGATGCTTTTGCTAGAGTTTCCATGTGTGTAATAAGCTACGCCACCGTAGAAAATAAAACTTGCCACATCAAGCAAAAAGGTTTCTGGACATGTGTACCCGGGGAAGACTCATCAGTCTGTGGATCTGCAGTCTGATCAGTGTCTTCTTCATGCTTTCTTTGGATGTCTGTTGTCCTAGAGCTTCTCAGTGTGGACAGGAATGGCTGTAGTCAAACTGAGTATGTGCAGGCTGATTTTTTCTGAAGTTTGTCGAGTGCGTATGCTCCCTTTCACTGCATCACGATAACATGTCCGTGAAACGAAGACCCCCCTAAACCCCACTTTATATAGAGAAAAGTGGGGTTACGGGGATATACATTATCTGCCTTATTTTTGCTCAAAAACATAGATTGTGGGTACTCGTTAGAACCGCCTCATTGAGGCGGTTCTAACGAGCACCCACAATCTATGTTGAAAGCAGCAATAACAAAGTTATTATAATTTTTACCAAATATTTATCATTTTCTGACACCATGTTGGACGCCATTATTTCTTATGGACATGTTTTCCTAATGGGATGCAGCCCTTATTAGCCTTTGCCACACTCTAGGCTAATTCAGCAGACAACAAATTGTTGATATCTTCTTATTTCTCCTGACATCTCATGCAAATTGTCTCCATATCAGTTGCTGAAAAAAATACCCAGTTTGCAGAGCCTTAGCCTGTATGACACTGCATGGAGTTCTTAGGGAGAGTCTTGTAAATTTTTTCTTCATTTTCCTTAGTTTTTGACATGTAAAATATGATTGCATATACATGTACTTGTTAAACCTTTATCAAAGAGATGAAATAATTTATTGTTGAAAAAAATAAGGAACTGCTGAAATGGTGCATACAGGGTGAAAGTACCAAGGTAGGTAACTAGTTTATTCTTCAGTCTAGATATAGTGAAGAGTTTTGTAACTTTATCTGCTTTTTGCAGTGCAAATGTGAATCGGTACTTAACCCTTGTCCTGCTGAATATTTAAATATGTCACACCCACTACTGATTATCAGCCAATCAGATTACTTGATGCAAATTACTGCAACAAATTCATAAACTGGATGGCAAACAATGAAGATCCTGATCAGATGGCTTCTTCAGAAGCCATCTGATCTGGATCTACATTGTTTCAAAGATAAGGCATATCCGGGCTCAGCAGGACAAGGGTTAACAAATCTCGTATATGCATTAAGCACAGAATAAATTACCTTCAAATAACAGACAACTGTGAACGAAGGTAAAAAAATTAAAGTTTCAAAACTGACCTTTATAGACAGGTTGGACAGAATCACACTATGTCTGGAGAAAGCACTTTCTTATGATTTCCCAAATATATTTGCTGTTTTATAGTCTTCATTTAGGAGAAACAGTATTCAAAATTGTTATTTTGGGAGGTAAATGGGTGGTTTTACGGTCAGAAATTTGAGACTGTAAAACTGAGGATTTCCCTCCCAAAATTACAATTTTCAATATAGTTATCCCCTTTCTGATGCACTTCTTAAAAAATATTTACTCAAAACCACAAGCACTGTGAGCTGTGTCACATACCTGTGATAATTTTTATCCCCCCGACTGGGGGATATAGCGATCAGCCTAGCGTCCGTACTTCTGTCCGTGTGTCTGTCTGTCTGTCCATCCATCCGTCCGTAGACGCAACCTTGTGGTGGCCATAACTCCAATACCCTCTGAGATATATTGATGGTACTTGGCACAGTTGTTCACAAGGCTGAGACAGCGTGTCATGCACAAGAACCACAACTCTGGTTGCCATGGTTTTTGAGTTATCTCCCCTTCCAATAAAAAAGAGTGGCTACCTTGTGCTGGCCATAACTCCATACACCCTTTAAGATATATTAATGATACCTGGCACAGTTGTTCACAAGGCCGAGACCATGTGTCATGCACAAGAACCACAACTCTGGTTGCAATGGTTTTTGAGTTATCTCCCCTTCCAATAATATAGAACCACTACCTTGTGATGGCCATATCTCCAATACTCTGAGATATATTGATGGTACTTGGTACAGTTGTACATGAGGTTAAGCAGATGTGTCATGTGCAAGAACCACAACTCTGGGTGCCCTGGTTTTTAAATTATCTCCCCTGACAATATAACCTTGTGATGGCCATAACTCCAATACCCTTTGAGATATATTGATGGTACTTAGCATAATTGTATACAAGGTTGAGATGGCATTTCATGCCTAAGAACCACAACTCTGGGTGCTATGATATTTGAGTTATCTCCATTTCCAATAAAACGGTATGACCACCTTGTGATCTCCGTACCTCCAATACCCTTTGAGATATATTGGTTGCACTTGGTGCAGATGTACATGAGGTTAAGCAGGTGTGTCATGCTCAAGAATTACAACTCTGGGTGCTCTGGTTTTTGAGTAATCTCCCCTGACAATATAACCTTGTGAAGGCCATAAGTCCAACACCCTTTGAGATATATTGAAGGAACTTGGCACAATTGTATACAAGGTACAGAAGGGGTGTCATGTGCAAGAACCACAACTGTTGGTGCTGTGGTATTTGAGTTATCTACCCTCCCAATATAACAGTATGACCAGCTTGTGATCCCCATATCTCCAATACCCTTTGAGACATATTGATGGTACTTTGTACAGAAATACATGAGCTTAAGCAGGCATGTCATTTGCCAGAACCACAATTCTGAGTGCCCTGGTTGTTTAGTTATGTCCCCTGACAGTATAATTTTGTGATGGTCATAACTGCAATACTTTTGTAATATATTGCTGGTTTAATTGTGGTGTATGTTCTATTGGTGAACAATCTTCTGAAGGCCATATTGGCTTTTGGTTGGGGGATTTGCCATCTCTTCTGATGGCTATTTTTTAATTTATGAGGTAGATTTGCCATTGTGATGAGGGAGATGTAAAGAATATATAGGGAAAATTCTCAGTCCAAATGAGGGAGACTCCAAAATTTTACTAAAATTTCGCATAAATTGGGCAAAAATTAGCATCAAAATGAGGGAGTTTCCCTCCTGATAAGGAAGGTATTACAGGTATGGTGTAAAACCAAATGCTATCGAATGAAAAGCGACGTTACATTATGACTTTTGGTTTCCATCAGTGTATCCAGATTTTTGACATTATCAAATCAAGTGTTGTGTTACATACACAAGTGCATTAGAATTAGTGGTTTAATTTTTTGTTCATAGAGAAGCATGTAGCTCAGTGGACAACAAGTACCGTTTTTACCCTAAATATTTACCTAAACCTAAAATCATTACCGTGCTTGTTTGAACAAATAATGCCCTGAATAGCTGGGAGAGTGGCAAACATTGTAGACCCTGATGAGATGCCGCAGAATTGTAGACCCTGATGAGATGCCGCAGAATTGTAGACCCTGATAAGACACCTCATTCTGCAGTGTCTCATCTGGGTCTACACTGTTTGCTCCTGTGTTACTTACGAGTTCTACTTTCTTGAAGAGCCTTGATTTTTCTTCCTGAAGTTGTTCTGCTGGCCCTTGTTGTTGTTGTAGTTGTTGTTGTTGTGGAAGTTGTGTTTGTACCGTTTTTGTTGGTTCTTGTAGTTGTACCCCTGATTCTGTTTGTTGTATTTGTGGGACGACTGGTACCGGTCGCCCCCTTTCTTCCCTAAAAAATAATTGGCGCTCACCGTCAGATTGCCCTTTGTAGTTTCAAGCTTCTTAGCGGCTTCTTGGAAATTCTCTCCAAGGAGCTTGGCTGCTGATGGGCCTTCCGGGCACAGTGATCTATATTTTGGTTGAAGTTCCTTCCGTATTCGCTCAAGTCGTTTTAGATTGGTTTGTTTTATGTTCCACGAGAGCATCTTGAATGTGTCCTTGACTAATGTTGGTATGTTCACAGATTTGTCTTGCTTTTCAGTTGCATCCATGATCTTGATCAGGGGCACCATGGCTTGTCCATAAGCGGCCACTGCCTGTTGTTGAACGTAATCAACTTGTTTGACATCTCGCTTGAGTTGACGCCACAGGAGATCATCCACCTTGGGTACTTGAAGATTTTCTATGTTTTTGGGCCTAAGGTGTTTTTGCATTATTTTCTGAAATTTTTCTTCTTCCTGTTTTGTTTTTGTCCCCCTCAGGGCCCTGTTTGTGACGCCTGCTATGTGTTCTCCAGCTTCTTCTCCAGTGCCATCGTCAACTTGAAAAAATTCGTCCAGCTCTGCATATGGATTCTCCTCCTGTCTATTCTCTGCTTGCTTCAGAAATTGGTCCAATTCATCATCAGAATCTTCCGATTCCGAGTCATTTTCCCTCGACGTTCCTGGTTGGGGACTGTGACGATCTGTCTGTGGGCCTCCTCCACTTTTAGATCCGGAAGATGACGCTGACCCTCCTTGCTTTCCTGCCGACTTTTTTGCAGGAGGGGCCTCTTCATGATCGTCTTGTTTTCGTTTCAGAGACCTCATATCTTCTCTGAGATATTTCACCGCTTCTGCCAGTGTCTGGATATCTCTCGTTACTTGGGTTAGATTGTTAGTCTGACCCGGGCGTGTATGGGAAACTTTCCCATTATTTCCGTGATTTTCGCTCTCCCCATCGGCGCCTCCGGTACTGTCAGATTCTCGCGCTTGCGCAGACCCCTCCACGTGTTCGCCCTGGCTACTTGCCAAATCCATGGGTCTGCCTGAAACAAAGGAGTACGATGTTTAGCACTCGTATCCCGGAATGTTTTCTATGGAGAGCATCAACAGCAATTCAGCAAACAATAGTTTATATATTTAGAAAGTTTAAGTTTTAGCGTGTTGCTTTCGAGGCATTTACATGAATATTTTCTCGGGACTATTTTATTTTGATCGCCGACGCTACTCGCGTAGGAATACAAAGTTACAAGCTAAAATTATCAGTCCACAATTCGTGAAACCTTGAGCATTCCGCTTTTTAATTTTGTATCAATAGTTTCTAGTAAAGCTTAGTGCTTAGCAACACCCAATCGGTGTCGGTAAATGAATAATTCATGCGGTTAATTAATAACCGATCAGATTGTACTGTGACCGAAACGCGTTGTCGCGAATCTTCGGCCCCTCCGAAGTAAACAACAAACATGGCGGCCAGGAACAACACTCGTTATGCCAGCCAAGCTATATCGGTATTCCCTCAAAAAATCCCGTTGTCGGGAAGAAAAGTCTTGACGGAATGCGTCAAAACAAACGATCTTACGATCGAATCTCGAAGGGGAACCCGATTTCCAACTCGGTATGTAACGATAGATACATTACCGAGATAGACCATTTGTCAATGTTGACATGGAATGGTCACACATTGATAGAATTTAAACACCTGAAAATGGTAAGTAAAATAATAAGCCCAACGTTTTGTGTACTTACCGATCAAACTCCTGTATTAAACTAAATTTTTAGATGATAGTTAACTTTGAATACTTTGAAGAAGTGTATTATTTAATGAAAAAATCTTTATCTCTGAAAACACTTGATGAGCCTTTCCACTGTTCAGCCTCGCTCTGATGGGTTCCTGGAAGCTGAGCTGCTGCGCATCTCTCTGTGAGGCACCATAAGGAGCTATGTGAGAGACGAAATTCTGCTATTAAGAGAGCAGCTAGAAAGACTAATTCTGCTTATTAAAAGATTATTTAAAAGTTTCAGTTATTCTTGCTTTGAGTTTTTGCATCTAGTAAGTAGGAGACCACCCTTGTGACTGTTCAAAAGTGGTCTTAAAGACCACTTTTGATCAGTCCCAAAGATGGTCTTAATATTGAAATTTTATTGTACTTTGATTCTTGTCTTGTGTTCTGATTTGAGTTTTGTGCATGTTAGTTGGTTTGATTGAGGTTTAACATCCCCATCTGCACTATTTAGGTAATTCTGGAGACATTGCCACCAATTTTTGTGGGACTTTTACCTGGCATTGAGATGAAATAAAATTTCAAGCCCTGCTTCATAATTAAACCAATAGGGTTTATATGTTTGAATGGTCAGACACGCACCACTTTACCTTGGAAGGCTTAGACCTTCTAATATGTTATATATAAGGGTTATCCTTTGGAAGCAAGGAATACACCACAGAACTGAAAAATATGGAGTGTGCATGTTTTCTGGGCCAGACTAGCTTTTTTCGGCCAATTAGGCCTCATCAGTGACCCTCAGATATTTTCAAAATTCCACAATGGAATCAATGATCCCAAAGGACAAGAAAATATAATCTACACTATGATGTAGGGCAGGGAGCCTGTTTACCAGTACTCATGTGCGGTCAGTTTCAGTTCTGCATGGAAGCACCTTGCAGCCCAATCTATTTCTACAAGCCCTGATGGGCAGAAGCCATGTGTTGTGCATGTAAATGGGATATTAAGTTCATTTTCTGACCTCCACAGTGATTGGCTAGCTGCTATGTAGAAGGATACTAAAATCACAACAGCAACACTGTATCACTTACGAGAGTACTCATGCCTGCAGCTGATTAAAGACATTTTCACTTCTGTTGTAATATAGTCTTATTGCCAATCAGTGTTTTTTAAGGAAAACCAAAGCACCTGGAGAAAAAACCTGCATATTTATAGTCAGCTGGCAAATTGAGTCGTATATAGGAAAAAAAATCAAAGCACTGACAGCATGACAGCACTGGTTGGTGAATTGGCTCTGATTGTATCACCAAGAAAACATGCCTATATAATTTTGACCCCCTTGAACCCCACTTTTATAAAGTAAAACTGGGGTTTACAGGGGGTAAACCTTATTTTTCTTATTTTTGCTCTAAAATTTTGATTGTGGGTATTTGTTAGGAGGATACCCACACTGAGGCGGTTCTAATGAGTACCACAATCTGTATTCGAGCAGAAATAAGAAAAAATTATAATGTTCGTATTTGCGGCGATAAATATACAATCTATTTGTATAGGCGTGTTTTGGTAATGTCCTGGGAAATGATCCTATACAGGGACAAAGACTTTTATTTCATCCTTAAATTCCTGTACTTAAAGCAAACAGTGTAAGACTTGATCAGACACTGAGACATACACATGAAATGACATCACAAGCCCTACCGGACATAGAAACTGCTAGTGTTCAAGAAGTCCACGTAAAAATGCAATAAATATGCCAGGGGTATCTGAGACCAATCACAACAATTGTCATTTGCTTTGTTTTCTGCTGGCTGTACTTAAAAGTCATTGTGGCAAACAGTGCAGACTCAATTCAGACTGCTCCTGGTCCACACTGTTTGCCTGTAGGCAAAAATGTGTTCAGAAAGTTAGCAAGAAGTTGCAGCAGACGACATAAATAGATGACATTTTCAGATGCAGTTTTTCTTGGCGTCTTAATCTAGTTGCACTGTGCGGCATGCATCTTTGCTTGTTTTAGTTTCTGTTTTGGGGTTGTAATTTTCATATTGCATGTGATACAGGAATTTGGCACCTAGAATATAATGATACTTTCAGGATATTTTGTAGACTGTTATGTATGGAACAGTATTAAGGTAAAAACTCAATTATGCAATGTGCAATTACAATATGAATTGTTGAAACCGCACTTTGCATTATGAACCTTTCCATATCTTTCTACTTTATTCGAATATGCAACATGCACATTCTAATTTGAGACCTTTGTATTTAAATATGGCATTTGGACGTCCTATTTTGCATTATTCAGTTTCGATTCTGCTGTGGTTAGACGGGGTACCAGTCACTGAGGTGACGGTAACGTTCGGTAATGTCCGTGGATTTGCCGTATTTTTTCCGATGACAAGCGTCCGTTTGAGAAGATCGCATTCGCTTTTCCAGGGGCCAAATTCAAGCCAGCAGCGATAAATTTTATCCAGCTATTCAATAATTCGGATATTTACAATAATGTGTTCGTTTGCATCTTTAAAATAAATTTTACAGCGCGGTTCCTTATTTATGAGAAACAGGATTTTTATTTAAAAGTTAATACTTGTTTGACGAAGGGGAAAATACTCTATCGTTGAACATTTACTAAATTACCATGAGGGATTAGTCTGTGCCGAATCCGTGGATTTGAAATGAGCAATTATTGTTAAAATTGATTAATTCATACAATTTTCATAAATCTGATCCTTCTGAGGTGTTACTTATAAAGATATTATTTACTAATTGCAACCTCACTCAAAACTCAAATGTTTGGATATTATAGAAGTATGTATATGTCCGCACAGCGTATCGCCGAGCGGTGGGATAACCCCTATGTGCTTATGACGCCCGTTTACCTTCAAAACCAGTTTGTCTCTCTGTTCTCCGTCAACGGGGATTCGTTCCCTGGGACCTCACCAGCTGACCACACGGGGAATTTGGAAAACAACAACTAGTTCCCCAATTCCCATTGTAATTCTGATGTAAATACTTCATCCATTAACATGAACAGTACTTACTCATTCTCAGCCCCGACCCACAACCATAGAAACGCACCTGTGGTCACAATGACAGCTGTCCTATTCATATGTCCGTCTGTCTGTCTTCATAAGTTAGACTGGGGCAGGATAGCTTTCATCCAACAGAATCACAACGCGAAAATATTAGCTGGTCGTCTGTCAGTTCGTCCGTCCGTCTGTCTGTCTTCAGCCAGCAAAACCTTGCTGAGCTAGTGTCGCGACTGTCTTAACCAGCCTACTACATATTTCTTCAAGTTCTACATGTAACGATTTGGCAAATGGTGTGGCTGAATCCAAACCATTTTGTACTTACATGTATTTCCATGTATTAGGTCTACACCAAAGTTTTTTCTTCTTCTTGTTTTATTACAGTTAGACCGCGTACAGCGTACCCAGGTTTACCTGGCGGAACTTAACGACATTATCTATTTATTTATTTACTTATTATTAAAGTTTACAGAATCCAGAAAAAAAAAATGTTTTTGATGCATTAGATTTGTACATTATACCGCCGAAAAATACAACAACAAAAATTGAAAGATGAAAAGTCGTGATGATATTTTTCTGACTGTTGCTTAAAATATACATGTTGGGTACACGTTAGAAGCGCCTCTTCGATCCCATTTTAACGAGTACCCACAATCTATATTTTGGAGTAGAAATGAGAAAAATAATGTTTACTCCTGTCAATCCCAGTTTTACCCTATAAAAGTGGGGATCAAGTGTGTGTGGGGGGGGGGGGGGGGGGGGGGGGGGTAAGAATTATAAAGATGTTATTTTATGGTGGGATGCGCTTGGTATGTGAGTGTGTTTTTAGTTTTACGTCTCGACAACAGCTAAGGTCATACGGAGATGGGACCTGGGTTTAAAGACTCATCCGAAATTCTGGAGAAGCCGGGGTCGATCCTGCGATCCCTGGTAAATGAGGCGAGTAGCATAACCAGTACACCACAGAGGCTTCCAGCGCTTGATATGTTACATTGTAGCAGGTGCGGGTTTTCCACCTGCACTCCGGTATGAAAGAATTTGCTGCACGTTGTGTTTTTCTCAAACAAGAGGGCCATGATGGCCCTGGATCGCTCACCTGACCCATATGATAGAGCTACAAGTGGGCCTCTGGGAGGGCCATTATTGACCCCAGGGCTACAATGTGCATAATGTTGAGGGAGGTCTAAAAAGGTGAAGCTTCATACCAAATATCAACAAAGCCTATAATTTGAACAATCTTGGCAAAGGTCCACTAGATGAAGCTACACACCAAATATCAAAGACCTGGGCCTTGGGGTTTCAGAGACCATTTTTTAAAGATATTCCCTACATAGCCTATGTAAAACCAAATGGCCCCGGGGCGGGGACATTTTTGGCCTCAGAGCTATAATTTAAACAATCTTGATAGCGGTCCACTAGATGAAGCTTCACACCAAATATCAAAGACCTACGTCTTGCTGTTTCAGAGAAGATTTCCAAAGATTATCTCTATATATAAGTCTATGTAAAACCAAAGGGCCCCAGGGCAGGGGCTATAATTTGAACAATCTTGGTAGAGGTCCACTAGATGAAGCTCCATACCAAATATCAAAGACATGGGCCTTGTGGTTTCAGAGAAGAAGATTTTTAAAGATTTTCCCTATATAAGTCTATGCAAAACCAAAGGGTCTCGGGGCGGGGGCATTTTTGGCCCCAGGACTATAAATTGAATAATCTGTATAGAGGTCCACTAGATGAAATTTCACACCAAATATCAAAGACCTAGGCCTTGTGGTTTCACAGAAGAAGATTTTTAAAGATTTTCCCTATATAAGTCTATGTAAAACCAAAGGGCCCCCGAGACAGGGGCGTTTTTGGTCTCAGGGCTATAATTTGAACAATCTTGGTAGGGGTCCACTAGATGAAGCTTCATACCAAATATCAAAAACATGGCCCTTACGGTTTCAGAGAAGAAAATTTTTAAAGATTTTCCCTATATAAGCCTATGAAAAATCAAAGGGTCCCGGGGCGGGGGCATTTTTGGCCCCAGCACTATAATTTGAACAATCTTCGTAGGGGTCCACAAGATGAAGCCTCATACCAAATATCAAAGACCTGGGCCTTGTGGTTTCAGAGAAGAAGATTTTTCAAGATTTTCCATATATAAGCCCATGTAAAACCAAAGGGCCCCCGAGCAGGGGCATTTTTGGCCCCAGGGCTATAATATGAACAATCTTGGTAGGGGTCCACTAGGTGAAGCTTCATACCAAATATCAAAGACCTAGGCCTTGCGGTTTCAGAGAAGAAGATTTTTAAAGATTTTTACTATTTAAGCCCATGTAAAACCAAAGGGCCCCGGGGCGGGGGCATTTTTGGCCCCAGCACTATAATTTGAACAATCTTGGTAAGGGTCCCCTAGATGAAGCTTCATACCAAATATCAAAGAACTGGGCTTTGCGGTTTCAGAGAAGAAGATTTTTACAGATTTTCCCTATATAAGCCCATGTAAAACCAAAGGGCCCCAGAGCGGGGGCATTTTTGGCCCCAGCACTATAATTTGGACAATCTTGGTAGGGGTCCACTAGATGAAGCTTCATACCAAATATCAAAGACCTGGGCCTTACGGTTTCAGAGAAGAAGATTTTTAAAGATTTTCCCTATATAAGCCCATGTAAAACCAAAGGGCCCCGGAGCGTGGGCATTTTTGGTCCCAGCACTATAATTTGAACAATCTTGGTAGGGGTCCACTAGATGAAGCTTCATACCAAATATCAAAGACCTGGGCCTTGTGGTTTCAGAGAAGAAGATTTTTTAAGTTTTTGGTGAAAAAAAAATCTATTTTTGGCTCCTATGACCTAGATGTGCAACGGACCGGAACCATTTGAACAACTTTGAAAGGGGACCACCATTCCTGTGAAGTTTGGTCAAAATCCGATCAGTGGTTTAGGAGGAGCTGTCGTTTGAAGAAATTGTTTACGGACGCACGGACGCACGCACGGACTGACGACGGACGACGGACGAAAAGTGATCCCAAAAGCTCACCTCGTCACTACGTGACGGTGAGCTAAAAAGTGGAAACCTTTGCGTTTTGTCACTTGAAGCCAAAAATCTAGTATAAAAAGTCAGATAGTTTTCTATTTTCTTATAAATTAATGAATGCATTTAACACAAACAGTTACGAACATCTATATAAACATGTGACAAAACAAACTGGGAATCAGACCCCCGGCCATCGGGGCTTGAAGAAATAGATGGGCTGCATGAACTGAAACCGACCCGCACACCAGTACTGGTAAACCGCTTAGAGGATCTAAGTCTACCGAGCCAAAGCGGTGCTTACAAACCCTATTGGTTTCATTGGGCGACAGGGCTTGGAGATGTCATTTCATCTCAGTGTCGGGTAAAAGTCCCACAAAAGTGGAAGCAACGTCTCCAAAATGATCTATACTGTGTTGAAGGTGACGTTAAACATCAAATCAAACAACAGAACCAAAATGCCTAGTTTTAGAATTCCGTTGGATATGCCCTAAATCAGAAATAAATGTTAGAGGGAACGTAAGTCGTTTCTCATCTGAAAGCATTTTCACAAAAGAGAGTTGTAACTATGTTTGCTTCAGGTGATCATAAAGGAGCAGTCTCACCAAGGTCTACACGACATTGGACAGGAGCCTTTCTGTGCCATACAAAATTATTATAAGTATTTACAACAAATTTATATTTTAGAGGTGCAATGGCCTGAACACATTTGCGATATATTTAGATAAAACTTGGACACAAAACAAACACAGCAAAGCTTATTCCTGGTCTGACATATAAAATAAAAATTATGTGTAAATGATTTTATCGGCAAGGGTGTAATGTCCCCAAATCGTCCGTTTTATGCCAAAAATATAGTTCTCTCGTTTCTTTCACTCCTCTGTGTCACCAATACGCTTGCAGATTCTTTTTGGTACCTTCCGAATACAGGCGGACGTTTACGATAAAACGATCACAGCGCCACTTAACGAGAATAATGAGAACTAGAAGAAGCAGAAGCGGAATATTTTGCACAATTGTAACTGAATATAGCATAACAGAATATCAAAATTGCATATTGCAATCTCAATGTTGCATAATTGAGTTTTTACCTAAATCCTGTTCCATAAATATAGCATAACAGAATATCAAAATTGCATATTGCAATCTCAATGTTGCATGATTGAGTTTTTACCTAAATACTGTTCCATAGTTATGAATGAACAATGCCTCTAGAAAATCAAAAATATGTACAGCTGAATGCAACACATTAACCCATTGCATGAGGGAAACACCTTAAGGGGTTCCTTTGCAAACAGTGTGGGCCCAGATCAGACGCCGCAGCATGGGGCGTCTGATCAGGGCCTGCACTATTTGCTAAAAGGATTTTCTGTCAAAAATAGAATAAAAATGAAAAAATAGGCCTGCTACTCCTTATATGACAAATGGACTTGTCCAACACAATGAACACCTCTATAAACAGCATTTTATTTAGAGAAAACAGGTTAACAGGGGTATACATTATTTTCCTCATTTTTGCTGTAAGACATATAGGTTGTGGGTACTCATCAGAACCGTCTCCATTAAGTGGTTCTAATGAGCATCCAGAATATTTGGAGTATAAATGAGAAAAATATCCCTATTTTACATCAGAAAAATAACCGTTTTGAAGTTATAAAAGAATGGATAATAACACACAGATATACATTCAAGGCAGCCCTTTTGAGTTGGGGTCAACTCTTGAAAAAAAAGAAGTTGCTCCTTGGGAGCAAAATCTTTCCTTTAACCCATAAAATGCAAATCACTACAATTGTCGTCTGCTTTGACATCTGCTGCTTACTTCAACTTTAAAAGTCATTTTTGCAAACAGTTTGGACCCAAATCAGACTGCTCCGAGAGGAGCAGTCTGATTTGGGTCCACACTGTTTGCCTGTTCGCAAAAATATTTCTAAAAAGGTTGAAATTTCAGATGTATTTTTTCTCGGTGTCCTAAGGGTTAAGAGTAGGCCCAATTTCCAGATGGGTTCAGTTGACAGGGCGGAGTACAGGATCTCCCTTGCTCAGGACCCACAAATAAAATGGCGGGAAATTATTGTCAGGTGTGTCCAGTCTCTCTAACTCGCAACAATTGACGTCTGCTTTGTTGTCTGCTGGTTACTTTAACCCTTGTCCTGCTGAATATTTAATTATGCCACACCCACTACTGATTATCAACCAATCAGATTACTTGATGCAAATTATTGCAACAAATTCACAATCTGAATGGCAACTAATGTAGATCTTGATCAGATGGCTTCATCAGAAGCCATCTGATCTGGATCTTCATCGTTTGGAAAATAAGGCACATCTGGGCTCAGCAGGACAAGGGTTAAAAGTCATTGTTTTGCTGCAATGTGGACCCAGATCAGACTGCTACCCTGGGAGGAGAGAACATGGTTTAAATATGGATCCACAAATATACAAAGATTACAGGTAAATGAGCATAAATGGCGTCTCACCAGGGTAAACACTGTTTTACCACAGATCCATCTATCAGGCAGTAAATTGTACATATTTCAGAACAATTATGGTAAGCAGTTAAGATGTCCAAATATTTAGGGTACAGTATTGAGACAGACAGACCTAAGCAAACAGTGCAGACCCAGATCAGACTGCTCCTGAAGGAGCAGTCTGAAGGAGCAGTCTGATCAGGGTCTAGGCTGTTTACCATTGCATTGCATATGCACATTTGGACTCCCAGCTGGATCGAGAAACTTTGTAAAATGTACAAGTTCTCAAGATGAAGGAATAAAGACTGAATTAACAGTCAACAACAGGCTTTTTTAACTTTTTAACAGGTTGGTTTTATTGTCGACTTCTCAAGTTGTACAGATTTTTAGGATATTTTCGGTAAATGGGGTATATATCATATGGCATCAATATGATATTCATGGCTCAGCTGAGAGAACAAGTAGGTGTTATTGTGACAGGAAAGACCTTTCTCTTATATAAATATTTGATAGCTTTGCAAAGTCTATAGTATGACTAGCTCAGTTTCTCATAGGAATATATTGACATCTGAGTAAGACATGGTTCATTCATTGACTGGCATCTAAGGTAATTAACTGGGCGCTATAAGCACATAAGGGCTACCCCTTAGAACATGCCCAAGATAAGTTTTCCCACTTTCACATGGAGTGATACATAGGGGCCGATGCATCACTCTTGCCTCAGGCACGGAGCAAAAAAAACGAAAGTGGTCTGTTAAGTTACAGAAATTTGGATATGCAGTCTGAAAAATAGTAGGCTGCAAATCACAGCTGTGCCGCTGCATCACGGAAACACACCTATATAATTTTGACCCCCTCAAACCTCACTTTTATATAGAAAAACTGGGGTTCACAGGGGTAAACATTATTTTTCTTATTTCTGCTCTAAAATATAGATCGAGGCGGTTCTAACGAGTACCCACAATCTATATTTTAGAGCAGAAATAAGAAAAATATCACAATTTTTCATCTAAAAATTTAGTTTTTTTGGCAGAAAATTTTCAGTATATTTGTATAGGCGTGTTTTCATAATGGAGTGTGGTCAATTGCGAACCATAGCCAGTGCCAGTCAGAATATCTGACTGAGGTGGCCTTTAAAAAAGCTAGAGTTCTGGCAAAAGGCAGGCTTAGTCTAAACCTTGGTATCTATCCACCTTGGCTCATCTGACTGTTGCTGGTGTTACTGGTAGGCAGTACCGCTGATCAAATGATCCTTTTTATGGCCACATGTCCATGCTTCCTGGCCTGCACAATGCAGTGGAGCCCTGGCACCAACGGACAAGGTGACCTTGGTCCGATTTCTACACGGAAGACAGAGTTGAAAAGACCATACAATATATGCCTTTTGAAGTTTGAATATATACATGGGCCTAAAATGGTAATTACAACTGAAAAATTTGTGACATTTTTGTTAGCGTTCTAACCCGTTGTATGCGGGAAACCCCTAAAGGAGTACCTTGGCAAACAGTGCAGACCTAGATCAGATGCCGCAGATGTGGGCCTGCACTATTTGCTAACAGACATTTCCTTCAAAATTTAAATAAAAAAAGAAAAATGGCCCCCGCCCATTGGGGCTTGAAGAAATAAATGGGCTGCATGATGCTTCCACGCAGAGCTGAAGCCGACCCCACAGGAGTACTGGTAAACCGCTCAGAGGTTCTAGGCCTGCGAAGGTAAACCGGTGTGAGTTGGACCGTCCATGCGTATAAACCCTTTTGGTTTCATTGGGTGGCAGGGCTTGAGATGTCATTTCATCTCAATGTCGGGTAAAAGTCCCACATAATTGGAAGCAACGTCTCCAAAATGACCTATACAGTGCTGACGGGGATGTTAAACCTCAAAACAAACAAACAAACAAATAAAGAAAAAATGGGCCTACCATCCCTTATATGACAAATGGACTTGTCCAACATATAGCAATAGAAGAGTCCACTTGTATACAATGGGTTAAATAAGCCACATGATGAGAAAATGATATTTTTGTGTGGTTTGTCACCATAAGGTGCAAGATCACTGTGCATCTGCACAGTCTTATCAGCCATTTAGAAAACTTGAAGTGTGTTTTTTGCCGCGCATGGCATGATATGGGAGTCCAGTTTTCTTTCCGTTCCTCAAGTCGACAACATTTGTGACCACCCTAACTTCCACCCTAATGTAAGTGTCCATTTCTCAAGGTGCGACATAGCCTTTGGCGGAATTCTTGTTCTTGTTTTAGTCTCAAACCTTTTGGGCTTGGTTTTCTCACAAACTACCCAGCAATCTCATAACACTGTTCCTTATAACACGGTTCAGATATAACATGGTTTCAAGATGGATTCCAAAAATGTATGGATCATATAGAAAAATGACCATAAATGGTCATTTTTCTATATAATCTATACATTTTTGTTTGGATATAACACGGTTGTTAAACTACCATGGTTTTTGCTTTGGACCAAAATAGTGTTATAAAGAGGTTGTGGTGTATTAACTCTTATCTTGCTGTTCACGACAACCCCTATCTTTGCAAACAGTGTAGATCCAGATCAGATGGCTTCTTCAGAAGCCATCTGATCAGGATCTACACTGTTTGGCATTCAGTTTATGAATTTGTAGCAGTAAATTACATCTAGTAATTTGATTGGTTGATAGCTAGAAATGGGTGTGGCTTAAATGAATATTCAGCAAGATAAGGGTTAATGGTTCAATTTTCACTCCACAGACAGACTTTTATCTACTTCATTGGCACAACTGAAAATGGAAATTAACATGGCATTTGGTAACTATGTTATATTAACCCATTTTGTACAGGAAACCCCAAAACTGGTACCCGGGCAAACAGTGCAGGCCCAGATCAGATGCCGCAGAACGCGGCATCTGATCAGGGCCTACACTGTTTGCAAAAAGTTCAGCTTTTTTCCAAACGAGCTTTGAAGAAAAAACACAACCTGACATCCCTAAATTTCGAAATGTACTCCTGTTATATGTAAGGAGGAAGATGCCATTTGGTACAAAAAAGGGTTAAAATGTCATAAAAGGATAACAATTTTGTGTTATTTAGGCATATTTAATTTTTTTTTTAAAGCATGCATGTGCCATAATGTTTTGCTAATTGCTACAGAAAATTCCCAGCTCTGAACTACCCATTTACAGAGTGGGAAAAAAAAATGGCTTCAAACTTTTTTGTAACATCACGTCTTGCCAGTAGCCATATTGATTCCCAAGATTTACATACTATACTGGACAAAATATTAGTTTTGTGAGTTTTGAATTTGTGAGTCTGGAATTGCTGTGAATGAAAGCTCTTGAGGGAATACTGTAATGATCCTAAGTATTGGGACAGATAGGCCTACATTACGCAAACACGCCTATACAAATACATTGTCACCTTTATCGCCGAAAAAAATGAAATTTTAAGATGAAAAACTGTGATATTTTTTAGCTCACCTGAGCCTAAGGCTCATGTGAGGTATTAGTATACCACGAGCCGGCGTCCGTCGTCGTCTGTCGTCCACACTTTCAAAGAAGTATATCTCCGGAACCAGTGGGTCAATCTTGATCAAATTTCATGTGAAGCATTATCAGGTAGGGGGAAAGGCTGCATACTGTTTTCGGGCAGATCGGATTGGAACTCTGGTTGCCATGGCAACAAATAGCTCCCATAGACTTAACATAGGAAAAAGTTTGTCATCACTCTAGCTCCGTCAATTTTTTTCTGATTGTCTTCATTCTTGCAGATAACGAGGACAGGCATGAAATCTCGATCAAGTTCGATTTTGGGCTGAATCGGATTATTCACTCAGGAGTTACGTGCCCTTGAGCGTTAGGAAAAAGCTTGTCATCACTCTAGCTCCGTCAATTTTTTTCTGATCGACTTCATTCTTGCAGATAACGAGGACAGGCATGAAATCTCGATCAAGTTCGATTTTGGGCTGAATCGGATTATTCACTCAGGAGTTACGTGCCCTTGAGCGTTGAAAAAATTGCCTATTGACTTAACATGGGGAGAATGTTGTCATCACCGTAGCTGCTTCAATTATTTTCAGATTGGCTTTATTCTTGCAGATAACCAGCACAGCCATGAAATCTCGGTCAAGTTCGATAACTGGCAGAATCGGATCATTCACTTAGGAGTTACCTGCCCATGTGTGTTTTTGCATTAGGGTTAATGGGAATTTCAAAAATGCATATCTTAACCTTTAGCATGCTGAATTAATTTTTTTATCGATACTCCGTCCCACTGAATTGTTTTTATCAAATACTACCATTTTCAGCAACTTTTAACAAGCAAAAACCCATATTTTTCTTGATTTCTCCACCATTCAAAGCATATGGAAAACGAAAGTAGCCTACTGTCACTCAGCTGACTGAGTCGAAAAATCGTTTAAAACACCCTTTCAGAGCGTATTTTGGGCTCGATTCGATCAAGTTCGTCAAAAAGTAGCGATTTCCTCAAAAAAATTGCATCCTTACCCAGAAAATCCGAAGAAAATCCATCCTAAAACATCGAAACGGCAAGTTTTTTTTTTTCATCGATGCCTGGATGTTATTTGATACCGAAATGCCAAACCGCACCGAAAAACGAGAGTTCCTCCTTTAACTATGAGTCGCACCATGCACAACAGTCAATTTCGGCGCACGATTGCGCCTACAGCGTGGCGCCGTTACATTTTCACGGGCGCACGAATGCGCCTACAGCATGCTAAAGGTTAAAGACTACTTGGCCAACTTTGATCAAATTTCATGTGTCGCATTATTGGGCAAGTGGAAAGGCTTCATTAGGTTTTCAGGCAGATCTGAGTGGAACTCTGGTTGCCATGGCAACATCTAGCTCCCATAGACTTCACATAGGAAAAAGCTTGTCATCACTCTAGCTCCGTCAAATTTTTTCTGATCGAATTCATTCTTGCAGATAACCAGTACAGGCATACAATCTCGGTCAAGTTCGATTTTGGGCCGAATCAGGTAATTCACTCAAGAGTTACGTCCCCTTGAGCGCCCGAAAAATTGCCTATCGACTTAACATGGGGAAAATGTTGTCATCACTGTAGCTAGTAACGAGGACAGGCATAAAATCTCGGTTAAGTTCGATTTTGGGCAGAATCGGAATATTGACCTCGGAGTTACGTGACCTTGAGCGACAAAAAAGTTGCCCATAGACTTAACATAGGGAAAATGTTGTGACTACGATAGCGACTTGAATTTTTAGCTCACCTGAGCCGAAGGCTCATGTGAGGTATTAGTATACCACGAGCCGGCGTCCGTCGTCGTCGTCGTCGTCCACACTTTCAAAGAAGTATATCTCCGGAACCAGTGGGCCAATCTTTATCAAATTTCATGTGAAGCATTATCAGGTAGGGGGAAAGGCTGCATACTGTTTTCGGGCAGATCGGATTGGAACTCTGGTTGCCATGGTAACAAATAGCTCCCATAGACTTAACATAGGAAAAAGTTTGTCATCACTCTAGCTCCGTCAATTTTTAGCTCACCTGGGCCGAAGGCTCCAGGGGAGCTTATAGTATAGTGGGTCGTCCGTCGTCCGTCCGTCATCCGTCCGTCGTCCGTCGTCCGTCAACACTTTTGAGCAGCTATATCTCTGTATCCTGCAGGCTGATCTCAATCTTTTCTCATCTGTAGCATGCCTCTGGTGGGGCATTGATGACATAAACTTTTTTTCGAAATCGCTCTTAAACTTTGGTTCCTATGGTAACCACAAGGTCCCATAGACTTACTATGGGAAAATGCTTGTCATCACCGTAGCGCCTTCAGTTTTGATCGGATCTTTCTGAAACTTATATGTAAGGTGACTGGGGATAAAAACTCGGATGAGTTTGAAAACCGGCCAAGTCAGCCCAATTATCATAGAGTTACGTCCCTTTGATTGCTGAAAATACCAATTTTCGACTTTGTCATCACCGTAGCCCCTTCAGTTTTGATCAGATCTTTTTGAAACTTATATGTAATGTGGCTGGGGATAAAACCTCGGATGAGTTCGAAAACCGGCCAAGTCCGCCAATTAATCATAGAGTTACGTCCCTTTGATTGCTGAAATTGCCGATTTTCGACCTTGTCATCACCGTAGCCCTTTCAATTTTGATCGGATCTTTCTGAAACTTATATGTAAGGTGGCTGGGGATAAAATCTCGGATGAGTTCGAAAACTGAACAAGTCGGCCCATTTATCGTAGAGTAACGTCCCTTTGATTGCTGAAAATGCTGATTTTTGACCTTGTCATCACTGTAGCCCTTTCAATTTTGATCGAATCTTTCTGAAACTTATATGTAAAGTGGCTGAGGATAAAATCTCGGATGAGTTCGAAAACCAGCAAAGTTGGTCTACTTATCACAGAGTAACGTCCCTTTGATTGCTGAAAATGCCGATTTTTGACCTTGTCATCACCGTAGCCCTTTCAGTTTTGATTGGATCTTTCTGAAACTTATATGTAAGGTGACTGGGGATAAAAACTCGGATGAGTTCGAAAACCGGCCAAGTCGGGTCAATTATCATAGAGTTACGTCCCTTTGATTGCTGTAAATACCAATTTTCGACCTTGTCATCACCGTAGCCCCTTCAGTTTTGATCGGATCGTTTTGAAACTTATATGTAATGTGGCTGGGGATAAAACCTCGGATGAGTTCGAAAACCAGCCAAGTCCGCTAATTAATCATAGAGTTACGTCCCTTTGATTGCTGAAATTGCCGATTTTCGACCTTGTCATCACCGTAGCCCCTTCAGTTTTGATCGGATCTTTCTGAAACTTATATGTAAGGTGGCTGGGGATAAGATCTCGGATGAGTTCGAAAACTGAACAAGTCGGCCCATTTATCGTAGAGTAACGTCCCTTTGATTGCTGAAAATGCTGATTTTTGACCTTGTCATCACTGTAGCCCTTTCAATTTTGATCGAATCTTTCTGAAACTTATATGTAAAGTGGCTGAGGATAAAATCTCGGATGAGTTCGAAAACCAGCAAAGTTGGTCCACTAATCACAGAGTAACGTCCCTTTGATTGCTGAAAATGCCGATTGTTGACCTTGTCATCACCGTAGCACTTTCAGTTTTGATCGGATCTTTCTGAAACTTATATGCAAGGTGGCTGGGGATAAAACCTCGGATGAGTTCGCATACCAGCAAAGGTGGCCTATTTATCATAGAGTAAGGTCCCTTTGATTGCTGAAAATATTGATTTTTGACCTTGTCATCACTGTAGCCCCTTCAGTTTTGATCGGATCTTTCTGAAACTTATATGTAAGGTGGCTGGGGATAAAACCTCGGATGAGTTCGAAAACCGACCAAGTTGCCCCATTTACTATATAGTTATGTCCCTTTGATGGCTGAAAATGTCAATTTTTTACCTTGTCATCACCGTAGCCCCTGCAGTTTTGATCTAATCTTTCTGAAACCTATATGTAAGGTGAATGGAGATAAAACCTAGGATGAGTTGGAATACCGGCCAAGTTGGCTCATTTATCATAGAGTTACGTCCCTTTGATTGCTGAAAATGCCGATTTTTGATCTTGTCATCACGGTAGCCCCTTCAGTTTTGATCGGATCTTTCTGAAACTTATATGTAAGGTGGCTGGTGATAAAATCTTGGATGAGTTCGAAAACAGGCCAAGTCAGCCCATTTATCGTAGAGTTATGTCCCTTTGTTGCTGAAAATGTTGATTTTTGACCTTGTCATTACCGTAGCCCCTTCAGTTTTGATCAGATTTTTCTGAAACTTATATGTAAGGTGGCTGGGGATGAAACCTCAGATGAGTTCGAAAACTGGCCAGGTCGGCTCATTTATTTTAGAGTAACATCCCTTTGATTGCTAAAAATGCCAAATTTTGACCTTGTCATCACTGTAGCCCCTTCAGTTTTGATCAGATTTTTCTGAAACTTATATGTGAGGTGGCTGGGAATAAAATCTTGGATGAGTTTGAATACTGGCCAAGTCTGATCGGATCTTTCTGAAACTTACATGTAAGGTGGCTGGGAATAAAACCTCAGGTGAGTTCGAATACCGGCCAAGTCGGCACATTTATCATAGAGTGAAGTGCCTTTGATTGCTGAAAATGCCTATTTTCGACATTGTCATCACTGCTGCCCCTTTAGTTTTGAACGGATCTTGATGAAACTTACAAACAAGGAAGTCAGGCAGAAAGCTTGGAGGAGTTTGAAAACTTGTTTTTGAACTTGTCATCACCATAGCCACTTCAGTTTAGATCGGATCTTCTTAGCAAGTCAGGAATAAAAGCTTGAATGAGTTTGAAAACCGGTGAGGTCAGCCTGTTTATCATAGAGTTACATTCTACTTGATTTTCAGAAAATGCTTACGCTGTCATCACCATGTCCTCCTATAAAGCCTTCAGTAAAGGTTGGCACTTCCTTAAACTTTGAATCTGTTAGCTCAGGTGAGCGATACAGGACCAAGCTAGCTTGGTCCTCTTGTTTTCAGATCAGCTTCAAACTTGCAGGTAACGAGGACAGACATAAAATCACAGTTAAGTTCGATTTTGGGCCGAATCGGATTATTTGCCTTGGAGTTACCTGCCCTTGAGCATGAAAAAATACGTTGTGACCACGATAGCAACTTTATTTTTATTCAGATCAGCTTCAAACTTGCAGGTAACGAGGACAGGCATAAAATCCCGGTTAAGTTCGATTTTGGGCCGAATCGGAATATTGATCTCGGAGTTACGTGACCTTGAGCGACAAAAAAATTTGCCCATAGACTTAACATAGGGAAAATGTTGTGACTACGATAGCGACTTGAATTTTTTTCAGATCAGCTTCAAACTTGCAGGTAACGAGGACAGACATAAAATCTCGGTTAAGTTAGATTTTGGGCCGAATCGGATTATTTGCCTTGGAGTTACCTGCCCTTGAGCATAAAAAAATACGTTGTGACCACGATAGCAACTTTATTTTTATTCAGATCAGCTTCAAACTTGCAGGTAACGTGGACAGGCATAAAATCTCAGTTAAGTTCGAATCGGAATATTGACCTCATAGTTACATGACCTTGAGCGACAAAAAATTTGCCCATAGACTTTACATAGGGAAAATGTTGTGACTACGATAGCGACTTGAATTTTTTTCAGATCAGCTTCAAACTTGCAGGTTACGAGGACAGACATAAAATCACAGTTAAGTTCGATTTTGGGCCGAATCGGATTATTTGCCTTGGAGTTACCTGTCCTTGAGCATAAAAAAATACGTTGTGACCACGATAGCAACTTTATTTTTATTCATATCAGCTTCAAACTTGCAGGTAACGAGGACAGGCATAAAATCTCGGTTAAGTTCAATTTTGGGCCGAATCGGAATATTGACCTCGGAGTTACGTGACCTTGAGCGACAAAAAATTTGCCCATAGACTTAATTAGGGAAAATGTTGCGACTACGATAGCGACTTGAATTTTTTTCAGATCAGCTTCAAACTTGCAGGTAACGAGGACAGACATAAAATCTCGGTTAAGTTCGATTTTGGGCCGAATCGGATTATTTGCCTTGGAGTTACCTGTCCTGGAGCATAAAAAAGTACGTTGTGACCACGATAGCAACTTTATTTTTATTCATATCAGCTTCAAACTTGCAGGTAACGAGGACAGGCATAAAATCTCGGTTAAGTTCGATTTTGGGCCGAATCGGAATATTGACCTCGGAGTTACGTGACCTTGAGAGACAAAAAAATTTGCCCATAGACTTAACGTAGGGAAAATGTTGTGACAGAAATAGCGACTTGAATTTTTAGCTCACCTGAGCCAAAGGCTCCAGTGAGCCGATAGTATACCAAGGCTCCGGAGTCCGTCGTCTGTCGTCCGTCCATCCGTCGTCCACACTTTCAATGAAGCATATCTCAGAAGGCAGTCGACCAATCTTGTTTAAATTTTATGTGTAGCACCATTGGGCAAGGGGAAAGGCTGCATTAGGTTTTGGAGCTAGTCTGGTTCATTTGTTCCTTCATTCTTCTTTCTCTCCATATAGAGATAATAGACCAATGTTAAATTTTTAATCAAAGATTTCTCAGGAACTATAAAAGCTAGAAGCATCAAATTTGGTATTCAATAGAATAATGATGACTTATTTTGTGTAAGAGACATTGGGCTTTCTCAGCTTATTTGTTCATCTGTTCTTTCATTCTTCTTTCTCTCCATTTTGACCAATGTTAAATTTTCGTCAAAGATTTCTCAGGAACTATAGAAGCTAGAAGTCTCAAACTTGGAATGCAATGCAATAATGATGACTTATATCCTGTAAGGGTCAATGGGCTGGATTCTATTAGCAGATTTAGTAGTCAAGTCTGTGAATTGTTAAAACTTAAGTTCCTCAGGTGAGCGGTTTAGGCTCATTGAGCCTCTTGTCTTATTTCTGCTCAAAATAGAGATTGTGGGCACGCGTTAGAACCGCCTCATCAAGGCGGTTCTAACGAGCACCCACAATCTATATTTTGGAGCAGAAATAAGAAAAATAAGGTATACCCCCGGAAACCCCAGTTTTACTATATAAAAGTGGGGTTCAAGGGGGTCAAAATTATATAGGCGTGTTTTCGTGATGTAAGCAAACAGTGCAGGCCCAGATCAAACTGTTCAGTCTGATCAGGGTCTCCCTCTGCACCTTTTGAACTCGGACTGGATCGTGAAAAAATTTGTTAAAATTTTAAGAGATCTTCAGAAAGTCCTCCGAATTTATGAGATTTTTTACGGTATACCGAACAAAATATATGTTTTGTGAGTTTTGAATTTGCGAGGAAAAATTTTAGTCTGGCATTGCTACTTTGGGAATAGAATAGAGTCAGGAATAATATTGCCACACATTTTATGATTTACCAAGAAATCCTTGTACAAAAACACACAAAAGAAAGACAACAGTTTCTGAAACATTCTCTGCAGCTCACAGGACCGTCCGTGACAACACTATGTTTCTTTTGAACTTCTTCGGTGTATTAAAAATCTGATTTAAAATTTTTATATTATAAAAAGTAACCTACATTCGTGGTCATTTCATACAAAATTAATGAAACTTGCCTGAGGCTTGCAAACTTGCATTTCGTGTGCCATCATGAAATGACCACGAATATACGATCCTTTATATATATAATTGTAAATCCTTTTTTCCCCATATATAAGTGAGGTTAACCCATTGCATGTGGGTCCCCTTAAGGGGTACCTTAGCAAAAGGTGCAGGACCAGATCAGATGCTGCAGAATGTGGCATCTGTTCAAGTCCTGCACTATTTGCTAACAGAATTTTCCGTCAACGGCCCCCGCCCATAGGGGCTTGAAGAAATATATGGGCTGCATGATGCTTCCACGCAGAGCTGAATCCGGCCCGCACACTAGTACTGGTAAACCGTTTAGAGGATCTAAGCCTGTCCAGGAACCGCGGTGCGAGGCGGACCGTCCATACTAATAAACCCTATTGGTTTCATTGGGCGACAGGGCTTGAGATGTCATTTCATCTCAATGTCGGGTAAAAGTCCCACAAAATTGGAAGCAACGTCTCCAAAATGACCTTTACAGTGTTGACGGGGACGTTAAACCTCAAAACAAACAAAAATTTTCCGTCAAAAATAGAATAAAAACGAAAAAAATAGGCTTGACACCCTTTATATGACAAATGAACTTGTCCAACATATAGCAATGGAAGAGTCCACCAGCATACAGTGGGTTAACCCTTAAAGCACCACTGAAAATTTTAGAGCAGATGTCAGTTTTATTTTCCACATTATTTTTTCACATCACGAAAACACGCCTATATAATTTTGACCCCCTTGAACCCCACTGTTATATAATAAAACTGGGGTTTATAGGGGTAAACCTTATTTTTCTTATTTCTGCTCTAAAATATAGATTGTGGGTACTCGTTAGAACCGCCTCGATGAGGTGGTTCTAACGAGTGCCCACAATCTATATTTTGAGCAGAAATAAGAAAAATATTACAATTTTTCATCTTAAAATTTTCAATTTTTCGGCGATTACCAAGGTTACAATGTATTGATATAGGCGTGTTTTCGTAATGGATGAAATAAGGCTTAACATGTCATGATTCAAACACACTTCAAATGTAATGTTTGGGCTTATTTCATCTGAAAAAAAAAAAAATTGAAGATGACATCTGCAAATGTCCTGATTGGCAGTTTATCTGTTAACCATTATCTTGGTGTTCATGAAAACCCCTATCTTTGCAAACAGTGTAGATCCAGATCAGATGGCTTCTGAAGAAGCCATCTGATCAGGATCTACACTGTTTGGCATTCAGTTTATGAATTTGTAGCAATAAATTACATCAAGTAATTTGATTGGTTGATAGACAGAAATGGGTGTGGCTTAGATGATTATTCAGCAAGATAAGGGTTAAACTACTGTCTGCTTATTAAATTAATTTAGCCACACGCATGTCTGACTTTTAACCTATCAGATTACTTGATGTAATTTATTCCTACAAACTGAACGTCAAACAGTGTAGATCCTGATCAGATGGCTTCAGAAGCCATCTGATCAGGATTTTCACTGTTTACAGAGACAGAGGTTGTTGTGGTGTGCTGTATGATGGTTTACACAATGAGATGCCGAAATGTTAAGCTATGTTTTGAACACTTTCAAGCTGTTGGTTTGAACACTATCAAGCTGTAGTTTGAACCCTATCAAGCTGTAGTTTGATCACTATCGAGCTATGGTCTGAACACAATTAATCTGTAGTTTGAACACTGTCAAGCTTTGGTTTGAACACTATCAAGCTGTAATTTGAATACTATCAAGTTGTAGTTTGAACACTATCACACTGTTGTTTGAACACTACCAGGCTGTGGTTTGAGCTCTATCAAGCTGTGGTTTGAACACTATCAATCTGTAGTTTGAACACTATCAAGCTGTGTTTGGAACACAATCAAAATGTTGTTCTTGCATAAATACCTATGCGCATGGCTGTTTGAAGCTATTGTCAAATGGACCGAAAGCCGTGCTCAAACAGCCAAAACCATGTTCAAATCATGTAATTCGCGTGCTGTTTGAACATTGATTTTGAGCTTTTGATATCACAAGACGGGCATTGCTTTGTTTACGTTACATTGAGCAACGTAACGTTATCGCCCTGAACATAGCGTTTTAGGGTTCTATGATGACGTAACTGCATGACAACGTCATTGTAAACAACACTCTGAACTGGCCGCCATTTTGATTTGCCTGTCGCATTTGAAGAGTTTATATGGAATTTTTATGGAGCTTTTGGGCGTTTCCATCAAAGTTTGCTGTCGGATTCGTAAGTTATGCAAGAACAACAATCATCCATGGTTATTTCATTGCATTAACATTTGCCGGATCCCTCGGAAGATATTTGAACATTCGGCCTAGCGGCCTCATGTTCAAACAGCTTCCTCGGGATCCGGCAAATGTTAATGCATGAAAAACCATGGTTGATCCCTATATTTGAACCCTATTTAGCTGTGGTTTGATGACTATCAAGCTGTAGTTTGATCACTGTCAAGCTGAACTTGGATCACTATCAAGCTGTAGTTTGAACACCATCAAGCTGTTGTTTGATCACTATCAAGCTGTGGTTTGAACACTATCGAACTGTTGTACAAACACTATTAAGCTTTGGTTTGTTGACTATCAAACTGTAGTTTGATCACTGACAAGCTGAACCTGGACCACTATCAAGCTGTAGTTTGAACACTATCAAGCTGTTGTTTGATCACTATCAAGCAGTGGTTTGAACACTATCAGTCTGTAGTTTGAACACTATTAAGCTGTGTTTGATACACAATCAAAATGTTGTTTGAACCCTATTTAGCTGTGGTTTGATGACTATCAAGCTGAACTTGGATCACTATCAAACTGTAGTTTGGACACCATCAAGCTGTTGTTTGATCACTATCAAGCTGTGGTTTGAACACAATTGAACTGTTGTACAAACACTATTAAGCTTTGGTTTGATGACTATCAAACTGTAGTTTGATCACTGACAAGCTGAACCTGGATCACTATCAAGCTGTAGTTTGAACACTATCAAGCTGTTGTTTGATCACTATCAAGCTGTTTGATCACTATCAAGCAGTTGTTTGAACACTGTCAGTCTGTAGTTTGAACACTATCAAGCTGTAGTTTGAACACTGTCAAGTTGTAGTTTGAACACTGTCAAGCTATGATTTGTACACTATTAAGCAGTAGTTTGAACACTATCAAGCTGTGGTTTAAACACTATCACACTGTAGTTTGATCACTATCACGCTGTAGTGTGATCACAATCAAGCTGAGAATTGAACATTATCAAGCTGTAGTTTGAACACTGTCAAGCTGCATTTTGAACACTATCAAGCTACAATTTGAACAATGTCAGGCTGTGGTTTGAACACTATTAAGCTGTAGTTTAAACACTATGAAGCTGTAGTTTGAACACTTTCAAGATGCAGTTTGAACACTGTCAAGCTGCAGATTGAACACTATCAAGATGTGGTTTGAACACTATTGACCTGCAGTTTGAACACAATATATCTGCGGTTTTGACACTATCAAGCATTGGTTTGAACACTATCAAGCTGTGGTTTGAACACAAACACATAATAGTTTGAAAACTACCAAGCAGTAGTTTGAACACTATCAATCTGTAGTTTGAACACTATCAATCTGTAGTTTGAACATTGTGAAGTTGTAGTTTGAACACTGTTAAGCTGTGGTTTGAACACAATCAAGCAGTAGTTTGAACACTATCAACCTGTAGTTTAAACAATTTCATACTGTAGTTTTATCACTATCAAGCAGTAGTTTGAACACTATCAAGCAGTAGTTTGAACACTAACAAGCTGTAGTTTAAACACTATCAATCTGTAGTTGAACACAGTCAAGTTGCAGTTTGAACACTGTCAAGCTGTGGTTTGAACACTATCAAGCAGTAGTTTGAACACTATCAAGCAGTAGTTAAAAACTATGAGATTGTAGTTTGAAACTGTCAAGCTGAGGTTGAACACTATCAAACAGTAGTTGGAACACTATCAAGCTGTAGTTTGAACACTAACAAGCTGTAGTTTAAACACTATCAATCTGTAGTTGAACACAGTCAAGTTGCAGTTTGACACTGTCAAGCTGTGGTTTGAACACTATCAAGCAGTAGTTTGAACACTATCAAGCAGTAGTTAAAAACTATGAGATTGTAGTTTGAAACTGTCAAGCTGAGGTTGAACACTATCAAACAGTAGTTGGAACACTATCAAGCTGTAGTTTGAACACTACCAGGCTATTGTTTGAACACTATAAATTTGTAGTTTGAACACTATCACATTGTAGTTTGAACATATTAAGCTGTAGTTTGAACACTTTCAAGCTGCAATTTGAACAATATCAAGCTGCAGTTTGAACACTATCAAGCTGTGGTTTGAACACTATCAAGTTGTAGTTTGAACACTGTCAAGCTGTGTTTTAACACATTTTAAACTTTGGCTACAAAATTTGTGTCACCACAGTAACACATTAACGAGCCAGTGATTTCTAATATGAGAAAAAGCTCAGAAGGAGAAATGGACTATAAGGATTAGGGTGTAAAATGCCTTAGCACCTTGTCGATATATAAATAAGTTATTGAGGTCTCGAGAGTGTCCATGACAATGGATTTGTGTGTAAATCCTTCATACCAAAGCCACAGTATATATATATTGGGAGATTTGCCATGTCATGAGAAAGTGTGTTTTATAACTCTTATCCTGCTGTTCACGACAATCCCTATCTTTGAAAACAGTGTAGATCCAGATCAGATGGCTTCTGAAGAAGCCATCTGATCAGGATCTGCACTGTTTGGTATTTAGTTTATGAATTTGTAGCAATAAATTACATCAAGTAATTTGATTGGTTGATAGACAGAAATGGGTGTGGCTTAAATGAATATTCAGCAACGGAAGGGATAACATGGGGGTCAGCAAAGATTCAGATCAGGCTGTGCGGCTTCACAGTCTGAACAGAGAAGTTTGCTGTACACAAGGCTGATACTCTGTGTGCGACTGTATCTCCAAAACTGACTTGTTCCTGATGAAAATTTGTTACACTTTTGATGTACCTGCTTTAAACTTGACTACACTTTTGGCGAATTCAGCAGATGACAAATTGTTGATATTTTCTTGTTTTCTTTCCTACAGAAGACAATTTGTATGAGATATCAAATCCTGTTTTCTGGGAAAATTAGAAAAAAATATTTCAAAAT
The DNA here is from genome assembly GCA_963580285.1 of Lucinisca nassula. Lineage (NCBI taxonomy): Eukaryota > Metazoa > Mollusca > Bivalvia > Lucinida > Lucinidae > Lucinisca > Lucinisca nassula. Next base: position 173,323,566 of record OY757014.1, on the reverse strand, counting down.
GTGGTCTGCGAGCTATAGGACTCTTGTTTTCTATCCATCCATGTGTTCTTCCATCCATCTGTTGTTTGATTGTTTGCGACAAACCTAGCATTTACCCAAATTGTTGAAGTTCATTTGTCAAGAACAAACCTAGCATTCAGCCAAATGTTCCTGCTGTTCACGACAACCCCTATCTTTGGAAACAGTGTAGATCCAGATCAGATGGCTTCTGATCAGGATCTACACTGTTATGCATTCAGTTTATGAATTTGTAGCAATAAATTACATCAAGTAATTTGATTGGTTGATAGACAGAAATGGGTGTGGCTTAAATGAATATTCAGGAAGATAAGGGTTAATTATATTATTTAAAATTTGAAATGATGTTCAAAACAAAAGCATTTTTTGAAAACTAAAATAACATTTCTTTTTTACGGAAGAGCATTAGGGCCAGGTACATGTACACTTTAATTTCTTTTGATAGGTATCTCGAAATTTCAACTTAATAACTATAAATTTCGACTTAATAACTCGACTTAGCATCTCAAAATTTCTACTTAATATCTCGAAATTTCTACTAATTACGATAACACATCCATGTACTATAGTGAATTTTTCAAACCTCAAAAAAAAGGTAATTTTTCTGATGAAAAATTGTGATATTTTTCTTATTTATACTCCAAACATAGGTTTTGGATGCTCGTTAGAACCGCCTCATTGAGGCGGTTCTAACGAGTACCCACAGCCTATGTCTTGGAGCAGAAATGAGGAAAATAATGTTTACCCCCGTAAACCCCAGTTTTCTCTATATAGAGTGGGATTTAGGGGGGTCTATATTTCACGGACTTGTTCACGTGATGCAAAACTTTTACTTAGTATCTCGAAATTTCGACTTACTAACTCGAAATTTTGACATAATAACTTGAAATTTTGACTTAGAATCTCGAAATTTTGACTTACAATCTCGAAATTCTGACTTATTATCTCAAAATTTTGACTGATTATCTCAAAATTTTGACATGATAACTCGAAATTTCGACTTAGTATCTCGAAATTTGGACTTATTAACTCAAAATTCTAAAAAGTACCCACAGCATGTTTTAACCCATAAAATGCCAATCACGACAGTTGTCATCTGCTTTGTCTTCTGCCAAGTACTTTAAAATTAATTTTTGCAAACAGTGTGGACCCAGATTAGAGGAGCAGACTGATCTGGGTCCGCACTGTTTGGTTATACAGTCTGGCAGGTTTTACCAGATTTCTAGAAAAAAGAGGTGTTTCTGAGCCCAACATGACCCTGACAAGAATCCCATTAAAATCCTTCAGCATGAAATGTTATCTCCCTCTTGGAGCTAATTTATGGGATAAACAAAACCACATGTTGATAAATCTAGTAAATGGACTGAACTGATGTGTAGTTGTAACCCTATTTCTTTGTTTTTATTTGTGTGATTTTACATCATAAGAAATATGAATTGTTTGTTTGTTTGATTTAAGGTTTATTGTCCCCGTCAACACTGTATAGGTCATTTTGGAGACTTTGCTTCCAATTTTTCGGGACTTTTATCCGACATTGAGATGAAATGACATCTCAAGCCCTGTCGCCAAATGAAACCAAAAGGGTTTATAAGAATGGACAGTCCGACTCGCACCTCTTTGCCTGGGCAGGCTTAGATCCTCTACCAGTTTACCAGTACTTGTGTGCGGTCGGTTTCAGCTCTGCGTGGAAGCATCATGCAGTCCATCTATTTCTTCAAGCCCCGATGGGCGGGGGCCGAAGAAATAATAAATAATTTTGCAAATGCATTTTGGTTGAGATATTTTTTTTTAATATCAAACACAGACCTAATCTGGTTTACAGTGTTTTACAGACAAAATAAATCAAAGCACTGGTTGGTCGATTGTCTCAAAAAATATAAACGTCCCGAATGGTTTCGTTTATCCCTTAACTTTTTAAGCTAACTTGTTTAAGCTAAAACTTTAGACCCAGATCAGACACTGCATTTGGCGGCGTCTGACCCTTAAATTCCTATACTGTAAGCAAACAGTGTCGACCCTGATCTGCAGTGTCTGATCTTGGTCTGCACTGTTTGCTAAGCAAAACGCACGATTCCTACACAACATACTGATCTCACTGCAATTTATACTGCTATTTACTTTAAATAAGATATCTGGATTTCCTACAAGTCAGTGATAATCGCGCGGATGTGCTTAGTAAGGGCTAAGGAGAAGTTGACATGCAAACCAATGTGTTGACTTTTAGCTCACATGAGCCCGAAGTGCTCACCTGGGCACAAAGTGCTCAGTGATCTATTCTGATAGGCCTCTGCTCCGGCGTCCGTCTGCTGTCCGTCTGTCGTCCATCGTCTGTCCATAATTGACATCTCCTCCTAAACCACTGGGCCAATTTGGACGAAACTTCACCAGAATGATCCTTGGGAGGTACTAACTGAAAGTTGTTCAAAGATTTGGAATCCAAGCAGAACTTAGGTTGCCATGGCAACAAATAGGGACAATAATAGCAATTAACATTAAAAATCATCCTGTCTGAAACCAGAAGGCCATGTTCTTTGATATTTGGTATGTAGCTTCATATGAAAAAATATTTTTAAAAAGTTCGCAAGAAGAATGAGCAGACAACATTTTCAGATGATTTTCTCGGCGGTAAAGAAAATGCCCTCATTACATCGCCTTATCTGAAGCTATATTTAAGACTATGAAGTTTGTTCCACAGTTCTTAGCTCCCTGAGCATGAAGGTCTCAAGGTGAGCTATGCCCATTGCCAGCTATTGCTTTAAATGACTTCTCCAAAACTGCTGGACAGATTTTGATATAATATTACAAGAATGTTCCTTGGGTGTCCCTCTACCAAAATTGCTGAAACCCTTCTGCTCAGATGCACAAGATGGCTACCAGAGCTAAAAATAGATAAATCTTTAAATAAATTAACCAGTGGAAAGGTTTTTTGTAAATAATTTCACAGGAATGTTCAGTGGGTGACTCTCTACCAAAATTGCTCAAACCGTTCTGCTCTGATGAACAAGATGGCCACCAGAGCTACATATAGAAAAACCTTTAAACAACTTCTACTCCTTAACCAGTGGATAGATTTTGAAATAATTTCACAGGAATGTTTCTTGGATGGCCCACTTCCAAAATTGCCCAAACCAGGTGCAAGATCTTCCAGCACTAATATCACAGAAATGTTCCTTGGGTCACCATTTGTACAATATAGATAGGTGATCTATCCAGGGCCACTATGCTCTATTGTTTTTTATGCCCCCGGAATCTAAGAGATTCGGGGGCATATAGTTTTTGGTCTGTCCGTCTGTTTGTCCGTTTGTCTGTTTGTCCGTTTGTCCGTCTGCAAAAACTTTAACATTGGGCATAACTTTTGAATGGTAATAGATAGAGCATTCATATTTCACATGTGTATACCTTATCACAAGACCTTTCCAGTGGTACCATAATTTTTTTTGATCTCGTGACCTTGAACTTGACCTTTGACCTATTTTTTTCAAAATTTTTAAAAACATTAACATTGGCGCTGTCCGGGGGCATCAGTGTTTCACAAACACATCTTGTTTTATTAGCTCACCAGAGCCGAAGGCTCCGTGGGAGCTTATAGGATAGGCAGTTGTCGGTCTGCGTCTGCGTCGTCGTGTGACGTCAACACTTTTAAACGACATCTCCTCTGAAGCCGCTAGGCCCATTGGGCCCAAATTTTATCTGTAGCATCCTTGGGTTGGGGGATTGAAAGTTTGTGTTTTTAGCTCACCTGGGCCGAAGGCTCCAGGGGAGCTTATAGTATAGTGGGTCGTCCGTCGTCCGTCCGTCCGTCCGTCCGTCGTCCGTCCGTCCACACTTTTGAGCAGCTATATCTCTGTATCCTGCAGGCTGATCTCAATCATTTCTCACCTGTAGTATGCCTCTGGTGGGGCATTGATGACATAAACTTTTTTTTGAAATCGCTCTAAAACTTTGGTTCCTATGGCAACCACAAGGTCCCTTAGACTTACTATGGGAAAATGCTTGTCATCACCGTAGCGCCTTCAGTTTTGATTGGATCTTTCTGAAACTTATATGTAAGGTGACTGGGGATAAAAACTCGGATGAGTTCGAAAACCGGCCAAGTCGGCCCATTTATTAGCTCACCTGAGCCGAAGGCTCATGTGAGGTATTAGTATACCACGAGCCGGCGTCCGTCGTCCGTCGTCGTCGTCCGTCGTCGTCGTCCGTCGTCGTCGTCCGTCGTCCACACTTTCAAAGAAGTATATCTCCGGAACCAGTGGGCCAATCTTGATCAAATTTCATGTGAAGCATTATCAGGTAGGGGGAAAGGCTGCATACTGTTTTCGGGCAGATCGGATTGGAACTCTGGTTGCCATGGCAACAAATAGCTCCCATAGACTTAACATAGGAAAAAGTTTGTCATCACTCTAGCTCCGTCAATTTTTTTCTGATTGTCTTCATTCTTGCAGATAACGAGGACATGCATGAAATCTCGATCAAGTTCGATTTTGGGCTGAATCGGATTATTCACTCAGGAGTTACGTGCCCTTGAGCGTTGAAAAAATTGCCTATTGACTTAACATGGGGAGAATGTTGTCATCACCGTAGCTGCCTCAATTATTTTCAGATTGGCTTTATTCTTGCAGATAACCAGCACAGCCATGAAATCTCGGTCAAGTTCGATGACTGGCAGAATCGGATCATTCACTTAGGAGTTACCTGCCCTTGTGTGTTTTTGCATTAGGGTTAATGGGAATTAGGAAAAAGCTTGTCATCACTCTAGCTCCGTCAATTTTTTTCTGATCGACTTCGTTCTTGCAGATAACGAGGACAGGCATGAAATCTCGATCAAGTTCGATTTTGGGCTGAATCAGATTATTCACTCAGGAGTTACGTGCCCTTGAGCCTTGAAAAAATTGTCTATTGACTTAACATGGGGAGAATGTTGTCATCACCGTAGCTGCTTCAATTATTTTCAGATTGGCTTTATTCTTGCAGATAACCAGCACAGCCATGAAATCTCGGTCAAGTTCGATAACTGGCAGAATCGGATCATTCACTTAGGAGTTACCTGCCCTTGTGTGTTTTTGCATTAGGGTTAATGGGAATTTCAAAAATGTATATCTTAAAGACTACTTGGCCAACTTTGATCAAATTTCATGTGTCGCATTATTGGGCAATTGGAAAGGCTTCATTAGGTTTTCATGCAGATCTGAGTGGAACTCTGGTTGCCATGGCAACATCTAGCTCCCATAGACTTAATATAGGAAAAAGCTTGTCATCACTCTAGCTCCGTCAATTTTTTTCTGATCGACTTCATTCTTGCAGATAACCAGTACAGGCATAAAATCTCGGTCAAGTTCGATTTTGGGCCGAATCAGATAATTCACTCAAGAGTTACGTCCCCTTGAGCGCCCGAAAAATTGCCTATCGACTTAACATGGGGAAAATGTTGTCATCACTGTAGCTGCTTCAATTTTGTTCGGATTGGCTTCATTCTTGCAGATAACCAGCACAGCCATGAAATCTTAGTCAAGTTCGATAATTGGCAGAATCGGATCATACACTTAGGAGTTACCTGCCCTTGTGCATTTTTGCATAAGGGTTAATGTGAATTTCAAAAATGTATATCTTGAGGACTACTTGGCCGACTTTGATCAAATTTCATGTGTAACATTATTGGGCAAGTGGAAAGACTGCATAAGGTTTTCATGCAGATCTGAGTGGAACTCTGGTTACCATGGCAACATATAGCTCCCATAGACTTAACATAGGAAAAAGCTTGTCATCACTCTAGCTCTGTCAATTTTTCTCTGATCGACTTCATTCTTGCAGATAATAAGGACAGGCATAAAATCTCGGTTAAGTTCGATTTTGGGCAGAATCGGAATATTGACCTCGGAGTTACGTGACCTTGAGCGACAAAAAATTTGCCCATAGACTTAACATAGGGAAAATGTTGTGACTACGATAGCGACTTGAATTTTTTTCAGATCAGCTTCAAACTTGCAGGTAATGAGGACAGACATAAAATCACGGTTAAGTTCGATTTTGGGCTGAATCGGATTATTTGCCTTGGAGTTACCTGCCCTTGAGCATGAAAAAATACGTTGTGACCATGATAGCAACTTTATTTTTATTCAGATCAGCTTCAAACTTGCAGGTAACGAGGACAGGCATAAAATCCCGGTTAAGTTCGATTTTGGGCCGAATCGGAATATTGACCTCGGAGTTACGTGACCTTGAGCGACAAAAAATTTGCCCATAGACTTAACATAGGGAAAATGTTGTGACTACGATAGCGACTTGAATTTTTTTCAGATCAGCTTCAAACTTGCAGGTAACGAGGACAGACATAAAATCTCGGTTAAGTTAGATTTTGGGCCGAATCGGATTATTTGCCTTGGAGTTACCTGCCCTTGAGCATAAAAAAATACGTTGTGACCACGATAGCAACTTTATTTTTATTCAGATCAGCTTCAAACTTGCAGGTAACGTGGACAGGCATAAAATCTCAGTTAAGTTCGAATCGGAATATTGACCTCGGAGTTACATGACCTTGAGCGACAAAAAATTTGCCCATAGACTTTACATAGGGAAAATGTTGTGACTACGATAGCGACTTGAATTTTTTTCAGATCAGCTTCAAACTTGCAGGTAACGAGGACAGACATAAAATCTCGGTTAAGTTAGATTTTGGGCCGAATCGGATTATTTGCCTTGGAGTTACCTGCCCTTGAGCATAAAAAAATACGTTGTGACCACGATAGCAACTTTATTTTTATTCATATCAGCTTCAAACTTGCAGGTAACGAGGACAGGCATAAAATCTCGGTTAAGTTCAATTTCGGGCCGAATCCGAATATTGACCTCGGAGTTACGTGACCTTGAGGGACAAAAAATTTGCCCATAGACTTAATTAGGGAAAATGTTGTGACTACGATAGCGACTAGAATTTTTTTCAGATCAGCTTCAAACTTGCAGGTAACGAGGACAGACATAAAATCTCGGTTAAGTTCGATTTTAGGCCAAATCGGAATATTTGCCTTGGAGTTACCTGCCCTTGAGCATAAAAAATACGTTGTGACCATGATAGCAACTTTATTTTTATTCATATCAGCTTCAAACTTGCAGGTAACGAGGACAGGCATAAAAACTCGGTCAAGTTCGATTTTGGGCCGAATCGGAATATTGACCTCGGAGTTACGTGACCTTGAGAGACAAAAAAATTTGCCCATAGACTTAACGTAGGGAAAATGTTGTGACAGAAATAGCGACTTGAATTTTTAGCTCACCTGAGCCAAAGGCTCCAGTGAGCTGATAGTATACCAAGGCTCCGGAGTCCGTCGTCTGTCGTCCGTCCATCCGTCGTCCACACTTTCAATGAAGCATATCTCAGAAGGCGGTCGACCAATCTTGTTTAAATTTTATGTGTAGCACCATTGGGCAAGGGGAAAGGCTGCATTAGGTTTTGGAGCTAGTCTGGTTCATTTGTTCCTTCATTCTTCTTTCCCTCCATATAGAGATAATAGACCAATGTTAAATTTTTAATCAAAGATTTCTCAGGAACTATAAAAGCTAGAAGCATCAAATTTGGTATTCAATAGAATAATGATGACTTATTTTGTGTAAGAGACATTGGGCTTTCTCAGCTTATTTGTTCATCTGTTCTTTCATTCTTCTTTCTCTCCATTTTGACCAATGTTAAATTTTCGTCAAAGATTTCTCAGGAACTATAGAAGCTAGAAGTCTCAAACTTGGAATGCAATGCAATAATGATGACTTATATCCTGTAAGGGTCAATGGGCTGGATTCTATTAGCAGATTTAGTAGTCAAGTCTGTGAATTGTTAAAACTTAAGTTCCTCAGGTGAGCGGTTTAGGCTCATTGAGCCTCTTGTCATAGATTTACGTCCCTTTGATTGCTGAAAATGCCGATTTTTGACCTTGTCATCACCGTAGCCCCTTCAGTTTTAATCGGATCTTTCTGAAACTTATATGTAAGGTGGCTTGGGATAAAACCTCAGATGAATTCGAAAACCGGCCTAGTCTGCTGGTTTATCATAGAGTTACTTCCCTTTGATTGCTGAAAATACCGATTTTTGACCTTGTCATCACCGTAGCCCCTTCAGTTTTGATCGGATCTTTCTGAAACTTATATATAAGGTGGCTGTGGATAAAATCTCGGATGAGTTCGAAAACCGACCAAGTTGGCCCTTTTATCGTAGAGTAGCGTCCCTTTGATTGCTGAAAATGCTGATTTTTGACCTTGTCATCACTGTAGCCCTTTCAGTTTTGATCGAATCTTTCTGAAACTTATATGTAAAGTGGCTGGGGATAAAATCTCGGATGAGTTCGAAAACCAGCCAAGTTGGTCCATTTATCACAGAGTAACGTCCCTTTGATTGCTGAAAATGCTGATTTTTAGCTCACCTGACCGAAGGTCATGGTGAGCTTTTGTGACAGTAAGATGTCCGGCGTCGTCGTGCGTCGTGCGTCGTCCGTCGTCCGTCGTCCGTCGTGCGTCGTCCGTGCGTAAACTTTTTCTTGTGAACACACTAGAGGCCACAGTTTTGGTCCAATTATCATCAAACTTGCTCAGAATGATAATCATGACAATATCTCGGTCAAGTTCGAATTTGGGTCATGTCGGGTAAAAAAGTAGGTCAGTAGGTCAAATCATAGAAAAACCTTGTGAACACTCGAGAGGCCACAATTTTGGTCCAATCATCATCAAACTTGCTCAGAATGATCATTGTGACAATATTTTAGTGAAGTTTGAATATGGATCATGTCGGCTTAAAAAGTAGGTCAGCGGGTCAAATCATAGAAAAACCTTGTGAACACCCTAGAGGCCACAATTTTGGTCCAATCATAATCAAACTTGCTCAGAATGATCATCATGACAATATCTTGGTCAAGTTCGAATATGGGTCATGTCCGGTCAAAAAGTAGGTCAGTAGGTCAAATCATAGAAAAACCTTGTGAACACTCTGAAGGCCACTGTTTTGGTCCAATTATCATGAAACTTGCTCAGAATGCCTTTGACGCACAAACAGTTTTATAACATTTATTATCACAATAATTCTTCACAATCTCCAGACGTTTCGGCTTTTTACAGCCTTTTTCACGGATTTTTCTTTCAAGCTATCACATATTTTTCCTATTCATCTTTCCACCATATTTAATGTTTTTGTTATGCCAAACGTTGCCGCGGCGTCATGACGTCGGATTCCCGACATCATAACGTCGCAACCCTGTTTGGCGCCAAAAACCTAGGACCAGCTGTTCAAAGCATCGGTAGTCCAACAAGCTCTTTAGTGGTCATATTGTTAGCTGTTCTAACAAGTTTAATATGTATTTTTTTTTTTTGGGTTGAAAAACTGCGAGCAGCCCTTGCATACGAAAAAGCTGCTCACATTTTTACAGCAAAATTATTAGCACACCTGCCACAACAAATGATCAAAGTTTTAGCGATCCAATAACCAACTGAACAACTGGCCCATGAACAATATTGAAAATCAATGCTGCTACAATCATGTAACTCTATCAGTGATGCCTTATGTCAAAGCGAAAAGCTAAGGCTCTGTCGCGGCTGCTTATCTTTACAGTCTCGCCAGAGCCCTCGCTGTTCGCCCACAAATAGAACGGAACAAACTCATCCCCCCCCCCCCTGACACTCACAGCACTAAAGCAAACTTACATCTACACTAATTGGAGAACACCTGAGAAACATACCTACGAACCAATAATAAAATGATCTAACAATAAGAACAATATTTCCGACAGCAACAACAGTAATAATAAAAAACTACAATATAAACCCCTTTTGTACCAATTAGAATCTTCCACCCTACACACAGCAGAAGTTCATCCCGAAAACCAGGGGTGTCAGATTGCGCTCCCTTCAAATTTAGGCTGGAAAATGGCCTAGCGTTTTGCAAACAGAGCAGGCCACGACCAGACGCCGCATCCTGCGGCGTCCGATCTGGGCCCGCACCGTTTGCCAACTACCAAATTTTGGCTGGAAAATGGCCTATCGTTGGGCCAACACTGCAGGCCCCAACCAGACTCCGCATCCTGCGGCGTCCGATCTCGGCCCGCACTGCTTGCCAACTACCAAATTTTGGCTGGAAAATGGCCTAGCGCTATGCAAACAGTGCAGGCCCCGATCAGACGCCGCATCCCGCTGCGTCCGACCCGGGCTCGCACTGTTTGCCAACTACCGATTTTTTTTTTTTTTTTTTGTGGAAAATGGCCTATGGTTATGCAAACAGTGCAGGCCCCGATTAGACGCCGCATGCTGCGGCGTCTGATCTAGGCCCAAACCGCTTGCCAACTACCAAATTTTGGCTGGAAAAGGGCACAGCATTACGCAAACATTGCAGGCCCCGATCAGACGCCGCATCCTGCAGCGTCCAATCCGGGCCCGCACTGCTTGCCATCCACCAAACCTTGGCTGGAAAATGGCCCAGCGTTATGCAAACAGTGCAGGCCCCGATCAGACGCCGCATCCTGCAGCGTCCAATCTGGGTACGCACCGTCTGCCATCCACCAATCTTTGGCTGGAAAATGGCCCAGCGTTATGCAAACAGTGCAGGCCCCGATCAGACGCCGCATCCTGCAGCGTCCAATCCGGGTACGCACCGTTTGCCATCCACCAAACTTTGGCTGGAAAATGGCCTAGCGTTATGCAAACAGTGCAGGCCCCGATCAGACGCCGCATCCTGCATCGTCCAATCTGGGTACGCACAGTTTGCCATCCACCAAACTTTGGCTGGAAAATGGCCTAGCGTTATGCAAACAATGCAGGCCCCGATCAGACGCCGCATCCTGCAGCGTCCAATCCGGGCCCACACTGCTTGCCAACCACCAAACTTATGCTGGAAAATGGCCAAGCGTTATGCAAACAGTGCAGCCCGCGATCATACGCCGCATCTTGCGGCATCCGATCTGGGCCTGCACCGATCTAGGCCTGCACCAACTTCCAAACCTTGGCTCGAAAATGGCCTAGCGTTATGCAAACAATGCAGACCCCGATCAGACGCCGCATCCCGCGGCGTCCGGATGCGGCGTCCGATCTGGGCCCGCACTATTTGCCAACTCCCAAATATTGGCTGTAAAAGGGCCTAGCGTCGGGTCATGCTCAGAATGACCATTGTGACAATATTTCAGTCCAGTTCGAATATGGGTCATATCGGGACAAAAAATTCTCTGAATTCGCTTGTTTTTCCTAGATTTATTTTGAAATTACTTGACAGAAATGTTAACCATCATGATACGATGTGTTGAGTGCATGGCCTAGGTTGGTACCTCAAAAGGTCAAAGTCATACTTAAAGGTCAAAGGTCAAAAAAGGGTCTTTTTCTGTGTTTGGTCAATAACTTGCATATTAATGGATGGATTTTAAAATGACTTGGCAGAAATATTAGCCATCATGAGATGATGTGTTGCGTGTAAGACCCAGGTCAGTATCTCCAAGGTCAAGGTCAGTCTTAGAGGTCAAAGGTAAAAAAAGACGCTTTTTTTCTATCTGGTCAATAATTTTTTTTTATTTCTGAAGAAACTTTTTAAAGTAATCTAGCAGAAATATTCACCTGCATTAGAATCTATAATAGAATAAGAATAATGCATGAGACAATGTGTTGCCCGCAAGAATCAGTTAGGCACCTCAATGATAAAAAAGGGGGGAGACATCTGTGTTTTTGTAGAAAAACAAATTCTAGTGTTATTTCTAGTTTTCATATCACTGAAACAGATGTACTTAGTTAATTTTGACATGTTTTTGTACAGTGCTTTCACAGCAACCATAACTAATTTGTAGACTGTAATACAATATTTTTTTAATGCCTCTTCTTAAGCGAGGGATTTCTTCTTAAGGTTTTTAGATTGTCATTATAACAACCATTGATGACAACATATGTCATAGCAGAGGTGTCATACCCATTTAAGTAACAGCCATATATTGGTTTAAATAGGGTAGATAAAGTGCTTCAAGCTAGATATCTACAATAGAAATCTATGGAAGACATTTCAGTTGCAAATACTTTATAATGTGCATCCCATTGGTGAACTAATTTCACCTAGAAACATTGACAAGTCTTTGAAAGCTTCCCCACTGGATTTGATTCAATGCTATATAATAAACAATGGTTGATTCAGCATCATTGCAAGAATTAGTTTGTGTCAAATTATTTAAATTAAGAGCCACAGTTCTAAGACAGATTTCAGTATGCTGATTCTTTTACACGGGTAGTAAACTACATAATCGGAGCCAGTGGCTCTGAATGGCAAATGTGTGCATCTTTTGGGTCATGTGTGGCTCTGATCATATCGGTTTGAACTGACAGTCAATAAAGGTAGGTTGGCCATTCATTTTACAAGTTTGGTTTTGTTAGATAACAAGTCCTCATGTCTCTTAACTGTTTTTCTATACAGTGGAAATCTGGTAAATGTGAACGATCTTGTGTGAATCTCTGTGGCGTGAGGTGACAGGTAGTGAATTAACAGATCCTCAGAGGGACATCAAAGCCATAGCCGGCTGATTTTTCTATAAAAGCTGTATGTGACTGACATGATTCACATCATTTATGTACAAACCTGTTGGCCATTCTCTCTCAGTTCCAGAAAAATGAAAAATAACAACTCCAGGCAAATTTCGAATACTTCTATGATGGCTATGTTTGGATAGGGAGGCTCTGATTATGATGGGCAGTGCTTCGCAAACTCATTGTCTTTCTTATCTTGAAGCTTTTCAGTTGACTTGATCCAACTCAGTGTTGTGAAAAAAAAATAGACAGACATTCAGACAGACACACAAATACCCACAATAACAAAAAGCGACTCAACATATTCAGCGTCGCCCTTCACAATCAGAACCATTGTAAAATTATTCAAAATTTGCCATATTGTGTTCTATATATCGTTTTCTGGAAATGAAGATTAGAAAACAGTTTCATACATAAACGATGCGAATATGTCAGGCACAAACAAATTTAATGGAAAAATCTGCCGGGTATGGCTTTGGCGTTCCTTTGAGGATCTGTTGATTCACTACCCGTCACCTCATGCCACAAGTGATTAAGGCATGATAGTCCACATCTACCAACTTTCCATTGTATAGGAAAACAGTTAAGTGACAAGAGGACAGCATCATATTCTCCTTTTTTAATCTATTTACCTCACAAAAACAAACTGGTACGATGAATGACCAACCTACCTTTATTGACTGTCATATCAAACCCATATAATCACAGCCGGAAGACTCGCACAACATTTGTCATTCAGAGCCACTGGCTCCGATTATGTAGTTTGCTAACCATGTTGACCTAATGCACAACTTCGCCTTCTAGTTCTGGTAGACACCTTTGAGTAGTAAATATGGACAAAACAAGCTAATGGTTAGGACAACACTGCTCTGACATACATTGTTCTCCTAAAATTACAATGTTGTATTGAATGTTGATATTAAGTCATGCTGAGCATAGGGTACATCTAAATCAGTTACTTTCTGAAGAAACCATGTGATCAGGTTCTACACTGTAATGAATAAATACATTTTATGCATTTTGTTATGATGATAAGCAGAAATGGATGTTGCTAAATTCAATAAGCATGTTAAGTCAACTACACCTCAGTTCTGGCATCAGTTATGACCCTTAATATACTTGATGGTTAGCAAATTATCTTTTGTAGATTTTTGATTCAAAAGAGACAGACAAACAAAACTAAAAAAAAACTAATTGCTGACAGAGCTCTGTCTTATGCTCTTGCCTGCTTGTTTTAGGTTTAGTGTCCCCATTTACACTGTACAGGTCATTTTTGAGGCATTGCTGCCAATTTTCAAGGATTTTTACCCAACATTGAATGATAAAATGACATCTTAAGCTTTGTACCCCAATGAAATCAATGTTTATAAACATAGATGGTCCGACTCACACCACTTTTCCTGGGCGGGCTTAGATCCTCTAGGCGGTTCGCCAGTACTCGTGCAGCTAGTTTCTGCTCTGCATGGAAACATCATACATCCCATCTATTACTTCATTGGACCTCCAAGCCCAAATAAGCAGGGATTAGTCCAGGTAATTTGCAAATTGAAATTTATACAAGGTCATTTCACTGTTTTGCACATTGCATTGTTGGTGTGAGTAAATACAGATCTGTTTCAGTGTTTTTTTTGTTAGGTAATTAAAGACATTTGGAGTTATTGTTAGTTCTAGTTTTATTTATCACCTTGTTCTATTTGTACTCGTTCATTACCCATTTCATAGTTAATAATATGAACATTGTGGTATTCCATTCCATTAACCCTTAAGATGCTAGGTTTAAAAATGTAAACTATGGTAAGACCGCTACTAAACAAGCTTTCAGATCTCTGCCTACACTGTTTAAAACAAAGACTTTGAAAATGACAGACAGATGACAAATCAGGTGACTAATGTTGTAACTCGCATTTGTCTGTTATCAGCATTTACCTTTTCCCTGTATGGAGGTCAAAGGTTTGTTCCAGTCTTGGCCAAGTTTGAATATGGCTCATGTTGAATTAAGAAAGAAATCACTTGGTTAAAATCCATCTTGCATTTATGCAAATTGCAAATGCCATAAATGTGGTGGGCTTTTCTACTGTTTATTTCTTTGGTATGGAATAACAATCTTCTGTTATTTTGACTGTTTAACAAAGATAACTTGACCACAAAATCATAAGTCATGACTCATGACCAAAAGACAAGACTCACCAGTTAACAGAGGTAAAATATGCAGAAAAATACCTGCAAATGGAAAAGGAGAAAAAAATGACCATTTACATGAAGCAACTAAACATTAAAGTTTCCCTTTAATGGAAACTAATTATTTGAAAGATTGAATCTGTTACTCGAGTCAACGATATAGGACAATCCTAGTCCTCTTGTTTTTTGTTTTTTTTTAAAATTGTCATCGCTCTAACGCCTTCATTTTTCATCATATTTTAATATAAATAACTTCACGCCAATGTTGCGTATGTGACCCTTTCAAGGTCATGGCCTCAAGGTCAAGGTCACTGGCTATCTTTAGAAAACTAGAAAACTTTGTCATTGCTCTAGCGCTTACATTTTGCTAAGGATTTTAATATAGCTTCACACAAATGTTGCTTATGATAATATCTTAGGCCACTTTGACTTTCAAGGTCATGGCCTCAAGGTCTGGCAATTTTCAGAGAAAAACTTTGTCATTGCTCTAGCACCTACATTTTCAACGAATTTTATGTCTGGGTCAAACTCGTGGTCGTTGTGCAAAAACTGACTTTCTTTTAATATTCCACAATTACATCAAATGTTGCCTTCAGACTCGCAGCACTTCATAATGAAAAGTAGAGTACAACTGAGCATTGGCATCCGCATGCTATGCTCGTTTTTTTTTTTAAACGCATAAATAAATCATATCCCCACCATCCCCACACAAAAAAGTTGTGATAGGGTTGGGATATTGCATTTATTTTGTACATACATACATGCATGCAAGCTTGTCAGACTTTCAAGGTGTTGGGGTCAAGGTCAAGTTCTTGTGGCTATTTTAGGAAAAAGTTCATCTTCGCTCTAATCCCCTACATTAATTGATGGGTTTTGATAGAACCACCTTAATATGTTGCCTTTACAGTATGCATCAGGTGAGCGATCCAGGGCCATCATGGCCCTCTTGTTTATCTTGTCATCACTGTAGCCCTTTGAGTTTTGATCGGATTTTTCTGAAACTTATATGCAAGGTGGCTGGGGATAAAGCCTCGGATGAGTTCGCATACCGGCAAAGGTGGCCGATTTATCATAGAGTTAGGTCCCTTTGATTGCTGAAAATGTTGATTTTTGACCTTGTTAACACTGTAGCCCCTTCAGTTTTTATCGGATCTTTCTGAAACTTATATGTAAGGTGGCTGGGGATAAAACCTCAGATGAGTTCGAAAACCGGCCAAGTTGCCCCATTAACTATATAGTTATGTCCCTTTGATGGCTGAAAAATGTCGATTTTTGACCTTGTCATCACCGTAGCCCCTTCAGTTTTGATCGAATCTTTCTGAAACCTATATGTAAGGTGACTGGAGATAAAACCTAGGATGAGTTTGAATACCGGCCAAGTTGGCCCATTTATCATTGATTTACGTCCCTTTGTTTGCTGAAAATGCCGATTTGTGACCTTGTCATCACCATAGCCCCTTCAGTTTTGATCGGATCTTTCTGAAACTTATATGTAAGGTGGCTGGGGATAAAATCTTGGATGATTTCTAAAACAGCCAAGTCAGCCCATTTATCGTAGAGTTCTGTCCCTTTGATGGCTGAAAATGTTGATTTTTGACCTTGTCATTACCGTACTCCCTTCAGTTTTTATCGGATTTTTCTGAAACTTATATGTAAGGTGGCTGGGGATGAAACCTCGGATGAGTTCGAAAACTGGCCAAGTCGGCTCATTTATTTTAGAGTATCATCCCTTTGATTGCTAAAAATGCCAAATTTTGACCTTGTCATCACCGTAGCCCCTTCAATTTTGATCGGATCTTTCTGAAACTTATACGTGAGGTGGCTGGGAATAAAATCTTGGATGAGTTTGAATACTGGCCAAGTCTGATCGGATCTTTCTGAAACTTACATGTAAGGTGGCTGGGAATAAAACCTCAGGTGAGTTCGAATACCTGCCAAGTCAGCACATTTATCATAGAGTGACGTGCCTTTGATTGCTGAAAATGCCTATTTTCAACATTGTTATCACTGCTGCCCCTTTAGTTTTGAACAGATCTTCATGAAACTTAAAAACAAGGAAGTCAGGCAGAAAGCTTGGAGGAGTTTGAAAACTCTTGTTTTTGAACTTGTCATCACCATAGCCCCTTCAGTTTTGATCGGATCTTTCTGAAACTTATATGTAAGGTGGCTGGGGATAAAATCTTGGATGATTTCTAAAACAGCCAAGTCAGCCCATTTATCGTAGAGTTCTGTCCCTTTGATGGCTGAAAATGTTGATTTTTGACCTTGTCATTACCGTACTCCCTTCAGTTTTTATCGGATTTTTCTGAAACTTATATGTAAGGTGGCTGGGGATGAAACCTCGGATGAGTTCGAAAACTGGCCAAGTCGGCTCATTTATTTTAGAGTATCATCCCTTTGATTGCTAAAAATGCCAAATTTTGACATTGTCATCACCGTAGCCCCTTCAATTTTGATCGGATCTTTCTGAAACTTATACGTGAGGTGGCTGGGAATAAAATCTTGGATGAGTTTGAATACTGGCCAAGTCTGATCGGATCTTTCTGAAACTTACATGTAAGGTGGCTGGGAATAAAACCTCAGGTGAGTTCGAATACCTGCCAAGTCAGCACATTTATCATAGAGTGACGTGCCTTTGATTGCTGAAAATGCCTATTTTCGACATTGTTATCACTGCTGCCCCTTTAGTTTTGAACAGATCTTCATGAAACTTAAAAACAAGGAAGTCAGGCAGAAAGCTTGGAGGAGTTTGAAAACTCTTGTTTTTGAACTTGTCATCACCATTGCCACTTCAGTTTAGATTGGATCTTCTTAGCAAGTCAGGAATAAAAGCTTGAATGAGTTTGAAAACTGGTGAGGTCAGCCTGTTTATCATAGAGTTAAATTCTACTTGATTTTCAGAAAATGCTTACCCTGTCATCACCATGTCCTCCCATAAAGCCTTCAGTAAAGGTTGGCACTTCCACTTTGAATCTGTTAGCTCAGGTGAGCGATACAGGACCAAGCTAGCTTGGTCCTCTTGTTTATGAAATTCGGCTCCTTAGTTTGGTTGCTATGGCAACTTAGAGTTTCCATAGACTTATAATGGGCAAAATTGAAAAATGGCAATTACTGCCAAGCTGCTGCAGATATTTTGACAAAACTTTCATAGAAATATTCCTTAGGCAATCTACTATCTGCCATATCATTTAAGGCCTACTGCTCATTTGTATTGGTTGCCATGGAAACCAAAATGAAAAAAATAGAAAAAAATACTTAAAAATCATCTCCTCAGAAACCGTATGCTCTATGAGGATGAGAGTTTATGGAAATATTCACCATATTTGCCTTTACAGGTTTTGTGTTTTTTTATGAAATTCGGCTCTTTAGTTTGGTTGCTATGGCAACTTAGATTTTCCATAGACTTATAATGGGGAAAATTGAAAACTGGCATTAACTACAAAGCCTTTGCAGATACTTTGACAAAACTTTCATAGAAATGTTCCTTTAGTAAACTTCTCTCAGCCATATGCTTTTATGTCAACCTGGGGGTCCAGAAGGTTGTGCCGGGGCCATGCCCCGCCCCCAGTACTTCATAAAATGCCTTATATCTCAGAAATCTTACAGATCCCCACCCCTAAACCATATATATTCTTGTTCCTATTGATAAGACACATTCAGTGACACCAACCTGGAGGTCCTCCAGGATGCGCCGAGGCCATGCCCCACCCCCTCCACTTCATAAAAGGCCCAATATCTCGGAAACCATTCAGATCCCCACCCCTGAACCCTATATACTCTTGTTCCTTATGATAAGACGCATTCAGTGACATCAAACTGGGTGTCCCCCGGGATGCGCAGGGGCCATGTCCCTCCCTCCATTTCATGAAAGGCCCAATATCTTGGAAACCGTACAGATCCCCACCCCTAAACCATATACACTGCAACCTCGTTATAGCGCTGATCGTTTAAGCGCGGAAATCAGTATAACGCGGTTGTTCCATGGCTCCCGATTTTTTTCCGTCGGGCGAGATTCCGCGCGTCCGAAATTGACTGGGGCGAACCGGCAGATTTTTTCGAGCGTCCGAAAGTGACGGGGGCGAATCAGCCGATTCACTGAAATAGATTTGCAACAAGCCGCAGTCTTGAATCCGTGGCATAGTAGAGCTTCCGCGCATCCGAAATTTACTGGGGCGAACCGGCCGATTTTTTTTCCAGCGTCCGAAATTGACGGGGGCGAATCGGCCGATTAGCTGAAATAGATCTTTGACAACCCGCACACTTGATCTTCCGCGCATCCGAAATTGACTGGGGCGAATCGGCCTTTTTTTTTCCGAGCGTCCGAAATTGACGGGCGCAAATCAATGAGATGAAACCACCGCTACAGTTTTTTCTGCACGCGATCGGTAAATGACGTCATCGGACCCCAGCAACCCCACACGTGTCTATTGTTTTATCTTAATGGGGCGTATCTCTTTCATTAATTGTTTGGAAACGGTAAAAAAATTCTCGATAGCAAAACGGTTGTGGAAAACAGTGCTTTCTGTAAGCTCCGTGTCAATAACCAACAACCGCATACAGATGTGTTAACACGAATTTTTCTCCAACTTTTCTCGCCAAGCGTCTGCTATTTGGCGCCAAAACATAATCATTCACGAGATAGTAGAATAGTCGTAGCAACTCGTCTTAGGAGCAATTAAATAATTTTCACATTGATTGCGGATTAAATTTTATGATCGGGGAATAAACGCAAATTAGAGACGTAACTTGACCATATTTTCACACCTTATCGACATGCACCGCAGGGTGGCAATTATATGACAGGGATTAACAATAGTGTCATAATTGAACCGTTATAAATCATCAAACAGTGTAAATCCAAATCAGATGTCTGCGGCGTCTTTCTGAGGTGTCTGATCTGGGCTTGCCGGTGCCCCCAAATTTATAACGCGGTGATCACCACTAACGCGGTTGGGGTTCTTGGACCCCACCACCCGCGTTATAACGAGGTTGCAGTGTATATTCTTGCTCCTTACGATAAGACACATTCATTGACACCAAATTGGGGGTCTTCCGGGGTGCGCCGGAGCCATGCCCTACCCCCTCACTTCACAAAAGGCCATATATCTCAGAAACTGTTCAGATCCGCACCCCTAAACCATATATGTTCTTGTTCATTATGATAAGACACATTCAGTGACACCAACCTGGGGGTCCCCAAGGATGTGCTGGGGCCATGCCCCACCCCCTCCATTTCATAATATCACAATATCTCAGAAACCTTACAGATCTCCACCCCTAAACCATATATATTCTTGTACCTGATGATAAGACACATTCATTGACACCAACCTGGAGGTCTCCCTGGGCCTTGCCCCACCCCTGCACTTCACAAAAGGCCTTATATCTCAGAAACTGTTCAGAGCCCCACCCCTAAACCATATATATTCATCTTCCTTATGATAAGACACATTCATTGACACCAGCTTGTGAGTCCCCTGGGCATGCCCGAGCCTTGCCCCACCGCTTGACTTCATTAAAAGCCATATATCTCAGAAATAGTTCAGATCCCCACCCCAACTTGGGGGTCTCTTTGTGCTGAGGCAATGTGCCCCACCCTTCCACTTCATAAAAGGCCATTTCAGAAACCATTCAAATCCCCACCCCATATTCATATAATATGTTCTTGTTCCTTATTATTAGCACACCTACTGTAGGGGTGTCCGCAGGGGCCAGTCCTCTCCTTTCCACTTCATGAAAGGATATCTTGGAAACCGTTGAGATTCCCACCCCTAAACCATATATATACTTGGTCCTAATGATAAGACACATTTAGGGACAACAATCTTGGGCTTTCCTGGGAACAACAGGGCATGCTCCAACCCCTCCACTTATATCTCCAGCCACGCAGATCCCCACTGCTTAACCATATATATTCTTGTTCTTTGTGATGACACATTTAGTGATACCAACCAGGGCTCCGTTGGGTCCACTGGCAACTGATCAGCAAGATTTCAAAATATATAATTTTTAACAATGTCTATAGAATATATATAATGGTGGATCACTTACTTCAACACCGTCCAGAGTTATCTTGTTTTTCTTCTCCTCAGCGAATTCCCACCTAGCCGCCACTTCGCCGTTTATTAGAACTAATGTCCGTATACTATATGCCGTGCAGAGAAATCCTGTCACCTCCGAATCACAGAAGAAATCGTACGCGATTTTTTTAAAACGTCTTGTGCACCATTTGTGTCACCCTGCCCGAATACTCGGAAATCTTCGGCTGACGGTGCACACTAATGTCCGGAAATTGTCCGGAAAATCGCCGGGATTTGTCCGGGAAATGGGGGGTAGTGATGCGTTATACCTAATATCTCCACTTCGGGTTGTCAGAAATTAATAAAATTAGTATCAAATAAAATTTTAAGCTCCATTCTAAAAGATTATTAAAAAATAACTTACTTTTTAAACGTTTTAGGGGTCCAAGTATTTAGTTAATTTGGCCGGGAAATTCTCGGATTTTGTCCTTGATTTTTGGGTAGTGGTGCGTTAACCCTAATATCTCAACTTCGGGTGGTCAGAAATTAATAAAATTAGTATCAAATAAAATTTTTAGCTCCATTCTAAAAGATTATTAAAAGATATTTTTCATTTTGAATATTTTAGGGGTCCATTTCTGAAGTTAATTTGTCCGGGAAATTCCCGGTTGTGTCCTGGATGTTGGGGTAGTTGTGCATTTTCATAGTATCTCTGTTTGTGGTGATCACTTATTGACAAGGTGGGGGATCACGTGGTTTAATACGTCATACAAAATGGCTTCCAGTACTGAAAACGTGTCGATTCAAATAAGATTTTCCACTTGTAGTCCTGTATTTCATTTTTTAATGTTTTGGAATATGACGCAGAGTACGACAAATAAGGATCGCTTCATGCTTATGTCAAAATTTCTCGGGGCAGATTCTCATTGTTCCAGTTTAATCACTTCTAAGTTGGAAAAACACTAATAAATGCGGGGATCTAGTGCACTGTTCTTGAATTTTAGACAACAAAATTGGAATTTTACCATGTGCTACTAACATACTAATATTATTTCTGTTTGAAAATGAGCAGTTGTACAGAGATGGTTATTGCAAGACTAAAACTTTAAAATTAACATTTCATGCTTACGATTCAGGAGAAGTTTTTAGAAGTCGATCAAGTACACTACTTCGCAGCACGATGATCAGGTGCACTGCAATTTTCAACAGTATGAGAGGTGGTTTTATGGTTCATTTTTCAAGTTGTCTTTCATAGATTATTTGAAGGATTTTCCGCCTTGGCCCATGGGTGTGTGTGTGGGGGGGTGGGGGGTGGAGTATGGTGCAGCAAATTATAGACCAGTGTCGCTAACATGCACCTGTTGCAAAGCCCTGGATCATTTATTAGTTAGCAGCATTAACAAGCACTATGCCTTTGAAAGCTTTCTTGCTGACTGTCAACATGGTTCCGAAGTCAAAGGTCTTTCGAAACTCAACTAGTTCAATTCTTTTATGACGCTGTGAGCAATCTGGATGGGGTCATAAACTGTGGCCACAAACAGACAGACTTGATCATTATGGATTTCGCCAAGGCCTTTGACAAGGCAATTGTACAAATTGGACTACTATGGGATAAGAGGATCCACTCATAGGGGCTTGAAGAAATATATGGGCTGCATGATGCTTCCAGGCAGAGCTGAATCCGGCCCGCACACTAGTACTGGTAAAGCGCTTAGAGGATCTAAGCCTGACCAGGAACCACGGTGCGAGGCGGACCGTCCATGCTAATAAACTCTATTGGCTTCATTGGGCGACAGGGCTTGAGATGTCATTTCATCTCAATGTCGGGTAATAGTCCCACAAAATTGGAAGCAACGTCTCCAAAATGACCTTTACAGTGTTGACGGGGACGTTAAATCTCAAATCAAACAAACAAACACATAGTTGGGTTAGCTGATAGCTCTCTGGGTGGTCTCAACAAGTTGTACTTGATGGCCAAGCGTCGGGTCCAGTCCCTGTTTATCCGGTGTCCCACAAGGTTCGGTCCGGGACCGGTCTTCCTTTTGTTATTCATCAATGATCTCCCTGATAATATGTTTGTTTGCTGATGACTGTGTCATGTATAGGGACATATATTCTTCTTCTGACTGTCGCATTTTACAAGATGACCTTGATCGACTTGCAAAATGGGAAGCAGACTGGTGGATGAAATTCAATGTGGCCAAATGCCTTTCACTGAGGGTGTCACTACACCTTCCGGACAAGCAAATTAAGTATGATTATACACTTCACCAGCAAACTTTGGAGCAGGTTCATTCCGCCAAATATCTTGGTATCACCATTACTGACGATCTCGATAGGGGTTAACATATCTCGGAAATAGCATCTAAAGCAACTAGGACCTTACGGTTCCTTAGACGTAATTTGGCTTTTGCACCGCGGCAGACAAAGTGTTTTGCATATAAAGCATTGGTTCGTCCTCAACTTGAATATGCATCACCCATTTAGCATCCCTATGTTAAAATTCAGATTCAGCAGGTGGAGACGGTGCAGAGGACTGCTGCTCGATGGACCTGCGGACGAATGTGAAATAGAAGTATCGTCGGTGACATGCTTGATGAGCTACAAAGGCCATCCCTGGAGACCCGTCGAGAGCAGTCCTCCTTAATCTTCTTCAACAAGATACATTCTGGCACAGTATCAGTTAACAAGGATAGGTACTTGACCCGTGCAACAGTGTCAACCAGGACAAGGGCATCAAGAGCGAATAACTCATAGTAGCGTAGGTACCAGTCCTATAAGAATGCCCCGAAAAAACTCTTTCTTCCCTCGAACTATTCCTCAGTGGAACAGATTTCCATCTTCTGTGGTGAATGCCAAGACCGCAGAGGAGTTCAAAGCCCGCACAGTATAAGACTGGGACTCAGAGGTATGCGTTTTAGGATACCTCTGTGTTCGAATTGTAAATAGTTTTAAGGGCTCATCCAGTGATGATTTTTTATGCTAAATTCTAAATTTAGCCACCCACCTAACTGAGGTAATGGCCAGATATGAACGATTCAGCACGAGAACATAGGTAGATAGATAAACGAAATATATTGGCTGCATGATGGGTCCACGAAGAGCTGAAACCAGCCGCACATGAGTTCTGGTTAACCGGTAAGAAGTTCAAACATGGCCAGAAAAAGTGTTGCAAGTTGGACCATTTATGCATATAAACCCTATTGATTTAACTGGGCGGCAGGGATTGAGATGTCATGTCATCTTAATGCCGGGTAAAAGTCCATCAAAATTGGATGCAACGTCTCTAAACAAGAGGGTCATGATGGCATTGGATCGCTCACCTGATCTATAATGTAACAAGTGGGCCCCGGGCCCCGGGGAGGGCCATTAATGGCCTCAGGGCTATAATTTGCATAATCTTGAGGGAGGTCTAACAGGTGAAGCTTAATACCAAATATCAAAGACCGGAGCCTTCTGGTTTCAAACAAGACGATTTTTAAAGGGTTTCCTTATATACGTCTATATAAAACCTATGGGCCCCTGGGCCGGACCAGATTTGGCCCCAAGGATTTAATTTGAGAAATCTTTGAAGAAATCCACAAGACCAAGCTTCATACCAAATATCAAAGACCTTGACCTTCTGGTTTCAGACCAGAAGCTTTTCAAACGTTTTCCCAATATATGTCCAAGTAAAACAAGTTGGCCCCGGGGTGACCCCATTTTTGGCCCCAGGGCTATAATTTGAACACTTTTGGTAGAGGAACACTAGATGAAGCTTCATACCAAATATCAAAGACATTGGCCTTCTGATTTCAGACAAGAGTGAGTTTGTGTTTTACGTCCCACCAACAGCTAAGGTCATACGGAGACGGGACCTCGGTTTAAAGACTCATCCGAAAGTCTGGAGAAGCCCGGGATCGATCCTGCGATCCCTGGTTTACAAGGCGAGTAGCGTAACCACTACACCACTGAGGCTTCTGATTTCAGACAAGAACATTTTCAATGGTTTTCCCAATATAAGTCTATGAAAAACAAGTGGGCGCCGGGGTGGGTCAAATCTTGGCCCCAGGGCTATAATTTGAACAATCTTGGTAGAGGTCTACTTGACAATGCTTCATACCAAATATCAAAGACCTGACCCGTCTGAATTCAGGAAAGAACATTTTTAAAGGTTTTATGTAAAACCAGTGAGCCCCGTGGAGGAGCCATTTTTTGGCCCCAGGGCTATAATTTGAACAATCTTGGTCGAGGTCCACTACACAAAGCTTCATACCAAATATCAAGGAACTGGGCTTTCTGGTTTCAGACAAGAAGATTTTAAAGATTTTGCCTATATAATTCAATGTAAAACCAAAGGGCCCTGGGTCGGGGCATTTTTCGGCCGCGGGGTTATAATTTGAGCAATTTTGATAGAGGTCCACAAGAAAAAGCTTTATACCACATATCAAACACCTGCGCCTTCTGGTCTCAGACGAAAAGATTTTTAAATGTTTTCCCTGTGTAAGTCTATGTAAAACCGGGCGGGGCCATTTTTGACCACAGGGCTATGATTTAAACGATCTTGGTAGATGTCCACTAGATGAAGCTACACATCAAATATCGCCGGCCTCGGTGGCTCAGTCGGATGCGCGTCTGACTGGTGATCAGGAGGACGCGGGTTCGACTCCCGCCGGGTCGGCAACATTCTTTCGTGGAGATTGATCATGAAATCTTTTCTGCGGTCATTCTCTCCCTTCCGCTGATTCAAGAAGGGCAGTTGTCAGTTTCTGGCGAAAGAATGTGCACTGTACTGGTTAACCGCTTACGTATAAGCCTGCCCAGGAAAGTGTTGACAGGTAAACTGACCGGCTAAAAAATGACCTAAATAGTGTTGACTGGGCCGTAAAACCCCAATACAAACAAACAAACACATCAAATATCAATGACCTGTGCCTAGTGGTTTCAGAGGAGAAGATTTTTTTAAGATTTTTCTTACATAAGTCAATATAAAACCAAAGGGCACCAGGGCGGGGATGGGGGTGGCCCCATGGCTATAATTTGAACAATCTTGATAGAGGTCCACTAGATGAAGCCTTACACCAAATAATTTAAGACCTTGGCCTTGCGGTTTCAGACCGGCCCCGATAGCTCAGTTGGTAGAGTGTCCCCTCCGGGGAACGGGAGGTCACGGGTTCGATCCCGGGCCGCGACATACCAAAGTTGTTAAGAATGGTACTAGCTGCTCCTCACTTGGCACTTGGATTTACGGGGTAGAGCTAGGACTGGTCGACACAGTGTCAGGATAATGTGACCGGGTGTGGTATCATGTAATGTGACTGGGACATGATACTTCAGTGAGGCAGCACTATAAAAGTGCAATGAGCTCCCTGACGCAACCAGACACCGTCGTGATATGACTGAAAAAATGTTGAAAGCGACGTTAAATATGTTCTATAAAAGGGTTATCCTTTGGAAGCAAGGAATACACAAGAGAAGTGAAAAATATGGAGTATACATGTTTTCTGGGCTAGACTAGCTAGTTTCGGCCAATTAGGCCTCATCAGTGACCCTCAGATATTTTCAAAATTTGAAAATGGAATCAATGATCCCAAAGGACAAGAAAATATAATCTACACTATGATGTAGGGCAGGGAGACGTTTTACCGCCGCCACACATTCCCACACACCAGCTGTAGTGAAGTTAAATATGTTCTATAAAAGGGTTATCCTTTGGAAGCTCTATAAAAGGGTTATCCTTTTTAAACCCGAATTAATACACAAACACACACACACACACGCACGCACGCACGCACGCACGCACGCACACACACACACGCGGTTTCAGAGAAGAATATTTTTTAAAGATATTTCCTTCATATGTCAAAGTAAAAACCAAAGGGCCCCAGAGCGAGGATATTTTATGGTCCTAGGGCTATAATTTGAACAATCTTGATAGAGGTCCACTAAATGAAGCTTCACACCAAAAATCAAAGTCTTGGGCCTTGCGGTTTCAGAAACAAAATAGTTTAAAGATATTTCCTGCATAAGTCAATGTAAAACCAAAGGGCCCCGGAGCGAGGACATTTTTGGCCCGGGTCTATAGTTTGATAGACGTCCACAAGATGAAGCTACACACGAAATATCAAAGTCTTGGGACTTGTGGTTTCAGATGAGAAGATTTTTTTAAGATTTTTCCTGTGTAAGTCAATGTAAAACAAAAGGCGGCCCGAGGCGGGGGCATTTTGGCCCCATGGCTATAATTTAAACAATCTTGATAGAGGTCCACAAGACGAAGCTTCATACCATGTACCAAACACCTGACCCTTCTGGTTTCAGATTAGACTTTTTAAGGTTTCACCATATAAGTCTATGTAAATCTAAAGGACCCTGGGGCGGGGGCAGTTTTGGCCCAATGGCTATAATTCGAACAATCATGATAGAGGTCCACAAGGCGAAGCTTTATACCAAAACTCAAACACCTGAGCCTTCTGGTTTCAGACGGGAAGATTTTAAAAGCTTTTCCCTATTTAAGACTATGTAAAACCAAAGGGGCCCGGGCGGCTGCATTTTTTGGCCCCATGGCGATAATTTGAAAATCTTGGTAGAGGTGTACTAGATGTCGTTTGAAGATATTGTTTACGGACGAACGCACCCACGCACGTACACACGACGAGCGACTGACGAAAAGTGATCTCGTCACTTTGTGACAGGTGAGCTAAAACAGGGGGTGGAGAAGGGGTACATTTGTCTTACATTTAACACGGGTCCTTTCCATATTGTCGACATGATGACACCTGAAAAGTGACAAGATCTTACTTAAAAGTGGACAACAAATTTGGTCAGTGAAGTGTTCCCCTCTTCAACCATAAAAATTGCGAAAACAAATTCTAGCTCCATTAAATTTGAAAACTACTAACACTGCATACCCCATAAATGATACCGTGCACTGCCAAACAAGATCGATGATCTCGTGTACTTATATTATTCTTAAAGATCATCGCATGGAGTTTTGGTTACCACCCGCGTTATCAAACCGAAGCTCCATTATCATCCCGAAACTTTAGACTTGCATTCCGGTAAAGATAAGTATAAAGGGCAATTCCCAACCCCCATGATATTATTTGTTGCCATATATTCCATTCTGTCTATTTAATGATTGTCGTGCAGAAGTTTACTGTTACATGTGCGCAACATCATGTACATCACTTTTACTCACACCATTGAAGGCGTGGAAACGTAACACCAGAATATGATAATACTTCCCGATCAAAAACGGGAAGGTAGTATATCTTTACACCTGCAGAATTAGTGTTATCACGTAAAACGTAGTTTAGGTCGAAGTACCAAAGCGTTAATCCAAAATCATTAGTGCATAGACAAAATGGCAAATATCAATGTTCAGATCAACAGACATGGATTGCAGAAGAGTGTAATCAGGCGTCCGCGGATAGTAAGCATTACTTGGTAAGCAAGCTTCGCCCACCATGCCCATCGACCCGAACGAAGAAAAGGTGTAAATGCCGAGAAGGGTATGTCCGAGATTTTGGAAGCCTTCCTATGGCATTCCATTGGCAAATATATCAGAAATAATTCTGGAAATGGCCACATTGTACGGATCAACAAGATCCTGGTGCCTCCCATAGAACTTCTTTAGTGTTGATACCAGTTTGGTTTTTTGATACCCCTGGTATAACAACCTGGTAGTGAGCACCTTCCCACGTTCCACAAAGTCCTGATACTTGGAACAGGCTGTAGCATAACGGATTAACTGTGAAACGTAAACTCCATATGCTGGTGCAGACGGGATATTACTGCTCAGGAAGGGAAAGTTAACAATGGGAAAATTGAAGTCATCTCGTTTGTCGTACAGCCTAGTAGTAAGCTTCCCGTTCTCAATATAGAGAAAACAATCCAGGAGGAGGTTGCAGTCTCTGTTGTTTCCTTAATTTCAAGTTCACGTGGATAGATGAATTCCAAGTACTCTGCGAAATTAGCATTTTTCAGAGACAATAAATCATCTATATATCTTTAGGTGAAATTGAATTGTTGTGCAAGGCGTTTCTTGCCTGCTTTGAGGAAACCTTGTAAAAACTCCGCCTCATACGAGTACAAGAACAAGTCGGCAAGCAACGGTGCACAATTATTACCCTTTGGTATGCCAATTGTTTGCTGAAATAATAGGCCACTGAACTCCACGAAAATATTGTCAATTAGATATTCCAGCAGCCTTATGACATCTGCATCAGTGTACTTTTGTGGTGCATCAGAGTGATCTCGAACGAAGTATGTGTCTTTGTAGCCAATGACAACATACTGGTAGCGACGGTTACCATTCTTGTGGTAAAAACATTGATTTATGATTTCCTTGAGTTTAGATTTCAATTTATCATGAGGAATAGTTGTGTAGAGTGTTGAGAAATCGAAAGATTTTATGCTGTTTACTGAGAGAAAAGACTGTGCCTGAAGATGTTCTACAAGCTCTTTGCAGTTTTTCAAGATCCACATCTGATTCACACCACCCCCTGCATATGCAGTGTCACAATATTTCTGAAGGCCATCTTTAACTGCAGTAAGGATTCGTGTTAGGATCTGTAAAAGAGGCTTGGTTGAGCACTTAGCTGAACCCGCGATATATCTCTGCTTGTATGGATTCTTGTGAAGCTTAGGAATCCAGTACAACTTTGGAAGTTCCATATCTTCCTCTGGGAGGAAAATTTCAAACGAAAGCATCACCGATTGGTGGTTTCGCAGAATTTCATCTTTGGACAAAGAAGAAAGATTATATGTTGGGTTGCCTGTCATAGTGCTCAAACCAAGCTCTTCTTTTAAAGCAGTTTATATAGTGAGTTTTGCAAACAAACACAATATTGTTAGATGCCTTGTTAGCTGGAACAACGACATACCGCCCAGTGAGGCAAACAACCTGTCAGGCACTAATGTGTAATAAGTAATTACGCTTAAAGTTATGCCACCGAGTGTACGCAATGCTTATTAAGATTTTATCTAAAGACAGGCTGTGAAATAAGTTACTGTACGATTTTAGTCCCTACTATAGAAACGTCTATGTGCATTAAGTAAATGCAGAATACTCATGTTATAAGTTACTTTGCAATAGCCTTTCTAGTGTGTACACGATATTAATTAACATAGCGCTGCCTAACAAGCTTTAACCTGTTTGGGCGGTCGAAAAGTTTGTTATGCGTGTTCATTTCAAAACTGAAATTCTTACCAACATGTTTATCTGACCCCGCTCAGCAAAAGTCGGGACCCATTCATATAATTTTGCTTCGCTCGAAAACCAAGATTTTTGCACCATATTTAGCTTTTTGGTCCTTCGAGATCTTTATGCATATTCTGAGAACTTACTAATGGTTTAGACTCAAGCAACTAAACTACTGTTATTCGGGACGTTTTTGTTTATGTCACAGTCTTTCGAACAACTGACCCTTTGAAACTTTTAATGAAACAACTGTCCATTTGAAAGATTTAAGGAAATTTCAGCACACTTTGTCATTGGTTTGCGTCATCAATCTTAACACGGTAACTGATGATACTTTAGTATCCGAAACTGGGCTGCATTACCAAAACATGTCTATACAAATACAATGCCAATTTGTGGCAAAAAAAATGAAATTTTAAGATGAAAATTGTGATATTTTTTTCTATTTCTGCTCAAAACATAGTACCCACACTCTATGTTTTAGCAGAAATAGGAAACATAATGTACATCCCTTAAATCCCACTTTAACTATATAAATGTGGGATTGGAAGGGGTCAAAATTATATAGGCGTGTTTTCGTGATGGTCTGACCCGCTTTGGGTTGTTAGAAAACATTTATTGTTCTTACGGAGTATTCATTTTATTCCTTCCTTTCTTGGTTAAATATGTGTATCCGTTTTAAGTGTTGAGAGTACAGATAATAGACAGTCAATTTCACAAAACTGTGATACTCGTTGAATTATAGGTTAAACAGCTATAAAATCTTAGATGTCTGCTGCTGGAGACACTCCGGTATTTAAAACATTGCAACATACTAGTAAATCGCCATTCATTTAAGTTCTATAGTGAAATGTAATGCTGTGTGAATTATTCAAGTGTACTAAGAACTCAGTTTGGAAATGCAGTGTGCGAGATCAACTACATTGAGCGCAGTGCACGCGATCATTTCTTCATCTTACCAAAAACGAATAAGTATTTCCTATTCCAAATTCAGAGATGGAAGGTCCGTCTCCAATCTAGCCAGATGTATTCGAAAACATATGACTGGAAATATTTCTGTTTTAAATCATTCTTTTAAAATGCAATCAATATATGGCGATATTTCTTTTAACTCAAAATATCTGTAAAACTGTGTAATTAATCTCAATAGCTGTGTAAATGATCATTTTAGTTCAAAAGTAGGGGGTAAAATGCTCAGCAATTTATCTGTTGGTTTAAATTTTGGGGAAGAATGTTATGAAAAGGGGAAAGTACGTAGTAGATCCAAACATAAATTGGCCTATCTAACTTTATATTTAAACAACTGTCGGGTTTCTTTACACCATTTTAGTCCATCTTAGGTACCTCCTCAACATATTCGCCGTTTAGCTCTTTATATCACTTTTCTTCTAGTTTGTTAACCGGTTTTCTTAGGATGCGGTACACAAAGGTTCTGTTAAAACAAAATTTATGTATGCCTAACAGACGAAGACGAATCCCTGTCAAGTTAAAACTGTAAGATAAAGTAGAAGTAAAACAAAGATCAGGAATCGATACAATTAACTTACTCCACCCATCAAAGACACCAAAGGGAAAGAAACACAAACAGGAAGCGACCAAACCATAATGGAAACCTAAACAAAGGAAGCCCACAAGGACAGCCACCCTCCCACAAAACGGCCACATGGCCATCCAAAACAAAAAGACACAAGCGACACACACAGCAAGTAACAAACAACAATATAAATAGACACGTATATGACTTTTAAAGGTATTTGTATTGGAGGAATTAAAAATTAGAATTGAAGCAACGATCCGATATCTACACAATTAACTTACAGCTTCCATCAGAGACATTAAAAGTGAAAGAACCACAAACATGAAGTAACTAGACTCAGACTCTTATGGAAACAACAATAGAGAAAACCCAATTGACTATCCAAAATAAAACATAAAAGCGGTACATACATTCGATGAACAATAAAAAAGTAAACCATGACAGAAAAAGCCATGGAACGGTCAGTTAAAAGAATTCCATTTGAGTGGTAGGGAGTGGGGGGTGGGGGGGGGTGGGGGGGGGGGGGCTTAAATCGATTTTAAGCGGCCGCAATCTTCGCCCTGTCCGCATGAAAGCTGGAAGTCCATCGCCTTACGGTTAATAAAATCTCCTTCTCTTGTATTTTTAAGCTTCTATTCAAACATAATATATACCATCTTGAGCAGTGGCTCATAAATAGGTTTTGGAAACCATGCTCATTGCGGTAGGAAAGCCAGGATAAAGATCACTATACTTCCTACGTCATCAGGCAGTCATTCTATTCCCCGACATCAACCGGTGTTTGGAGTAACAAAAATGCTTGTCATAATGGCACATTTGGAATTAATACGTAAAAAATCCTTTTGGGGGCCAGTTATAATTAGTGCCGGGTTTACACCAGTTTAACGGGGCCCGACCTCCATCCGCATCTTCCGCCGCGGTAGAAATCGCTGTAATTGTATGAAATAATTATCGATTTTGCAAGCATAGAATCATTTAATATTCTTCATATAACTAGGTCATCCGAGTTCGATATTGGTGATTTACTTATTGTGAAATAGAAGTGGAGGCAATGATCAGGAATCGATACAATTAACCCACAGCTCCCATCACTGACACCAAAGGGAAAGAAAAACAAACATGAAACAACAGACCTAATCAAAACATCTAGCGGAAAGCCAAAAGGACAGTTACTTTCGCACAAAAGGTTAGCCAAAATAAAATAATATAAGCGACACAAACACCTAAAGACATACCATAACAAAAATAAACCGCGACAGAAGAACCGCCTTGGAACGGTCAGCAGAAACGAATTCCACTGTGGGGCTTAAATCGATTTTACGTGGCCACAATCCTTGCCCCTACTTCCGTCGCGATTTAGACAATTAATTTGTTCAGTCCGTATGAAGGCCTCCTAATCAAACAACCTCAGAAATGACACAACGGTGAGGACTCGACAGCAAGAAACCACTGAAATGCTGGAGCAAAAGAACACCAACAGTTAGACTCCGAAGGGCCCGACCAGAGATAGAGCATCAGGCACCAACCAACATTATCTTGTATTAGATCTCTCTAATTCTTAATAACCCTTACGCTGGAACCGTCATAGAATCTGAAGCCTGACACACCGGCGTGCAATTAAAGAGGGAAGCAAAGTTATTAACCGTGATTGGGTAACTATTATGCATGCAGTCTGTCGTATAACATTTATGTTGTACCCAATCATTTTATATCGAAGAATGATTTTACGAAATTGGGCGCTGAAGTCATTGCGGTTATATATTTTTCTCAATTATATACTAAGTCACCATAAAATTCGGGCTCCGATAGACCTTGTTGCAGAAGAGATTTAAGACCAATATTGAACCTTGGTATATGACTGAAATCGCTCCAATTTCTAACCCAACTTCTGAATATATCAACTGAATTTGAAAGGTAAAACTGACTGATTTTTTTTTTATTATTGTTTTCTCTCTAAAATGGTTTCTTTTGTTTAATGATGATAAATAATAAATCATCAACTTAAACCTTTTTCATATTGAGTTCATCATTGCGTGACCTACGAATAACAAAGTAGATCACTGAGACATTACTTTCTAGACGGGTTATCTAACATTGAAAGAGAACCAACGCAACCGAACCCATCTTTAGGGGATCTGGCCCAAGTTTAGGAAGCTAACTAAAGCCGAATATTTAACTACAGTGCACGAGATCTTATTAACTTCAAAGTGTCAGTGAACTTGATCATTGTCATTGAACAGATGTACGTGATCAAGCTGGACACAAACGCTCAATTTCAGCGGGAATACAGATTTGACTGGTCAAATTTTATAAATACACTAATTTTGTTGATGAAAAGAGTAGCCAGAAGGCGTGATTCCAGATTTTATTCTGGTAAATACGGCTAAATTTCCTGTTCCATTCGTGAAAGTTCAAGAACAGTGCACGGAATCCCCGTAATAATAAGTCTTTGTCAACTTGGAAACGATTAAACTCAAACAAAAAAGATATTTTGATACTTTGAAGTACACTGTCTTGCCTTAATTACTTTTTGTCGTACTCTGCACAGTATATTATTCCAATATTTACATCTAAGGACTTATAAATGACAAAAATATATCTTATGTGAAAGGTTTCTAGTCCTTGTCGGCCATATTTGATGACGTATAAAACCACGTGATCCCCCACCCTGTTATTGATAACGATTGATATATA
Organism: Lucinisca nassula; assembly: GCA_963580285.1. NCBI lineage: Eukaryota > Metazoa > Mollusca > Bivalvia > Lucinida > Lucinidae > Lucinisca > Lucinisca nassula. The sequence continues at coordinate 173,289,419 of OY757014.1, read as the reverse complement.
TTAAAATTTTAAGTTCAGTTCTAAAAGAATATAAAAAAAAAATTTTCATACACCTCACTGAGGCAGTTCTAATAAGTGCACACAACATGACTAATTTATAGACGATCTCAAAGAATCTTTAATTAGGGCAAACAGTGTAGAACTTGGTCAACGGTTTAACACATATATGCCTAGCGCCCCATTGTTGGGCCATTGGCAAACAGTGTAGATCTTGATCAATGGTTTAACCCATATATGCCTTGACTCCCACTTGTGGGACATTGGCAGATAGTGTAGATCCACTGGCAGATCAGATATTTAACCCAGATATTTAATCCATATATGCCTATATAGCGTCCCATTTGTGGGACATAGTCAAACAGTGTAGACTCAAATGATCAGACGCTGCAAAACGTGTCGTCTGATCCGGGCCGCAAAATGCTACATCTGATCTGGGTCTACACTATTTGCTTAAACAACGAGGAAATTTAACCGCATCCATGTCTTGCTAGCAATGAATTAGGTGTACAAACTTTGACGGACCATTATGATCAGTAGCTGCGCAAACCTTGGCGTCTGATCTGGGCCGCTAAGTGCGACGTCTGATCTCGGTCTACACTGTTTGCTTAATCAACGACGAAATTTAACCGCATCCATTTCTTGCTGGCAATGAATTAGATGTACGGACTTTGACTGATTTGACGGACAATGATGCTCAGACGGTGCAAAAACTTGGCGTGTGATCTCGGCCGCAAAATGCGACATCTGATCTGGTTATATACTGTTTGCTTTAACAACGAAATTTAAGCGCACCAATTTCTTCCTGACGATGAATTAGGTGTATACTAGTTTCTCATGGTACCAAGGGTTCCATGGTGCCAGGGTAAACAATATTTTGCTGAATTTTGAATCTTGTACATGTCCCACGGGCGTGATATTCTCACACCAATAAAGTAAGATATATTTCTTTCCATTGAAATATATTTCATTACATTGTTATTATACATATCTGGATAAATATCTATAAAGTTAAAGGGCAGGTGGAATATGAGTTTTCAGATTTTCTCTTTACCCCCTGGTTGTTAAATTTGTCTATAGTTTATTTTTAAAATACCCAATGATTTTTCTTTTGTGGCTTAAGATTTTCTCAGGTGCTTCTTATAAACTGAAATATGGAAAGAACCGTCCTGCATATTTCATGTTGATATATACTGACTTCTAAAGGTATGCTATTCATTTAGCATTGAAAGTAAATTTTAGCCTCAAGTGCACAGATGGTCTATGCATGCATTCTTTAAAACCCTCCAAACTTTCCCAGTATTTCTGTGCCCAAATGACACCTCTGAGTATAAGCTTAGAAGTTAAAGTCATATGATGAATCAAACTTGCTTGACTTTCACATAACCCTCATGATGATTAGTACCCCCTGTGTCTCAACTGTAGTTTACTTTATTATACCATTTGCGGGATTAAAATCAATCAAAAAAATATTTTAAATCATTTTTGCAGTTTCTCCTATTTTCAAAACTAATCTTTATTGTTTTAAATAATATAAAATGCCATTACAGGTATTTTTTGGCGAATCAGTTTTCTATATTTGTCGCTTTTCTATTTGCCTTGGTACTATGAGAATGCCTGTTGGCATGAGAAAATTCTGCCGAGGTACATATCTGACAATTTTGTAAATGCAAGCTGAAGTATTGTGATCATCATTCCTCGTTAATTGTAAGAAGAGACCCTAAAGAAATTATACATAAAATTATTTTATTGCTGAATAGCTCTTACGTTGAAATATTTATACTGAAACATTAACTACCTTGGTACCATGGGAAACCAGGCTACGGACTTTGAGCGATTTTACGGGCCATTAATTTTCTAACGAGATTAAAAATGTGTTAAGTTAATTGTTTTAACTCATAATAAGTTGGCGTGTGCTGCTTACCTGGATTGAAATAGTAGAAATACTTCATTCATTCACTTGTAAAATCGTAAAAATTCAAGTGTGGTGATTCTGCAAAATGCCTGAGTATATTGATAACATGATTTGCTGTGAAAATCGTAAGTGCAAAATTTGGTTTTATAGAATATGTTTAGGTCTGAATTCATCATCAAATCAATGGCAGTGTCCGTCTTGTGAGCAGCAACATGTGTGACATCATAGAAAGCTGTGTAATGGAAACCCATGTAAATCCAAAAACGAACCAATACCCCAGCATCCTGGATACAATCCGGGTTGTGGGTACTCATTAGAACTGCCTCATTGAGGTGTATAAAAAGATTTTTTATATTATTTTTTATAATTGAACTTAAAATTTCAACATATATCAATTGTTATCAATAAGTGATCACCACAAATCGAGATATTATGAAAACGCACAACTACCGCAAGATCAAGGACACATTCGGGAATTTCCCGGACAAATTAACTTCAGAAATGGACCCCTAAAATATTAAAAATGAAAAATATTTTTTAACTAATTGAGCTAAAAATTTTATTTGATACTAATTTTTTTAATTTCTGACCACCGAAAGTCCAGATATTAGGGTTAACCAATACCCCCAACATCCAGGACAAAATCCGAGAATTTCCCGGACAAATTGACTTAAAAAATGGACCCCTTAAATGTTAAAAAAGTAAATTGTTATTTTTTTTTTCTTTTATAATAGAGCTAAAAATTTTATTTGATACTAATTTTAATAATTTCTGACAACCCGACGTGGAGATATTAGCGACAACACACCACTACCTCCAATTTCCCGGCGAATTCCCGGACATTTCCCGGACAATTTCCGGACATTAGTGTGCACCATCAGCCGAAGATTTCCGAGTATTCGGGCAGGGTGACACAAATGGTGCACAAGACGTTTTAAAAAAATCGCGTACGATTTCTTCTGTGATTCGGAGGTGACAGGATTTCTCTGCACGGCATATAGTATACGGACATTAGTTCTAATAAACGGCGAAGTGGCGGCTAGGTGGGAATTCGCTGAGGAGAAGAAAAACAAGATAACTCTGGACGGTGTTGAAGTAAGTGATCCACCATTATATATATTCTATAGACATTGTTAAAAATTATATATTTTGAAATCTTGCTGATCAGTTGCCAGTGGTTGGGTCCATGCCCCACCCCCTGTACTTCATATAAGGCCTAATGTTTCATATACTGAGTCCACATGGGTGCTCATTTGGATATGGGGGTTCATTTGGCAGATTACAATGATATCATGTTAAAATACATGGCTGCAATTGGGCAGTGCCCACCTGAGCTCTGGTGAGCATAGTGGCCCATGGGCCTCTTGTTTTTTCATTTTGGTTGT